>OX411306.1:15086383-16286383 GCA_948150685.1 Rhaphigaster nebulosa
AAAAAAGATTGTACGTTAACAGTTCCGATCCTCACCACTTCAAATTAATAAAAAAAAGAATTACTTGCGATTATCGAAATCAAGTCTTTATTTCATAATTATATATATATATATATATATATATATATATATATATATATATATATGGTTTATTTTAAGTTACTTAGTATAATATTAGTAAATCATTTATTCATCGACTTTAAAAGTTCGTATGATAGTATGGATCGGTAAGAACTCTACATTGCCCTAATAGAACTCGGAATACCCAAAAAGCTCTCAAGAATGTGTTGGGTTACGATGGAGGGCGTGGAGTGCCTCCAAGAATCCAAGCATCAGAAATTTTTAGCGAAATTAAGTCAAATGCTGAATGACAGTGACTAAAAAACTAACTCAAGTAATCAATTTCATTAGTTTAGCATCTATGGACACCATTTTGATACGGTACGACCTCTTTTTACTTCCTTGTACGAAGTAAAGGAAGTATTGTAATCGCGAAAATTTTCGGTTTTCAGATTTCAACGGAAATATCCATTTTGACCATCCCCGAATCCATTTTGACTAGTTTCGTCGTGGCGTCTGTACTTACGTACGTTCGTACGTTCGTTCGTATTTCGCAAATTAACGAACACACAACAGTGAAGACTTTAAGATATACTTTTATTGTCTAAACAAAATATTACAATGACATTTAAAATGCTTCTTACAAACTAAGTTACAATATCTTAGCTATCTTACATCATGGCTTACTCTGATATGGAATGTCTCTATAGTAAATTTAGAGAAGGCTTTATAGGGATGAGAAAGGGAGAGGGGATGAAGTTGCAAGGAGCAGAGGGAGGGAGATAATTTCCTCTACACCTAAATTCTGGGTGGCCTATTTAGGAACAATTCTTGGAAGCTCATGTGAACTTCTTGTGAAGGCTGTTCTGAAGGTTCAGTTAAAGTATACAATTGACATCTGAACTAGAATATGGTAGCAATAAACTGTTGAATATAAGAGAGAGCTTGACAGGCTTTCCGGTAGGAGACAAAATATCTTTTGTGAATGGTCAGTCGACACTGACAGTGACAAGGTGTTACCACATGCTAAGGATTCCCATATGTATGGTCTAAGACGTTAGAGAACCCTGAGAAAGACAGTTAACTGATATTAAACTAATGTTTAAAATTATAGTTATAAAAATTGTTAAATATAATAGTCGTCTGATAATTCGCATAACTCAAAAACAGTTAGTCGTAGAAAGTTGAAATTTTGTATTTAGGATTGTTGTAACATCTAGTTGTGAACCTCCTTTTTATGTCACTGCTTAATCACCGAAAGTGATACTTTACTTGAAGGTCATAATTTATTTCCATCAAAAATTATATTAAAATACTTTGAAAAACTTCTCAAATTTGGTGTTTATAACTTATATATTGATTTAAATAACATACTAGATTTTGGTCTAAAGTGGAAAACCGGAAGCGGTACTTTACTTGAAGGTCATATTAGAGTTTCATCAAAAATTATATTAAAATATAATGTAAAACATCTCGAATTTAGTAAATATGACATTTATAATGATGTGAATGTATTTACAATATTTTGGTTAAAATTGGTGAGCCGAAAAAGGTACTTTACTTGAAGGTCATAATAAGCTTACATCAAAAATTATATTTAAATTAAATACATAAATCATATGTTTCGGTAATAAAGGTTACAATCGCAATTTGGTTTACAATCCAATTAAACATTTTTATTACTTGTTTTAAGTGTTAAAATTTAGTGTAAAATACTGGTTTTCCTCCCTATTTGTATGTGTGTGTGTCAATAGATGGATGTCGCGACGCCGAGTGTTGTTTTTGAGATACTGCGATCTTCGGAAACTAGTAACCAAATTCAGGATCACTTCAGGAGTCACTGATTTATAGTTTAATAGGCGTACAAGGAAGTCATGTGTTGTCCACATCAGATATTTTTTTTTTACAATAACATTGGCTTCTTCTTTTTTAATCACTAATTACAAAAAACAAAACGATGTGCAGTTTATAGGAATGTGGGAGGTGCACCGTAGGAGGGGTCTGGCCTACAGACTAATATATCTTAATTGAAAAAGAAGATAAACTTCTAACTTAATATTTACCTATGCTCCTTTCTTACTTAATCTCTGGTGCTATGTCCCTACAAGGGTCTGGACTACTTTTACAATCCTGCTTCACTCTTCCTTATCCGGGGCATATTCTGACTCTCTCCCATCCTCTGAACTTCGAGGGCTTTTGAAGAGCGAAGTAACACCTGTTACCGGAAGCTACGTTTGGCTTTATTTCTTTAAGATGCTCGTTTTTTGCTGTGACAAGACTTCACAAGTACTTAAACTTGCAAGCCGTCTTGAGAATGTGAGTTCCGAAATCGACCATCTATTCCATTCTTTCAGGCAGATTTCATGAAGACTTCAAAGACACCTTTTTTTTTTTTCTTTTTTTTTTCAACCCTTTCGAATTCCTCAAGCGCCCCTAATAGCGCTGCTTTTAGCCGATATTACCATGTCATCTGCGTAAAATAAATGTTGTGACAACCTATTATAAATTGTGCCATTAGGTTCGGGCGAACAGTACGTGCTGCATATTCTAGAGCAAGTGTTGGGGACAAAGGGTCTCCCAGCCCTAGGTCTTCCGTGATTTCGAACTTTTCCGACAGTACATTTACTCTACAACAACTATCTGCAAGTATCATCCTCGTTAACCTAACTACCTTTTTTTATTGTGCCCAGAATGACCGTTACTTTTATCAATTCGCTTTTCTTGAGCCTGCAGTATGCCTGTTGTAAAGATGATGTAGATCTATATTATATTTAAACATTTGCTACTACGAAAGAATTTGGTCGATGGTAACCCCATTTTTTAGATGGCACTGATATTCTCCAAGAATATACTTGAACATCAATTGAAATCATATATTTAAGAAAATATAAAATTCCTTATATGCTCTCTCCAACGGCGTAACTTGAGGCGTAACAAGACGCCATCCTCGTAGGTCTCCAAAAATAACTGGAAATATCAAAAGGAAGATTAAAAAATTAAAAAAGATGTGAAAGAAATTTTAATAAATATTAATAATGAAAGAAAGAAATCTGATTCACGTCCATAATCAAATTAAAAAGAAAATCCATTTTTATCAAGTTTACTGAAAAAATCTATAGTTTAATAAAGAATAAAAAATGAATGTAACTAATTTAAGCAATTAAAAAAAGGATTGTGGCGGTAAAGGGAATCTTATGTCTTAAAGTTATTATCACACCGTGTAACTTCCTTTGTTTATTTTAAGACATTCTAAAATCGAGCAAACTCTCCCCTCCCGCCAGCATTACTAATTTCCTATTTCGTCCCTCTTCTAACAGCTGATATCAAATTACTCCATGTGGATTTTTGTTTTTGGTGTCAGTTTGGTATGGATCGAGCTAATCACTTTATCCGATTCTAGTATTGAGAGCAAACTATCTGCCTTTTATTATACTCTTTAATCTGTGATTTTTATGTTGGTCACATTTCTTTACCGAGATATATCTACACTAGATCTATAAATATCAAGGGAGCTCATTTTTTCGCAGTTTGCACACAGGCGTAAAAAATCCAGGTATGCCCATGGATATGCCTCTGTAATTTTGACTCTTAGTTTTATATCTTTTCTTAAAAATCGGACATATAACAGCTACCTTGCACTCTTTCGGCATTTATTCCTCCATCCACACCTCTAACAAGTCGTAGCCATAATTCAGTATTTCCGTGTCAATGCCATCACAGATTGGGCTTTTAATTGCTTCTACTACTTCACTATAGTCTTAAAAATTGGGGGAGCTGTAGAAGTGATGGAAGCTTGGCGAAGGAGCTGTTGAATGGTGAATAGGATGCAGAAAGGAGTGTTTTTCATGGTCAAATAAGAGAGGAATTAGTGAGTGGAGGGAGATTCCACGCCATCACTTCCAATCAATAATTCCTCTCTTATTTGTCATGAAATACACTCCTTTCTGCATCCTATTCCCCATTCAACAGCTTCCATAATTTATACAGATCCCCCAATTGCCTCACTTTTCATATTTCTGCAGACACTTGTTCTTGATTTCTCCAATTCCTCTGGAAAACTTCCTTGCCTGTGTTGTATACCATTCATCTTGTAGTACTAACAATTTACTTCTTTCAAAAATTGTCTTTTTATTTCTAAAAGAGATTTTAGCAGCTCTTCTTCATCTTATATACTTTTCTAGATTGACTAGATCTTAGTCTTAGGTTCTTACCCAAACAGTCAACATGATCTGGCCAATATGGAAATTAAATAGTGATCGTGGGAGTCCTACTGAACCACAAACATCTAGTAATAATTTTTAATAAATTCTTAACGCTCCTTACTTAGTCACTAATAAAAGTTAGATAATTTTGGCCGTAACTTAATCTATTCTTCAACAAGAATCTTCAGATTTATTCCAATTGTATATAAAGAAAAATACTGTTTGACTGATAACTGGAGTAGTGGTTCATCCAGCGACTGCCAACCCATTTTCTTGTTATGTTTATTTATACTATAACTAATATTTTATTGCTTTGTATTTCATTTTATTAATAAATTGAAATCAACTTATTCTATTTGCATTTCAGATTACAATAACAAACGAAGATAGCAGATGCCTGAAAAGATACTTGCCAGAAGAAATACTTCCAATGGACTATGGTGGAAAGGAGAAACATTCTTCTGAATTGAATGGTTAATATTTATTTCATTCTTAATTTCATTTGTTGAACATAAATTATGTGAACCTTTCAACCCACTTTCATACATAATAGTGATAATTTCAATAGATTACGCATATATTAATATTTTTAAAATGTTTTATATTGATCCATATAATTAATGGTTACAATTTTAATCAGTTGAAAGACGTTATCTTAATAACTATTGCCCCTATAGCCGTTTATGAGAAAATAAAATGATAAAATTTCACCAGATAAGTATTAATATTATTGATTTATTATAAGAAACAGGGAATCTTTGCAATTCGTCCAGAGTGGATTTTTGGTGAATTACACACTGGCTTAAAGGACTGTTTAGACCTTTGGGATAGTTTCTAGAGTAATTTCTTCAGGAATCGAAGTAATCCAATAAGAAATTTGTATAATTAAACTAGTTCATTGTTGTTGAACAGTTTGTGGTCATCCAGCGATATCAAAATAAATTTCGGTTTTAGTAGTCATTGTTATCGAAAATGTGCTTCCAATACTTTGTAAAGTTAACTGTCACTGACTTAATTTTCATCTTTGAAAAAGTGTTATCTTAACAAAATATGATTAATTAAATGTTTATGCTTGCGAATAATTAAATTATAGTGTTATTTATTTGTTATCCTAAAGGCTACAATCGAAGAATATTAGTTTTGATCAATTGTGTAATTTTATTTAATGAACGAATTCCTCAATTGAACACTTTAAGATGCTATTACTGCTTGTTTTTTGCTTTTTTTCTATTTATTTTTTTTTATTCTCAACCTCCTCCGTCAATTCCTAAATTCATTATGCCATCTTTCACGGCCTTTAACCAATATTTTTATAAAGCGGAACCTCTGTACATTGAAATTCTACATATCGACAATCTGTATACATTAAAAAGTATTTTTGGAACCTTGAATTTTTATTACTCAAAATATCCTGTATATCGAATACAATTTCTATACATCGAACAAAAAATAACATTAAAAATAGACACTCGGCGTCTATTGTTGTTGGTCACTTATGGCGGTGCCCTGTGTCGTAATTATGTATGTGGTGGACTCTGAATTTTATTTTATAAAACATTTATTTGAGGCTTTTATTTCTAAAATTGATAGAGGACCATTTAGAAAATCTGATGTGACTAGCATATGACCTGCAGTTTGGAATTTCAAGTAAAGTGCCTCCTCCGGTGGCTGAGGATTTGAAAAAAAAAATTAATTAATTTTAGACATCATATTTTGATCAAGTTCTATTTGGAGCAAAAGGTAAAGCACAACTTCCGATTGGTATTTGGCAGCCGATATTTAATGCATTATTTGCAATGGGAAAAATGTCTATTGACAAATTTGAAAAGAATACGATAATATTTAAACATTTTTTTTTTAAATCTGTGTAGAGCAACAAAAAAACGTCTAATCAGGTTTTCCCATAAAAGAGAGAAACTTTAATATAAAATTTCAAATCATTTGGTTAATTAGTATTTTTGCTATTACATTCAGACATCCATCTACACCCAGACACGCACACAAACACCATTATATAAATGTTAAAAACGCTTAGTACGTTTTTAGAAGTTATAAGCGTGCTTATCGATGAAAATCTGGATTTATGATATTTAGCACGATTCCAAGGTGGGAGTTAAATTTTTTTTTTTTTTTAAATTACAGTTTCCGGTAAAATACCATTTCCGATTAGCCAATTTTAATTCTAATCTATTATATTATTTATATTGATATAAAAGTCTTATATGCCAAATTTGAGATGTATTGCATTATATTTTGATATCATTTTTTATGAAAATCTATTATGACATTCAAGTAAATTACCAGTTACGATGATCATGTAGTGACAAAAACAGAAGTGCACAACTAGATATTACAGCGATTCCAAAAATAAAATTTCAAATTTCTACAGCCAACAGTTTTTGAATTATGCGAGATACTAACGTAATTACAGACATTACGAAACTAGTCAAAATGGATTCAGAGATGGTCAAAATGTATATATCCGTCGAAATCTGAAAACCGGAAATTTTCGCTATTACAATACTTCTTTTTATACTGCGTATAGGGAAGTAAAAATATAAAATGTAATTGTCATCAAAAATGGCCCTTAGTATACATACGTTCATAAGAATGGACAATAGTTAAATAGGATAGAAAAAAACGCGTTTCACCGTTTCACAAAGCAACGGAAATTCGGGGCAACAATTGGTATTGTAGGTAACCAAGGGAGGAGATTTTTTAAATTTCCTAACATTAAGTGAAATTTTGATTTTCAATTCAGTTTTAATTTGTCTTTCTTGTTGCAAACATGACTCCTAAACGAAAATCATTAAGTGCGAAAGAAAAATTTGATTTAGAAAAAGACATTAAAAAGGAGGATGAAAAATAAAAATGTATCATGAAAATTTGAAGCTTCAAGCACGGTATCAACAATTTGTAAAAAACATAATTCGGATGGAAATGTTTGAAAGAATTGAAAGAGATCAGAAACGATTTTAATCCTTAAGGTTTGATCAAATTAATTAAGGGGATTTCAATGCCCTTGTTCCCTAAAAATTGCCTTACCCTGATTCCAAATATTCCAAAAATTCCAATATTTCTAGATGGCGAAATTTTTCGAGAAACTTTCATGTTCAATATATAGAGGTCCATCTGTATTATACAAAACAAAAGAGAAAAAAAAAACTGTGTTGATAAAATCACAGAACTCTGTATCATTCTAAATACATACAAAAATAATGATCAAATTTCTCTCGCAATAACATAACACAACAGGTATGCAAGTGGTTATTTTTTTTAAAAATACGTTTGGAAATAACAACAAATTAATGAATATAAAAAAAATAAGATTACGAAAATATACTCATATATTTAGAAAATAAAAGAGATAGCAGAAATCATGGGAAAATAATTAACATTTTATAACATTAGTATGTACATATAAAAAATAACAACAATAATACCCCAAGGATTCAGCAATGTAAATATGTGAAATTATGTTAATCGTTAGCATAATGTCATTATTAATTTTTTATTTGGATGCTATATTAATATTGTGCTATATTATTATTATTATTATTTCACGGCGCTACAACCCGGTAACAGATCTTGGCCTCCTCCAACCGCTTCCTCCAATCGTCACGGTCTTGTGCCGACCCCTTCCAGTTCCTGATTCCTAGGATGTTATAAGCATCTCCTGCCACACCATCTGACCACCTCAGCTTTGGTTTCCTTCTTCTCCTTGTCCTATAGATTGGTTGTGTCAGTAGTATTTTGGGCATCTCTTCATCCTTCATCCTGGCGATATGCCCTGCATATCTTAAGCGTCTCAACTTCATTGCTCTGATATCATCTGCATCCTCAAAAGCGCTGTACAGCTTCTGGTAATCAAACTTCGGTCAACCAAACTTACTACAATTTCTATCAATCAACTTGATAGGTAACTATAATACATGTATCAAGGAGAGAATTTATGTCGCGAGCATTTTTTTTTAAAATAACAATAATAAAACATGAGACTAATAAACGATAGTGTACACTGAAGGGAAAAGGAATACAAATAGGAACAAAGAAACATTAGGAGAGAAAACGAGCAAAAAGTAAAATAACGCTTGTAGGGCACAAGACACTTAAAAGTGGTGTCGGAAACGTAGTACAGATTGACTAAATGAACGATATTGAAGTACGGGTTGTAGTTTTTCCTGAAAAAAAAAACAAAACAATTAAATTAAATAACACATCGTAAAGAAAAAGTTCATAAAAAAAATCATAATAGCCGCATTTTAAAATTATTTTTTAAAGCTTAAATTTAGTTTTCTAATCAATTTTCCTCGAGCTTATCATGTTATTATGAATTTAAATATATTTATTGATTAATAATAATAATAATAATAATAAAAGGCTTAGCAATTCCGTAGGTTCGATGCCCATCCCTCCAATCTTTTTCACATCTCCGTCCACCGACAACACAAATCCGTAAGATTAGCCTTAACACAATCCTCCCATCTACGTTTCGGTCTATCTTTCAGACGTTAAGGCGCTGTCCTTTCTTTAAAGTAAGTTGTCAAGTTATTGATTTATTGCTAAAACGCCTGAATTTTTTTTTCAGTTTCTCTTTAAATTATTCTTTATATATCGAATGCCGAAAAATTAAAAGTTTTCAATGAATGGGTTTTCTGTACCTGCGACATGAGAGATGTAGTTTATTTTTTTTTTTGCATATTTTAAATTATTATTATTAATATTATTGTTATTGTGGAATGATTTGGACCTATTGGAAACTCTAGATAGTGGTATAAGACAACAGGATAGTTTTGATTACTTAAAATTAAATTTAAAAAATGTAACAAATAGGGCAGAAATAGAAACTTATTCTTTTTAACTCACTAAGAGAGGAATGCTTTACTTTCAAGCTCCGCAGTCTGAATAGCAGCTTGCAATGTTCACAGCTTACTTACATATATCAATAAAATAAATGCAGTAATAATGTTATATGTTATATGCTATATGTTATCTCCGTTATTCTTATTTTATTTTTAAAGTTGTAAGTGTTTTAATGATATTAACTTATTAATAAAAAAAAAACAAATTTTCATTTTAAACTGTAATGAAATTTGGTCCAACATCAATTTTATTATAATTATTTATTTTTCAGTGACGCTGTATAGTAGGACCTGGTCCGGATTGGACTTAAATATGGCATTATATGCATTTTAAACACTTTTTTAGCATGTATATGGTTATTTATTAGAATATTTAAATATATTTAACAGTGTGATGTGTTATAAATTAAACTGAAAAAGGGCCTTTGGCAGGGATGCCTGAGGATGGCTTCTATTCCGAAAATTTGGATAGAAATAAATAAAATTGGTGAAATAGCAACAGCCTGCATTTATTTTTGTATTTTATTGATATATGTATTTATTTATTGCATTTATATAACATTTATAAATAATGTTACAGTTTTTTTCCTATCCACAGATATATGCATTAATGTAGGAACTAAATTAAATATTAACCTTATATGCGAACCTCACTTGGAGAAACTATGGCCTAATAATACTGGGTTTAACACAAGACCTCTTAAATATTAATCATTTTCGTGTTTCAGATGACTGGTTGGCGTTGATGGAAGAGAAGAAAGATTGGTTGAAAAATAATATACACCTTGTCGCTGATGAGAGCAAACGTCCCCCAGACAGTAAAGCAACCTTCGGCACCGAAGGGACTTTCCGATCCTTAGCTATAGATTAGCTGCTAAAAACATGAAGCTTTTAATCCAACATTATAATTCTTAATGTAATATATTAATTATATAGTATATACTAGTTAATATAGTGTTGATATTATTATGATTTAAATAAAAGAATCTACCATCCTTTAATTATTTAGTTTTCCAATATTCTTCTCAAACCGTAATCATGGCTTCCGCATCGTTAGAACCAATTTATGCTTTCACGATATTGGAGGAATGTATCCAGCATTAATCGTTTCAGATAAAATTAGTTTAGTGCGGTATCTTTGTATTAGTTGTACAATTGTAATGTAAAGATACGTTACATCCTTAATATCGGGAGCCTGATGAATGCAGATGAAAGCACAAAAACATGCATCTGCGAGTAATATTAATCTGGCGGTCCTGAAACCCTCACTAAGCAGCTAATTAATTTTACGAAGTAATGAATTACGTCACAAGTTAAAACATAAGTTACGTCACAACAGAAAACATAATAGCATCCATTGCGAATCCCAAGTAAATATGGTCTTTGTTAATTGTTGAGACAATCATACTTCAAATTGGCTTAATGGAAGACTAAATGGGATTAACCATAATTATATTGAAAGATTATAGGTTACATTTTTTTTAATGTAATATCTAGAATTTTGAAGGTGTATACAAAGAAAGATGTTATACATCAATATGAAAACATTAACGACAATAGTAAAATATTTTGTTATTACTGTAATTGTATAAATTGTGATAGTTAACAAAGTCACTCTTCCTCATCGCTGTCATCATTGTAAGGTATTTAAAAAAAAAAATTTTAAATATTCAAAACAATATTTGTCCAAATAATTAATTATTAACTTGATCTAATGTTGCTTACAAAAAAACAGGCAAAACTCAAAATTCACATTGACCTGTAATAGACAGCCTAAATCAGTTCAGCACACTAGATATTAAAATTTAAGACAGGGCATTGAAAACTTTTATACTTTTGCCAGTCGTATTATAAGCCAAGACAAAGATTACCTCTTGTGTAGAGACTGCAAAGAATGCTCTAAGATTTTATTAATAATATTGGGTATAACGACACCTCGATGAATTCACCGGCAAAAGCCTGATGCTTTCCATAAAGATGAATATCAACAGTTCTCTATGCAGAAAAAATTGTGCGCATTAAGTAAACAGATTGATTGTGATTCGAAGAAAGTTGAGAAGTTGCCACGTTATTTTTTTTTTTTAATTGGTAAACACCCAAGATAAAATGAAGTCTGAAAAGAGTATATTTAATGTCAAAATAAAAACATGAATAAGTAGGGTATAGTATGTAAATAACTCAAGGTAATTAATTACCTCATACGTATAAATAAAATTACAACATTCGTTTGCCAAGCATAATATATCACAATATGAGTGAGTTTATAAAGTGTAACCTTCCCCTCATACGTTTTGAAATAATATTATTCCAGCTGTATGAGATATCGATGAATGAGATGTTCCAGGTTGGAGATATCGATGTAATTTACATATTTAATACTGGCTTTACTCCCCCAAAGCAGCAGATACCTCAGCAGATGACTAGAATCTTTGGGAGTGCTTGAACAACTACAAAATAATTGACGTTGAAGTAGCTGAGGCTGCCTTAACGTCACTTAATCGCCATTAATAGGGTCTGGCTGATGAAACTGACCTAGAATAGTTTTTGAATGGTCGCTTTCTATATAACAGTGTATTAGCCTATTTTGTATTTTACAGAAGCTTGCGTTGACAGGAACGCACAATCCTAAACTTGGAAGCACGCAATGACCTGAGAGGTCTCATATGTACTAGAATGTACATAAGAGAATCAATCACGAAGGTTTATTCCTTTGATTCAATGCTAGATTAGAGGAATGATTCCTTAGATATAGCTATCGAATAGTTTGATTGAAATCTCTTTGGATTTATTTGCCATGCGGACAAGAAGCTAAAGCATTTTCAGGAGTGTAAATTAATGAGTAGTTTTAGTAAATTTGAAGTAAAGAAGGTAAATCCGAATTATATTAAGTTTATTTGTAATATGTAAAAAAAAAAAACTTAATGATAATAGTACGATACAGAATTGTATAATTGACTATTATAAATGAAACAATTACTAAATTAAATTTAGTAGCAACAAATAACTTATTAATAAACAAAAATAAAGATAATTATTTGGAAAAACGCAAGAGACCGACTAGGTCTTTGTGAAAAATTACTATCAGACTCATAATTCCTGACAGTTTTTGCAGGATTCTAAACGCATAAGTATGCTATGTTATAGAGAATATATATGTCAGATTTAGCCACTGGATGTGCACTTCTTCAGGCCGTACAAGACATTTTTTTCTTTTCATAACTGATTACTGAATCGGACGTCAAAATTTTCCATCATAAGAGGTTTCTGCAGTTGCAGGCTTTCAGTATCTTTTAGTTCACTTTAACTCTCGCTTCAGTTACATGATACACAAGCCAGGGTTTATCGTTTATAATTTAATCTAATATGTATAATAATACCAAACTGTATTTTAAATTGCTTATTTTTGAATTTTTTGTGTTTTTAGAACTGAAGATGTATGAATAACATTTGAAATTAGTTTTCAATAAAAAAAAATTCTCCTGAACTCCACGAAATATTAAAGATTAAATGAGCACATGGACTCTTAATCATCGGCATTACACCTTTGAATGAATATGTAATGATATATCACATAAATCACAAATATGATATCAAACATTGATAAATATAGGTTTAATAAAATAATCATTTGGGTCACAAATAAGCAACAAAAAAAAAATACAAAAATTATTATTAAATGGTCAAAATATACACAAAAATGAAAAACACGAAAAGTAGATGAACTATTTGTTGATCTTGTATTTCCCCTTGGGCCTGAAAGGATTCCTCAGCCAGTCCGACCTGTCCTCCAGAACCAAAGACTCCCGGCACAGTTCCTCGCTACCCCAGCTCTGCCGTTTCTTCTTCCGAAGGAAAGACAGCTTGCCTCTCTTATCTTCTGTCTAGAAGCAGATCGCAACAAAAAAAAAAAAATCAGACTTGAGAATGGCCCAAGATGGCCGAAACTTTGTTCTAATGTAAAATGAAAAGCATGGTGACCGTATGGCCTTTTTCTTTCTAATAACTAATTAAATAAATGGTACCCAAAACTAAGAAATCGACTAAAAAAAGAATGATTATTTTGGTGATATATGATGTAAATGTTCATACAACAGTTTACAAAAATTACTTATTTTTCAAAAAGAATGAATGAATCAATAAAAATTACCAGAGTTTTTCCTTTATCAATTTACTAATATTATCATTAGTCATTTGATAACAGAGTCGTACCATCTGTCAGATACTAATTTGAAAATGGATCAACACCAATTTTTGACGTGATGATTGGGAGGGAGGGAGGAAGGGTGAGTGGGAGTGAGGGAGAGAGGGTGAGAGGAAGGGAGAGAGGGAGGGAGGATGAGAGGGAGGGAGGGAGGGAGGGAGAGAGGGAGGGAGGATAGAACAAATATAGTTATAGGATTTCCGAATAATTTATATTTATAGCTTTGTCTCCCAGTGGTTATTCATTCTAATAACTAATTAAATAAATGATACCAAAACTAAGAAATCGACTAAAAAAAGAATGATTATTTTGGTGATATATGATGTAAATGTTCATACAACAGTTTACAAAAATTACTTTTTTTTAAAAAAGAATGAATGAATCAATAAAAATTAATTGAGTTTTTCCTTTATCAATTTATTAATATTATGATAAGTCATTTGATAACAGAGGCGTACCAGATACTAATTTGAAAATGGGTCAACACCAATTTTTGGAGTGATGATTGGGAGAGTGGGAGAGAGGGAGTGAGGGAGAGAGGGTGAGAGGGGGGGAGAGAGGGAGAGAGGATGCGAGGGAGAGAAGGAGGAGAGAACAAATATAGTTATAGGACTTCCGAATAATTTATATTTATAACTTTGTCTCCCAGTGGTAGCAAAATGATTTGTTGTTCTGGAATGGTTGTTTTGTAAAACCCTACATACAATTGGTCATGGGATGAACATTCCGTAAGAAGACCTACTTTAGCGTGTTTGTATGCTTGGCCTTGTAATTTGTTAATTGAAATAGCAAAAGAAACTGTAATTGAAAATTATAAACGCAGGGTCGAAGTAGCCATATATCAGAAGTAGCAAGTGCTACAAGACCCGTGCTTCTGGGGGTCTCACGCCAAGTGCAAACAATTTTGTAACATTCCCGGCTACCATTTACAGATATCTTGGCCTGGAATAAATGCTTTTCTAAAAATATTTCAAAAAATAAAATATCTTTGATAACACTTATCATGGTTTTCTTCACAAGAAATCTGATTTGTCACTAGTGCATCCTGAATTCAGATATATAGTCAGAATTTTTCCACCAAGCATAGTTTTCCTGTGACAGTCACTTTTTAAACTCTGATTTTAGCGTTCTCTTTGACCTGCTACAGGAACTTTTTAATGTAACCTTCTTTTCTGTTCTAGGAATCTTTTTAATTAATTTACAAAATATAAACTATTACATTATCATGGCTTTAGCTTCTTCGCTGAGGAGAACATTTTTCTTTGGTTATGGTGTTAAAGAAGTTGTTTTTTATATCTCTAGCTTGAATCATTTATAATCCTGGAGATTTTTAGACTTTAAGGATTAAAATTATATTACTGATGTCCATATTACAATGAGAAAAATGTCAACTGATGCGAAAAAAGTTCATGCTACGTCATTCGTATTTTGCAGATTTGCGCTATGATTGGACTAGACGGATGAAAAATAAAATAAAAATCTCTGAATGGGTTTTCGAAGTCTACTGTTCACAGAGCTACTGCTATTTTGCTGAAATGATACTGATCAGTATTGAATCGTTGGCGGATCTTCCGGGATTCTCACGAATCTCGTCATTGAATAGAAAGTTCTATTGAAAAGGAAGAAAAGATAATTCCAATGACTCATATATCTCATACACGTGAATATATAAATAAACCTTACCTCGTCCTTGACTGTGAGACCATTCGGAGATGGTACACTGGAGTCCACGATTAGTATGTCCTTCACTTCTTCTTCTTCTTCTTCTGGTTCCTGATTGGCTTGTTCTTCAGGCGGTGGGTTGATAACTCCTGATAGAAAGTCTTCTTTAGCTTTTTGGATGCGGAGTGCTCTCTGTTTGAGGCTTTCGCAAAGTTCAGGCTTCACTAATTCCTAAAAGATGGAACAAGTAAGTCAATAATTAAATAATCTGCTATGTAAAGGAATTAAGAATAAATAGTTATGTCTCGTTAGAGCTGTGATATTCTAAAGGCTGGATTACACGAGTCAGTGTTTAGATCAAACTCCCATCGATTAAAGCTTTGATAAAAATACTTACTCCTATAAGCCAGCCGTAAAGCTCGCAACAACAAGAATACAGTAAACCGGGTGCTTATTTATTTATAAAGCTTTCTTAATTAGAACACAATTCGTAGCATGAACTTTTATTTTGCTCATGATTTGAGATTTATCCAACTCCCCTTAAAAAGAATTCCCCTATAAAAGAAAAAAAATGTAATCCCAGAATCAAATAAATTATTTCAAAAACAGGACGAAAAAGATCTGTAGTTGACAAATCCTTTTCATTTAAAAAAATATGGCCCCTCTGATATTTAATATTACTTTTTCTTACTTTTTTGTCTACGATAATATTTATATTAGCGTTATAAAGGTGTAGTATTTACTATTTCTTGATCACAAATATTGTTTTTTATTATCATATGTTTATGGATAAGAACCTTTTAGGCAGTATTTATGTGTAATATAAAAACATTATACGTGATCCAATTTTTTAAAACGAAATAATTGAGTTTTAGAGCGACCTGAAGGGTATTTTGGCTTGTATGCAGTGATAACTGTATTCTTTACCGAATGAAGTACATTAACAGACGTTTTTATTCAAAGCTAGCGTCAGATTTGGTTTCAGCATTTTGAAAAATCCATATATTCAAATTTTCTTTGAATATTAGATTTTCAAAAAAATCTAAAAATAAAAAAATCCGTGAGCAGTAGAACTCCGTCACTAAAGTCGTATTTTCACGGTTAAAAAAATATAAAAACGGGGGAGTAAGAAAAAAATTGACCCGAAATTTTGACTGGAATTTACCCATTCTTTAATGGTATCGGTCTGCCAGGAAGAAAGCCCTACATACCGAATTTCAGCTCATTTGACCCAAAGGGGGCCACTGGAGATGCTCAAATGTAGCGGGGAAAAAAAATATATATGTATGTGTGTGTATATACATATATATATATATATATATATATATATATATATATATATATATATATATACATATACATATTCAGACATCTCCAAATCTTCCATAATCGTGTTCTAGGGGTTATGAAACGGATAGAAAACGCATTCCCGCCGCTCACCGCCGACCTTCGACGCACTGCAATAGTCTATTTTTTTCGGGGAAAATACGACTAAAAATTTTCGGCCTAACAATATTGCCAAGGGTCTAGTCATCTACCCTTCAAATTGTCTTAAAGATTCAAATAATCGCTCATAAATCAGGAACCATTTTCAGTCCAGAATAATTCAGGCCAAATTTAGGTTTTATATGGTAATCATTTTTTTTACCCAGAACTTCTAAGAATGCAATAGTTTTTTATGTGTATGGAAAGAAGAAAATATGTATGGAAACTCTCCTCTTTTTAGCAAGCTCAAGAACGTCGATATCGGGTAAACTGAAGAGAAGATATAGAGCTTCAAATCCAAACGTAATTTTAGGGCTTTAAAATTTTTGAGCACACTAAGGACCGAAAAAAAAATGTTTTTTGTTTTCGATGATTTTTTTCAACATTGAGATTTATTGTGTGCTGAATCCAAATCCTGCAATCATTTTTGGCGTGAAAAAATCTATGAGGCTAATTTACTTAATAATTAAACATATTATTAAATTTATTTGACCACAAATCAATTATTTTTTAATGTTTATATTTTTCCTTCAATATAATCTAAAAACAAATGCTTAGCTGAAA
The DNA here is from genome assembly GCA_948150685.1 of Rhaphigaster nebulosa. Taxonomy (NCBI): domain Eukaryota; kingdom Metazoa; phylum Arthropoda; class Insecta; order Hemiptera; family Pentatomidae; genus Rhaphigaster; species Rhaphigaster nebulosa. Next base: position 15,103,420 of record OX411306.1, read on the forward strand.
AAAACATGTCGATATCATTCTTCAAACACGAGATATAAAATAAATCATTTTCAGCTTTTTAATTTTGTTTTCTGCTCCTAAGGTCTTATGGATGAAACGGAAGGAAATGAGTCAACTTGTTTTCAATGTAGAATCACCCAAAAAATGTTGATCAAAATCGGCGACGGACACACCGTGCACTCCCACTTTAAGTCAGAATGGACAGTTTATACCACATAGTAATTAATACAAACCGAAGAAACAAAAAAAAAATTGAAATATTATAATATCAAAATCATATTAAAGATACCTGCAACCGTTCTATCCTCTTGATTATTTCAGATGGTTGGTTCTCCAGAAGATCAGGCATAGGCGGGGGCACTGGACATCGCTCCTGGGTTTTGGGTAGTTCTTCTGAAGGAGGATCATCCTCAGGAATGCAGTTATCTTCGGATGTGAGATCTTGGCCTTCCTCATCAACGTCTTGGTCGAATGTGTCGGTCCTTGTGTGTTCGGGAAAGGTTAGAGGTTCTGCGGTGAATTCAGAACACTGTCCCAGGCTGATGGTTGAAGGATACTCAACTTCTGGAAACATAATATCCATATGTTAGGAAAATTTTTTTGAAAAATTGGCGAGCAGACATCGAGAAAGGAAACTGGAGGAAGATAAGAACTTCTTTTGTTACGTGATTTACAAATCTTCAAGATGTCTTATAACTTCTTATAACAAGTTACGACGACAAAATGATTACTATTCGATAATGTCGAGTTTATTCTATAATTTATTTCCAGAAAAATATTCTAATTACTTAGTTCTTATGAATACATATTCTAATGCTTACTCTCAGGGACAATTAGTGCATTACTCTAACTTTATCTTTTGCCTAACAGTCATCAGATTCTTTATCGATTTGTCAAGGGAAACCAATCATAGAAGGGGATTCCACAACCAATAATAAAACGCTGATCAAAAAAGATCCTACGAACTCGGGTCAGGAAATGAAGTCTTGACCAGTTTTCAAGAAGAAAAAAAAGATTATAGATACATTTTGACAATTAAAGAAACGGTTCATTGTATCAAAAAAAGGATCGAAACAAACATCAAAGAGAAAATTAGATTTGCTGTTAAATAAGATCAATAGCAATAAAAGATCAAACAAACGATCTTTGCTGAATAGTTAAGACTTTCAAAATGACTAGCGAATGTTGAATTATTGCTACGCTTCAAAACAATCAAAACCGTCATGCAACATAAATGTTGACTACACGAATTGTTACTTGATTGTTACTCCAGAGAATGGGATATTAGAAAAGTTTCAGTAAAGTACTTTTAGATTCTTGTACCAACTTTTCAGAAACAACGAAAGTTGTTAAACACAGTAGGCACGTACTGATTTTTTTTGAGGAAATAATAATTGTGAATTATTTCTAATAATTAATAAAATATTTTTGAATTACCACAAAATTGTTTTTCATTAACTACTTCATGTTGCTTCCTAGCTATCGAAGGTAGGGGAAGCCATTGTAACCACAATTGTGAGCTAAAAATTTGCTCTCCTCTAAAATCGAAATTTCTCCTCGCATTTTACGTTTTATATTTCTGAACAAATTTGGTTTTTAGGATATCTTTATTTTTTAGTAATTCAGTTTAAAACCATAGTTGCTAAAAATAACTAGCTAGTTAAAATTAGCTTATCATTTTAAAAATTATGTCGACTCCATCAACTCACCAAAGATCTGCTGTTTGGTCTCCTTCGATGCCAAATATAATTATCCGTGGCGTTAGTTTCGATCCATTTCTTGATGCAATGAGTCGCTTCTTCATTTTTTTTTTTAATTAGGATTTCTTCCCGTATGAAGTTTTCCTTAACGCAATTTTTTCTTAAGCCTTTTTCTGTATTTCTTCCAGTCCATTTTCTCCTCTTCCGTCAATCGATGGCCTGCCATGCTTTCATCTACTTTATTTTTCCACTGTATTCGGGGCCTTCATCGCTTTATTTTACCTTCTACCTCCCATTCCATCATCAATTTCGGTATTCGATTTGAACCCATCCGTTTTAAGTAACTATACCACTTTAATATTCTTTCTTCGATCACTTCTAAGATATTTCTTTTTACTTCCATATTTTCTCTGATTTCGCTGTTCCTGGCCTGCTCCATTCTAGAAACTCTGACAGGCCTCCAGAAAACCATCTCCACTGTCCAAAGTCGTTTTTTTGTAGTCTATTGAGGTTTCAAGTCTCAGAGCCATGTAGCATTCTACATTCGTCAAGTGCAATTTACATTAACATCTTCTTCTTCCTAAAGATATTGCCGCTTCAGAGTAAAGAATTTAACAATTCAATAACCTTTCTACCACTGCTGATTCTTTTATTCACCGCAATGCTTGTGGTTCCGTTGCTTTTTAATCTTGAGCCAAGATAGCAAAAATATTCCACTCAGTCGAGATTTGCAATAAGGGGTCTCTCACTTCATCAAACTCTGTGGACATGTACTTTTTATTTTTTATTATAATTTACGCTTAAGCCCCATAGTGCGATGATCACCTGATCGTCAACAAAAAACAGATGACATAAGTACGTGCCATTGATTGGAATGCCCCTTTGTCAAACTTTTTAAGCAACCACCAATAAATATTTTGAATAAGGACTAACAATAACCTTGAAGAACCTTCCTATTTTGATTTGGCACTTTTTATTTCTACATCCAGCTACGTCTGATATCAGCTACTCATAGTTTCCGAGGTACGCTATTGTAGGCCGCTCCTTCATAAAATGCCAAATATTCTATAATAAATATACTAGTCAATTTCTGACCCATGTTCGTAGGAACACCCCAAGGGTTATTCTTTTTTAAGAATAAGAAGAACATCCTGTGTACAGAATATATATATTTAACTGTAAACATGAGTAACTAAATACTCCACTTATTTTTGAGGTAGGTTTCAACAGTAAAACACAATTTCTATTGTATTTTCAGGTTACAAAATTTTACCATCATCAACAACTTTGCTATTTTAAATATACATTTTTTTTTTCATATTAGGACTCTAAATAAGGTTTCATGAAGGAATGTAATAAATTTAAAATAGTTTTAATTTTATTTGTATTATTTTTTAGCAACTAATTAATATCATTTTATGTAAAAAAAACATCAAATCAATTACATATAAATCTATTACAAAGCATTATAAATGAAGTACATGATTTATATAAAAAATTAAAATAATGTTTAAACTATAGGTTTTGCAATATCTTTTTATGATTCATCAAATAAAACTTAAGCATATGTAAATATTCATATATACTAATGAAAATTGAACGATTTTTAATAGGAAATACCTCCATTCGGCTCTTCGACAGGCCGCATCTCCACGGAGTCTCCTACGGGCGAAAATATTGTCCTCACAGTCGGGACGAGGACCCGGTCATCGAAGGCCTGGAAGGTGAAGCTCGCTGGTGAAGAACAGTCCTTGTCTCCTTTCTGCCTCCCGCACTCCCAGTCTATAACAAGAATATGCTGCTGGTAGTAACATTTATCTAAGGCAGTCCATGTTACTTAAAAACTATGAAATATTCATCAATGAGTGAAAAGGTCATATTTTTCAGGAGCTTTAACTTGAAAATGAAAATAAGAAACGAGATTAGTATAAGAATAAGTTTATAGGCAAAAATCACTTTAAAAACAAACAAATGGAGGAGGAAAGGAGGGCGAATATAACACGTCTCCGCGGAGCTTGGGGTTGACCCCAACTAAAGCTTTTGGAGGCTGAGGGAGGACAATATAGTCGCAGACGCTCAGGACATTAGTAGAATAGCTTTTAATTCCCAAGATTTCAACAGATCTGTTTCACAAAAGTCTCGATAGTCCAGTCAACTGGGGACTAGAAAGGAGTCAAGGTGGAAAGTTCTGTAAAATTGCCCACTTTTGTTTGTTGGCGTTGTGATTACGAATTTTAACTTTGCTACCTCATTCTTTATACTTATTATATTCCAGAAAATACAATAAAAAAATGCAAAAAGACTCAAAAAATTAATCTTTTTTCGTATTTTCTCCCCTTGGGGTGAAAACCATGCATTGTTTTAGAAACATCAGCCTATACCAAATTAATCAAGAGTAAATTACTTGCATTTTTGGAATCTTTAATTTTTATCGTCCGGGGCATCGTTTAGGAGCTCTGCTAATTTTAAACCTTTAATATTCTGACATGACCTTTTTATACCATTGTAAATACGACTCAAACCGTGGAGGACAGAATTTCTGATTTTTTGTTTTTTTAGTTAAACTTATTCTTCCTATTAGATGTTCCTTAAAAACGTAAAAAATATTCCATAATATCCCAGCAGCTACGTATCTACTCTCCGCTCTCCTCAGCCTATCTAAACAACGCGTTCGTTTTTCAGAAAAAGACAGTACAAATTATAAGTAAGCACAAATTATCTTTTCAGGAAAAGATAGCACGAATTATGAAGGATTTATTGAATGCTGTAGTATAGAATGATGTAGATGATGTATGAATGATGAGACGAGATATCAGAAGGGTTGGATATAGAATGAGAGGATGAAAAGAACAAGGTTTTATTTTAATTCCATAATACAGCTTTTATGCTCGTCTTTTGTCTGAAAAGAAGTAGCGACTGAAAGTGACTGAAAAGGGTAGCAATATATTAAACTTTTCTGGCAGACAGGATATGTGGCGGAAGATGAAAATCGCTGGTATTCGTATTAAATACAAATACAAGGAACTTTCATCTTCCGCCATTAAATTTTCATGATTTTAATTCGCCAATGATTGCACCAATATTTAAATAAAAGAGATGTCTTTGGAAGTTTAAGGAACACTATTAGGAACTTTGAATCATCAAGATTATAGTGGTCGAACTACAACTGCATATACAATTTACCTCTATTGGCCAGCAATAGCCTGAGGGCCGCCTGGAGATCCTGTAAGAGGTCGACAAGTTCTGAAGGTATCCTGGACAGCTGCAACGACGGTCTGAACCATTCAGTCTGGAACAGGTAACGATTCAGCTTTAAGTAAAGACAGCTTTCTAGTAGGCAACACTGTGAGACTAAAACAGCTTTTTAGATACGACTGATTTGACTTCGAAAATATAACGTAAGGAAAAGTTGTACACCGAAAATTATTAATTTTAGAGTCATAAGATAAAATTAATCTAGAAACATAAAATGATTATGATAGTTGAATTAAATATAGCATAATATCGTAACATAGGCGCATATAGCAGGCCATGACTTTTTCAACCTCTGTCTTCCCTTTGTCTTTATCTCTTACATGCAATATATTTACTTTCATCTCCCGAATGTCTTGGAGTACACTATCTCTCGAGCGGCCCTTGGTTCTCCTCTACTTCTCTTTCCGTCTGGTGTGCCCTCATAGAGTGTCCTTGGCATCCTGCTATCTTCCATCCTTATTTCAACCAAACCATTTCAGTCGGCTTCTGATGCTAAACCTCTCGACTGTTCAAGTCTTTGTATTATTAAATAGATCCATATATTTCCTAAGACATATATTCCATCTTCACATCTTGGCCCAAGGATGTTCCTTAGTGTCCTTCTCTTAAACCGGTCCAGAAGTTCACTGGTCTTTTTATTCATGATTCAGGTTTCGCTGTCATAGGTTAGCACGGGTTTTATTAGTGTTTTGTGCATTCTGAACTTTGTGGTATTACTGTTTTACTATTCCTCGACAACTTGGATAGTTCTCTTCCCTTAGCATAATCCTTTTATTTACTTCTTCTTCTTCTTCGTACAGCTTTTCATTTATTGTAAATCCAAGATACTGGAAACTGCTCACTACTTCGAAACTGTATATGTGTATGTAACTGCCGTGAGGTATGGCACTATATGGCCAAAACAGTTTGTTTATTAAAAGTTTTTCTAATAGTTTTCAAGATTGTTAATTGTTCTTATTACACTTAATACTTAATACAACACTTAATTCCATTACTGGAATTATAGGTTTAATAGTTTGTAAATTATTAAAACTAAGTAATCTATATAAGTGTGATGAAACCAAAATATATACAGTACCTGCAGTTGAGGGTAAAATTATCTCAATAATAAGAATAAGAGATATGATTAAGAATGTATTAGTTTTCTGCTAAAGATATTGAAATTCGAAGGTCTGATTGCCATATTTTTAATTGAAATAATGGCAGTTATTAGGTTCAGAATATATAGATTTCCAGCATGAAAGGATTGAATCGAATGCTTTTACGTCATTTCATATGTTCAATTAGCAATCAAAATCATAGGACATATGAAGTGGCAATCCAATTTTTCAGATTTCATTATAAAATGAAGAAAAAAAAAATTTAGCATTATTTTTAACTTTCAGGAGGACATCCATTTCGATTCTTGTAACATCTAACATAAGTGCATATAACATCTAATGTAAGTAATGCAACATTTGTAAACCACTCAAAATTTGGATTTTTTTTCTGAAAATAATGATATCCTGAAGATAGGAATTGAACGGACACGAAATGAATAAAGAAATGTTATGGACACGAAAACATTAATATATATAGACATAAAGGTGTTTTAAGTGAAAGAAAATTCTGTTGAACGTATTTTAATTAGGACTAAATGATACTTGAAATACAGATTATTATAAATTATTTCAAGTTCAATCAGAACTTTTAATTTTAATTAAACAATTTAATTGGATAAAATATAAATTTAATGGGTCTTACAGTGAAAATGGCCAAATCAAATTGCGAAATGCCTCAGCGATTAAATTATTGTATAGATATTTTATGTGAAAGAAAATTCTGTAAAACCTATTTTAATTAAGACTGAATGATGCTTGAAATACAAATTATCATCAATTATTTCAAGTTCAATCAGAACTTTTAATTTTCATTAAACAATTTAATTGGATAAAATATAAATTTAATGGGTCTCACAGTGAAAATGGCCAAATCAAATTGCGAAATGCCTCAGCGATTAAATTATTGTATAACCATGATTGTATGATTGAACCAATTAATTAATATTTCCCCCCAAATAATTTTAATTATGCCTACACCAATTTTTATCGTACGCAGTACTCAATCTTTGAAATGAAAATAAGATAAATTTATCTATGCAAGGGCTGGTAAATTTATTTATCGTGGAAATTCACTCGGTCATTTAACAGAATGTATCCAGTATTAGTGTATGTTTCTCTACTAATCATTACAACACGCAGCATTACTTATTGCCCTCGAGTGAGGCAGATCGTATTATTACTGAATAAAGATTTTTTTTTAAATAATAAATACAAAATGATCATTCCAATAAAAGCATATCAGTCCGTATTTATTCATTATTTAATTTAAAATTATTATAACACTAATATAATGTAATGCAATGTAACTCCATAAAATATAAAATAATCCTTAAAAAGATTATTAGGTTTTACTGACGGATATACGGTGGAGTGAACTGTCCTCTAGCAGCCTTCTCAATTCTAGATCTCTCTCCCGAACAGCCAGTTCAAGCCTATCGGCCTACAAACAGATAAACATATTTTTTGTTTTAATTTCAAGTCTATAGATGTAATATAACATTCTTTGGCATTTTATGGCCTGCATAAAAAAAAATCGATAAAATGTATATTAAATTTTAATGGGTTACTAAGTTATAATGTAGTATTAAATATAATAATTATGGTGAAAATATGAAATATTAATCAAATCTTTCTTTGATGACATTTGCTAGTAAAATTTTAAGAACATGTGAAAGGTAATTTTTAATATAATGAAGTTAGACTATACTTCAAAATAATGTATAATGTGTAATGTATAATATTACTATATGAAAGTGAAATATTTTTCTAAACAGTTTGAAAATAATTTAAAAGATAAAGTACTATTGTATACAAAACAAATAGACTTTAAACAATTTTATTTTAAAAACAAAAACTATTGACCATAAATGATTAAAGTGTCAAATCATATGAGCACTGCAGTAAGTGTTTAAGTGCTAAAAAATAGATTTTTCCACATTGATTATACATCGAAGCATACAATACTTTTCTTTTAACAATTCTCAATTTTGTTGAAATATTAAAATAAAAGATTAAAATTAAACTTACATTGTCTAAGATAACTCATGTTGAATTTGAAGGAGTTATCCAAAGTTTATACAGTATAATAATTTTAATAGTAATTAATATACTCTAAGTACTTCGGAAATAAACTATTAATGATAAAAGCTTCCAATATTGAAATGTATGGGTCATGTCGGAAATATTCATTAAAGAATCACTGACCTGAACTTAAATATCTGATGTGGACTTTCTTGTACGCCTATTAAACTATAAATTGGTGGCTCAAAAAGTCATCCTGAATTTGGTTACTAGTTTCCGAAGATAGCTGTATGTCGAAAACAACACTCGTCGTCGCGACGTCCATCAATTGATAAACACACACACACACACACACACAAGAGCTCTTGTTTCCGGGGGGTTCTTTCTGTTATTATAAATCGTTTTCTTTCAGTAGGTAACAAGTTCCCAAGAGATTTCTTCGTGTTCCGTGACACCATTAGAGCTGTCTATGTCACTAGATAAAACATTGGAAATCGACGGTTTCGACATTTTAAGCGGGAGAATCCACTTAATTTATATCTTATTATCCTGCTCCAGACTTATTCAGCTCATAAATGGGGAGTAAAACAAATATTTGACACTCAATTTTAACACTTAAAACAAGTAATAAAAAGTCATATGTACCAAATTTGAGATGCATTACTTTAATATAATTTTTGATGAAAATCTATTATAACCATCAAGTAAAATACCACTTTCGGTCATGATGTAGTGACCCAAAAGAGAGGTGCACACCCAGATTTTTCACCGATCACAAATACAAAGTTTCAACTTCCTACGGCCAACCGTTTTTGAGCTAAGCAAGTACGAACATACGTACAAACGTTACGATAAAACTATTCAGAGATGGTCAAAATGGATATTTCCGTTGAAATCTGAAAACCGAAAATTTTCGTGATTGCAATACTTCCTTTATTGCGTACAAGGAAGTAAAAAGCTATACACAGTTCGGAATAGAGTATTAATAGCTGTCATTTTCGAAGAAGGATGCATTAGAATATGAGATAATCGCAGCATATTATGAAGAATCAGTCAGACCAAACTGTGCAACACAAATTTAAATTCTAAATTATCTGTTTAATTGAAATTTAAACTTGAAAACTAAAATAGGCAAGTTACCAAATCCATGAGACTTGACAAAGAGGTTTCGATGACGGTGATCGGGTCTTCTGCTTCCTCAGCTGCCTCGTTGAAGCGGTTCCATCCGTTCTCTGTCCCAGCGAATACCTACCGGGACGAAATCGCTCATTAATAAGTACACATATTATATATACCTATATGTTGCTTGTACATGATATAGTTTGAAAATTGTTAAAGAAGTCATTTTCCTAATACTTGGATGTTGGATTCCGTGTTCCTTGGATCTTATGACTTATCTGACAATGGAATAGGTCAAAAAATTGTTTATGAATAAATGATTAGTAGAGTAATAGATAACAAGAAAAAATGACGCCATATCAATTTTTTTATTCCCTCACTTTTCAAAACCACGTTTTAAAAATTAAAAAAAAATACTAAGGTATAATGGATAATTATTTCATTTCAGTATTATAAGAGCTGATAACGTATTCTTAGAAGATTTTAAATTTCTTCAATTTAATGTTTTAAATATATCGAAAATCGGTAGGCAGCATATTAAAAGATTGTCCTAGAGTTTTATTCCCTCACCAGGTGATAATTTGAGTTCTAGCGTTGACTAAAAACACCAAATGAGCACTAAATGACGTACAAAGGTTTCGCTGCTTTCCAATTAATGCATAACCGTACGAAGTCTAAGAGTGCCACCTTGTTTCAACGCGTTAAGGCGGTTCCGTATTTTTATTGTTCGCTCCCTCACTCTTACCTTAAACAAGGTAAATAAACCAAATTTTATTTCTTCCACGGTATATTTAGAGACAGCGATAGATCTGAACTTTATGATTATTGAATAGTATATAATTTTTAAAGTTATTTTTTAAAAACTGTAGTTTTTTCATTCCTTCAATTCTTAAACGTGAGTCACCTCAGAAGTTTGATGTTAGTTCAAAAGGATTTAATTAATTTTTTTGAAGAGGATAACAACCCAAGGTGCTGCCTATGAAAAAAAAAAAATGCCGAATGCTTCCTACTGATAATACCGAGCTGCACAAAAATTTTTGTGAAAAGAGTTCCTTTTTAAGATAAACTATTTGTCTTTCTACCGGCACAAATCATTTTGGGTAATACACCCAAACTCTTCGAAAAGAGATACATGTAATGCCAGATCCACTAAAACGGCCATTACTAATTGAAGGCACTTTTTTAAACCCAACATTCCCTCGTTTACAAAATTTCAGAAATAAATTCGTCTTTTTATGACCCATATACATTAAAGGAGGTATACAATCGAAAACAAGTGGTTCACGAGAGACCTTTCCTCGAGTAGATCTTAGACCAGTCTTCATCGTCAGGGATACATGTTGTGGAAACTATAAGGATGCTCTTTTTAAGCGAGGCACCACCGTGTCCTAGCCGACAGGGCTCTCCTTTTACAGAACACGGCGGATCTCGACCAGGAATAGTTCTGGTTATGAGCTGGGGCGCCACCATTACTGAATGAAGCTGAAGCAGAGCTTTGGTACTGTAGACCAATAAGAGAGCTGAAGACTTCGAAAGGGTCAAGCATTTTAACAAAAAAAAAGCCCTGTGAAACTTGGCCAAAAGATAAAAATTATAATTTTTATCCACTTTATGACAAAAAACGAGATGCATTTCGCATTATCGCTATGACCATGAGAAGAGCGAAGAAGAAAAATCAGCGGATATTTTCAAAATGGCGCAATTGAATTTTTAATTATATATTTCTTTGAGCAGAAAATCGTATATTAAGTGTCAGTTTTACAAACATCGTTGATAGATGTCCATAGATTCTTCAAGGAATTAATGCACTTAGTCAGAATTTTTGCTCAACCAATCAGTGTTCCCCCAGTACATCGAAGGGCACCTATTTAATAATGGCTGAGACTTTAACTAGTGGACCCTCACTAAATTAAGGGGATTTTTTCTCAATTCCTACGGAGGCTCGAAGTAATTGGAATTCGAACCCGGGATATTTACCTTAGGATACGCATGCTTTAGCCAATCGGCTAAAACAGACTACAAAAAAGAATAACTTTCCACAAATACGAGATTTAAAACTGAAATCAAAAAATTTATATTTGGAATAGAGAAATATTGAGTTGAAAAATGATAATATTCCCACCTCTCAATTATAAATGTATTGATATATAAGTGTTTGGATTTATCGGGGAATCAGTGAACAAAACGTTTTGCTTGAAAAAAAAAGATACAGAATTTCTGCTTAATCCTGCAGTTTATAGGTACTGTACCTGTTTCGGTAATGGACACAGAATTAAAACTTACTGCATAAATATACAATATATTTTAATAAATCCCTTAAGAACACGGGCCATTTGCCATTCCAATTTTCGCACTACAATAGAACAGAGTGATAATGATTAAAGTATTGTTATAGTGAGATACATTTTTGTTACTGTTTTTAACAATTGGTAGAATGAGGGCAATACTTCGGGTTGCAATGCGATTAATAATTTTAAAAATCAGTCATTTTCGGTCAAGTACCCAACTACGAATTTATTAATTATTTATTTTTTATTCAATGATTATTTGTTCTCACCTGTTCGTATGATCCACACGCAGGTGGGCTTTCAACCTCAGCATCAGAACCACATTCGCTGTTGGTACAACTATCGTCTCTACTATCTGCTTCTAGTCCGAAAACAAATCATAATTTGTGCATTCTAATAAAATTTTGCCGTTAAAATATAAAAAAAAAATACTACTAAAATACCAATTACCTTCGCCAGTGTGAAATGATTTAGATACATCCTGGATTTGGCCTTCCAAGTCAATCATGTCGTTTTCCAGTTGTCTGAAATTCAATTTTTTTTTTTTTTTAATTCAAGTTTAGCTTCATAGTATTATTTAATCGGTGAGAATGACAACAGTACAAGTCTAATATTGGTGAATTTTGGAAAACACGTGTTATATAGTTTGAAGCCATTGAGCCATTGAGCGCAAGAACAGCAAGCACATTAGCAACAATCGCTCTCTAAACTCGGCTCTAAACTATGTGAATGATAGTGATTGAGCACCACCAAACCTCTCATTGCGAATATCTCGAAAAACTGATTTGGGACATGTACTCTTGTCATTCTCACCGATTCAATAATATTATTAAGCGGCTTTTTATAAAAATGATATGCAAAAATCAATTAAAAAAAATTATCGAAATGAAGAAAGTATTGTTGGAATTTATATCCTTAGTTATTTTCCTTCTTCAATTACCAAATAGTAATGGTGCTGGTCATAGGAGCAGACTTATCTTTATTTGATTAGAGCGGTGAGGGACCGAGTTCGCCCTCTCCCACCCTAAGTCTCAGTAAGCATCCGTAGTGAACTGGAGCCGTTGAGTTGAGCTTACTGCCCACTCTGCTTGCCCATCCAGACCCAATTTCTTCTTGGAATTGTCTACTGCTCATACCAAATAACAAACGATGAGCTAATCTGGACCTCAGAGTTCGATTCAAACATAATTGTACTTTTAGGTCTTACCAGTCTATTCAACTTTTCCTATTTTTTTTATCGGTTTTTGTTTATATATTTTATTGGTTCATGTAGATTATTTGTTATTGATTTTAATTTTACTTTTTTTAAATTGTTGTACATCAAATTATTAGGGATGGCGGCAAAATGATACTCTCGCCCCCTATCTTTTATTATTGGGAGGATGATCGGCCCCCTAGTTCCCTCTATGTCTGCGTCTATGGTGCTGGAATTGGTGTTGGCAACGAGTACGGCAAGTGGACTTGTTCCATTTTTTCGAACCCAGGCGGCTATCTAGAGGAAACCATAGCAAAAATTGTTTTGAACAGGTTTAATTTAACTCGCTAAAGTCTAGTATACATTTTGACAGAAGTACTGCCAGGACAGTAAAGTAGTGAGGCAGTTGTCTTTTCTACACACTTACAGTTAACCCTGGTCAGCTGTAAAAATAAACGATGCAGAATTGGTTGCTGCATTAGTCCAGTTCATTTTGCCTGAGGAAGCTGTCGGCTACATCAAACCACATACACATCTTTCTTCCCTGTTCTAGTTCCCATTGACTTCCTCTCTTAGTGCGTTTCTTGACTGTGTGTTCCTGGAATACTTAGAATTTTTGGCTTCGATTCCTTGGTTACACCAAGATTGAAGCATTGAAGGAGAAGCTTTCTGCCACCTCTCACAGTTTTTTTTTAAAATTTGGATCGCATTCCGTCTATAAACGGGAAAATTATTGGCAGTTAAAGTCTTCATCGTGATAGCTATTATCAACTATCAAGTTTGATCTGATAATTCAGTCATGACAGTAACTATTTACACAGCGTAACCATAACAGTGCTTGGGACACTTGTTTTCATGGCTGCAACTTTCATCGTAGTAAATTAGTTAACTGTCACTGATTAAACGAGGATTTAGGACTGGTTGCTGATTATAGAATTAATTTAAACTAGTCTAAATTGAAACACAAATATTCCGATTATAAAAAATGTTTTTCGGTTTCCCTTTATCATCGGATGAATTTCTTTCCCTGTAAATATACGACACTAACCTGCAAAGGTCTCGCTCCTTCTTCAGTTTCTGCAAAAGACTGAGGTTCTCTTCGAGGAGGGGATAGCTCGAGTTAACAACTCTCTTCAGTTCTTCCCTAAATAACAACTTGGCGATTAATTCACCTTAGAATTGTATTGACTTAAGGTATATATGAAATAAGTAGAGATAAAATATTGGTAAGTTTTTACAAATGGTCGGTATTTATTAATCATAAGAATTCGATATTTTATAACCTTCCAAATCATATGTAATAGATTTCTTTAAAAAAAATACAACGGATTACTAAAGGGATTTTAATTATTCGTGAGTAACTAACATTTAAAGAGAAATACATCATCGTTGTTGCGAGAAATTATCTTGCTTGCCATCTAATATCCTATGTGGATTCTATATTTTGTGTTAAATATTTGTTTCTGTCTGAATTAATTTGAAGTAAGACATTGAGAATGAACCAAAACATACTTCTCAGAAAATTTAAAAAAATTCATAATTATTCGATATAACTAAAAAATATAAAAGCCAAAATATAAAAATCGCACAGGTAAAATATTTTTGGAGGGAGTTATTGTTGACCGTATATTTATATTTAAAGGGAGAAGTTGATCGGGGGTGCGGTCAAAAAAATAGACTTAATAAGTGTGGTCTTATATAATTGTGCCTACGTTTCGGCCTAAATTTTAGGCCATCTTCAGGGCTAAAATGAAAACAAAATAACAACAATGAAAAAATAGAAAAGAGACAGTACCAGTAACAGTAAAAATGATAAATGATAAAAACAGAAAATACAAGTAAGATAAAAAGTATAAAGAATAAAAAGAAAAGGATAACACTAAATTACATAATACAAAAGACAATTGAAAAAATAAAATAAAATAAAATAAATGAAATAACAATGTAAAAATTAAAAATTAAAAACAATGCGATATTTACACAGGGAATAGTGAAATATATGAAATCTATTAATTAATAGATTTCATATATTTCACTATTCCCTGTGTAAATATCGCATTGTTTTTAATTTTTAATTTTTACATTGTTATTTCATTTATTTTATTTTATTTTATTTTTTCAATTGTCTTTTGTATTATGTAATTTAGTGTTATCCTTTTCTTTTTATTCTTTATACTTTTTATCTTACTTGTATTTTCTGTTTTTATCATTTATCATTTTTACTGTTACTGGTACTGTCTCTTTTCTATTTTTTCATTGTTGTTATTTTGTTTTCATTTTAGCCCTGAAGATGGCCTAAAATTTAGGCCGAAACGTAGGCACAATTATATAAGACCACACTTATTAAGTCTATTTTTTTGACCGCACCCCCGATCAACTTCTCCCTTTAAAAGGTAAAATATTTTATGGTACATAGAATATTTTTTGTGACAACGAGTATATGACTAATGTAGTTTATAAAGTTGATAATATTTTGGTGTCTGCATTCAATAAATTATAATTAAGATAAGTACAATATTTGAGTCTTTTATAGAATAGGTTTGATGTGCAGTGTAAAGTGAATAAATTAAAAAAAAAAAATTGGATTCTTACAAAAAAACATATTGAACGGAGGATGGAAGAGGAAATGATACAACAACAACTAACAGATATTGTTGCATTTGGAATAGTTTACCTGTCAGCTAGATGGAAAGATCTTCGGAAATTTGAAGAAAAGGCTGTTGCTTCTGATAACTGGCTGGGATTGCTGGAGCAGTATCTGTCTACAACAATATGCACGATACATCATTAAAATATTTTAAAAATAAAATTCATACTAAATAAAATTCAAACGAAATATGTTTTACTAAATTTAATATCGACTCAGGCATGCTATGAGAAATAAATTGATAAGAATAATGAACAAAGAGCAGGTTATATACAGACGAATCTGAATAGTTCAATATAAAAAATCTTTGAGTTTTCAATAAAAAATATAATTCAAAAACACAAATATGCACTGCAATATATGCAATTTAACGCAATATGTATATACTTACTTATACGTATTAAGGGGCTTGCAATGTATAAAGTAGATATAAAAAAGAAAATTGTAAATGTAAATACAGAATACATATCCTCTATACATATATATATCTATATATCCCTCCTCATTTCCTCTATACATATATATCTATATATCCCTCCTCATTTCCTCTATACATATATATCTATATATCCCTCCTCAAATCCAATGACACCTTTCCTACTTTAATCCTAAATGATCACCCCGGCACGTTCAGCTCTTCAGTCAAAAACTTGGGTATTACTATCGACCAAACCCTTTCCTGGAAACCCCACATTGCCCAAATTTCCCGACGGTCAATAAGTACCCTTAAATTATTGCATCGTTCTCGACATCTTCTCCCACAACCTACCCGCAAACTCCCTGTGTCCTCTATAATCTTTCCCCACTTTGACTACGGATGTGTGGTATACGGGGGCCTCTCGAATGTGCTCGAGGACAGATTGAAGCGGATCATGAACTGCTTTTTAAGATTTGTCTTCGGCACCTCGAGATGGGTCAATGTGTCCCACCTTAGAATGGCTCTTCCCCTGCAACCGTAGACAATATTTCCTCGGATCTTTTCTATACCGAACTATCACCACCCACCATCCTTCCTGCATCTACAGCCTCCTACAATTCAAATCCTCGGTCCAAGCACTGGAAACAAGATCTCGCCCTTCTGACCTCCATACTCCCTCCCACAGAACCAAAACATTCGAACGCTCCTTTCTCGCCCGCTCCTCTATCCTTTGGAATTCCTTTCCTTCTAATATCCGGCATGCTTCTTCTCTATCCTCATTGTAATCCCTCCTTTTCCAACACCTTCTTTCTCTCCAAAATGATGCTCTCTAATTGTGAAATTTCAGTTTAGGATTAACATCTGGATCACAAATGAATAATAGTTTTTAATGTACAAACTTTGCTAATCAATCATTATTTTTGTATTTTTCATTTTCTCTGTTGTTTTTTTTCTTACTTTTTTCTTGTTTTTTCTCTTTTTTTTGTTTTGCTCAAATTAACTATATTTTTCGATAAAAAAACTTATTTATTTGCTTATTTACTTTACTGAAGCTATTGTAAAAATTAATTGGTCTGTATTCTATAGTCTTATGGCCAGATAATGTTGCTGTTTTATTTGTTCGTTCATGTTATTCTAAAGGGGCCTAGTCCCAGAATAAAGTTATTTTATCTATCTATCTATCTATCTATCTATATAACGAGTTATATTTTTATTTGAAAAATCGACCTACCGTAATACCTCGTTATCACAAACTTGGTTAAAGCGAAAAATCGAGTAACAAGAAGTAATTCCTTATCTCCTTCAAAAAAAAATCTGTACCACTACAGCCCACGAAGGGTTTTGGGTTTAGTTCTTGGTGAGGACCGTACGGTTTCTAAGCCAACGATTGTGCAAGGCGGTGATTTGGCCGTGATCACGCTCAATCGCCAGGTTTTTCCCCCACTTTATAGAGCCTGGGTGGTCTCCAGGAGGGTCTCCCGATCCTGATAACAGAATAAATAGTTATCTGCAACATCCGAAATTAAGAACATGGTGCCTTACCACTGAGTTACTCCGCTCCCTCCTAGCTCTTTCAATAACACTGTATTTCTGGCATATTTTTTAATAAATACCCGAATAACACGAATTATTCGCTTAACGAACGCGAATCTCGAACAATTTTAAACAACGGGAGAGCGATATTTTCAGCTAATTCGAATACTTCAGCCAATTAGAATATTTTCAGCTTGTTCTCGGCACGAATATTTAGTAAACAATGCTTGGTAACACTTCGCCCGAGCTGGAGTAAGCCACATAGAGGCCCCTAGGCAATGCAACTCCGAGGATCCTTTTCCCTTTTTAATTCAATATATTTTGCATAAATAAGAATAAAAGCACAATGAAGTAAAATATATTGTTAATATCTAATTTGTAATAGAGTCCATCATGCTGATTCTGTTCTCTTCATTGCAGATTTTATAATATTAAATAAATTTAGTGGGCACATTAATTCAAATTTTTCACCAAATTTTCATGTATCGTTGTCATATGTATGTATGTCATTTATATAAACCAAAACTATTCATAGGTAATGATTGCGATAGTAATGTAATGCAATTTATGCATTACTCTCAAATAAAGAAAAAAAAACTAAAGTTTTAACAATGGTTTATTTCTCGTTTGATTTAACTATTAAACATCATCAATATCAGGTAAGGAATGTTAAATCATGTTTTTAAAGCATTGACGTTTTTATCAGGTTGGTAGGAAAACAATTTCGTTTTTTAACCGATAAATTTGAACATGAATGTTTCAGCTTATAACAAACTTTATTAATCAAAGTAAGAACCATTAGAATCAATACACTTTTGCCAACGAGAAACAAGTTTATTTATCCCGGTAGCGTAAAATTCCGGAGTGCAGGAGGCGATGAAGTCGTTATAGGCGTTTTTGGCCTCGCCTTCGTTCTTGAAGCATTTCCCTTGAAGGAAGTTGTCGAGATGCTTGAAAAAGTGGTAGTCGGTAGGCGAAAGGTCTGGCGAGTATGGCGGATGAGATAGAGTCTCGAAGCCTAATTCGTTCAACTTCTGCAGAGAAAGAGACAATGACACTTCGAAACGGCGATTTTTCTGATTTTCCTTCAGTTCGTGTGGGACCCATTTGTCGAGTTTTTTTGTATTTCCAAATTGTTTTAGATGATCCAAAACTGTCGGATGAGTGACGCCTAACTCTTTCGCAAGCTCTCTAATCGTTGAGCGCGGTTCTGCTTCAATCAATGCCTTCAACTGGTCGTTGTCAATCACCGATGGACGCCCACGACCTTCTTGATCTTCGAGGCTCTCATCTCCTCTACGAAACTTTTTAAACCAAAGTTGAACCACACGTACTTGAACAATGTCTGGCCCAAACGCATCGTTAATTTTTCGAGCAGTCTCGGCCGCTTTTACCCAGTTTAAACTCGAACAGAAAAATAGCCCGGATATGCTTCTTCTCCATTGTCTATTTAAGAGCAAAAAAAACAACACTTAAATCAACAAAATCTTGAAAGTTTTTATTCAAAATACAAAGCAAAGTTAGCGCTTTGAAATGATATAACACACTAACACATTAATACATAACTTATCTTAATATCAACAATACAAACATCAACAATACAAAAACCGAAATTGTTTTTCTAACAACCTAATATAATTAAGATATCTCTTCACTTTCTTGCATTAATCTGAATGTCTTTCCTAAGTAGTTAATTTTAAGTAAATTAATTTTGAAACCCCTTCTTTAACCCTCCACCCTCGATATAATTCAACAACAGTATTTTAGGTAATATATTTCTAAATAAATATTATTAAAAAATTATTAACTCATTTTATAGACTGATTTAAGGTCAAAACAATTAAAAAGGGAAGCAAATATTATTATTTTTAACCTGAAAATAAAGTTTTGTTCGAAAATTGCCGCCCTCTAAATTTTGCCGACCGAGGCGAATGCCCAGTTAGCATCTCTCTTCGCCACTAGATCCGAACACTGTATATATAAAACTGGACAGATTTATTGCTATCTCCTCATCATATTTACCTGTTTGGCAGTCAAAGTCAACTTCTTCCCCATGCCAATCAGTTCCGCTCGTATCATCTTTATACCTGTAACACACAAAGAACCATCAGTCATGATTCATAAGACAATTTAAATGTAAATTTCGTATGAAGGGTTAGAGGCTGTCGACAAGCAAACACGATTCCCGGTGGTTGTGGAAAGAAATTTGAAGCGGTGGTGGCCGAGAGTGTTAAAGCGTCACCTTAGCAACCTAGAGACTGGCTACGGCACCGGTTCGAATCTGGCCTGGACGCGTTGAAATTTATTTCGTGGTGGCCCCATGAAATGAATCTCGACCTTCCCACTCTGGTTGATAACCTGTAGGATAACCCGTCCTGTTTGCCTTAAAAGGATAGGAAAGAACGTTAAACTCCAATAAAAACATTGAAAGAAATTTATCCATACTCGGATGGGGTGCACTTTGGGTCAACTACTTGAAGAATGGTTTAGTAATTATATATTGATAAAAGAAATTAAGGTTTTTGGATACTGTGCTTAGTGCTTAATTATTCCACACCAGAACAACCAATTCGGTAATCTTTCTACCACATGAAATCAATCCTCTCGCCCCGCAAATACTTGAGGAATTTCGTCAAACGTTCAGATAGGTGACTAGGGATTGAATAAATAAAAATAATGGAAAAACTATGACTTTTCTAAGATTTAGAAATAGTAGTTTTACAGTAATACAAAGGTATTGTAACAGCTTGGAACCATCTATAACTTATTGTGGGGTATTCTAAAGCAATTTTTTTTCTATGCAATTAGTGATACAGAATAGCAGTAGAGAAGATGCAGATACTCACCCAGGATTTTGCCGGCATCTCATCAGCTGAGAACAGCCATTGTCTGGATACCTGCCTGAACAATTATAAATTTTAACTGCATCCCATCTTGCGAAAGAAAATATTAGTAGTATAATATGTATAGCTAATGTTAACTTACTTGGAATTACTTGGTTCTCAGAAGAAGACTTGCTACCTCTCACATGAGTCGTCCATCTTCTCTCCGCCTGGCATCAAACACTAATTAAGTAATTGCAACCATTATATTGTAATATTTATTTTCTCGATATTAATGATATATATATTTACTTCCTTGTACGAAGTAAAGTAATCGCGAAAATTTTCGGTTTTCAGATTTCAGCGGAATTAACCATTTTGACCATCTCTGAATCCATTATCATTAGTTTCGTCGTGACGTCTGTACGCACGTTCGTTGGTATTTCGGTATATTTCGGTCGTTGGTATATACTCAAAAACGGTTAGCCGTAGAAAGTTAAAAATTTTAATTGGGTTAGCTGTAACACCTAGTTGTGAACCTCCCTCTTTGGTTATAACTAAATAACCACCGGAAGTGATATTTTACTTGAAGGTCATAATAGATTTTCATCAAAAATTATATTAAAATATGATGCAAAACTTCCCAATTCCTATATGTAAAAGTTATATATTAATAAAAGTAGTATATTAATATATAATTTAAAACATATCAAATTTGGAATGTGAGATTTTAATGTCAGTGTAAATAATATACTAGATTTTGGTGAAAATTTACCTGCATGCAGTGGTACTTTGCCTGTAAATGTTTTTTTTTTTTTTTTTTTTTTTTTTTTTTTTTTTTTTTTTTTTTTTTTTTTTTTTTTTTTTTTTTTTTCCACCGATTTATTGTTTAATAGGCGTACAAGGAAGTCATGTGGTGTCACATCAGATATTTTATTATTATTAATAATACATATTAAAATGTATGTAACTAAACATGCTTCGGTAATTATTGGGACCGGTCACTCCCTTATCTAAAGGGGCGTGGCCTCACATTGTTGACATTGAGGTTACGTCCCCACCACCTTCCCGTATACGTTCATTCCCATATACGTTCACTTCTTTCTTGTAAATAATTACCAAAATATACATAATTTTTACGTAATTTCAATTATTACTGCTTTAAATAGATCACAGCTGACGATTTCCGCTCGCTCCGCTCGCTCAAGAGATAACCAAACCCTAACAGTTCCTTTTCAGTTGAGGTCGGGTCCTTACCGTAATTTCAATTATTACTACTTTAAATAGACCACAGCTGACGATTTCCGCTCGCTACGCTCGCTCAAGAGATAAATAAACCCCAAATCTTTCTTTTAAGTTGAGGTCGGGTCCATACCGTAATTTAAATGATCTCTCCTTTAAATTATTACTTAAACTTCCCCAGATCACCGGAAGTCGACAGCACTAACAATTTTAAATATGTAATTAAGGCAGTAATAATTTTAATGATTGAAATGAATACGCGGTTTTCAAAAACAAGGACAAAGGGGAAGAATGGTGGCGGCAACTGGTGACGGGTCGGGCTATAACCTTACTGAGGCCACGCCCCTATTGATAAGGGAGTGGCAGGTCCCAATAACTACCCATGCTTCTTTTGTGATATCTGAACCAATATCACATAATGTATTATGTACAGTTTTGATTAATCGTTTACAGGGTATTGTGTAAATTCTTCTTTTTTTTTTTTTTTTTTTTTTTTTGTTAATTTGACATTAAGTCTGGTAAAATCTAAAATATTTTTTGGATGAAGTAAACAATATTAACATGGAGAGAATTTATTTCAGGAACTCCATCTACCGTCTTCCAGTGGATGCGCGCCTGACATATTACAGTCTGAGATTGTTGTCATATATTAGTGCGATAGAGGGTAGTATTTCTCATTTATAACTGTTTATATGTAGTATATTTACTGCAGGTATTATATGCAGGTATTTACTGCAATCGAAATCTATTATTTAATGATTTGAAAATAATTATGTTTTATCAGAGGCGTAAATCCATATGTGTTCCGAATGTTATGAATGCAGATTCAAGAAACGGCTGAGAGGAACTTACTCTGCTCTGGTCTGGGTAGTAAAAGGTCCTCCAGTCTCCTTCCAGTGACTTCCATTTCCTCAGCTGTTCTCCAGAACAGCTCTTCGTACTGGGCAGTTCTTCTCTTCTCAGGACTGGCCTTTGTGCGTTTCCTAGAACAGCAGGAGAAACCTTTAGTCGTCAACATTAGTTAATTAATTAATTATATATATATATATATATATATATATATATATATATATATATATATATATGTATATATATATATATAGGGTAAGTGGAGATAATGATATGCGTATGGCAAAAGTATGCAGTGGTGTTTTGAAAACAAACATAATTTCATGAGCCCGCAACCAGTCTGTATGTGTGTTGGATCAATGCCAGTTGTGAAACGGAATTCCATGGTGTTACTGTTGCGGTGAGCAATAAAAATGAGCTAAATTACTATTTATTTGTGCAATATATTCAATAATTCATCGAACCATTTTCTTACAATCTGTTTTAACTGGCTTCAGCTTTCGTTTTCATCTTTTTTTCTTTTGATAGTAAATGTATTTGACCTTTTAATTCATCAAACAAAGTCCGATGTTTACATAGTTCGCTAATCTGTTGAGCCATAAAAAACGAAATGGCCAGAGCGGAGGAGGGGGAGGGTAAAAGTACTCAAGGCTTGTGGGGTAAACCTACGCAGTTGTTTATGGCGAATTTCAAATTAATAGCTCTAATTCTATTATAGGTTTTAATATCTATAATATAATAATATCCAAAATTAAAATAAGAAGAAACGGCTTAAAATGTGTTTTGCAGACATCAACACCAAACAAAGAACGGCTAGAAGCAGAAAGAAAAAGGAAACTGTTTAAAAAACCAAGAGGTAAATAGCTCCTTCCAAACCAAAAAGAAACTTGCAAATTCAAGTTCTGAATCAGACACAAACAAGATCCTGCGCAACAGCAGCTCTGACCTTGATAAGCGCATCTCCGAATTAGATCAGGACGATAAAGATGATGACGGCTCTCCTTTGCTCCAGAAAGGTAACTTAGTTGTCCTAAAGATGCAAGAGAAGACGGAAAATGGAAAAGGATTCTTTTCGGTTTTATGCTTTCAAAATTAATTATTATTATCATAATGGCTACAATGGAGTATTTTACAAACGAATACCCAACACATATCCATTCCGAGAGGCTGAATTAGACAGTTATGTTGACAACTAAAACACAATTCAAATGCAACAAATTTAAATTTGGACGGACTGCGTACTTAAGCACCATCGTATGTTGTAAAATATCGTAATGGAAGGATTTAAAAAAATTGCGATATCTATGTTGATAATTCTCTAATGGAACAGTATTTAGTGAAAAACGACATATAAACTTCAGGCAGAATATTGGGAAAATATAAATTCTCAATGAAAATGATGCATCCTTCAATGAAACAACGTACCAGGTCCTACCGGTAGGACTCAACTTTAGGAAAGTATAGAGACTTCTCTGTCCTTATGACGGTCGATGCTAGCAACAGAAAATTCGGAGTAACCGCCAAAAAAAAAAAATTAATTTAATCATAAATTTCAGCTTTTACTATTGCAATTTTCTTTCGTTCATTGTTAGTTCAGTGCGAGAAGAAACCAGTACAAACTTTTCTGTTTGATATCCATTTAAACCTTTGTGAGTACCAACATGTATTTGATTTCTTGTCTTAATTCAATTCATAAATTTTTTATAATACTGATTTATATTAATCTAATTTAATATGTATAATAATTCCAAACTACATTTTGAATTGCTTATTTTTGATTTTTTTTGTGTGTTTTAGAGCTGAGGATGAATGTATAACATTCGAAACTAGTTTTCAATAAAACAAATTTATAGTGGCAAAAAAATTATCAATCCCTAATTAAATTATACATATGTATGTAATGTTTATTTTTGTTAAAGACGTATATGCATTTCAGAACACTCTGACGCAATTAGATAAAAAATAAATAATCAGTGAAGCATGTGATAGCCTTGTCAGTTTTTTCAATGATTTTCTTGAAAAACATAATACCATGTGTTGTAGAAAGTTATTTTTATTAAAATATGAATCTATGAAAAAATAATAAAGAACTTTTAACTCTGATTACGTTTTTCTGTTAGTCAAATGAGTTTCTTTTATTAATGTAATGCTTATTTCATGTTCGTTTAGACAAATTTCCAATTCTTATTTTTTCATACTTTTATTTTTTAACTATTGATTAAGAGCACCCTCATCTTAATTTTTTTTTTATTTTATTCAGTTTCTGATTGTATTTGTTTACATTCTGTTCAAGCATAAGGAATTTTAAAATAAATATTCGTTATTATTTACTTGCTCAAGCCGCGTTACTTTTACTATTGTTATTTGAAACAAATGATAATAATAATAATTGTTAAAACATGATCTTGAATGGGACTTTGTATTATGTTGTGATACAATTCAACCAAACTGTAAAAAAAAAAAAAAATGTGTCAAGAAACTGCATAGCAGTAATTGTGCCGATAAGGCTATTATAATTAAAGTGTTTTATGATAATTCACATTCAGAGGTTGTTAAATTTTAATTATCAATGTATAGGATAAGCGAATTCAGTAACTGCAGACATTTAATCTGAATGCGAAGGAAGATAGTGTTCATTTTATAGTTGTCTGGATATAACTTATAATTGAAAAAAAAAAATCACTATGATCATTTATGATTGCCTGAAAACTCAAAACTTTGTTAAATTTCTTTAAAAATATACAATTATTATTTATATATTATATAATATATAAGACTGTGATTGTAAAAGGAATTAGTTTTCTAAACGTTTCAAAATTGTATTTAAAATTGCATCTGATTTCATGTGATTCCTCATTCTACCCGATAAGCATTATTCTTAAAATTATCAGCATTATTTAAAATATTCATTTCCCTTTTAATGATTACTGTCTAATATGAAACAAGTAAGAAGAAGACTAACAAGCTTAAATAATTAGAATTTTTCTCAGCATATATGAATATTTTTGTTTTCTTTCATTAAATTTTTAGAATTCACTGAGAAAAATAGATCAACGATTTACCGGCATTGATATGTATATACGCTGTTTTAAGGATACTTATTTATACAAATATGATTATATCTATTTTAGACAAAATAATTTTTGGTTATGGACTTACCTAATGTTTGTCAACAAGAAATCAATTTTGCAATTAAGCATAGGGGCACTTAGGGGATCTCTCGCATGACCGGGAGACTGGTGTTCTATTGGAAAAAGGGTATCTTATCGAGCTGTATCATGGTAATTAGTGGGAAAATGGACTCACCGAGAGCTGGGTAGTCACCCGAGGCGTGAGGCACTGGGGACCCCATCAACTGCGTCCAAACATAGCTTTCTCCCTTTGGATGATCGCCAAACCCCGCCTCACTATTCTCTATTTAGATCGCTCTAGCCTATATCTTCAAATATCGATATCTCCAAACTGAGAGATTCACTCATAGAATAATCCTGCATAGATATAAAGGTTCATAACTAAAGTGTGGACCTAATGTAATTAACATTAAATATATTTTAACTTACCCACTCCGACGACAACATATGCAGAAATCAGTGGTTGTGTATCAGTAGACATAGTGGATTACAATGTTTTGCAGAGGCAGCTTTCCAGGCTTTAGCTTCGAATGAGCCCATGGAAGCGAATGTGAAACCACAAGTATAGAACTCTCGTTTTCTTTATTGAAAATTTACCGTTTTATTATTACTAAAAAAGCTCCTTGATACTTTACATATTGACAAACAATAGGGATCACTACAATATCTGTATTTCTCCGAAAAAAAACGAAAAAGAGATTGAAAAACACGTGAATGAGAAACATACTTTGGCAATCTCTTAAAGCAGAAGAAAATCAGCGAAGAGGTACCGTTATGTTTTGCTCTGCATTTATTGCTCGGACTGTGACAGAAAATCCGCTAATTGCCAGTTGGCAGTGAGAATAAAAAAAATAATTAAAAAACGTTGCAAATTATTACACAATGGTTTATTATTTCCAAATAATAATATTTCAAAAATATCTGGTCTGTCTATTTCACAGGACTTTCCGTATTGCTTTGGTTTGCAGTTAAGATAATTGGATTATCTTTCAAATGAACATTTGGAGTGTTTCGGGAAAGGTACATGTGCAGAATACTTTATAAAACATAACTACCAAGTTCAGCAAAGAAATTAAGCAGTAGGCACTAAAGGAAAAGAAATTTGAAGCTTGTCCCAAGATGATCGCCCTAAGAGTGCCGAACTGAGATTATTAAGAATAAACTATGTCAATGCAAGTAGGCTGAGATGGTTAGGACATGTAATCAGAGGGTAAAATGGTACAGAGGAAATATTGGATGTGCATTTCAGTGGGAAAAGAAAAAGGAAAGACTAAGGAATCTAAAGGAAGTACAGAAATAATCCAAGGAAGGATAAAGTAGAGAGATGCGAGGATTTATTTAGAAGCCCAATTGAAAAATTTTGCGGACAGATTTTTTTTTTATTCGATATTTGGATTCTACGTATCTTGAAAGGTAAAACCTCAAATTTTGAGAGGAGGTTATAAAAATGTTTTTCCTTTGTCGATTCCTAAGGTCTTGATTATATTGAAAATAATAAACCAAAAGCATTTACAGATAGAGATTTTTTTTTTTTTTTTTCTTATTTTAATGCCTTGTTATGCTGATTCCAAAATACCTTACATTTCTCCTCTATGTTCATAAATGGTCGAGTTATGGGCATATAACATCTTTAATCGGCAATTATTATAGATTTTTTGTTTTTCATTTTTTTTTTTTTTTTTTTGGCGTTGCTACGCTGATTCCGAAACGCCTTACACCCCCTCCCCTCTATCTTTATAAATGGCAGAGTTATGGGCTTTTCAAATCTCTAATCGGCCGCTATTTTGAAACAAACGGAAGGATTGTAATTTCGAGTTCCGAGGATCATCTCGGGGTGACATGTGACATTGGTGCCAAATCTCATGAAAATCGGTCCGGTAGTCTCGGAGAAAAGCCGCGGAGGTGGACGGACGGGTTTTTTTTTTATTCGTTTTTTTTAAATATTCTATATTTGGATTCTACTTATCTTGAAACGTAAATTTTGAGGGGATTATAAAAAAAATTTCTTGATCGATTACAAAGGTCTATTTAAACCAAAACAATATAACAATAAGAAACAATCCTAGAAACATCATACAAATAAAACAATGAATCCACATCAGCATTATCTTAACTTTTCTTTTTTCAATTGGTACTTAACGTACTTTGCTTCTCCTAACCTTTCTAACCTAACTTCACTTTATTCATAAAACTACAATAGGTATCCTGTATTCTCGCATCACCTGAAAATGTTATACAGGCTGTCATAGATTGACCCTCCTCCTCTCCACACCTAAAATTTCATTTCGACTAAACGATCCACACAAATCTCAAATGAGACGTAAATTTTGATTATCGTATATCTTATAGCGTTGTATAACGAATGGTTAAGTAGTTCAGGCCCCCTTGACCTAGAAGTAGGAGACGATAACGGTCCAACAACATTTTTTTAATAATCAAATTATGGTTGACAAATTATCAACCGAAGACCTAAGAACGTGTTATTTAAGTGAGAAAATAACATTGTCAATAACCATGATTCTACCTATAAAGTTGAGGGAGTAAAATAAAAAAATATTGACATGAATGTTATTTCTCTTCATTATTTTCTACCATTAATCTGTCATATCTCTATCCTTAATCCTTTTTTTTTTGCTGGATATTAGGTATTGACTAAGGATACTGACTTTTTTACCTTAGGTTTCAAAGCAAAACACCATTCACATATAAATATACCATCCTTCTATTTGATCAATCCTTCCAAAAAATGTAGAATTGACCTTCGTCAGATTGCGATGCAGCAGATACTTAAGCAAGAGATACTTAAGCATTTCTGTGAGTTCCATTATCAGGAAGTGGAATCCTCGATGGACGACGACCAAGAACAGGACTACGTTCAGGAATTCTCCACCATCGGTTCAAGATTCGAGGCGGAATTGGATCTTTCAGTTCCTCACCGAGCTTGGGGGCTTCCACGCTATGCTCTAAGGTTTCCGAAAGAACATAAATCTGCTATGTTGTGTCGTCAGAGCTTTCCGAGCACATTACGACCCTCTTCGCATTCTAGAGGTAAAAAAGAACTTTAGACAGGAAGATTGGCATTCAAAGTGTAGGCGAAAAAAA
Organism: Rhaphigaster nebulosa; assembly: GCA_948150685.1. NCBI lineage: Eukaryota > Metazoa > Arthropoda > Insecta > Hemiptera > Pentatomidae > Rhaphigaster > Rhaphigaster nebulosa. The sequence continues at coordinate 15,131,843 of OX411306.1, forward strand.
ATCCCCGCGGATCGTAAAGAGGGAGAAATATTTCAAAACCTTACTGTGAATCCTGGATGCCAGTAAATTTCCATTGCGGCTTTCGCCGATTTTACGCGATTATGCCGACATTCGTTCGATGGTTCGGGTGTTAGTCCACAATGTTCTAGAATATTCGAAATTATTACGATTTTTGAGTTTAAAAATGGTGTCCATCGCCTTTCTGTTCTTTTGTCTTGAAACCGCGCCGTTATTTATCCTAATAAATACTAGGGTTTTTTTTTTTCGAAATGATTAAATGTGATAGACACAAATGTTTTACGCGCTGAGATCATTCTTTTGGACTGAGAAGTGACGCCGCGTCCACCGATGTAGTCCTTTGAAAATCCTCTCTTGTATGCCAGCATCATTCTTCCTCTTGGTGAAACATCCCAAGTTATTGACTAACCAATGATAGAGAATATGAAGTGTGTGTATTTTTTTTTATATTATATTTAAAAATACTTCCTCAAACAGGAAATCAACAAAATAACATTTTCATTAAGATAAATAATGTTTTTGTCCTAGGAATTTAATAAATAAGAAATACTGAGCGCTTCAGACAAGATAAAATTGATGTTCATGGCTTTTCCGTCATATTATCTTTGCAGCAGTAAAACTCAGAAGTTGAGTAACTTAAGAAAACTTGGATAAGGAACCAGAACTAAAACTTACTATTTATCGACCAAATGAATCAATATCGAGATTAGTTTATGTAAATAAATATTTCAGTAAAGAAAATGTAATAAATTCCATTTCTTTATTATGTAACGTCGCAACATAAATTATAAAACCTCGTAACATTATGTAAGTAAACATGGAGTTACGAGGTTTTAAGATTGGGATGATGATAAAGCGTATAGTAAATATTGTTATAAGCAAATTGTCAATAGCCGACCTTCTTACAGATGGTACAGAGGGTTCACAGGTGGCAAAGAGACTAAATAAAGAAAATAATTATTAAAACGTTAAGAGATTTTGGTATAGATTCGAATAGATCCCATGTTAAAAATAAAATAGTGGAAATAATGATGTAGAACGACAATACCCTAGGAGATAGTTATCCAGCTGAGAAGGCATGTGATTAATAATGATACAAAACAGGATACAGAAGCTGCTCTGCACCGAGTACAATGACTTCAATGACCTCGTCATCATCGAAAGTCCGTTCGCACAGACTACAAGGGACGGCAATGGCATCAGACAATTGCAGATTGGTAAGAGTTTTCTTCCATTTCATGGTAGTGGAAACCTAAGTAGCTAATTTAAATCATTTATTTGAAAGATCATACTTATTTAATTACTTTGACAAATAACAACATAATTTTACTATATCATTGTTTTAAAACTCACATGAACATTCAAATTCACAGTTGTGTTAAAAATTAGGTATTTTTTTCCTTTTAAGTTACTAACCGGTGATTTGTATATTATTTTTCATGCTTAATTTTAAACATCTGTTGTTATTATCAACTAACCTCGTTACCTGCTTTGTTTACACTACAAAGTTCTAAATTCGGGTAAAATAAATTTCTCTACACTTGTTACTGATTTTAATACTGAGGATAGGTGTGTTCGTTTATTATATGGATCAGGGTGTTACACTTCATAGTAAACTGTTTCCAAATGGTCACGATATGGAGCCTCTCCATCTATGGAGTTTCGTCTGTAATTTGGAAGTATAGAAGAAGAACATATTATACCACTATTCCTCTATGAACTGGAACGTAGCTTCAAGACGTCACTATGGTCTACATATTCTTGGTCAAACGAGTATTCTACAATTAAGTGGTGCGAAAAGGAGTTACAAATGAAACCTGAAGATTTGGATCTATAAATCTTTTTATATTGCATATTTATTTTATAGTTTAACAATGTAAATAAATGTTTATTTTTGTTGGTTACTGCATACATTATTAATAACCTAAACTTTAGCATCATATGTTAAACTAGTGATCGCATAAATCACCTGTTAGTAACTGCGGTACTCGAAAGGGAGAAGACCCAAAATTAGTTGAAATTTTTATTTTTTTGTTTCTCACGTGAGATTGAAACGACATTAAACTCCGTTTTGATTCCGACTAGTTCAAAATAATAAAAAGCATTCTAGATTTTAAATTTAGAAAAATACCAACTCCGAAAACACGGTTTTGGTGATTCAATTGAATAGATAGAAACTAGTATTAATGAACGCTCGCTCGGCTAAGTTCTGTAGAACAATGTGGCAAAATTGATGCTGGCATCGCCGGTACAAGCAAACCGCATCATCGCTAGGAATTTCCGATATGAGACGAGTTCCAACCAGCAAGCCTTTAGAAAGGTCCCACCTAACATTATGAAGAGAGAGCTTTACAAGGATTGGAGATCGTCCTAGTGGTATAATTACGACTTGACGAGTACAAATCTAAGGCCAGTGAAACGAGATGCATTCACAGAATCTACGGTACTGGGACGCGTTCATCGATGAGAAGTTTATATCGAGTATATATCATCCGCACAGGATGACCCTGTGTACGTTGACTCCATAGCCCTCAAGCTCGGAGATGTTTAGGCAACCACTCTGGAAGCCTCTTTATTAAGGCGAGGTATCCCTGGTGATCCATCCCAGGTCAACGAAGAAGAAAGTTTCATGAGGCACACCATGGTATTGGCGGCTATGGAATTCTGTCCAGAATGGGGCTTACTTGATCTTGATATGACGTCAATAGGCAGAGAACTGGACGTGCTGTTGTTGTGGCGACCCTGAAGAATAGTATCCCCTATATCGAATTTTGGGAATCTACAATGATTGCCAGGATACGAGATATTTTTCCTAAAGTTCAATAGATACAGAGACCTGTATGGGAGGATTATTTTAGTCTGACGTGTAGATAAGGGTTATAAAGAAGCTCAAGGTTCGAAGATTGACCAAAATTGTTGATGGTTTAGGCATCGTAACTCTGTGGTCACTAAGGGTTTATTTCGTCAAATTGTAAATCTAATATGCAATTTGCAAAGTGAGGTGTCTGGTTTGATTGCGTTTGTGTAAAAAAAATACTGATGAATAAGATCATTTTTTATTATCATTACTTATTCCTAAAATCAAGGGTCATTATAATATGCATCAGCAAAACAAAATGCTAAATAAAAATCCTTTTAAATCTACTATTTACTTCATTTGATAAGATCCTTGTGATTCATTTCCATGGCACACAATATCCGTATGCCTTGAAAATCTAGCCAATTACTTCTTCAGTTCCTTCCAAGCCTAGCATTTATCACTAATTAAATGGCTATAAACTTTGTGATTTATAGTAAGGTTTTAAGGTTTCTACCTAATATTATCAAATAATCAACAAGTGGGATATGTCTATTGAACAGGAATCAGCCCGAACAGACTGATCCTGGCATGTGACAACCCCTGTCAGGCTACGGATCCCTGGAACTGCGGGGACCCCGAAACGGAGAGCCTGGAACTGCTTTCGATCGTGCCTCTAGAGTCGGTCACTCTTACCGCCTTCCGTAGACGAACGAGGAACACTATCAAGGCACACTTCTCCAACGGGAGGATCCTCTTCTTCGAACTGGCCGTAAGCAACCGTAGAGAGGTGAGCAATCAATAATGTATGGCGAAAGCTAAGTTCATGAGTGATCAACCTTCAAATGTTCAAGCATTATTATTCAAATCATCTAATCAAACAAATTTTCTAGTTCTTGAATGCACCAACATTGCAAATTATTTATTATGACTTAGAATCCCCACTTTGGCATTCATTAATTATAAGTAACTTAAATTGTCATTACCTTTTTAGATGTTCTGGAACCTCTGGTGCGACCGCATGAGGCTTCTTGCCCCAGAACTTATTACCTCAACGCAGTCCGAGACCAGCATCGGGTCTTCCACATCGACCATCACCAACTACTTCCGCCCACTTCAGTTAGATAAGGCGGTGAGAACAGTCTTTCTTTACATTTGGGTTATTTGTTCAAATTAGCGTAAATTGTCTTAAGGTAAGCTATCACCTAAATTTAAGTTTAAAATAACTGAACTAAACTAATGTTTTTAAGAACCATCACAATAAAGTTTACATACGGCCAACAAGTATCACATTGTTGTTAATCATCGTCCTATAAGTTATAATATTCTCAAAGAAAAAAAAGATGGTTTTGAACAGGCCTGTAACATATGCAAGTGGATGGTCGGGTCAACTGGGGTAAATTATAGTTGTTAGTTTGGAATTCTTCAGGTTCTGTAATGGAAGTCCAAATGGAAATCAGTACTTCACACTCTTGCAAAATTCGAAAAACTCTAACTGCAATATAGCTAAATAGTACTTCAATGGATACCCGGGCACTGCGGACTACACGGATCAACTTCCAAAGGAAGGAGTAACATCCTCTCAAATAAATTCTGCTTAGATTCTCCAGGAGGCATTCTCTATAAATAAGGGAGCTATACGTCAAAGATGGAATGATGTCAATCCTCTTCATGGCCCAAATGATATTTCATATAAAATGAGCAGGAAAAAGCAAATCGTGCACTTTAGACTCAGGACGAGTCATGATAGGGTGAAAGCTCATCATTATTTTAAAAAATCAGCATTGGAGAAAGCCCTCTCTACAGATGTACAACAAGAAACCAAACTATAGAACACATTTTTCTCTCATATCCTTAGCTGAAGGCCATCAGGAGATAAATCTAGCCAAACACCACCGACTTAGCAACCAAACTTTACGGTAGCTTGGAAGATCTCATGAAGACCGTCGAAGAACGAAGGGAAGAAGAAGTTTGGAATAGATGGGAGCAGGTGAGATAAAAGTAGATAGATTGTGGAATATTTAATATAGCTTTGGCCAGTAAATATCGGCTGGAAACGATTAATTGTTGCCGACTGAGACGGTATAGTGCAAATGAACTAAGTTAGGTTTACAATGAACTTCATTCATAAGTATGACTAAGAGCAGAAATCCTGAAGTGTAAATTGGCCAGACCGAGGAAACCGTATCTAAAGGTTTGGCAAATCAAATCCTAAATCTATTTCCACTTCCATAGCATCCATACCCTTTATGTATATGTTTATTGCTAAAAAACGTACTATAGATCCTTCCGTAGTGATAAAACTCAACTTTATTTTATTCAAAGTGAAGAAATAATAAGTACTTACGGTGGCTTGAAGCCAGACGTTTTTGCAGATGAATCTGAGTAAGAATCTCCTTGCTATTTTTGCAATTTAAGTAAAAATAAGATAGAAATAGCCAAATATATTCATGATCTGTTGCCGGAAATTTTGACAACCACGTGGCATTTTATTATTATCATTGTTTTTCATTTGTAAATGATTAGAATTATCAAAAAAAATAATATTTAAGGTTTTAGAGGTAAAAAATGCATTGTCATCTACTGAATAGTGGCACGAACGAGATCTCTTTCTGGGTTCTAAATTTGGAACCTGGCCTGTCAAGAAGAAGAGGCAGCCCATAGGATCTCCTCATGTTCCACGGGAAGCAGAGGCTGTTCTTAATAAATCGTAAGTCATTCAACTTATTAGTTTAGAAATAGGAATATATCTCGTATTGAATATTTATGAAACATAAAACTTCTTGTTCTTTACTGTTTAGTATTTGGCATTGCGAAATCTTCTTATCTACTTACCCTCATCTAAAACTTTTCTTTAATGAAGAAATAAACACATGTATGTCTAATCATACCTTAACCACTTCCTAATTATCAATTTATCTTATATTGATGTTTCTTTTAAATAGTTCTGAATTACTAAAAGTATGAGAAAAAAAACAAAACAGGACTTATCCTATAAACGTTTCCCTACTATAAATTTGCCCACAGAGGAAAACACAAGGTCTGCCAAGTGAACAGATTTGGTGCTGGCATCAGTGAGAACTGCTCGACATCTCTCTTCCTGCCAGCCCAAGTCATCGTAGCGCAAAGCTTCTTGAAAGACGTCGATGGATTATTCAAGGTAGTTACAATACTAGGAAATTATTGGGATTATTCTGTTATAATAGTTATTTTTGTATGCACTATGGACATATTATTTTATTTTTCTTTCAATTTAGGAGGAAGAGGAAGAGAAGTGGCCAGAGATGTGTTTTGATGGCAGGCAAGAGCGAACAAGGGTAGTCCAACACCCCCGACGCTATGGGCTCCAGGCAATGCCCCATCTCATGGCCGGCCTGGGTCTCTGGGCTCTCCCATATCCTCAGGCCCATCTGGCACAAGTAAATATAACCTAAGCTCCTATGGTAACAACCTTCCTCAAATACGAGTTTAAGCTGTGAGAGATAATGACCATCTTTTTTGCTCCCACTATCTAAAGTTCTAGAGTTAATTGTGACTGATATTAAAAGGTGGAACTCCTTGTAAACAATAAAAATCGTAATACAAAAATAAAATAGGAAAATGAACACAATAGGAAATGAGGGAAACAAAAATGCATTTTGGAGTTGATGAGCAAGGGTTTCAAGGAATACAAGAAAACATTTCAGAAGTGATTGAAGAAGGGAGATAAAAATAGTTTGGGCATATAAAATGGATGAATCAGGTTTTTATTTCGTAGCAGACCCTTTATTGACTTTCAGAAGGCTTATCATAGCATATAAGGAAGGAGTTATACCAAAATTTACTGGGCTTGGGAATTTCCTCCAAGCTAGTTCATTTAGTAAAAATGACCATGAAGAAGGTGGAGTGTACTGTAAAGATATGTGGAGGTATCTCTAGAGGCTTTGAAACCCAAAAGGTGACAGTCTTGCATGTCTCTTAATTAATATGACCCTGGAGTGTACAGATGGGAGGCTCTTAATTAAACAGATCAGTTCAGATCCTTAGTTTCGTAGATGACTTGGATATACAGGAACGAAGAAGCATGATGTCAACAAAGAAGGCATTTCTCGCACTCAAAGAAGCCGTACAAAGAGTCCTGACTGTGAACGAGGCAAAAACCAAGTATATGAGAGCTGGTCCACATGGTCTGGATCAGCAGGTGAAAGAAAAAGTGAAAGATTCCTTACTCAATGATTATTTGATAATTGAGAAATATCATTCAATAAATAAATTTTATTTTAAATTAAAATGTCTTTGTGTGACTATGATTTTGTCATATCATAGGTACTGTAAATAGGCCTAAACAAGTCTGAAAGATTCTTTTAATATACATATATTTCTTCTAAATGGAACTATTTGGTGTTCGCAATAACCTGAGTCAAAACCTTTACTGAAGGGGTTAACAGTAGTGTATTTTAGTTAAAATACAATAATAAATCACTTTTCTGATGTAATACTTACATTTCTAGAATAATATTAGAAACTGTGTCCTTTAATTAAATATTCAAAATTCACCATGCCTATTTGGTACTTATTTCAGATGAGAAGGTGGTGTTCGGAGGTGAGTTTGAGTACCAGAGATGCATCTACCTCAACCACGATACCAAAGAGCCTCCTCAAATCTTCTGTCTCCTCAGAGTCTCTCTTAAGATATTCCAAGCAGTATGAGTATGTACCTTCATATAACTGATACTTTGAAATTTCCGAATTGGGCTGAAAAGATTATCTTGTACAGGCCCACGATAATCTTCTGGACCCCAGGCTTTTGGTATAAGCCAAGAAATATCTCCGAGGCATACCTTGAACAGAAGCATCACCTCTCTGACATACGGCTGTCTATCTCACAAGGTGAGGTCAGTAAAACATTTTTAGTTGTCAATCAAATACAGAACATACAAAGTTAGTTTTCCTAGTTTCAATTAGTTAGATTGTATATTCTGTTTTATTTCGAGGAGAATATCTAGCACCCCTACTCATGAAACAAAAATTGATAAATTAATAATCTTTTTAAATCTGAGTTGGTTCTTCTTAACAAATTGGGTTATGAAAATCATGCATTTAAAAGTAACTATGTAAGTTGTGTGAACAAATCTTAACTCACTTATTTTGTCCAATAACAGGCAGCTGAGTGAGTGTTAGGCACTGGAGAATTGAAAGTAAGTCTCCTACTGTCAATCATTCCACTTTATTCTCTCTCTCCAAGATATCTGAAGTCCCTTACTTACTATGCTTTTCCCTGATTCAATATCACGCAACTGCATTTTCCAAAGTTTCCAAATGATATATATTTTTTTAAAGTTATCCTTCTTTTTTTGCTATTGACTCAACATGCAAACATTTTAAATATTCTAAAATGAAGATTTATCATTAAAAAGGAAGATTTATACAGCAGAGCAAATGAAAGTGGTTTTAAAAATTAAACAACACATAAAAATTAATAATGATATATACCTTTTAGCAGGTCCAACAAAGAAAAAGAGGTGGCTCAAAGTTTTCAAAAAGAAGCAAGCACAGTTAAGTTTCATCATTCATTGTTATTTGCTCTCTTATTTTAATAAATATTAAATTATAAAATAATGTGATATGTGTTTCAGTAATGTTGAGTGGAAAGATAGCCCTGCGATTAAAAAAAAACAGGGTATGTTGTTTTATACATATTTGTTATAAGCAAGGCATAGATATTTCACTAATTTAGGAGCTTTACTTGTTGGTTCATTATTCTGGTTCATTATTTAAGATTTAAAATATCATAAGGGATTCCTCCTCACTAATCATCACTCCTAACCAAATCCGTAAGGGCCTATTTTGATGAATTAATTTTTTCATTTTATTTTTTGCAATTATTATAGTTGACAATAAATTAATTAATTAGCTTAATACATATTTAAAAAGTACCTTTTGAATATATTAAAGAGACCAGAGGCTCTACATTGGTGTGTGGGACAAACCAAAAAAAAAAGTTTTATTTTTTATTATCAATTAAATATCGTAATACATTTTGTAAAAATATAAGTAATTAATAAACATAAAATTATGTATAATGTAAGCTTTGTGGAACAAAATTTAGGAGGGTCCAAAATTGTTTTTTTTTTTCCATTTCCAGTCTTTTTTTCCCATTATCAAAATTTGAATTTTCCATCAAATTAGGATACAATATTACAAACAGGTCGTATTATTACAGCCTGGATCCAAAGTTACCCAGTTATTATGATAAAATTAATTAGGGTTAAATTTTAACATAAAGTGTCATTAAATGTAATAATTTTATACAAAAGAAATAGACTTTCATATATTTTTTTTTTTTGGAAAACAATTTTATTTACAAGAGAAAAACAGTTGGCATTAAAATTATTAAAGTGTCAAATCAAATGAGCAGTGAAGCAATTGCTTATGTAAGTGATAAAAAGTTGAAAATTATTACACAATGGTTTGTTATTTCCAAATATTAATATTTCAAAAATATCTGGTCTGCCTATTCACAGGTCTTTCCGAATTGCTTTTGTTTACAGTTCAGATAATTAGATTATCTTTCAAATGAGTATTTGAAGTATTTAGGGAAAGGAGCATGTGCAGAATATTTTATAAATCATAAATACCAAGTTCAGAAAAGAAATTAAGAAACAAAATTGTACCAAGATGATCGCACTGAGAGTGTTAGAAAGAAACTGTGTCAATGCAAGTAGGCTGAGATGGTTAGGACATGTAATCAGAGGGTAAAATGGTACAAAGGAAATATTGGATGTGCACTTCAGTAGGAAAAGGAAAAGGAAAGACTAAGGAAGCTAAAGGAAGTGCGGAAATAATCCAAGGAAGAATAAAGCAGAGAGAAGCGAGGAAGTCAGAAGCTCAATTGATCGGTCAAGAGGCCTAGGGCCACGATGAACAGCAGCGCCCGAATGGATCTCGCTCAGTACCTCCTGATACATGATTTGCGTCCTCTTAATAACATTTTGTTTGCATTAAATAATATAATAGTAGAAATTATAAAATTAATTTCTACTTTGATACTAGTGCATTACATTATTACAGAGCATAATTTTAACAACAGGTTGGTGGCTTGGTGAGAGGGTTGATGCGCTTGGTTTTCCATCTAGGGTCTTATAGTCTTTATAAGATACGCTGTATCTTTACTAATATTGGTCTGATTTACCAATAATTTACCAATGGATACTTTTTGAATTACATGCAAATAAAATTGTTTCTCTGCATTTTCTCGTTGATATATTAAATGCATAAAAAAGTTAAAAGGCTTTAAGAAAAGATATAAGCAATTTTCATCAAAATTGTTAGATCCTCTTACGAGAAAATAGAAAAAGTATAAAGTCGGCAATATAATTGGCACTTCCGGTTAGTCCGATACTCTGTATCTTTACTAACTAAGTGGTAATTCTGGTTAGTCGATTTTGATGAAAAAAAGTTATTAGTCATATTTATTATAGTTATTAGTCAATATATATCAATTTATATATATATATATATATATAAACAATATTTTATAGCAAAATATTAAAGAAATTTACTTGCCTTACAGATTTCCGCTCATTGCTGGTAGCAGACATTGCCCTGTCCAGTTGGGATTTTGACTCCACCCTGATTGCTTATCAGATAACACTAATCGACAAGGATTTGTTTATCAGGGTACTAACTTATATTTAGTTTTTATGCTTATCTATGTAAACACTCTACAGAAATATACATTGGATATTTTTTAATCGCACAGTCCACACTCACAAAATAATATTTTTAAGCACACCAACATTCAGTATCTAAAATCTTATAAATACATTAAAACGCTAAAGTATTAGTTTTTTTCCAGCCCTCCAAAAAAGTTTGGGTATTATTTTAGTATTGAAAGTAGTTTTAATACAAAAAAAATCGACATAAGAAACACCTAGACGAAAAAATGTTGAACGAATCATTGATTTTGGGATTAGCTCATTCAACTTTGTTAGTAAAATATTTTTTGTTTATGTTCTTTATTGCTAGTGATAAATGAGATAAAAAAATTCAAAAGTGCATTTTTAATCTCCTGCCATCAAGTAAATAAAATATTTCTTCATCGTTACAAATAACTGTTACTCAAAATTTGTCACTAACACCAGGATCTAGGTATCCCTTATCACTTTTCTCTAATTATCCAACTTCTTGATCATAAACCAAAGTTAAATTGAAATATTTTGAATATTGGTAAGATGTAATCATGGCCAATCTTTTTTGCCTAGTCCAGAGGTGTTTGATTACAACATATATTACCTAAATGATGTACACACCCTGGTAAAGAAAAATAATCAACTTCGAAGTAGCGGTATGTAATTTTTTGCTGATATACAATTAAGTAGGTTATGTCTTCCCCTTCCAAAAAATTTCAATAATAATTAAAACAGCGTGTGCTTTCAGATTCCAGCCTCAGATTTTGAAGCATTGTTGAAAGAAAGGAATTCGAGGAATGCCCCTAACTTCCGAGCCTTGGTAGCTTTCTCCAATAGGCTGGCCAATCTTATCACCACTGAGGTCATAAAAATTGATTCTGTGAAAGTAAGTTTGTAATTGATTTGCTATTGATAAATAAGAAAAAACATTTTAACTAACCTTCGCTATTGGTGCAGATGCGGGCACGTTTGGTAGCACGATGGATAAATGTGGCCGACAAACTGTTCAGGTTGCAGAATATGCAAGGAGTCTGTAGCGTTCTGGCTGGGCTACAGAGTGCTGGTGTCTACAGGCTCACTGGCACTTGGTCTTATCTCCGCCATCACCACAACTCCAAATACAGGTAATTTTACATTTATTAATATGGCTCTTTATAATTTATTTGGATATAAGCTTAGCTTAAGTTTCATTATTCCTATTACATCCCCATAGTAAGCATTTATTCTACCAAGCATAATTTTATTTTATATTAATTCCTTTTTAATGTAGCTGTTGGTCAAAGAAAACTTATTAGCCATTGCTTAGAAAACCACTCTAAACCACTCAGAGAATTGGTATAGAAAGGGTACATAGTAAGAAATATACTACAATGCTGGTCAAGTAAGTTAGTCTTTCAGTCTAGCTCCACAAAAGAACAGTGTTACTGCTTTAGAAATCTTATTATTGGGTTTCTTTTGAAAGGTGATTTGCTGGAATCAAGAACATGGAAACAAAGTTATATATTATTTATAACTTGTATTACAGAAATGGATTATAGATTAGAATCAGAAAAAAATAGGGATTAATAAATTATTTGCTACTTCTATAATTTTGTTTTATTGAAAACTAGTTTCGAATGTTATACATTCATCATCAATTCTAAAAACACACAAAAATTCAAAAATAAGCAATCCAAAATAAAGTTTGGTATAATTATACATATTAAATTAGATGTAATATAAATCAGTATTATAAAACATTTATGAATTATGAATTTAATTATGAAAAGAAATCAAATACATATTGGTACTCACCAAGGTTTAAATGGATTATATCAAACAGAAAAGTTTGTACTGGTTTCTTCTCGCACTGAACTAACAATGAAAGAAAGAAAATTGTAATTCATTTAAATGAAAAAAACCATAAATTCATCAAAGACCTAGGAGTTAAATTAATACATCACGTTGAAAACAGTCTCAAATTAAATATATATGAAGCACTTGAAATAATAAAATCCTTCAAATCCAATCCAGATTTTTGCTTTAATGACCAAATAAATATCTCCAATAGTCCAATCTTAAATTTATTCCCATCTATAACAGAAAAACCAATTACTCACCAGCATTACTGGAAAACCCCGACCCCTAAACCGTTTACCTATAAACATCCTACCTACCTTTCTTCCAGTGTTGGTACAATGCGAGAAGGAACCAGTACAAACTCTTCTGTTTGATATAATCCATTTAAAACTTGGTGAGTGCCAACATGTATTTGATTTCTTGTCTTAATTAAATTCATAATTCATAAATGTTTTATAATACTGATTTATATTACATCTAATTTAATATGTATAATAATACCAAACTATATTTTAAATTGCTTGAGTATATTGCTTGAGCATAAACTATATTTGTGAATTTTTTTAGTGTTTTTAGAACTGATGATGAAAGTATAACATTCGAAACTAGTTTTCAATAAAACAAAATTCTATAAACTTCTATCATGCGGATGTCAACAAAAAAAATTAGGATTTGTTGTTCAGAAAAGAAATAATACTAATTAGTACTCGTATTGGATATCAAGGAAAGCCACTTCAACCTGATCTAACAGTGGGAGATGTGCTGGTCTCTAGAGATGCCAAAGATTAAGAACACAAAAACATTTTATATTTCTTTATTGTCAAATGTAACATAAATACCTTTTGAATCATAACCAAAAACCATAGTTTTCTTGTAACTTTTTATTTAAACTAGAATAAAAGTAGCAAAGTTATTTCGTTCAGCATAAAACCAAGATATTCCATAAGTAAATTTTCTGAGCATTATTTCATAGTAATAACCATTGTAGGAAAGTTACTTGCAAAACACAGAAAGTATTTTGCAAACATCTAAAAAAAAATTTTGATGACCTGGATTAGATTTGTTGTAAGGATCTGTTTTTTACAGGAGGATGACGACACTTATGCGGCTTAACAGAGACAGTAGATCCAAAAGGTACCAAGCGATGATGGTCCAAGTGGTGAAGACGACACCATACCTCCTGACTGCTGAGTACCTAGTTTCTGTGTTCCTTCGCTGGTCCCCACCACCCATCAGTCCTCCACCTTCTGAATGGTATATCAATTCTCTATAACTTTAAAACTTAATTAATTTATTAACAATTACTTAACAGTGAAAATACACATTCGACCAAATTACTTCATTTCACATTTATAAAGCATCATCTTACGTTAAATGCGGAAATCATTCATTCCCGAAGGATTTACGAGAGATGGCCTCAGGTCAGTTGGTCTTTTTTACCATTCCAAATAGAGGGTGAGGGTGCAAACCTTTTAAGATTAAAGAAAGATACAAATAATACACTAAGAGCAATTAGAATCATTGAGAACTCACACAGGATATCATTTGTGGGATGTCATTAAGGAGTTCAAAATATTTTTTTTACACCATAAAATGATATAGAAGTATATTTTAGTCATTGTGGAGTTGGTAATGAGAAATTCAGTGAACCCAACCGAAATCATGACTGCATTTAATGTGAGAATAATTAGCAGCAATTTTTAAAATAAATATTACCATTTATTGTCTCATACTTACCAAGCCTATTTAGTAAAGTTAAATTAAAATAACAGAATGCTAATCTAATGCAACCAGTGATATTTCTAATGCTCATCAATATTCTTAAGAGAATACTCTGTAAGTAGTATTGGCATAGTGACTTAAAGGAAGAAAATAAGATAATCTTTTTAGGTTTTTACTTCCTTACACTAAAGAAAGTATTTTAAGCACAAACATTTTCGGTTTTCAGATTTCATCAGAAATATCCAGAATTCATTTTGGCTAGTTTCGTCGTGACATCTGTATGTAGGTTTGTTCGTATCTCGCATAACTCAAAATGATTAGCCGTAGAAAATTAAAATTTTGTATTTAGGATTGTTGTAACATCTTGTTGTGAACTTCCCTCTTTGTTCATTACATGATCATCGGAAGTGGTACTTTACTAGAAGGTCATAATAGATTTTGATCAAAAATTGTATTAAAATATAGTGTGAAACTTCTCAAATTCGATGTATAAGACTTACATATTTATAAAAATAACATGCCTTATTTCGGTTAAAATAGGCAAACCGAAAGTGATATTTTACTTGAAGGTCATATTAGACTTTCATCAAAAATTATATTAAAATTTAATGCAAACACATCTCAAATTTAGTATATAAGACTTTTATATCAATAAAAATAATATGCTAGATTTTGGTGAAAATTGGCTAACCGAAAGTGGTACTTTACATGAAAGTCATAATAAACTTTCATCAATAATTATATTAAAATATAATGCAAAACATCTCAAATTTAGTATATTACAATTTTACATCAGTATAAATAAAATACTAGATTTTGGTGAAAATTGGCAAACTGGAGGGGATCAGTGGCGTAGCCCCTCCCCCGAAATTACAAAATACTTTTATTTTTTCTTATCTGTAAACAAAAAAATGTATGCACCTATTTCATAAATAATATACCTAGGCATATAAAATACTACATTTAGAGAGGGTACCCCTTACGTACCCGGTTGCGGTGGGTCTCTTTAAAATAGATCCCTAGATGGACCTCCTCTTCCCTCCCCCCAAAATGAAATTCTGGCTACTCCACTTGAAGAGATACATTACTTGAACGTCATGATAAACTTTCATCAAAAATCATTAAAATATAATGCAAAACATCTCAAATTTTGTATATAAGATTTTTATGTCAATACAGAAAACATAGTAGATTTTGGTTAAAATTGTCCTGCCGGAAGTGGTACTTTCCTGAAACTTTTTTTTTTCACTTCTCGCCTTATTTTTGAACCACCGATTTATAGTTTATTATAAAAAAATAATTTTTTTTTAACATTTGGGCATGAAATATTGTGCAGGAAAATAGAGAACCTGCTGCCTGGCTGGGTATCTGCAGCGATGGAGTATGGCCTTACAGAGACCCCTTTGGCCAGAGAGTTTCTCACCAAAGCCAGGTATCTGGAGGAGTTAGACAACTTCATCCTTGCTTCTCAACTCGAACCAACCATCCACATATCATCACATCAATAAACCACAGGTAGTCTACTTGCCAATAAATAATTTTACAAAAGTTTGCTCTATCTTTATTCTAAATTTTAAAAGAATTTTTAACTAACCAGGTAACATGTGCTGCCAAAATAGAATTTTGAATTCAAATATGGCATAAAAGGTCACCCCTTATGTTCTTCCACTGTATCCTAAAGCTTAAACATTAAATTTATTAAACAGGATTATTATTTCAGGAATACATTATTACGATTACATGTACTTGCCTTCCTGAACCTAAAGCTGCTTTTGATTCTGTTCCTCATCAAGAAATTTGGAGGGTGCTCCAGGAGAGGCTTCTCCCTTCCAACCTTATTAGGGTCATCAAGTTAGTCTACCAGGATCCGCAGGGTGTCATCCGGCTCAATGGTGCTAAATCTGCTCCCTTCAGATTTTATAAGGGAGTTAAGCAAAGAGATAGCCTCAGTCCGCTTCTCTTCAACGTTGTTATGGAAGAGGTGCTGAAAGTGTGTAAGAGGACTCCCAGAGTTGTCAGATACTAGAATATGATACTAGTGCAGGTGCAGTGTTTCCTGTACGCAGATGACATTGTGCTGGTTGCTGACAGTCCAGGAAGACTGCAAGTCGTTGTGGAGGAGTGGACGGAGGAGCAAAGAATAAAAGATCTAGCTATAAATCCAGACAAGAGCAAAGTTAGGCTTATAGGCAGGGAAGAGGAAAATCTGAGAATCAAATGTGACGGACGACAACTGAAAGTGTTGGATGACTACCTTTGCCTGGTTACTATGATTAGCCGGGATGGCAAAATAGACCAGGAGGTTCTCAACTCAGTAAAAAAGGATAACCAGGTCTTTTATCAAATTTCGACCACCCTGGTAAGAAAACAAGAAATCAGCAATGATGCCAGCTCCGGATCTTGTTCCTCCCAGTCTTCCTTTATGGATCAGAGAGTTGGCATAATCATAACGAAATGGAGTGAAAATACTCAAAAATAAATAAGATCTGTTTATAACAATTTTTTAATACTCTTCAAATCTACAAATCATCACCATAAAGAGCTCAAATTGCTCTCAAGAAATTAAATTAACCTTTTATCTTGTGTTACAGAACCTAAATCAATTCAATAAGAAAGTTTTTTGTTTTGTTTTTTCCAAAACTCTCTTTTATTCACTGAATGAATAACATATTTACAATCATTTTGACACATACCTCCTTCTTTTGGAGAAAAATATTGCATACAAGAAACTAAGTTTTCAAAATTAGCAATTAAGAAAAATAAGAAAGAAAGAAAAAATATTTAAGCCAAAATCAAAGTTATTTCTTATGATAATTATTTTGTAAATTTTATTATTAAAAAAAAACATTTAATACATAAAATGATTTTATGTATCTAACAAAGATATCTAAGTTGATTCCAACTTAACAAGTGTTTTTTCAATCACACATATTATAGATGTATATACACATAGGAAAGAAATGGTATATTTTAATTGGATAATCTACAATTCAAATTTCAAATGGCATTGGAAAAAAATAAACTCTTCCAATAATAAAATAAAATAAATAAAATAAAACATTCCGAATGAACTGGTCCAAAATTACATTATTTACAGCTTAAGTGTAAAATAAAATTAATTTTAGATGCTAAATGTAGAAAATGTATATAAAAAGGAATTGATTATCACTAGTTCTAAGGACAAACACTATTTTTTGGCAAAAGAAATCTTCATAGCATGTGTAGGTGTGATTTTGAATCCATTGAGGGCCATTTTTGCTTCGGCTGATTGATGCTCATTCTCGAACTCAACAAAAGCGATGTCATGCCTATTTGGGACTAACCGCACTTCCTTAAATCCAGGAAACCTGAAACAAAATATAATTTATGATGTACATACATCAGATGATTCTTTGATTACGAAAGTTATAGGTTCAATATTATAGTATATATTACATAGCAATAATCATAATATTTAGTACAGTGGGTCGTAAATCTATAGAATTATACTTGCTCAATACGATTCATTCTTTGTAAAATACAAATCCCTTCCCTCCATCTTGAATTAGGTTTAAACTCAAAATATTTTTCAAGTCTCAAATTTTAGAAGTTTTAAAAAATGTTCATAGGATGTCTACCAAAAATTATCAACCATCTGGCCTTTTTGAAAATCCAACATGGCTTAGTATGTTCATAGAAGTAGAAAAAAAATCGATCAAAGAAAATAAATAGTTAATGAGAAAGGAATTCTTTTAATTTTTATTATGATCAATTTCCAGAAATATTTTGCTTTACTGAATAAGAATGAAGTTCTCAGATTTGGCAAAGAGTGCCTTCATGTCGGAGTGACAGAAAGAATGTCGGAAGATGCAGACCGTCCTGTATAGAAGATAAGAAAAGATCCAAAAACTGGCATCAGTGCTAAATGCATTGCTGCTGAAACCAATTTAACTATACTACATGCGAGGTAGGGATGAAAATAAATAAATGAAAGCAGGACTCATCATCACCAACTACAAGGTACTGCTAATCTCCACATAATAATTAACCAGATGATAATAATATTTATGATAATGCAAGTCTAAATAGTAAAATAGAAGTCTACGTTTCTACTTACTGATTGAACAACATAGATAACATCATTTCGTTGGTCTCGTCTGGAAGATTGGTCAAGAACAGGATCTGGTTAGGAGGCTGCTCAGGAACATTGGTTGAACCCATTCCTAAAACAAATTTAACATAATTTGATCAAGTATAACATAAATGTAAACTTCATACATAATATGTAACACTTTTTAATGAGAAACTTTGGACAAGATTAACAAAAGTTGTAAAAGTTATTGATAATTTTCTCAGAAATGTTATAAAAAAAACTTTACAAAAATGTTCCATTAGTTGAAACAGGGACTAAGTGTGCCACACTCATTTTCAATCTATTTCCTTAGTATTATACTAAATAATCTCATTACTTACAGATTATTATTTAATTATAGGAGGTAGGAAAATAAAAATGAAGTAATTAAAAAAATATATTTAATGGACTTAAGAATAATCAATAATACAAAAAGTTTTATATTACGACTTACTTCCAACTGAACAGCAGATTTCCATTATTGATATGTTGATATATACATTATTAAGTGATAATTTCATAAAAAATGAACATAATTATTTTATGAAGAACTATACATCAGAATAAAATTTCACAATAAAAGAAACAAATGATAGGTATGATAATATTTAAATGTCCGAATTCGTAAATTTGAAAAATTCTTAAAATATACAGAGATAATAAAAAAAAAACATGAATATTTCATGATGTTATAAATTATTATTAGATATAATTCAAAATATTCTGGAAAATGAAAAATCAGTAGAACATTCAATCTAAAAATTTCGAAATATTTCTATAAATAAAATAAGAAAAATTATCTTCTTACATTGGTTTTTTTTCTTCAAATAATGAATATAGTATAAATAATATTATCCTCTTGAAGTGAAATTAAAAACACAACACATACACAAGCAAAACAAACTGAAGAATTAAACAAAAATTTCCAAACAGTCGCATGGCTTACTAAGTGTACCACTATGTTTTCAGGGAATAGCAAATGATGTGAAAGATTGAAAAATTGTAAATTCCAGAAAACAATTAGAAAAGATTGATGAACGAATGGAGAGATGGGATGAAAATGAAAATTCAACAACCTGATGACTATAATAAAAAATCCCCAAGTGGCCCACTTTATACTCCAGTTCCAGTGCCTGCTGGAAGGTTAAAATTACAGAGAGAGGGGTGGGGGAGTTGGTCGCTGTACTCGAAGTACTTAACATTAGGAAATCCAAAAACAGCCTCAGATTTAAATGGTCTTTAAAGGAAACGTCCCGGCAACCCCTACTGGATTTTTAAAATGGGATACTGGAAGGTACTATCCTTATACAGACCAGCTAAACTTGGATGCCTTCCAGGAGATATGATGGCTGCAGCACCTGGTGTGCTACGAGCTATCTAAGGCTATGTTGAATAAAAGTACTTGGCTGTAAAAAAGGGTCGGAGCAGGTAGACGGTTAGGCAGAGGAGAAGGAAGCTGAAAATGACAAAATTGAATTCCTATACCTTTAGATAGATATCTTCTACCAACCCCACATTAGGACAACACAAGAAGCTAAAATTTAATCTTAAATAACTTCAAAAACCAGAAATGCAGGAGCTATAGGCAGAAAAGCTGAACCAAAACCTCCGGTCCTTCGCTTTTGATGATAGTGCTGAACAACTTAGGTTGGCATGCTCTAATGCCATCAAAAAGGCTGCAGAAAATGCACTTGGTTATCAGAAAAAGAGCACATATCTCCCTGGTTTGATGGAAAATTGAGAAGGAACCACTAACCAGTCCAGTTTATAAAAAGGGTGACAAACTTTTATGCAACCATTACAGAGGAATCTCATGTGGCTACAAAATACTACTGAATATATTGTTCCAACACCTCTTGTCATATGAAAAACAAGAACTTGAGATTTACCAATGTGGTTTCAGGAAGGGCAAGTCTAATACCCACCAGATATTTAACCTACGGACAATCCTCAAGAGGGGCGTGAATACAGTAGTAAGCCTACCAGTTACTTCTCGATTTTAAAGTGGCCTGGTTAATTGTAAAGAGCTTATTCAATTCAAAATTCCTAATAAGCTCATACGCATGATTGAATTAACTATAAAAGGAATGAGATGTATAAATGGAGTACTTATAAATGGAGACCATTCAGAAAAAATTGCTGCAGAAAAAGGCCTTCGCCAGGGTAATGCATTAGCCTGTCTTCTTTTCAATTTAGCCATGGAAAATTCAGTTAGAAAAGCAAAAATACAGGTTGGTGGAACGATTCTTTATAAGCATATTCGGCTCCTAGTTTACACAGACGACTATAAGACGACGTTGACATCATCGGACATTCAATGAGGGACATCACAGAAACATTCTTTGCATTGATTGGACCAGGAAATAGACTTGGCCTAGAGGTCAACAAAGCGAAAACCAAGTACATGGTGACAGAAAACACTACAAGACCTGGAGACATTGTGACCATAGGCCTCTACAATTTTGAGAAAGCAACGGAGTTCATGCATTTAGGATCATTAGTGACAAATGGCAATAATGTTGCGGCTGAAATTAACCCTTCCACTGCTACGAGCTGATATACTAGTCCGATGGCTGCAGCACCTGGTGTGCTACGAGCTAATATATCAGTCTGGCTTGTTTAGCGCCTGGCTGCTACGAACTTATACATCAGTTCTTTGACTATTGCCATCTATAGACTATTTATAGAAACTGCAGTGCCTTTCAAAGCCGATAAAAGTTATAGGAATTCAATTTTGTCATTTTCAGCTTCCTTCTCCTCTGCCTAACCGTCTACCTGCTCCGACCCTTTTTTACAGCCAAGTACTTTTATTCAACATAGCCTTAGATAGCTCGTAGCACACCAGGTGCTGCAGCCATCATATCTCCTGGAAGGCATCCAAGTTTAGCTGGTCTGTATAAGGATAGTACCTTCCAGTATCCCATTTTAAAAATCAAGTAGGGGTTGCCGGGACATTTCCTTTAAAGACCATTTAAATCTGAGGCTGTTTTTGGATTTCCTAATGTTAAGTACTTCGAGTACAGCGACCAACTCCCCCATCCCTCTCACTGTACCCTAGTCTACTGATAGGATTGCCACATCAGAGCTTGTGTGTGTGCGTGTGTGTCTGTATGAGTCAATATATTGACGTTGTAACGCCAAGTGTCGTTTTTGAGGTACTGCTATGTTCAGAAACTAGTAAACCCAATTCAGGTTCACGTTTTGAGCCACCGATTTATAGATTAATAGGAAGTCATAGGGTGTCCACATCAGATATTTTTCACCTTTAATTCCAAAACAGTGCATTCTATCGATAAAGTTATAGCAAATTAAATTAAAGAACATTAAATTCTGCATCTGCATACAACATAATAATTTGGTTTAAACTTGTGGTCGAAAACCATGGTCAAAAACGATAATACAGCCAAAAACAGAGATATAGCACTGCATATGCATCTGCACAAAAATTTTTAAATTCAGTCAAGTACACCTCTCGAAATTGACAATTTCCCATTATCCGGCAATTGGCATTTTAGCTCAGTAGAAAGATATATGATAATTTTGGTTCACAAACAAAGGAGTAATTTTAATTTTTAGATATGTTGTATAGATTTCTTCTCTTCTGAAAAATTCAAGTTTTCAATCTCCTCCTTCTAGCGCGTTTTTCGCCATCTTGAAAAACCACTACGAGAAGGTTTCTTCTTTTTCAGTTTTTCCTCAGTACCTCGCTTCCATTGTATTTAAGATGAAATTTTGTCATCAACTTTTTTAAAGAATGTTAAATTTCATGCAAGTTTTTTATGTAATATGTTTGAATATTTGGAATAGCTACTGAGATACAGCGCTGTTAAAATCTTTAAAAATTCAAAAAGTAGGATATATCAGTGGTTTCACATTATATGTGATTTATTTAAATTACACATAAAAGTAAAAAAAGATGTTAAAAAACATTGACTGCCGACATTAGGAGAGGCCTGGTTTCAAAATGGCAGCCAAAAAAGTCGGCATTTTGGAACTTTTTACCTATAATTTCTAGACAGTGCATTCTATTGAAAAAGTTGTTAAATTAAAGAGCATCAAATTCTGTATCTAATGAGTAGCACAGCACAATAATTTTGGGTAATTTGTAGGGTAGAAAACTACGATCCAAAAACAACCATTCTGTCAGAAACAGAAAGAGTACTATATATGTGTCTGCATCATAGTTTTCAACCCAACCAGTTACCCAAATTATCATGTTATGGTACTCATTACAGGGAAGATTTAATGTTCTTTACACAAAAATCATATCTCTACTGGGCTAAAATGCCAATTGCCGGAGATCGGGAGATTGCCAATTTCGAGAGGTATACTTGACCGAATTTGAAAAAAAAATATTTATGCTCAATGGATGCAGAATTTGATGCTGTTTATTGTATTAGTTTTTCTTTTAGCGTACTAATTTATAATCTGCAGAATATAGTTTTTTGTCACTGTTTTTGACAAAATCGCTGTTTTATGACCATGGTGTTTGATTGCACCACTTAACCAAATTTTTGTCATACTCATTAGGCACAAATTTCAATGTTCTTTAATTTCATATACAATTACTTTTTCGACAGCATGCACTGTTTAGGAATTAAAGGTGAAAATTTTTTCTAAAATACCAACTATTTTTTACCGACCGCATTGAGTTGTCAGACAAGGGCAAATTGAATACTCATGATGGACATTATGTGGATATATGACTAAAAGTTTTCATGAAATAAGTTACCAAATTTTGTCTCAGCTCTTGGACTAATAATCGTTTTTGAAAATTTATGATTTATGATGATGTGAAAGATGCCAGCCTTTGAAAAGGCTTAAGCGCCAAAAATTTGAAATTTAGGTTTCAAATTTAGGATGAATTTGGGAAGTAAACACCACCTCTATCAATTCCCGTTCACGATATATCGAAAAAAGAAATTGGAAATGGTCTAAAAATCGAATATTGGTGAAGTAAGCACCAAATACTAACGACTCTAAGTCGTCACTTTTTTCTTAACCAGTGCTAGAATCCTTTTAAAATATATGGTAATTATAAAGGTTTTGCCAGATTGATAAACTACTCTATACAATAAAGAATAAAATTTTTAAAAAATATATTGTTATTTGAGGAAAAATCGTTTCATGTGTTTCCTGTAAAGTTTGCTAAATGGAGCTTACACCTTTTTCAAAAAACGACATAATTACATTGGTAAGTTGAAAAAAACAAATTAAAATTCAAAACAAATAAGTATTGATGGGTGATAACTTGAAATGGGTCGAGTACATAGAATTTCTAAATCTCCTGAAATGGCCCAGAACAGCCTG
This sequence comes from Rhaphigaster nebulosa, assembly GCA_948150685.1. Taxonomy (NCBI): domain Eukaryota; kingdom Metazoa; phylum Arthropoda; class Insecta; order Hemiptera; family Pentatomidae; genus Rhaphigaster; species Rhaphigaster nebulosa. The sequence goes on from OX411306.1 coordinate 15,155,310, forward strand.
TTTTTTAAGGATCTAGAACTAGAACTAGTTATATACCAATACAATAAAAATGAAAAATGAAATAAGCCTAACCTGAATGAACAGGATGGAGAGGGTGACGAGCTGGCTGAGCAGCAGCTGTTCGTGCCTGCTCCTTTCCAGCCTTCTTCTTTGCTTTCTTGTTCTCAATTCCAGTTTCTTCTGGTAGCTTCTTTACCTTCTTCGGTCTTTCAGTGTACGTTCCTTTCAGTTTAGCTATAACATCTGAGTCTGTCTTACTATACTGGATTTTCTATAATATTAACAATAAAATTTACTGATCAATAACACATTAATTAATTTACTTAAACATAAAATAGTGTAAAACTAATAAAAAAACATTAAAATTTGTTTATAACAAGAACAATAATATAAATATAAAGTATACAAAGCCTACTATATATTATATTAGGAATTGATAAATTGTATGCCACTTAGAAGTGGCAAATAATTTATCAATTTCTAATATGCCTAATAATCAATTCCTAATAATAATTTTGTTTTTATTGAAAACTAGTTTTGAATGTTATCCATTCATCTTCAGTTCTAAAAACACACAAAAATTCAAAAATAAGCAATTCAAAATAAAATTGGTATTATTATACATATTAAATTAAATGTAATATAAATTAGTATTATAAAACATTTATGAATTATGAATTTAATTAAAACAAGAAATCAAATACATGTTTGGTACTCACTAAGGTTTAAGTAGATTGGTGAATACCAACGTTAGTTTTAGAACTGAAGATGAATGTATAATATTCGAAACTAGTTTTCAATAAAAACAAAATTATAGTGGCAAATAATTTATCAAGCCCTAATTAGATTAATCTTTCTATACCATCATGCAGATGTCAACTATATATGATATATTTTAATTCAAAATATAGTACAGTCGGCTATTGATAACTCAAATTTTAAGGGAATGAAAAACAAATCACCTCAGGGAATGGGGTTATTCTTTGTTATTTGGAGAAATAAATAAATTACATTATTCTATAAATGCAATTATGGTTGTAAATATATTCCACAAGTTATAATATGATTTAGTTTTACAATAGAAGGCTAAAGTTCCTTCTATTCTAAACCCAGAATGAATGCAATAACAAACAATTAACTAATAAATCAAAATAGGCTTTATTGACTTTTGTTCATTTTCAGTTGACATCCGCATGATGGTACAGAAGGAGCAATCAAATTAGGGATTGATAAATTATTTGCCACTTCTATAAATTTGTTTTATTGAAAATTAGTTTTGAATGTTATACATTCATCTTCAGTTTTAAAAACACAAAAATAAGCAATTCAAAATATGGTTTGGTATAAGTGTACCAAAACATATTTTGAATTGCTTATTTTTGTGTGTTTTTTAGAATTGAAGATGAATGTGTAACATTCGAAACTAGTTTTTCAATAAAACAAATGTATAGAAGTGGCAAATAATTTATCAATCTCTAATTTTGTTCATTTTCCTACCATATGGCAGATAGATAGATGTACATAACTGATGCTGTTTGAAACATGTTTATTGATGTACAAGTTGAGTCCTGTTGCTATCTGATGCCAAATATACCTCAACATAAAACTATCATTCTTGGCATATGAATAAGGTCACCAAGCTGTAATACAATCAACATCTTAAATAAATTCTGCATAACAGTTAACAATTATGAATATTGAGACATACACATATCTCTAGCATTTTTCCTACTCAAAAAAACCTTTAAGAGCTCAAAAAGTAAATAAATTCTAGGAAGACAGTCTAGAAGATTTTAAAAACGAACTAATGATCAAAATCAATTATGGAATTTAACTTAGTGTTATAATAAGTGGAAAACTGATTAATCAGGGAAATTATTATCTGTCACAATGACAGTGCCCTTCTCAGTTGATGTAAATATATTTTTATTCTTCATAATTGATATTACAAAAGTCTGATAACAGGCCACGTCCAAAACAAACATTTCCAATATTATTGGAATAACAATTGAGGATTCTATTTCTCACTAATGTCATATATGTTATAACAGGAAAAATACTGATGATTATTTACTAATAAATGATCTATATTATATAAACAGCCCATTGCACAGTTTTCAAAACATGCAGAAAAATGTTTATGGAGAAAATAAAATATACAAAGAAAGGGTATATTCGTATACATTATATTGGGTTAGGAAACTGTATCTACACTGTACAAGAGTACACACAGTTTTGAGAAGGACTCATAAGTTAACATTACGGTGAATTGAAGACTGAGACCTATGCCATTCAATAGTGCTAGTCGTGATTAGAACCTGACAAAATTTAGGGGGCAATGAACCAGGAGTAAAAGGAGATATATGTTTTCAAAGTTAACTTTGACGCTAATGGGAAACGTTTTAAAGGTCTCTTTTAGAATCATATTTTATGGTTAATACTTAGTAACTATAGAAGAAAACAACTAGCATTTTTTGGGTAAATCAGAGGGAAGTTATTTGAAAATCGGATAACTAATGATACAATCAGCAGTCAATGTGCAATTCAGATAACAATCCATGATTCTTGTAGATACTTTGCTCACAGTAGACACCCTCAACAAAAGCAATTGAATCACACTTGAACCACCTATCATTCAAGACCACACTGAAGCAGAGGTAATACCCTGATTTGTGTAACGCATATCGAATCATGTTCCTGAAAAGAGGCATACTGAACTGGATGATTTTAAAATATTGCAACTGCAGGAACCAGTCATGATGGCAAATGTTGATATCCACTTCAGGAATTGTCGTAGCAGTTATGGAATAAACGAATGCCTTGTACAGCCTGAAGAAGTGCTCATTCACTGGCAGAATCTAAACCTGCTGATCCAGCAAAAATCAAGGAAAGACTGTAAACATGAGCAAGTCTGACCTGATAAGCTTCTATAAAGAAGTCATGTGGCCCAGCATGCCTGCAGACCAACAAAAGTTCTCCTCCTATTCGACTCTTGGACAAACTTAAAGCTAAAAAAGACGGCAGCCTCTCATCGCTTTATGGTTCAGCAGATATCGAGTTAATCAAGAGGTTTTTTTCAGGTATATGTGCTGGGAAGATTTTGCCAAACATTTGGCATCGTGATAAGTTCCTTTCAAAATCTGCCAGTTCAGAGGATCTCACTTCTGAAACTAGATTCGATAAATTAGATGCGTTTCACAAGTCAGGGTTTTTGGACAAGGAACCTGGGATATGACAAAGTATTGCGGGATATGACTTCGACGGGATCGTGAATGACACGGTGATAGTGATTCATTTGCTCTTCTTAAGTATGCCCACTGTATGCCTGCAAGTCATGCATTGTTCTCTGAATTAAACTACTGATAGTTTTACTAGTTATCCGATTTTCAAATTACAATAACAAAAACTTCTGATTTCTCCAAAAAATGCTTGTTATCATCTTCGATAGTTGCTAGGTAAGAGTATTAACCATAAAAAATGAATCAAATGCATTTAAAAGAAACTTTTAGAACATCTATCATAAGCGGCAATATTATCTTTGAAACCCTATATCTCCTATACCCCTGGTACACTGCACCCTACATTTTGCTCAGGTTCTAACAAAAACTAGCACCATCGAATAGCATAGATCTCAATCTGCAACTCAATTCTCCCAAGCATATCAAGAGTACAAATAAGTTTCTGCCGTTTTTTATCAAAAATTACGGAGTTATTGTAAACAAACGGTAAATTACATTTTATTTAAAATATTGTCCACCACTAGCTACTACTTTTTCCCATCTTTCTGAAAATATTCAGATACCACGTCGAAAAAACTCTTCATTTTTTGAGGCTATCCATGAATCGATCCAATTTTTTGTATCTTCTAACGATGTGAAGTACTGCTCAGACAGACCATGTCACCGGAACAAGTGGTAATCACTAGGCGCAATGTCTGGGGAATACGGCGGGTGTAAATGACTATACGGTGCGAAAAACCTTTTATTGTGCACAATCGGCGTTTAATGTCTCTTAACTTCATTTCGTTCATTTTGTGTCATTACATATTTTAAATTGCTTGTTGACTCACTCCTAATGTAAGTGCAAGTTCTAAGAGGAAGAACACAAGAGTATTTGGCACGAATCTTTCATCAATAATGCTTCCAATTCTGTGTCCTCATATACTTTCGGCCGGCCACTGCATTCTTTTTCCTCCATGTCAAACTCGCCATTTTTAAACTTTCGAAACCACTCACGACAACTTCTCTCACTTAAAGCAGCATCATCATATGCTTCTACAAGCAATCAATGGGCCTCAGCTGCAGATTTATTCAAGTTAAATAAATAAATCAAAACTTCCCGCAAATGACACTAATTCGGAACAAAACTTGGCATTTTCGCATGAAAAAAAAATACGTACTCCTAACACAAAGCCACAAGTATATAAGGTTATTTTGTTGCCAGATGTCCAAACTTGCTCTGTGCCGTTGCTCAGCTGACAACTTCAACATAATCTTGTCAGTGAAGCCATCTCTCAATAATGGCGGAAACTTATTTGTACATCTAATAATATTTATTTGACTGTAAATTGTCTATTAGGAGTTTCACTATACTAAAACTCAACTAGTACATTATGAAGTCCAAGACACTTAATAATAAAAATCATTATTACCATTGGTTTTTCATAGAAAGGGAAACCTTGCATTGACCTCAGGGCATTAGTTGCACTGGCAATTTCCTTGAAAATCACAAAAGCCTGGCCTCTCATCTTTAATGTCTTTATTGCAACAATATCCAGGATTTGACCAAACTGAGAAAATATGGCATATAGCGATTTCTTTAGTTCTGCAACAATTGAAAGAAAATTTAGTCCCATTACATAGAGAAATAACACATAACAATTAAATTGAAATAGGTGCTTGTCTACTACAGATATCACAGCAAAGGCTTCTTACATGGTCAATACAAGAATATCTACATTATAACCAAGTCATCGTTTATACATCCCAGTAATTATTTATGTGATAACAGTTATCTGATACCAAAAGCCTCTCATCTGTCAGACCTCAAAAGATAACTTATACCTATGATCTCACTGACAAGAACCCTTCAAGAGGTGATCATTTATCTAAGGCTACCTAAATATTAGACAATTATAATATTTAAAAATCTACATTTTTATTTAAAAAACAGCTGTGCGAAAGGTACTTCAGCAAAATGGTAAAATTTGCTCAATAATAATTTTTAGAAATTTAAAATGTGTATCAGCATAGGTTTTCAATAGTAGAGTAAGAAAGATTAAATTCAATACTGAATACTATAAAATCATTCAAGCCAATGAAGAAGGCTGATAATAAAATCCAGCATAGGTAATGAAATTCTAAAAATAATTTTGCTTCATCAAAAAATCTTTTTTTGATGAATCTCTAGAAAACTTTTGGTGGTACAACTTTACAATCGGGTCACTTTGTCAATATACAGACAAAGTTAGCTGAAGGTCGCTACACGAGCACTCTCTATCTACTCTCACATCATTTGTGCTAACTGCTTTGTATTCAATTATAACATCCTTATTCATTGGAATTATTAAAATTATTACTGCTTTAATTAGATATTATTAAAATTATTACTGCTTTAATTAGATATTATTTAAAATTATTAGTGCTGTCGACTTCTGTTCACTACGTTCGCTCAAAAGATAAACAAACCCTAACAGATCCTTCTTAGTTGAGGTCGGAGGCTTACCGTAATTTCAATTATTACTGCTTTAAAATCGATCATAGCTGTCGACTTCCCGTCACTACCCTCACTCAAAAGATGTACAAACCCCCAAAAGATCCTTTTCAGTTATGGTCAGAACCTTACCGTAATTTAAATTATTACTGCTTTAGGCACCACAGTCCCAGATTACTGGAAGTCGACAGCACTAATAATTTTAAATAATATATAATTAAAGCAGTAATAATTTTGAAACAATTCCAATTATAACGAATCTTACAATTGAATACAAAGCAGGTAGATCAAATGGCGCTTGAGAGTACTAAAGTGGTGATCATCAGTTGCAGACACTGATATTACGACCCGATTGTAAAGTTGTACCATTTTGGTGATTATACTAAAAACCTATTTTAAAACCTAGCAAAACAGTTATTCAATAACTGGAACATTTACAGGCAGCCTGTTTTGTATGTTACCTTGTATTCAATCTAACACCATTGCATATTAGATTGTACAAATGGTAAGGAGACTACGTTATTTATGAATTAACAAACTAGCCTTGCAAGCGTGGAGAGATAAAGATATAATCTCTGGATCCACAACCACAAAATTTCAGCACCCACTGGCCTAAAGAATTACAACTGGAAAACCCGAACTGACCTAAATAAGAACCAGCACTAACAATCATAATGTAGCAGATGATAGGGAGTGCTGTTTCAATATGGTCAGTCCATGCCTTTCAATAATGAGTTTTAATTAGTTTAATTAGCTTAAAGCCACTATAAAACTAAATGTTTTACTAAAACACCATGGTGAGCCATTTTACCATCCTGTAACTAATACTAACTACACACGAATTAATTTTTGTATCATTAAGTTGGAGTTATAACATACACATTAAAATATCCAGATATATTTCATAGTTTGTATGAATGAGTATATGTAAAAGTTTGTGAACAGCAGTAATTATAAAGCAGAATAGGAAACAAGCAAATGACAGACAATACTACCTTCTTTCTTTATTTTTTCATTAAGATTATTTATGTATATCGTGTGATTAGGTTTAATATCCATTTCGTCAGTCTTTCAGCAAACTAGATGCCTGGAACAAACATAAAACAACACAATTAATGAAGAAAACCTAAGTAATCAGAAGGTTATGAAGTGCCGGTTTGCAAGCATTAAGCATAAAAAGTGGCAAATTTCTAAATTATTCATAAGCAATTACAATTCAAATAAATAAGGAGTAACGCACACTAAAGTCAAGAGTATAATACTTCGATCATGAAACTAAAAACATTAGAGGATGTTTGACCCACGCTCAGAACACAAGACCCGGTACAAAGAGACTAATTCTCATAGAGGAAGGATCCTTCCATAGTTTATGAAGAACTTTGCTCTACCTATGATTCTAGACAGCAATTTTTCTAATATAAACTGAGTTCATTAGTGATAATAGGCTTCTATCATTAAAATCATATTATATCTAACAGGAAATATTATTATTCAAATTAACATTCCTTAAAAAAAAAAAACATGAAACAATATCGTACATTCAATAAATGGTTAAAATTTTAAAAAATTTATCATCAGACATATTTTCACCTATCTATCACCTCAGTTAATAAATCTAAGGTATTAGATTAAAATGGACAACACGTCAGAAGGTCAAGCGACACACTGTCATGAAACAAGAAAAATCTTTTTGGGATTCTTTCTAAATTTTGTCGTCTAACTTGTACCAGCGTTCTAAAACATTTATTTATTTTTAAAATCAAATCATGGCAAATATTTATGTTTTCGTTACGTTACGTTATCAGTTTTTGTCAGGATGAATGTCCGGTATATTCTCTAGATATAAACTCTAGATTGTTTTTATTTATTTTTTATAAATTTCACTTTAAAGTTAATAGTAGGCGATAAAGTAAGTTTTCCTCAAAAACGCTTCAAAACATTTATGGACTAATGCCAGTAAAAAAATATCTTAAAATTTCTGCTAGTAACAGCTAACTTGGGTACGTAGACGAAGTCTAGGTCAATATATCCAGATAACTATACACAAGTGACTTTATCGAATACGTTTATTAATCAAATTGTAATCTTCACACCTCCGTTCTGTCCTTCATCAATTATATTTACCTGAAATAATTCGTACAGTTGCATATCGTTTCCTTTCTTTGGTGGATTCCTATTTTTTTATTTTTAATATTATCTTTATATTGCAGTTTGAGAAGGAGTTATAGTGGCGGCAAAAAGTATTTGCACACTCAGTTTTTATAAAACTATCAGTCATAAGGGAAATAATAATCTACTGAACTTCGCATTAATAAGAAGTATATTTAAAACTAAAACAATTCTATATGTTTACAATAATTAACTTTTTAGATTAATGGAGAAAAATAAAAAATAATGAAATCCTCTGGCTAAAAGTATTTGCACACTTTATGTACTATCACTAATATCCTTTGTTTACAATTTATTAATTCTTACACCAGTATTATCTACTCTATCTAATGTTTGCCTACAATGCTAAAGCATTAAGAATTAAATTCTTGAGTCACTGGTTAACTATCACGCCGAAAATAATGAATTGAGTTTGGAAACTCGCGAAAAAATTGTTTTGTTGCGGGGTCAACAAAAATCCTATCGTGAGATTGCAGATTTATTAAGTATAAATTTTTCCACAGTCATAAAGATGTATGCGGATCGTGGGAAAACTGAAAATAGTGAGCGAAAAGGCTGTCAGAAAAAGTTCAATTCCAGGATGAGGAGAAAGATAAAAAATGAAGCTATGAAGTATCCCACAATAAGTTCTCGAGACCTGGCTAATATGGTCCATACAACTACTGGTATTCAGGTTAGTGACAGGACTATCAGCTACTGCCTGAATTCTGAAGACCTGCATGGTAGAGTACCTCGAAAGAAACCTTATATAAATGAAATCAACTGTAAAAAGCGTCTTACTTTTGCCAGAGAATATTTACATAAGCCGCTTAGCTTTTGGGAGGATGTGATATTCTCTGATGAAAGCAAGTTCAATTTGTTTGGGTCCGAGAGTGGAAGAGTATTTGGAGGCGGCGTAAGGAAGAATTGAAAAAGCAAAATGTTTCTGTTACAGTAAAATATGGTGGTGGACATATTATGGTATGGGGATGTGTCTCGTACCACGGTGTGGGAAATCTTGTTCCCATTGACGGAATTTTAAATGCTGAGGGTTATGTGAACATTTTGCGCCATAACCTGCATGCAAGTACCAAAAAAAATGAATATCCGGGATCGATATGTGTTCCAGCAGGACAACGATACAAGATACACTGCCACCAAAACCAAGGAATGGTTGATATTTAATGTGCGAAGACAGCTGTACACCCCTCCTCAATCAACTGACATAAATATTACAGAAAATTTATGGCAAATCTTGCATCAGAATGTGAGAAAGCATCACATCACTGGAAGACACCATTTGAAACAAGTACTGGTCCAAGAATGGGAAACAATCAGTCTTGACTTGGTTAAAAACTTGGTCCACTCCATGCCCTGAGGTCTACAGGCAATTATTGATGACAATGGACTTTTTACAAAATATTAAATTTATATTTATTCTCAAAATAAAAAAAATAATCGGAAGTGTGGAAATACTTTTTGCCAGAGGATTTCATTATTTTTTTTATTTTTCCCCATTAATCTAAAAAGTTAATTATTGTACACATATAGAATTGTTTTAGTTTTAAATATGCTTTTTATTAATGTGAAGTTCAGTGGATTATTATTTCCCTTATGACCGATAGTTTTATAAAAACTGGGTGTGCAAATACTTTTTGCCGCCACTGTATGTCACAAATATTGCAGTTATGTAAATATTGTATAGTGTAGTAACCAATTGTCGTGAGAGTGATAAGATATCAGAAGACCTCGAGCATGACGTATCCGAAATGGGATAAAAGCAGATGGTCGGATAGAGGAGATGTTGAGAAGAATAAATCAAGTGCTGAAGGGCGAACCAACGCGGGCCGCGTTCGATCAGCGAACTAACGGTATTAGCCTTTAAACATCGCAGGAATTGGAGGGTATTCGCCTCCTGAATTTGTGGGAGGAAGAAGTACAGCCCGAGTAGTATTCGCCCTCAAATCCGTATGTCGAAAAACTTAAGATAAGAAAAGTTCTGAGGAGAAATAAAAAAAAAAAAAAAAAAACATGTGCAGGATTAAAATAGAAGATAGATGAACCGATCTACGAATAGGAACATCTCAGAAGAGACTGAGAATAGAAGTTGATTTTAACATCGCAACTCTGGGGTATTTGTGCCGTTAGATCAAATTTGGACATCGTAGGTTGTTTCTATTAACTATTAATTTTAGCTTAGATCAGTACACCTCTACATCATAACATTTTATTTTTCGTTGAGGCGCTCAATGGCTCTTTCGTTAATGTTTAAAATTATATAAACATGAACTACAAAACTCAAAACAGTACACACTATGCACTTTCACCGAGTTTAGGTTAGTGTAAAGATTTTTTTTCGGTCTCCTGTTGTGGCGTGGATAGCATATGGATTCTCCTAGGCCTGCGATTTGCTCCGACTCTGTGACTAACGGGCCTATTATTGATGGAGGAATGTGGACTGAACTTTCCATATGGCTTAGTTCCGGGCTTTTTTCTCTGTGGCCTGGTTCCGGACTACGTTTCCTGTCACCTAGTTCTGGACTACCCTGGGCAGAGGACTCTCTTTTGTGCTTAGCCTCTCCTCATCACCACGTAGGAAGCATTGAGATTAGTGGTAGAAGGCATAATCGAAGGTTGCTAAATTCTCAAAAGTATGAGCTGTTCTTCTTTCAGCCGAGCTTGGCACCAAGCTTCTTTGGCCCGCTGGAGACATCCATAATTTTTCTCGGAAGAACCTGGTCATTATGTCTCTTTAAACGGCCTCCATTTGAGTCAATCTGGTATTGTCGGTCCCTAAGTTTCACCACAAGTATCCATTTGTCATCCGCATCGCTATGGGAACGAAACATGATTGGGTCTCCTACTTAAAAGCTACGAAAATTTAATAAACAGTTGACTGATTTCCTATCTTTAATCCTACTTTTGAGATCCGGCTTTACAAGATCCAGTCTGGATGGAGCAACTCTACCTAGAAAGAGAAGTTATGGCGGCTTGTTGTTTGATGAGGATATTTGTGGTTCTGGAGAAAAAAAAATCGTGCTGTGTGTTGCTGCTTTTGGCTCCTGAACTTTATAGCATACTTTTTAAAGTTTGAACACCACCAGTTTCTGCCTGGGATATAGTCAAAAGATGGTATACTGCTGTTGTACGATGAAACTGAACCTCTTGTTTCTTTAATAAGTCCTGGAAGAATTCTGAACAGGATTGTGGTCCATTGCTAGGCAACTTTGGGAACACTGAATTGAGCGAATACATTTTCAAGTATAACGGCTGTGGCTTGAAAAGCATTTAAGTTTGTGACATCAACAGTCATGCATTTAGATACACATCAACGATTATTAGCAGATTCTTTCCAAGTTTTGAGTAATAGTCCACATGAGTTCTATCTCGGGGAGAATTTGGGTATTTCCAGTGATGTAAACGAAATTGTAAACGATTTTGGAATTTTTGAGGTAAGTAGACTTGTCCATGTCTTCTATGGTTTGATCAATAAATGAGAGAGCGAGCCAAACCTTTCATTTTAACTACTCCCGTGAGTTCTTCTAGCATCGCTTGACGAAATCTTGGCGGAACAACAACTCTGTGGCCAAGCATAAAGTATCCGTCAGAGACGGTATATTCTGCTTCCCTTCCTATGCAACGAAGAGCCTTAAGATTTTTACCTTCCAATAACGTATACAGTAATGAAGACATGTGCTGTTCATGGCAAGTTTCTTTAGCAATCTTCTTAGAAGTACGAGGAATTTGGCTTAGCTGATGCTGCACAAATTTGTCGAAGTCATCAGTAGGGTCCTCTAATTGAAATTTTTTAACTTCAAATGAAGACTCTTCATAGTCAGAAGATCTCATGGCTCTACAAAGAAAGTCTGCATTGCAATTTTGATGACCTTATACTTAATATCGAAATTGAAATTATCAAGAGAACTTGCGTAACTGTTGCAACTGTAGAGTGTGAACTGAGATAGCTGAGCGTTTGGTCCAAAAATGTGATGAATGGGTTTATTATGTGTGTTTTTCTACACCCCGAACAATAGCCAGTGCTTCAGGATCTACTTGTAGGCAATAACGCTTCTCTGTGGCATTATGAGCGTTGTCAACATCAGCGATTGGGCGCTCTGAGCCATCAGGCGTATTATGAGACAATGCGTCTCCCAAACCTACGATGCAAGTATCAGTGGCGAGGGTTAGAGGACGTTTCGGGTCATAGGGCGTTAGTACTCTGTTGAAAGTCAGCTCCTTATTCAATTGATCATATAGATTTTTGAAATCTTCTGTTCCTTTGTATTTCGAAGAGTTATGCATCTCGCTGAATGATACAGTGATGGTGAATAAATTTAGTATAAATGAATGGTACTTTGCCAATAAAGGTTCCCATTTCTTCAGGAGCAGAAGGCATAAGTGCATTTAAAACAGCTTCTATCTGACAGTGTAATCCACCTGCATCAACATTATGTCCTAAGAATGTCCATTTGGTCATAAAGGAACCCACATTTAGATCTATGAAGTTTTAAAACGGACTTTTTAAGAGCCGTAAATGTGCTTCAAGCAGTTGACATCCGCATGCTGGCATAGAAGGATCAATCTAATTAGGGTTTGATAAATTATTTGCCACTTCTATAATTTTGTTTTTATCGAAAATTAGTTTCGAATGTTATACATTCAGTTGGCATCCTCATGAAGGTATAGAAGGATTCCATATTGCTCCCATATTGATTCCATTTAAAGGCCCTATATCCACCAAAGTCGGAAACGAGTTGAAAAAACTAGGATTAAACCCTGCATTTAAATTAGAAAAAAGCCTATTCTCATATTTCTCTTCTAAAAACAAAATAGACCCTTTCCAAAAAAGCAGAGTATACGAACAAAATTGCAATGATTGTGCAGTCAAATACACGAGAAAAACTGGAAGATCACTAAATCGGAGATTAAAGGAGAATATAATAATATGACATAGAATTCCAACTTTGCAATTCATTTAAATGAAAACCCCCCATAAATTGATCAAAGACTGAGGAGTTAAAGTAATACATCAGGTTGAAAACAGCCTCAAATTAAATATATGATGCGTTTGAAATAATAAAATAATTCAAATCAAATCCAGATTTTTGCTGAAATGACCAAATAAATATCTCCAATAGTCCTTAAATGTATTCCCATCTATAACAGAAAAAACAATTATTCGCCGGCATTTGATTTCTTGTCTTAGCTAAATTCATAATTCATAAATGTTTTATAATACTGATTTATGTTATATTTAATTTAATATGTATAATAATACCAAACTGTATTTTGAATTGCTTATTTTTGTGTGTTTTTAGAACTGAAGATGAATGTATAACATTCGAAACTAGTTTTCAATAAAAACAAAATTATAGAAATGGAAAATTATTTGTCAACCTCTAGTTATACATTCATCTTCAGTTCAAGGTTTAAGCAGATTATATCAAACAGAAAAGTTTATATTGGTTTGTTCTTGCTCTGAACTAGTCATGTTTTCAATAAAAACCAAATTATAGAAGTGGCAAATAATTTATCAATTTCTAATTAAGTTTATTCAAGCACCCGAATCATTCCCACATCAGATGTTGAGTAAGCAATTATATCATCCTAAGAATTGATGGTGCAGTCGTTATTATCCAAAACTTATAACTTATTTGATACATCGTTGGTAGATAGCAGGAATATTGCCAATACCATGTTGTGCGCGCGTTGATCTAATGACAAGTGCTTCATTTGCCAATTACTTACTTACTTACTTACTGCCGGGCGCTACGATCCTACAAGGACCTTGACCTTCTCAAGGACATCAAGCCAGTCAGTCCTATCTCTCATTCGTGCCCTCCATCTCCTTACTCCAAGCAACTTGAGGTCTTCCTCGACATCATCCAACTATCTCACTCTTGGTAGTCCTCTGTATCTTTTTCCTCCAATTTTTTCATACAACAGGAATCCTAGTTTCTGGCATCCGTTCTACATGTCCCAGCCATTTGAGGCGAGCTTTTTACAAAAAAGATACTAGGTCTGGTTTCCCATACATTGCGCGGAGCTCACAATTCTTTCTTAATCGCCAGGTACCATTTTCTCTTATTGGCCCATACATCTTCCGGAGTATTCCCGGTCCCAGGCGTTGAGTCTTCTTTCACTTTCATTTTTCAATACCCAGGATTCACTGCCATAAGTAACTATGGGTCTCTGGATAGTTTCGTATATCACGATTTTTGATTGTTTTGAGAGAGCTTTAAAATTAGTGTTTTTTACAAGGCATGAGCACTTGTTACCAGCAGACAGCCTAACCATCTGTTATGATAGAGCCAAGATACTTAAAAATGCCTGTACTTTCAAAACTGCGTTTGCCGATCTGCAAATCGTGATGTTCCAGTTGCTGGCTCCTGGAAGTTTTTAAATATTTTGTTTTTCCATCATTAACATGAAGACCCACTTCTGCCGCTTCCCTTACAAACTCTTCAAAAGCTCCTCCAAGCGCTGCCGTGCTTCTAGCTATTATGACAACGTCGTCCGCGTATGCCAAGTACTGTGTAAGTCGATTATAAATAATTCCATTAGCGTTGGTTAGTATTACCCTAATAGCTTTTTCGAAAGGCTAAATTGAAAAGGACAGGTGATTGTGGATCTTCCTGCCTCACGCCACTATTTACTGAATATCTTCTTATAGCATTCTTTGCATTTTCATCCTCATCCTGCTATCATGCATAGTCATTTTTGCAAGCCTAGTGAACTTCCTGGGAATTCCCAATTCGAGCATTATCTCGAGTAGTTCCTCTCTATCAACACTGCCGTAAGCCTGCTTAAAGTCAATAAATAAACTATGGAGGTCAACGTTAAACTCATGTACCCTTTCACGAATCTGTCTTAGCAAAAATATCTGGTCGATGGTTGATCTTCCAGGCCTGAAACCACACTGGTAGTCGTCCACTATCAGTTCAGAGCACTTCATCAGCCGCCTGTTCAGTAATACATAAAATACCTTGTAGGCTGTGTTCAGCCTACATAATGCTATCCCTCTGTAATTCTCACAAAATAGCTTGTCGCCTTTTTATCAAAGGGGCATATCGCTGCTATTTTACACTCTTCCGGCATTCTTTCTAATGAGCCCAATTAGGTTTACAATATCAATATTTCCAAATTTTCTCCGCTCACTTCTTCCCTTCATTTAAACGACGTAGCCTTTAAAATATTAAGGAAGGCGTCTAATACGAGAAGATCTTCGAGTTGTGGTGGCAGGATTCGGTAGACGAGAAGAAGTGTCTTTCGATGGAATGTGTCCTTGTGATGGGGTGTCTCGATTGCTCTCTTTGTTCACAAGTGAGTTTGGAGTGGATATCACCTCGGGATAACCCAAGTCAATGGTGACAGGATCGATAAGCGATGACAGTAGATTCAGTATTGTCAGATTCTTCGTATTATAGTTGACAACCTTCCACATCGATGGGTATCGGTGATACCTGATGTTGACAGTTGTCTCTTCCCCTTCAGGTAGACGAAAGAGAGCGTAGTAGCGGGGTTGACTTCTAACAGTGTAACCTCTTCTACGAGAGTGTCATATTTACTCCGTCGAACAGGATTCCTTATTAATACGGTATATTTGCATTGATATTAAAAACAAATGACTGCACGACCTTATATCTATTAAATAATTAATCAACAAGGGCGTTGGAGGAAAGTTTTTGCAGTTAACCAATCTTTGAATTTTATCCGAATATTTTGGCACCCATTAGAAGTATGAGAACATCCCAAGTGCCCGCTACAAAGATGCTTTAGTAGTAAGAAATGGAAAATTTATCAATGACTTTAGTCGATCAGAGTCCGGACGTAATGTGTTATATTCAATTGGATAACCAAAGTGTCTGATAGATTTTAGGTTTAATTGAGACTTCTGCTATTTGATTGTGATACCTATTATACTTTTTACATATTTCCAAGAATTTATTTAGATTATGGTCATGGCCATTTTGGTCTATTCCACTGACAGTTACGTCGTCTTAATAGATCTTGATGTCTTTTAAGCCTTCTTTATTTTTCATTTCGTCCATCTTCTTCTGGACTAATGTTAATCCATTGGTCACACCCATTGGGATCCTTTTATATTGCCTTAGTTTTCCAGCAGTCTCAAAAGCAGTACAAGGTCGGCTTCTCTTCGGATCGGCACTTGATAATAAGCGATTTTTAAATCGATTACTACATTACTCCACCGATTAACCACGAAATCACCAGTCATATACAAGAAGACAATCTTGGATTTCATAACATTGTTATTTTCTTATATTGTATATTTTATTGTAAATATATTGTGTTTTCTGGTAAAAAAAAAACTATAGTAGAGAGGTGTACTGATCTAAGCCAAAATAATTATAATGATCCTCCATGTTGATAGTATGACTTAACGATATAAATAGTCCAGAGCTTTGCAATTCTGTCAGGTTACCATCTCGTCTTTTCAGAGATGAGAATGCTAGCATATCTGACATCTGCCTCCTATTTTTGACCTATTCATAGTTTATTAATCTCTCCCTAAATTCTTCTTCATCCTAACATTTCCTATGTGCAGTTGTGAGGGCGAATACACACTGTATCTCTTTCCCCCACTAGACCAGAATGTTAAAACCTTCCGTTAGTGATTCCGTTCTACCATCCTGCGATGTTTAAGACGAATACTCTTAGCTTCGCTGATGTAAGTAACGTCGGTTGGCCCTTCGTTACTTAGATCATTCCATCTATTCATTTCCTACATCCGTTCAGCTATTCATAGTTCAATATGGACACGCACTGTTTGAGGCCTTCTGGTGAATATTCAATCCCATGTACTTTCTTAAATGATTTGAATGAATATTTTAACCAAACATTCTGGGTCTGGACTCTGCAATTTATAATAGTTCCTTCCCATTCTCTACAGATTAGTGAGGGCCAATGCCTGCATGTGAAACCCCTGCACGCAGCGGACATTTAAATAGCTTTGTCCTGGAATATCTTCGGGTAATGTAAGGACTATATATATATATATATATATATATATATATATATATATATATATATATATATATATATTGTATACATATTGTATACATATTGTATACATAATACCTCCATCTCTAAATTCACTACCAGATATAGAAGCAGATAGAATTCAGGTATTTCAAAATTCGAGAAACAATCATTTGTTAAACAAAAACAGAATAAATAGACAAGAAGAGGTTTGTTATACATGAATATTAATCACTATCTGTTGATAAGAAGTGGAACCATAGAATGGAATGATCATCAGTAGTGCACTTGAAACCTTCACTCCACCAGGAAGAAATTTCTCCAATCATTCAGCTCACCTCTGTTAGCTGTATTTTGCAGGATGTTACTATAGACCAGGAAGCTTCAGGAGTTGATTCTGCACCCAAAGAGCAACAAAATAGTTTATATAAACTATGGTCCAATTCTCCACAGAAACGCCGTAAATTTAAGTTTTGTGTTATTTTATATAAGTCGCATTTTGGTTGAATAGGAAGCGATCACTCAAAAATTATTCAAGGTAATTCAATTCCAACTGCACCGTAAAGTAGACAAAGTTACCTAAAAGAAATACGATTTGGCTTAACTAAGATTTATTTTATATTTAAAATCACATTTGACTTGTGAATGTTTTTCTCAGTCCTCTGCTAGGCCACATTTAGGAAAGCTTCTTCATTTATTAAGTTTTTATTTCGTCTAAATGAAGTTCAGGTTTCTTTTGAGACTGGTCTTGAATTTAATGTTATGTTATCCCTGAAATTTCCTGGTTCGTATGTTGTATACTCTGTATAGTCTCAAATCACGTACAGCAAAATTCACTAACATTTGCTGGAGGAAATCTTATAGTGGGTTTATGATTTCTAATAAGCTTAAAACGTTCATTATTTTGGAGGAGAGGGGAGGGGAGGATGAGATAAAGATAAAATTATTTAATGTTCTTGTTATTGAAGAGGCACTGTTTATATCCCATTAATTCTCAAGAGTTATAATAATCTGTACATTGAAATATATATTGACTATAAATATTATAAAATGCGTGTTTATTTGTTATACATGAGCATAAAACTGTTGGTAAAAAGTGGAACCATGGAATGGAATGATCATCAATGGTGCACTTGAAATCTTCTTCATTCCAACCACTTCAGTCTCACTCCTCCGTTCGATTTGGAGTGATCTTCAGTGGCTACATTAAGAGGGACCCCCAAATTTGAAAAGGAAGGTGTTGCTGCAACCAGTCAGCTCACCTCTGTCAGTTGTACTATATAGTCTCAAATCATGTACTGTGAAATTCATTGATATTAGTTTGAGGAAATCTTAAAATGTTTTAAACTTGAATAGGATTAGAATTTAAATGAGTATTATTTTATTTATTGAAAAAATATTGTTAATTTACAGAACATATCTTTAAAAAATTATAAAAGTATTTATCTATAAGTTTATTTTAAGAGTTTCGGCATTATTTAATAGTTTCACATAAGTTTTTGTTCAATTTTGACTGCCACCCCGAACTTTTCTTCCATTATTAAGGTGTATTATTTAAAAATATATATATATATGGACATGTAAAACGATAGGCCGCCTTATTTAGTGTTTATGGACCTTTTCTAAATAAAAAATGACAACTTATCGAGAAATTTGGAACCAAATAACTGATTTTTTATTATAAATGTTTAGATATCAATCGTGGCATTTCTCAATGGTTGCCATTGATACTTCTGAATACTAGCCATTCAGTTCTCATAAACGTTTTTTCTTTGTTTGCTTCATCAGAAATTACTACAAAACAATAACTATAAGTGACCATTATTTTGAGTGGCTCCATCAAAGTAGACTTTTATTCTGTAGTAAAGACATTTTTAATCACATTTTATTATGAATTATACATTTAGCAGATTACTTTTTAAATATATATACTTTTATTATATATTATGAATGTCTTAATTATCCTATATATTTATAAGTTGTACAAATTGTCAATATGATGATATTAGTATGCTGTATGTATAGCAACCCCATAAAGTTGGGCAGCACCTCTTTGATAATAAAGTGTCTCTCTCTCTCAATTCCATAATATAGTTAACAGTTTTGTTCCTGAGATTATTTTTCATTTATTGGCCATAAGGCTTTAATAAGTACTGGTACCTGGGTACATAGGTCTATAACTGTTCAACTGCTGACGGCAGGTAGTTGATAAGTATCAAATCAACCTCCCATACCATTTAACAACCTTATTAAATGACGATAGTCCTTATATTTCATAAATATATGATTATCTACAACAAATTAATATATATAAATCAATTTTAAGTTCTTAATCTATGTCCTTCATTATGACTTTATTTATGTTTTTTTTCCCCTCCTCTCTGTTATTTATATTTCTTTTTTCTCATTTTAAGAATTTTTTTTTTTTATAATTATTATTTTATCTATCAACTATATTAAAAATAAACCATGAACTGTTATTAGCAATACATTAAAAATCAATAATATTATACCTACGTAAATATCACCTTTGCTGTGGATATTAATTAACTGATAAATAAATAATTCACATAATTTTTTTGTCTTTTTTTCTATCTCATATTAGAAGAGGTGTCAATTTGAAAAAAATACATACTTTTTGCAAAATATTTATTGTCTTTGAATCTGTCACAATTCAGTAGTTGATATTAAAGGAAAGTAAAACTAAAATAATATACAAACTAATAAAATACAGAATATTAAGATAAAATATCTATTTCACTCCACCAATATCTTTTTCATGCTTGACATTTAGAGATTAAAAACAATGCAAGTTTTTTTTTTCATTAATTTATTGTATTTCCAACTTACATGTACATACTACAGCTGATCTGTAAAGATATTAATAATTTCAGCTTTTGAGATATTTTGACACCTTTAGTGTTAATGACAATATATTGTTGTTTGTAACATTTGTGAAAAGAGTAAATGACAAATATATTTTCTTACATAACTTCTCATATAAATACTTTCATGTATTTTATTATATAACTTACATCGTTAATATATACTGATAACGTTTTGAGGCAAATGCCCCATCTTCATGCCATTGTATTGCATCACAATATGATGTATTATATTATAGTTATATTATCTCTATACTATATATATGTAGTGTATAAAGCTTACTAAATATTCGCATTTTGAGAGATCTTTATCTCAAAAGAAATACATACAAAATGAAACGATACTTTCGGCTGGCACTAAAAGGGTTAATTAAAGCCAGCTGCACACACTCCACTTGCCTGAGACCCTTTTATAGCTGGCTGAAGTAGTTGGTATCATACTTTATTTATTAAATATTTCGAGACGTTGGAGTTTAAGAGTTTTCAATATAATTTTATTAAGAAAATAACAGAATATTTAAACTTAAAAAAAAGTACAATTTAATATCATAATAAAACTTTTAATTTATTTTTAAAAAGTTGTAAATTTAATTTCTTCAATGTAAACAACTCTTGCATTGAAATCAAATTAATTGTTTGTTGATATCTATTTCTTCTTAGACTCATTGACACTTAATTTTGTTCAGAGTATTCAGTTTTACAGTTTTCTACTGCACTTTTTATTTTAAGTTTAAATTATCAAATATTTACTTTGGCAAATGTAATAAGTTGGAAGACAATCTGGGAATAAAATACCTGCTTAATAGACAATTTTCAAAACTATGGTTCCTTAAACAATCAAGAATTTCAAAGAGGTCATCAGTACTATGATAGGCTTGTACTCGTAATGGGCACAATGAAAAAATCTACAAGTGCTAAGGATCTGCTCATTATGTTATGAAGCAAAAATAATTGGAATATAAAGTTCCTAAAATTCCAGCACTAGCCATTATAAGTAACAAAAGTTGTGTTTCAGTTTGCAATATTACAAGAAAATTGACAGAGAAAAATTTGTTTTAATAAATTGAAATCTTATTCTCCCTGTGATATAAAGAAAAGATGCCAGCATGAGTTTGCTTACAACTATTTTCCAAAATTGTTCTGTGAAGTGCTTTAAATTTGTGGTTACAAATTTCGTGTGTTTGATACAAACCTCAGAATTGTGGTTCATTGCATAATGGACAATTTATATTTGAATGTGACTTTTGTGTTTTCTAGGATTTATTCAATATATTTTGCCCTATCATATGGGAACTAAAAGTAAAGAAACGAGGTAGGAAAGATTTTTATTTTATTTATCGAAAGTAAAAAATGAGGATTGTCGATGACGCAAACAATGAAATGATTTAGAACACTCCATTGACTAATAAAGATCTCCATTATCAGTTGTTTTTTAAATATATATTTATTTGTTCTTAATATTATCATACTAACAGATTTTACTAAGAATTTCATTATTTTTTCAACTTGTTTTGTTGGCAAACTTGTCATTTGTAATGAATCCTTGTTTGACTGTAAGATCATTTCTGTTCAGCATTCAGTTGGTAAATATTTCCAGCTTTATTCTGAGTGGAGCGAAGTAGGTAACTTCAGTTTATTATATAAATTTAAAAATCCTCACTTTTATAATTTTTTTTTGTTATTCAACCAGGATTATTGTATTATTATAAGAAATCATGGGTAGTCAATAGTTTAGAAGTAAAATTTGTTTCAATAATTTCATTGTTCCAGTTAGTTAAAAGGATGACGTTGACCAAGGGGATTTTGTCTGATAAAAATCTCTATTTCGATCTGTGGCTGCAATGAATTCTGAACTTTCTTAATATTTATTTACTGTTTATAAAATGGAATCCTTCAAATAAACCCTCTTATTTTTAACCACATATGGCTTATTACCCATTAGCTAAAAGTGTAAAATTCATTGAAATTTATATGAACAAAAAACATAATTGAAGCTTATGATTGTTACCCAGATTATGGTTTGTCATTTAGCATGAAATCACTTTTAATGAGTCAGTATATGAAATTTCAGTATTAACATACAATGTGAGTGATTATGGTGTCTTTAATTGGACTGATTGCAGTCATCCAGCAATATTGTTTATTTTTGATTATTATTTCTAGATATCATGGTATTTTGTAATTAGTTAATATCTGTATTATTTCTTATTTGCAGTGACATCAATGCTGTTTTATGCTCTCTAGGAAAATGAATACCTCTAATCGCTATTTGAAAAGTTTATGGAATTATCTCATTCGTTTCCATACTACAGAGGAATTGGAACAAATAAATAATTGCTTGTCAGTTTCTTTGGCATTATCTAAACTAAATTGTGAGTATAACTTTTTATAAAAATAACTTTTGTAGTTGAAAAAAAAATGGCTATCAAATTATTATTTAGTTCTATTTCTAATCAATTGATAAGCTAAAAATAAAAAACACAACAGGGATTAAAAAGTAACCATTTAGTTTTCCTGGGTTTAAAATTTTGAATTTTAAGGAAAGGTTTTTGCTTCTCTTACATTTATTGTAGCTTACATTCAATCTATCAATTATCTGCTAAAGATTTGGTAAATTACCATGAGATATTTTTATTCATCAGAAAAACCTTTTGTTCTAGAAGTGCTTTTTAAGTTAGTTTTAAATTAACATATTTATGTTAGTTAATTTAAATTAATTTATCAAAGTTGTTGTTTAAGTTGTAAAACATCATTAATGAGGTGTTAAGGTGATGATATAGATTCTTTTCATGAAACCTCATCCTCTAATTTTTCAATCGGGTTAAGATCTGGATTGCGTGATGATCTCTTTCAACATCGCATAGTAAGATTTTCAAAGTAACAGTTGAGGATGGTCACTTTTTTTTACTTCTTAGTGTATTATTACTTAATACTTAATTCTAGTTCCCCTAGACCTTTGCACAATGCCACTCAGGTCTAATTATAGATACACTTATCTTTTCCTGTCATTCATCTGCTTTTATAATTTACATCAAATACATCCAGCTTTAATAGCTCTTCATTCATGTTTTGTATCGGTTGCCTCTGGGCGCCTTACTGTACCAATTCAGTATGGCACATTGCATTCTTAATGTGTATTCAATTTAATTCCTCTTTCTTTTTCCAATATTGAGGTCTATTTAACCTTGTTAGCCCACCTACCTTCTGGGAAAAAGTGAAAGAAGCTGTGCTAGATAGAGAAGGTACACAAGATGACAGACACAGTTCCGACTTGAGATGGAAGAAAAAGGTGAGGATTAAGGAATGGTGGTGGCTATGAAAGAAGACAAAATAAATAAACTCTTTTATTAACAGCAGTGAAACAGGCACATTTGTGTGCTATACCTTAATGTTGTCAGAATTGGTATTGCATTGTATTAGTTCAAAACCCTGGTATTTCATTTGAGATCCCAATTCTGTTATCTTTAGGGAAGATTGGGTCTTATATTTGAATTAAAAAGCCTCAGTTTATTCTTTAGAGAGATGTTTCCATAGTTTTGATTAAACTAAAATTAGACAAACTGTCAGTTTTTTGGACTTTCTTTTGTATATTTATTCCTTTCCTTGAATTAATGCTCCATCCAATTTTTCAAGATAATAGAAAGAATGGATATTAGCCACAAATTCACCTTAATTTACTCTCTATATCTGTCAGCTACTGTAACTGTAAACAAATCTGTAAATATGATTTTTTTCTATTTATCTTTCTATAGTTTCACTTTCATTTGGGACTTTCTATCCAGCCTTACATTATTCCCAATCCTTTATTTTTATATCATTGATGTGTTGCTCTTTTTATAGCCTCATGAGAGCCAAATCATATCTTCTCGCCTTCGATTTCATGCCTCTAAGCTTTTGAGCCGAGACAAATATTTTCTTATGTAATTCTGATTCTAATCTCTGTAGGCCTAGTATCCTTAGTGTTGGATAAATGCCAATTTTTTAATAATTTATTGTAAGATGCAAATTATTTTAATCATGTGCTTGGGTGGCATGCATTATTTTCCAGATATGTATGTATCTTTTAACTGTTTTTACTGCAAACAGGCAATGAAGAAAACGGCTCATTTATCTACAAGTGCACCGGTTGCAGCAAGTTTTATCCTACTGTTCCAGACATAATCAAACATCTGCATATTGTTCACTCATCAGAATTATTTGAGATTTGTGAAATTGATGAAGAAGTAATTGATCTTACTCTTGATGAGAATACTCAGTAATTACAATTCTTTTCTCCTCTTTATGTTCTAACTACAAGAAAATATTTTAAATATCATGAATTCATTTCTAATGTCTCCTTAAATGGTTCCTTCTGGATTAAAACTCATGTTATTAAAATTGATGAACTGATTTTAGAATTATTAAAACAGGTTACAGCTATTGTGTCAAATTGATAAAAGTTCAGTAGTAATTGATGTTTCAGGCACTAAATTTTGAAATTAAATTAAAAATAAATAATGATAATTTTACTCTGATAATGTACTATTGTTTATTAAGTTTAAACAATTTGTAATTTCTATAAAAAAAAAAGTTTTTTTTTACATGTTAGACATAAAAAAAAAATTTCTATTTAATTTAAGATGGATGATTGAATCCTCAATCATTGGTCATTAACTGCTGTTTTTCCTTTGTTTTTTGTATAATTGGTAAGAATAAACATATAAATTTTATCAGAACAAATTATAGCATTGTAATAATTTATTACATCCTCCAAAGCTACCTCAACTAACATTCCATAAAATTATAGAAGATGATAAATTTATTGTACAGTGGGTCAAAAAAGTATTGGCACACTCAACTTTTTGCTTGTTTCATTTTGAAAAAATCAAAAATTTATTTTTTAAACATTTTTATATCATAAACGATTGAGAAAAATACATAATTGGAAAAGAAATATTGAAAAA
This sequence comes from Rhaphigaster nebulosa, assembly GCA_948150685.1. Taxonomy (NCBI): domain Eukaryota; kingdom Metazoa; phylum Arthropoda; class Insecta; order Hemiptera; family Pentatomidae; genus Rhaphigaster; species Rhaphigaster nebulosa. The sequence goes on from OX411306.1 coordinate 15,179,998, forward strand.
TTACATAACATAACAATCAATTTAAAAAAAATTCACTTTTACTCACTCAAAAAAGTATTGGCACACAATGAATTACACTCTTGTGTGATGTTTTTAATTTAATGTTTTTTTATGAACTAATATTTGGTCATCATAACGTCGGCATCTATGATAGCCTGGAGTCTTCTTGGCATTGATGAAACAAGATTTTGAGTCACTTCTTGTCCAATTTTACGCCATTCCTCACCCAAAGTTTCTTTTAACGCACTCTTTGAAGAAATTTTATTTTTCTTTACATTCTGGTCCAACAGATACCATAGGTGGTCTATCGGATTTATGTACGGAGATTGTGGTGGCATTTTCAATTGCCTGAGAACGTTGTACAGCATCCACTCTTTTGTTTTATTAGCTGTGTGCTTGGGGTCGTTGTCTTGTTGAAATATATACGTCTCCTTGATCCCCAGCTTTTCAAGTTATGGCGCAAAATGTCCACATATTTTTCGGCATTCATAATATTGTCAAAAAGGTCAAATTGTCAATCCTGTACCGTTCCATGACGTGCATCCCCAAACTAGAACACTTCCACCCCCATGTTTCACAGTGGGCATGACACATCGAGCTTGAAATTCGATATTGGGTTTTCGCCAAACATACTTGCGGCCATCAGAACCGAAAATATTAAATTTGCTCTCATCTGAAAAAATTACATTTTTCCAGAACTCTAGGTCATTGTTAATGTAATTTTTAGCAAACTCAAGCCTTTTTTTGCAGTTGACCTCCGAAATATACGGTTTTCTCCTTTGGACCTTGCCATAATAATTAAATTTATGAATGGCATTTTTTACTATCTGTAAACAGAAGGTGGTGTTAGAAGTTGTTGCGACCTCTTGTGCTATCATGGCTGCTGATGAAGTTGGATCTCTCTAAACAATCCGGCGTATGCTCCTTTGTTCCCTTTCATTGAATTTTGTTGGTCGATATATATATAGATGTATATACACTATATGAAATATATATACTGATAATATATATCATGTAGTATATGTAATATAATGTTAACATTGCACAGGTTATGCACAGTATTTACAGTCAAAGGGTGCCTACATGAGTCTGAATGCTAATAAATAAAGACTTTTAAAAAAGGATCATATGGAGAAGATTGATAGTTGTAAAAGAGAAAAATAAAAAGAACATCGATATACCCCAATATTTGTTATAAATATTCGAAAATAATTTATCTGCAAACCAACCATTTGAAAGCTAAATTTGTTTTCAAATAATTTTTATACAATAAGCGTTCCAGTGAGTTCAACATTTCTTTCCAACAGTCTAATTTTCATAAACATAATTTCACATTGACCAGAAAAACATAATTAAGAGTTAAATATAACTATGTTGTTATTTTGGTTGTTTGAGAGGGCCTTGGTAGTTAAATAATAAAGTCCAGAAGTGGTATTGATTGGCTTTATTGACTTACAATCAAAATGTACCTTTTGAATCACTTGAAAAACACTTGCTTTGATGCACTAAACAGTTGCAAAACAAACGACGGACTGCTGCATAAAACCTTCTCAAAGTGTCGATACAAATCGAAACACATTCGATACATTAACCTGTCGATGATCACTTGTCGCTTGCCAACTCAGCAATACAAAATTTCAGAAGGTGCCAACTTTGACTCTATATAAAACAAAATAGAACGTGAAGTTAGGATAGGATCAAAGTTGGGGTAGGTTAGGTTGGGTTGCTGTCAATTGATCAATTTCAACACTCCTCCTTGATCAATTTACAGCGAAGAGTTTCAAAGATTCTTTTGTTGAGTGGCTTGGTCAGAATGTCTGCTATCTGCTTGCTGCTCTCAACTGTTGCAGTGTCACCGTTTTGCCGATGTGTTGTTGGATGTACTTTCGTGGTATTTTGATGTGTTTCTTTCCTCGGCTGGTCTTTCCTTCGTGGGCGTTTTGTAGCATGTGGATGGCAGACATGTTGTCTACGTACAGGTTGATTGGCTGATCGGCTTTCAGGATGCCAAGTTCCAGTGCAATTCGTTTTATCCAACACACATCATCAATGACTGAAACCGCGGCCCGGTACTCGGCTTCAGCTGTTGAAGTCGCTACCAAACGCTGCTTCTGTGAGTACCAGATCACTGGTCCTCCTCTCATCAACAACACTCCACTCGTCGACTGTCCTGTCTCTGAGTCTCCTCCGTAGTCTGAATCGGTGTAGGCTACGAGGTTTTTGTCTCCTCCGAAATGAATTCCAGCTGTTGTCGTCCCTCTCAGATACTGGAATAAGCGTTTCACCATCGCCTGATGGCTTTTCATTGGTTTGTTGCAAAAACGACTCAAATAGTTCACAGCGAAACTGATATCCGGTCTGGTGATGGTGGCTAGGTATAGCAGACTGCCTATCGCCTCACGGTAGTTGTTGTTCGCCGGAAGTGGTTTATCATTCTCAAAGTTTGTCTTCTTGGTGATCATTCCTTGCTCAATTGGTGTGGACACTGGATTGCATTGTTCGAGTTTCATTTTCTTCAGGATCTTCTCCGTGTATCGAGGCTGATTTACGAAGATACCGTTTGGTTCAATCTTGATTTCCATGCCCAAGTACGTCAGTTTCTCTTGAACCTTGTTACTGTATGTAATTTCAAATTCCTTATTTATCTTGGCCAGAAGTTTGTATATTTTGTCTTCATCCTTGCAGGCTACCAATCCATCGTCCACAAACAATGAAAGCATTAAGCTCTTGTCTTTGTTGTAGTATATGCATGGGTCGTCATCTGTGCTCGTCAGTCCCATCTTTTCTCCAAAGTGTGTTGTAACTCTCTCATTCCACATCCTTTGGGCTTGCTTGAGTCCGTACAGACTCTTTTCTAACTTGCAGACTTTCCCTGATCCGTCATCGAACCCCTCGGGCTGGTACATATAAATGTCTTGTTCGAGGTTTCCATACAGGAAGGCCGTCTTTACATCAAATGACACTAACTTCATATTCTCCGATGCTGCATGGCTGAGGATCAGTCGAATAGATGCATGGCGAGCTACTGGACTAAAGGTCTCTGTGTAGTCCACTCCTTTCTTTTGTTCGAATCCACGTGCCACAAGTCTCGTCTTGAGTCGGCCATCCGCCTTCTCTCGAAGTACCCAGCGACAAGTTATCGGCTTCACTCCTTCCGGGCAGTCCACCAGTTTCCATTTTCATTAGCGAGTCGTACTCCTCCTGCATTTCTCGTCTCCAATTTCCGTGCTTGAGAGCCTCACTCGTTGGTATGTCCTCGGTTTCGCCGATCATTGCCACTTGGGCGCTATTTTCTCCCCGAAAATATCCCATCACATAGTCCCTGAGTCTGGGTGGCGGTTGCAGGTTTCGACGGTCTCGCAGATTCCTCCTCCCTGGCTCATCATCTTGCGGTGGGTTTCTCTTCTCATTGTCGCTGGCCTCCTCGACACTTTCATCATCTTGACTCTGGTCTGTTTCATCATCTGTCTCATTGCTGCTTTCTTCCTGCTTCTCAATTGTGTCCTCTGGTGTTGACGTCTCGAGTTCAGTGCCTTGCCTCATCCTTCTCTTCTCCTCGTCAAAGATCACATTGTCTGAGCTGATTATGTCTCTCTTCTCTCTCATGTAGATCCTGTAGCAGGGTGAGTCGATGTCGTATCCAACCAAAATCCCTTTTTCAGACTTTCTATCTATCTTGCCTCTCCTTTGTTCTTGCGTGAGCACGTAACATTCGCATCCGAATGGTCTCAGCTTCTCAATCTTCATTTTTCTGCCAAACCAAAGTTCAGCTGGGCTCTTCCCTGGTACGTTGCTGGTTCCAGTCTGGTTGATTGTGAAGACTGCGTAGTTCATCGCCTCTGCCCACAGATTCTCATTCAAGTTCTCAGCGTGAATGGCTGATCTGGCTGCCTCGACAATCGTTCTCATTTCTCTCTCTACTATTCCGTTCTGTTCTGGAGTATGAACATTGGTGAACGTGTGGAATATTCCCAGTTTGTCCATCATCTCTTTGGTTTTTATGTTCTTTAATTCGGTGCCATTGTCAGACCTCAGACTTTTGACTTTCCTTCCCAGTTGATTTTCTACGAGTCTCAGGTAGCTTTCTATCTTTTCTGGAGCTTCACCCTTCGTCTTCATGAAGTAGATGGTTCGGTAGTGTGTGAAGTCGTCCTGGAGTACAAGGAAATACTTGGCTCCTCCCAGCGATGGAATGTTCATCTCGCCGGTGTCGACATGCACGAGATCCAGTGGCTGCTGGGCTGTCTTCGGGTTGTTTGGATGTGAGATGCGGTGTTGCTTGCCGTATGTGCACCCCTTGCACACGTAATCGTTCCAGTCATCTACATATTTAATTCCTTTTCGCTTCAGTGTGTCTCTTACGTATTTAATGTTTTGATGTGCGAGTCGCTCATGCCAGGTTTTGATCGACGTGGTCATCAAACTTGTCTCTTCTCCTCTCCTGAACATCATTTTGAAGAGAGATCCTTTGCGTTTGGCAATCGCGACTATTCCCCTGCCATCTTGACTGTAGAATGTTGACTCATTTCCATTTGCTTTCTGTATGTGACCTTTATCTAACATTTGACTGACTGAGAAAAGATTAAAGTTGAGGTTTGTTACGTAGATGACATCTCTCAGTATCACTGGGTACCACTTTTGACCATCAAATGCCTCCATCTCGATGTTGCCGACTCCAACGCCATCTAGCTTGGTTGAATCTCCAATCACAATTGAGATGGGCTCTTCCAGTTCGACAAGCTGGGCAAACCACTCCCGATGTGACGTCATATGTTGGCTTGCTCCACAGTCCTGATACCATGAAGTTGCCCTGTCCTTCGAGATGTTGGTGTCTGCCGTTGACAATGCTGTGGTCAAAAATGCCCTTGGTTGTGTACTTTTGCTGTTCGCTGACTTGCTTGAGTCATCCTGTTGTCTGCAGTCTTTTGCAAAATGTCCTTTCTTCTTACAGATGTTGCATGAGTAAGTCTTCTTACAGTATGCGATGTATTTCGCACATGGTTTTCCTCTGCACTCCTTGAGCACGTGACCTCTCTTTCCACATTTGTAGCATTCCACTGGTGACTTGTCCTGTTTGTTGTTTGACGACTGTCCTTGCTTCTCATGCCTTGTTATGAGAGCGTTGTTGGTGCTGCCCTCTTGTTTTGTCGTCGTTTCTCTCAGTCTCTCATCCTCAAGTCTCAAGCGTTGAATGAGGGTATCCAGGGTCTTATTTGCGCCGGTCACGTTATCCCAAGATGTTCTGAAATGTGCCAACTTTGTTGGCAATACACTCATGATCCTTGTCATGATCCAACTTTCTCTCATTGGATCATTTTCTGTTGACACTTCATCAGCCAGTGCCATAATCTCCATACAATTTTCATCAGCAGTCTTATTCTCATCATATACAAAATTGAAAAATTTGATTCGGGAAGTTTCTAAGGTTACTTCAGTCTTGGTGCCATACAAATTAACTAACTTATCTATCATATCTTTGGCAGTTTTGCAGTTTGCAATTTTAATTGCAATTTTATTATTAACATTTAAACCTATCAACGTTTGAGCTTCGACATCTTTCTTTGTCCAAGCTGAAACGCCATCTGTCGACTCAGCACCTGCTGGTCTGGGGGTTGCACCCGTTACAATATCATACAGGCCCTTATTTTTAAGTGCTAGGTTTAATTTAAATCGCCATGAAATGAAATTTACATTTCCTTGACCATCATCATTCAACATTTCTAACTGAGATTTTACAGTATCCATTTTGTTCAGAACTCAACTTGACTGACTCAAACAATTTAAATTTGACAAAATGAATTTACAATTTTTCGTGGCGATTTTCTAACTTAAAACTACTTGCGTGTACGTTGCTCAACGTTGACTTGTTGTGCGCTGTCTGCTCCGACGTCGTTGATTTGCAGGTTATGTTGTCCTTGCTGAATCTGAACTGCTTTCGTTGACTTGCCTGTCGCTTTTTCTTGCCTGACATCCAAAGATTCCTCTTTATAGCCGTCCTGGGCCCATAACCTGTTGTTTCCTTGGTAGTTAAATAATAAAGTCCAGAAGTGGTATTGATTGGCTTTATTGACTTACAATCAAAATGTACCTTTTGAATCACTTGAAAAACACTTGCTTTGATGCACTAAACAGTTGCAAAACAAACGACGGACTGCTGCACAAAACCTTCTCAAAGTGTCGATACAAATCGAAGCACATTCGATACATTAACCTGTCGATGATCACTTGTCGCTTGCCAACTCAGCAATACAAAATTTCAGAAGGTGCCAACTTTGACTCTATATAAAACAAAATAGAACGTGAAGTTAGGATAGGATCAAAGTTGGGGTAGGTTAGGTTGGGTTGCTGTCAATTGATCAATTTCAACAAACTATGAATGTATGTTTGTGTATACCTGGGGTATTTAGATGTGAAGTTTTTCAATTGGAATATTAGATACTTGTGAACCTCATTTAATAGAATAGGTCTCACCTTTAGAAATTAGTTTTGATTTATATATTTCTTATTTCTATAATTGACAAAACATTGAATAGTAATTTAATAAAAGGGCCAATCCTTTTCAAATCATCCAGACCATGCTGCTCTGTATTTTTGATTTTTATAATTTTTTTATCAGTTATTCCATTTTATTTGGCTAGTTCAAACTGTGGTTAAACATTTTTTAGGCTCATACATTTTTTCTGGCCATTTCGAATTTGTTTTGCAGTTTTCGAAAACAAATTTTACGAAAATATCTCTTACTTTGGTAATTTAACAGGTATCAAAATAAAACTATGAGAATTGTATGCTCTACATTTTTTGTCCTCAAAACACACCACCTAAGTAGAAAGGAAAGTGTATTCAGGAAAAGTAACAACTCTGATTTTGTTTTCTTGTATAGTTTTTTCATTGTACCAATCTATTTGCTGTAGAAATTACAATAATTGATGTTTTCATATGAAAATATCGTCCTTTTTTTTATATGAATTTTCTAAAACGACCATAAGTCATTTTCTGCAATTTTTATTGTGTGCGAGGTGGCTGCAAATTTTTTATTAAATTAAATCATTAATTAAAACTGTTATTAACAAGTAATATCGGTTTTTTAGTACAATTCTATGATTTTTTGGTTTCTATTTTATTTACTTCTGTGGTTTATTATTTCATTTTTCAATATGGATTGCACTTCTTAGCTTAGTTTTGTTATCTAGATAACTATTGTTTTTGCGGACATAAACTTACTTATTTTAAAAACTTTTATTTAAAAAAAATTCTTTTCAACCTTCATAGCTTTATTAACTGAAAAAAAAAAAAAATAATTATTATAACAGGAGTGTCATGAATTTTGTATAATAATTTCAGAGTTCTGCTTGAAAAAAAGTTTGAGAATAATTGCTCTAAATAATAGGAACATATGATACTCTTTGTCTGACATCTTTACCTAAGCCATATTGACACCCTCAAATTTGTTAGGATTTTTCGAAGTGGTATTACAGCTTATAATTTTTGAAAGAATTGTGCATTTCTTGAAGTTTAACACAATTTATGTAGGGCTTTTCTTTTTTTTCAAACCTATCTTTATTGGAAAAAAAAATAGTTTTAAATACAGTTCAGTATACACCAAAATGGATATAATTCATTAGCTCATCAAACATAAAAAATAAACAGTAAAAATTAACTTAAAGAATGGTGAAGATCAATGGCGGTTCCTGGATAGTGGCAACAGGAGTTCACACAAATAATCTTCATAGTGACCAAATCAAAAAGGCCTTGTAAAAATACCTGTCACGAGCAGAAATGCCTTCAGTTTTGTAATTTTACTATTCCTGTTAAGTCTGTGAAAAGCTACTATAACATAATTTTATGGATCCATAATTTGATGCTCTGCAACTTTTGTAATATAGTTTTTTCTTAGAGTACTAATTTCCAAGCTTATATATAATACTCTGTCTCTGGTTTTGGCAAAATCATTTTTGACAGTGGTTTCAGACCACTCCAATAAACCAAATTAATATGTTGTGGTACTCATTAGGAACATCTTTAATTTCTTTAGGAAGGTTACAGAAAATGTAATGTTTATAAATTGGAAATCCATGGTGGAGCAATATGAGCTATAGACAAGACAGACATAACAGGTTTTCGTTGTCCATGGGCCGGCCACTTAACCACATATAATCGCTCATCACTTTAATTAAAGATTTTGACCGAGAAACTTTTCCTGGAAAATTCCTGAATAAAGCTTTGAGCCGCTTAAACATCAGTAAATATCTGACCAGTCAACGTTTCGCCAATTCGGGCATCATTAGGACTGAAAAAACATAAGATCACAAATGCAGATCAAAAATAGCACATCTTACATCAACATTCCAAGATAATATCAACTAGAGATAATAAATCACCTCAAAACAGTTTTAAATGCAAATATTTGCTAATAAAATATGTTTGCAATACTATTAAGGTTAGAAGAGATAAGAAATAGCCGGTATATAAAGGTAAACATTGAGAGAGTTACAACATAAACATAAAGATTCAGAAGGTTACAGAAAATGTATAAATTGGGTGTTGATCAGTGAGTATATGGGACCTAGCCGGGAGAAATTTTCAGTTGCGTAAAATTTTAATATTGGGTTGGGGATTGATCAGTGAGTCCGTTGTATTAAGTCGGGAGGGACTTACAGTTATGTAAAATGTAAATATTGGGAGTTGGTCAGCGAGCATCGAATCTAGCCGGCAGGAAGTTCAAATTGCGTAAGGTATAAACATTAAGAAGGTTATGTAAACATTGAAAGGCAACAGTGTAAGGATCTAAAATCATTAAAAAATTCTAAAATCCTAAAAGTAACAGGCAAAATCAATTATAAAAAATATCTAAAATTGATTAAGATATACTAAAAAATACAAAGCTATGTAACAGATTGGAGGCTAAAGTCTAATCACTGAAAGACCTACTCAAAAGATATTACACTGTGGAACAATTTTTAACATAATTTCTGTTGAGTTCGATTTTTCAGCTGTTTTAAAGCTAAATAGACATGCTGATTTCAAAACTGTATTTAGTTTTCTGCAATCACATCAAGTTTTATCCCTACAGCTTATCACTTAAAATGTGTCCTTCTCCACAATGGAAATTTATTTGGTCCAGTGCCAATAGGCCATTTAATTTGTTTACGTGAAGAATATGAAGACATAAAGAGAGTCATTAATTTGTTGTAATATGACATGCACAAATGGATCATTTGTGTTTGCCTTAAAATGGTTTGCTTCCTTCTTGGTCAGCAACGCGGATATACAAAGTATCCCTGTTTTTTTGTGTATGTGGGACAGCACGTTAGAAGCATTGGATGCATTCAAATTGGCCACCAAGATCTGACCTCAAACCTGGTAATCCTCATATTTCTACATCTGCCACTTGTCGATATGAATATTATATTTCCACCTTTGCAATTGGGTCTCATGAAGCAATATGTTAAAGCTTAACCAACTGAAGGAGTCTGTTTCAAGTATATCATTAAGGTATTTACAAGTCTGTCTTTTGAAAGGATAAAAACCGGTGTGTTTGACGGCCCTCAGATTCGGCAGCTCATTAAAGATGAACATTTTATTGAAACAATGACAGAGCAGTAAAAAAAAAATGCTTGGATAGCATTCAAGGACCTTATTAAAAACACATTAAAGACCTTTCTTGGAACACACGAGCACTGATTTACACCGAAATTGTTCAACGACTATTGGAGACATTCAAAATACTTGGTTGCAATATGAGCATCAATGTACATTTTTTGCTTAGTAATCTTGCTGATCTCCCGGAAAATCTTGGTACAGTTAGCGATGAGCAGGGGGAGTGATTCCACCAAGATTTGAAGATCATGGAGGCACGACATCAGGAAAGTTAGGATGTGCATATGATGGCTTACTATTGTTGGAGCATCAGACGAGGTTGCCGACAGAATGAACACTTCATGAAAAGTGTTCATGAAAACATCATATGTATGTTTGCAGTTTCCTAAAATAACTTTATTTTAATTTGTATGAACACAATTTGACTTACATTAACCTATATATATCCTTTGTATGAATAAAATTATTCTCTGTGAATAGCATATTTTGCAATTTTTTTTTTATATTCCTTTGCATGCACATTATGTAAGAATTTTGAGATAAAGAGGATGTATTTTATATCTCAAAAAGTTGATGTGATAGACAAAAATTATGGGCATTTTTGGATTCAGAGGCCAAAAGTCAGTTAACAACAAGTGCCAGGTCTAAGTCAATGAAATATGTGTTTTGGGATGGAATAACAATGGGTTGTTATCAATGAATTGAAAGAAAGTGATTGATTCGGTTAACAATTAACCATGGTATTATTACCGATCTATATTTTGCTATTGGAACTTAATAAAAAATAACTGAAATCAATAAAACCCGCTAAAATTGCTAAATATACTAAAATTATGAGATTTCAAGTTAAGTAAAATGTAATATTGGGAGTTGGTCAGCGAGTATTATCGGATCCAGCCGGGGGTAGGGAGAGAAGGAGGGGATCTTCCAGTTGCGCAAAATTTTAATCTTGGGTTGGGGTTGATCAGAGAGTCTGCAAATAATAAAAAAAATGTAAGATTACAGCTTAAGGAAATATAATTCTGCTTTTGTATCTTTAAGAAACTTTCAAAAAAAGGAAACATTATCTTTATAACCTTGTAAATACACACTTTCCAAATGATTTTATGCCTTTCCTAGACTTTTTTTTTCAAAACATGATTTAATTATAATCAACAACTCTGATCCGTAATTACGCTCATATCAGCCTTTGCGATGAATTCGGATGTCCTCGGAGCCGTAAGAAACTGTTTGGCCTCATTGAGCTGTCACTATTGTCACCGGTGACACTCGTTCACCCTCGTGTTTCATTCATTACTCGTCGGCATTCAGCGGTCATCTATCACTTGCATCTTATTCAACAGCTAATTCTTCCCGGCTAGGTCCAGCGGACTCTCTGACCACTCTCAATATTTATATTTTCTAGAATGTTTATCTTGACACATTGAAGTGTAATCAATGTCTTCCTACGCCACAAATTTTCTTAGCAGCTATTTCTGTTTACTTATTCTTCATGACGTTTATCCTCCAGTCCGTTGAATGGTTAGGTGTTCACTTGAGTGAGTTCGAAGTTGGTATCACGACCATATACATTTCTATAAGGCGCCATTTCGCTACGTCGCCAGTTTGTTTACGAAGCTTATCTTTTTATTCCAATTCAGTATCCCGCACTCATCTTCTAGAGGCTGGGTGTATCCAACGAGGTTATCCGACTATACACATTTTCGTTTCCGCCATTTTGTTTACAATGATGTGGTCAGCATCCACGCTTAACCGCCAAGTTTATTCCCTCCATTCATTGAAGGGTCAGGTACTCACCTTATAGACTGTAACTTTCCAATGTTTTTCATAACCTTTACAACGAGCATAGGTGCCACGTGTCGAAAATGTCTACATTATTTACAAAATAATGTAGGATATTTTCACGAGAAAGTATTCTTTCAGGATCCCTGCTCTCAAGTTCATAGGAATTGATGCGAGAGGAGATTCGATGGTTTCTCCATTAACCGTTACCAGTGGCATACGCAGTGGAGGGAATCAGGGTTTACATATCTTATTTACTGCCATTCTTCAAATTTCAAATTCTCATGTTCGGGCTTCCTTATTCTTCCACCACTATTTTTAAGAAATGTTCATATTCATATTAACGCTTCTCAATACTCACTTCATAAATCAAATTATTTTCATGTTTTTTCAAGTTTTCTTTCATGAAATAATAAATTTTTATTAGATAGTTCTATTTCGTTTCCGGATTAACATGTCATGCTTTGTGTAGGCGACTGTCAATATTAGAATGTTTGGCATCATCGTATGATAGATAATATTAACAGTAACTTTGGAAATATTTTGGGAAAAATCACAAACCCGGCACCCCCCTCCGTCCCATCACTTCCAATATTAATTCTCCCTCAGTCAAACTCAGCAAATTCTTACTCCCCTCCTTACAAATCCTTAGCAACAACAACCCTTATGACGTCCACAATTCCTTTCTACGCGAACATTTATTATCCTTTACTATTCCTGACCACTACATACTTACCTCCTTCGACGTCGAAAGTTTATTCACCAACATTCCCATAGATAAAGTATAGTTGAAGATAACTAAATATCCATTGAACCCCATATCTCCCTTAACCGTTCCTCATACCTTGAATCCCTTCAGCTTTGTAGTAAATCTGGTTATCTTACTGTCCATGGACAATTCTTTAATCAAATTTCAGGACTTGCCAAGGGAAATCCTCTTGTTAACATTGTCCTTCATAACCTACTTAATTCCCAAATCCTACTTAGATCCCCTATTCCCAAATGACATTATCTTTATTAAAAAAATATGTTGATGACCTCCTCCTCATCCTTAATCCTCATAAAATTCCTGATATCCTATCAGCCTTCAACTCTTACCATCCCCGCTTACATTTTACCGTTGAACGAGAATTGCACAATTTCCTTCCTTTCCTTGACCTGTTCATTATAAGAAACACTAACAACACCATAAACACAGACTGGTATACCAAACTGACTTACTCTGGCAGACTTTTAAACTACTATTCCCAACATCCTTACCACCAAAAAATTAATGTAGCCAAAAAGCTCATGCATTGATATCTTTCCCTTTCCGACTCCCACCGTCATGAAACCAACATTAATCGTACCAAACAAATCCTCTTAACCAATAACTTTCCCCTCAATATCTTTAACAAACTCATCCACAACTGCAAAAATCCTCACCTTCACATCACCTCCACCACTACTTCTTCACTACCCCCTGCCATTCCCTTCTAGAGATCTCTACCATACATCTCCACTCTTTCTGAAAACATATAAAAATCCTTACGCTCCTCATTTCCCAACCTACGAATTGATTTCAAATCCCACAACAAAATTTCCAACTCCCAAATATTCAATTTATTAAAAAAAATCTAACTTTTCATTCCACTCCTATCACTTATTGTTTTTTTTCTCCTGACAACTTCCTGTACAAATTAGTTTTCCTTAGAAAATTTAACCCGTCACCTATGTTTATTTCTATTGTCATTTATCCCATCAGTTAGAGGGAATGTTTTTTTTTGGATGAGATATTAATTTCTAATTTTATTTTTTAACATTAATGTTTAGATTTTAATTAGTTTAATTTTTTTCGGGGCCATAAATCAATATTTTTTACCAGTTTTTAAATCAATTGTTAAGCCTTTTGATCAGGAGTATTTAAATTTAGTTTTAGCTTCTGCCAAATCACTGAGTTGGCGACATTGTTTAACGGTTTTTTCCTAATTTCCAGTAATCTATAATTACGATTCAGTTGGCGCTCGACTGCATGCCTCTCTGGTATGTACATATTACGTTTTCTTTATATTTCCTCTTCCTCCTTGTTTCTGTCCTTCTTCTTTCTCCACCACATAGGATTTTAACCTATTTTTTTGGGGGGGTGGGGGGGCTTACATTACTTTAAACTTTACTCCTTCATTTTATAATTATTTTAATTACAAAAATATCAACTTTTTTAACATCATTGTCATCTTTTGCATAACTTGTCAGACCATAACTGTCTCTTTATGCTTTACATATTCCCAAATCTTTATATTGGTTGTCTTTTTAATTAATAGGCTTCATATATTTTACTATTCTCTGTGTAAATAACGCATTATTTTAATTTTACATTGTTATTTTTTTTTCATTATTCACTTGTATTATGCACTTTAGTGTCATATTTTTCTTTTTATACTTCATCCTTTTTTATATTACCTGTAATTTCTGTTTTTATCATTTTTTACTGTTACTGGTACAGCCTCTGTCGTTTTCAATATTGTTATTTGGTTTTTTCTTTTAGCCCTGATGATGGCTAAATAATAAGTATAAATAAGTATTACTTATTGAAGTGTTACTTTTTGACCACTCTCCTCCCCTCCCCCCCGGCCATCTTCTTCCTTAAGTATATCTACGGTCAACCAAAACTCACTCCAATGTAAATAATGTTTAATATACGTAAGACAGTACTTCATTTTGATAAATTGTATACAGTATTATAGCTTTGTATTTGTGTAACAATGCACAGTGTTAGATGCCTTTGGAATGAGGTGTTTTCAGATTAATTACTGAATTGTCATTTTATTCATTCCAATAATATAAATGCTGTCTTGTATGATTCGATGAGATAATTTAATAGAACTCTTTATTGTTTAGTGGTTGGTGCTATCGACTTTTCTAAGGCAGGCGAGGTTTGCAGAAACCACATTTATTTAATTATTTACTTAATATATTTTGTATTCAATGTATCTGTGTCGGTTCCAGAAGGGAACCGATCAATCTTACTGTATTATTTAACAATATTACTTTAAAAGGCCTAGACCCTCCTGCTATGGTCACTAGGTTAGGATATTATAAATACCATTGGGGATCCTTTCCAAGGGTGACGTCTGTACCAATTCACTTAATTTAACTAACAGATTCCACCACCCTACCATCCCAAACATCCTGATCTATCCCAGTCGCCTTATCCAAAACAAGAAGCTCAATTAAATGTGGATCCCACATAACGATCCCAAAGGAGGGTTCAACCTCCACCAAGGCAGATTAATCCTCCACCTCACGACTCTGCCTTGTACTCCTATCCTAGCCAAAACCCTTCAGATATAACATCAATCCTTTCATCATTCCTTCGTGATCTTCAAGATACGATAAGACTTCTTATGGCACTATTTATCAGAGTCCTAACTGAAATCCCGCTCGATATCTCACGATGAACAAAAAGACCCTAACTATATGCAAATGGCGTACAGAATCACAGAGACGAACTTTATATTTCTCCACGAAAATTTCATTGACATTGCCTTAGTTACTGAAACTCATTTCACGACGCGTTCTTTCTTTTACTTACGTGACTACATTACATACAGATCAGATCATCCAGATAACACATCCCACGCCAGTTTCTCGCATCCTTATACACAAAACATAACATCCTATACATAAAATCCATAGATGACCTATCCTCAGATCACAGTCCGGTTCTGCTTCTCTTACATTCAAATCCTTTTCCTGAACCCTCTCTTCCTTCACTGATTACAGGACAAGTAAACTGGGACAATTTTCGGTACGATCTAGAAAACAAACTAGACTTAAAAATTCCGTCAAAAACTAAACACATTGATGACGCTATTGAGGAATCCACAAGAGTAATAAGAACCCCTATTTACAGCAACACATCACACCACAAAATTAGAAATACCCATGAAACCAATTTACCACATCATCTCCGCATTTTATTAACTGAAAAGCGCCGAGCAAGAGTGAAGTAGCATAAAACAAGATGCCCATCAGACAAGACTCATTACACAAAGCTACTAAAATTTAAAACCTTTAACCATCAGCTTCTCATTGAATCTCAGACCTGGTCCAAGACCAGATGAGGAAAAATCCCAAATATTCGGTGAGCACCTATTCAAAACTTGTAATCCTCATCCTGAAATCCTGAACCCAGCCCATCTTAAACATATTAAGGCAGAACTAACTATTCCACTTCAGATGTCCCTTCCTCCTAAAGCGTTTCATCCTTCCCAAATAATTAACATCATTCAGAAATTGCCTTCCAAAAAAAGCTCCTGACAATGATCTCATCACATCACATATCCTAAAACAGCTTCCTCGAAAAGCTGTCCTATTCCTAACCTATATATATGGTACAATGCTTTCATTCACTCCGATCCACTTATTTCCCTGACCCATGGAAACTGTCTATTATAAAAATGATTCCGAAACCCAAAAAGCCAGCTGAATGCCCATCCTCCTATCGTCCTATTCCACTCTTGCCCACTATGGGTAAAATCTTAGAAAAACTCATATTAAAACGACTGTACCCAATCCTAGATTTGAATCAAGTGATTCCTGACCACCAGTTTGGATTTCGAATATCCCATTCAACTATACAGCAGTGTCATCGTGTGGTGGATATTATATCCTCCATATTGGAGCGCGGAATGTATTGCACGGGAGCCTTCCTCGATGTAGAACAAGTTTTTGACCGAGTCTGGCATCCTGGATTGCTTTACAAACTCCGTCAATTCCTTTCCTCAACATATTATCTATTAATCCGTTCCTACCTCACCGATAGAACCTTCAAAGTAAACCATAATCTTGCTTACTCATCACTATTCTCTCATTTCGCCGGCGTACCTCAAGGTAGTATCCTTAGCCCCATCCTATACACGGTGTATATAGCTGATATCCCAACCCATCCTCAATACTTACGCTGATGACACGTGTGCTATCTGTGAAGAATGACCCATTTGCTGCATCTCAAACCCTGCAGTCACACATCACTGCCATTGAAGAATGATGTCAAAACTGGAGAATTAAAATTAATCCCACAAAATCACCTTTACCCTGCGTCATAAACCCACTACAAACTGTCTTACAGTATCCTTTAATAATATACCATTTATCACTGTCGAACAGATCCGCTACTTAGGTCTACATATTGCCAATCGTCAGTGCAACGACAAAAAACTGCACATAGATTCCGACTACTACAACACTTACTTGACAAGCACTCCAAATTTCCAATTTTCTATAAAAAGCTTATTTACATTACCATTATCAGGCCTATTTGGACATACGGGATAGAACTTAGGGGCACCACTAAGCCATCAAATTCCTCCCGCATACAATCCTTACAATTCAAAATCCTTCGAAAAATCCCTAATGCTCATTATTTCTTCGCAAATAAAGATATCCATAAAGACCTCAATCTCCCATTTGTTGCAGATTTAGCCCGAAATATATATAACTCCTTTAATTCCAAACACCGTACCCACACCTCTTGTTCGTAGCCTTTCGTAGCCCTATGTATTCCTGATAATCCTCTGAGGCGTCTGAAAAAAAGATGGCCAGGGGACCTTCTAACTTAAAATAGCCATTGAAGTGCTACTAACGAGTGATTCCTTCACAAGTCATAATGATGTCTTATATTATTACTTCACTTATTGTAATACAGCTGTAAATTTCAATAAATAAAAAAAAAAAAATGGTGTCATGCAGGATAATAAACAAATATAATAATAGATTTTAACATAGATTTATTTTTATTTAAGAGCGATCATAAACTACACTGTTAGTTTACTTATGCACCATCTAAATTAATTTCATTATGAAAAACTAGGGACTATAACGTAACATATGTATTTGAGAATACTGAGTCGGAATTGCCTATAAAAATATTACTAGTCTGCCACATAGTCTTTCATAAACTGTGCTCATGAAGGTTAGGGAAGGTTATATTGGTTAATTTAATAGGAATTTTCAATAGGGGCGTTTCCTTGGGGCGGTTGTAAGTCTCCACTGGGCGGTATCGGTTTTATGATTGTCAACAAGGTTCCCTCCTTTATTTTTATGGTACATTTAAGCAGGATTCTCTGTCTTAACTTTTATGATGGAATGTTGGCATCTAACCTGCCGCCGGCTTCCACAGTTAGGGATCAAATGTTACCTTGCAGGTGTTACCATGTTAGAATATTTTATAATTTATTTTTATATTGAATAAATTAAATAAACGTGGCAACTGCTTAAATTACCCATTGTTTAATTACTATTATTTAATCGAAAATTTCTCCTTCCATCCCAGTATTCAATACATAGCATTTAGATTGAGTAATTACTACAATTATATGGTATCTAATCGTTTCATTGTACATTTTAGTAGATGCAGGATTCAAACTTTAATTTTGAAGGCATTTACAACGTTATAAAAAGAATATGCGCTGTTCATTACCTAGAAGCATAGAAGAAAAAAATATAATTCCACAAAAAAGAAAAAATGTAATTAATGTAATTAAAAGCTTACACTTCCAAAGGTATCCATATTGACCGGCACTATACCACCAGCAGTCATTGTCATCGGTTTAAGAGTCATTGTTTGGAAAATTGCTATGCTCTGAGCGGTGCTTTTGTTGCAATAGTACCATTTGGTACTGTACATTGTGAAACGGAGGTCTAAGCTCTGTAACATATAACACAGGAATATCCTGCAAGTACTCAATATATCCTTTTTTTTTAAAAAGAAAAAACATATATTAATTAGATTAATATGTTGGTTAAAATGAATTCTTTGATATTAATACAACATTTGATTAGTCCCCAAATAAAGAAATATAGATAACATTATAAAAAAATCCTTCTAATCTCGTTTCGATCCATCCGCGTTTGAATTGACAGAAATCCAAACCTTTTTACTTACAGGAGATGATGAAACAATGACCTTGTTTAACCGAGCGCTTTCCATTGCATTTATTTATAAAATAAGCATTTGAAAGTGTTCGCTAGCACAATGGCAGAGCTACCACAGCAGAAATAATATTTCTGAGGTAAATACACTGCTAAAATGGAAGGAGAGATAGCGGTTGGGACACAGACTGATCGAGTCCGATGAACATGTATGCCTACGTAGCCTGCAGTGAACATAGAGACATCCTAAGTATAGAAGGCCGGATTCAGAAACCAAAAACTGAATATAGGTATTAAGGAAGCTATGGGAGTGAAAAAAAAACTTGAATGGATTGGGCATGAAGAATAAAATAAGCAATTTCATATTCCATTAGCGAGTCATCAGTCACAAAAAAGAGGTCGTTCTTTGCCGTGAAGATGTGGTTGTTGTCTGATTTTATCCGTTACACCGGAGATGGGTCGAAATGCTGTTTTCAAATTATTAAAGCTCTGTTCTAGGTTAATAAAGTGAAGGCAACAAAATTCTCAAGTCGAGAAACTGAAGGGCAAAAGATTTGGTATTTGAAAGAACTTTGAGGCGTGGAGATGCAAATGGGGATTGCATTATTCAGAGATTGACTCAAACTTTCAGCGTCATTTAATAAGAAGATTGTGAATTGATGACGGTAGACCAGAATGGAATGGTGAAGAATAAAATAAAATAGTTGAAATAAATATTTATAAATATATATCTTATTGTCGATCGCCACCAGGACCATCTCATTCCTACCAGATTGAGGTGTTTACAGGTAAACGGTTTAAGGGTCGGGTTTTTTCCAGTAATTCCGGTGAGCAATTGTTTTTTCTGTTACAGATGGGAATAAATTTCAGTTTGGACTATTGGAGATATATATTTGGTCATTCAAGCAAAAATCTGGATTGGATTTGAAGGATTTTATTATTTCTAGTACTTCATATATATTTAATTTGAGGCTGTTTTCAACGTTTTTTTTTTCATTTAAATGAATTGCAAAGTTGGAATTCTCTGTCTTATTATTATATGCACGTATATTTTCCTTTAATCTCTGATTTAGTGATCTTCCAGTTTGGTATGTTGAGCTAGTTGAGAATTGTTTGGGTCAAGAATTTTTTGTTCTAATTTGTCCATAAATCAATCTGCCATAAGGGGTGAGAGAGGAGAGCCCTTCGGTAAGCCTTCTTCCTGTTTGAAGAATTTTCCATCAAATTGAAAATAATTGTCTAGTTTTTCTAGCGGTGATAGATTCGATCGGAAGATTACCTGTTGAAATTTCTATTATTTCTGGTGGTGGGATACTTGTGAAAAGATTTGTCACGTCGACTGATATTAATTTCGCGTTATCCGGAATTACTATGTTTTTAATTTTGTTGACTAACGCTATAGAGTTTTTTACAGTGTGTTGTCAGGAAAATGAGATTCTGATTTTGAATAAATTGTTTAAGTAATGGGTAAGTAAGTTTATAGATTAGGCTATTGATGTAAGTAACGCCTGGTCTTATAGGCATTTACAGATTGTGTATTTTTGGTAGGCCATATAGTCGGGGAGGTAACGGATTCATCTCAATGAGAGTGTATTTTTTATTATCCGGTATCAATATGTCTTTTATTAACGGACTTCGGTGGCAAATTTATTCACGGGATTTTCGATATTAGGAAAACCGTTTTTGTTTATGAAATCATAAACTTTCTTTCTATAGTTATCTCTTTCTAGAATTACTGTCGTATTTCCTTTATCTATCGTAGATAATTAGCCACCGAAGTACGCGAGTTGATAAAAAAAGCATATTAATACTAATCTTAATATTTATTTATAATAAAGAATTAATGACAATAATCCATGATTGGATCAGATACATCATAAATGAGTAGACTTTATGCAGCCTTGAAAATAATGTACTCCGAAACGTCGTTCCGCCAATCAAGAAAGATGTAGGAATTTGAAAGATATATAATTTTACCTGAATTTTAGCATGGATAAAAAAAAAAAAAATCTGATATGGACAGCACATCACATTCCTTGTACGCCTATTTTACAATGGCTCAAAAAATGATCCTCAATTTGGTTACTAGTTTCCGAAGATTGCAGTATCTCAAAAACGACACTCGACGTCACGACGTTCTCACACACACATACTCTTGTTTCTGGAGGTCTCATTCCGTTATCAAATGTCGTTTTCTTCCAGTAGGTAACTAGTTTCCAGGAGATTCCTTCGTTTTCCGCGACAACATTAGAACTGTCAATGTCACTTGATTAAGCGTTGGAAATCGACAGTTTCGACACTTTAAGCGGAAGAACCCACTTAACTTATATCTTATTCTCCTGCTGCAGACTTGTTCATCTCACAAATGGGGAGGAAAACCAGTATTTCACTCATAGTTTTAACACTTAAAACAAGTAATAAAAATGCTATTGGAGTGGAAAAAATCGCGTTTATAACCTTTATCACCGAACCATATGATCTCTGTATTTAAAATATAGGTTTTTATGCAAGTTCATTATGACCTTTAAGTAAAGTACCCTTTCCGGCTCACCAATTTTAGCCAAAATCTAATAAGTACATTCATATTGATATAAAAGTCCTACATAATACTTTTGAGATATTTTATATTTTATTTTAATATTTTTGATGAAAGTCTGATATGACCTTCAAGTAAAGTACCATTTTCGGACTGCCAATGTTAACCAAAATTTATCACATTATTTATATCAATATGTACGTCTTATATACCTAATTTGAGAAGTTTTGCATTATTCTTTAATATAATTTTTGATGAAAATCAAATAATGACCTAGAAGTAAAGTACCACTTGCGGTAATCATGTGGTGATCAAAAAGAGAGGTCCACAACTAGATTTTACAACAATCCTAAAGACAAAATTTTACCTTCTACGGCTATCCGTTTTTGAGTTATGCAATTCATAACTTTTCAGTACCTTGTCGTTTATAAATTCAATAAATTAATATTATCCTCAATTAAAAACAAAACTTTTATTAAAAATATTAATTAATTTTTGGTTAAGACATTGACACTTATTTGGAGCTTATTATTTAAAGCCATTTTACATGATAAAATATATATGAAATGTTAGCCAGCTGATACTGATGTAATAAAAAATGCCACTGAAAATTACTCTTCTGGATTAAAAAGAACTTTGATATCAAGACAGGAAGACTGGGTACTAACCCTTTCTCAAGGTGCCATATTATTATATCCTTAGATTAACGCTATCAATTCACTAGTAGAATAATGAATGATTTATTTGATTTTCGTGACAAAAAATTACTCGGCTTTATCAGGTTAGAAACAGCGGTATGACGACTGATGCATAATTCCACTCAACAAGTTGAACAACCACCGGAAAAAGGTGAACCAGCCAATTGGTCTGCTGATTTCATTGAATTATTTATCATAAAACATATATTTCAAAATGAAAGTTACTTTTCTTGACGAAGCTGAATAAGATAAATTTATGAATTAAATAGTTAACTTGTATTACCAAATCAGTAATGTATTGACTGAATACGGAAATAAGATACTGGAATCCGATTTCTGCGAAACAAAGTAAAACAGATGCAATTGTAGTTCCTGGGAGTTCGATTCCCTGAAATAAAAATATATGTATTGTCAAATAGATTATGAAAACATATTTCTTTAACTGGTGTGATTGATATACTCGTAATTCATGATTCAAAAATAACTTACTGAGGTGGTTGAAAGTAGACTCAGAGCAATTACAATGGTGCCACCCATGTAGGACATTAACATTGGAACTGTGTATAATTCCTTCACGCTGTGGAACGCACTGCGGAAAAAAAAAAATATGTTCAAATAATAAATACACTTTAAGTTTACATATTTATGCCTGTGTATTATGTATAAGTATATTCTTATTTAGTCGACCTTTCACGAATACTGCAGATAGATACTAGAACGATATATTATAGTAAAGAATAATAATTTATAATTGTTGCATTATATATCATAAATAAATTGATAGTCTTTAATCTGTTCATAAATTATCTTTTGATATTTTGGTCCCTTTCCGTAATTAGTTTGATAAGATTTTTTTGAAAAATGTAAGATTGATTCCATTATTCAATCTCACGAAAATCTCCTCCAAAATCTAACAACTTTTTGTTAAAATATAAAAATAAACACATTCCTGATGAAAGAACATTAAGAGAAAATTATTTGATATCGTGCTATAATACCACGATTATACAAGTTAAAGCAAAAATAAGTGAAAACTATGTTTATTTAATTGTTGATGAAACCACTGATCCCCGTGGTTTCTATATAGCTAATTTATTAATCGGTGTTTTAAGTGAAAATAATCAAAATTCATTTTTAATATCACTTATTAATAGCAATTATTATTATTAATTTTAATTATTTTAATAGCAAACGACTACCAAAAACAATTCATGAAACTGGTAGCCGTAACGATAGTTTAAAAATTATATCCAGCTATATAGAATTTAATGATAAGTTCTTCTTTTATGAACAGATGCAGCCTTGGTTAAGGCAGAGAAATTTGTATAAGTATTTAACTCCAATTTTATTCACGTTACGTGTGGAGCTCATGAAAAATTTAATTGTATTTTACAATTATTTAGTTATCAAACAATTTTGTCTTAAAGTTTATTAATATATCTATGTTTTTTCTTCTTTATATAATAAATTATAATTACATTCCTTTAATATAGATTTCGACAGTAATTATCATAGCCTTTTTTCAATTCTGTTATTTATCATGCATATTTTACTGCATATTTTAGGATATTTTTCTGTATATTATATGGTATATTTTGACCTTTTTACTTCCTTTCGGAAAATCTGAAAATTTTAGATTTTCAGATTTCAACGGAAATATCCATTTTGACCATCCTTGAATCCATTTTGACTAGTTTCGTCGTGGTGTCTGTACGTACGTACGTTCGTTCGTATTTCCCATAACTCAAAAACGGTTAGCCATAAAGTTGAAATTTTGTATTTAGTATTCTTGTAAAATCTAGTTGTGAATTTCTCTTTTTGGTCACTGCTTAATCACCGGAAGTGGTACTTTACTTGAAGGTCATAATTGTTTTGTAAAATATTACAAAACTTCTCAAAGTTGGTATTTATAACTTATATATTGATCTAAATAACATACTAGATTTTGGTCTAAATTGGAAAACCGGAAGCTGTACTTTACTTGAAGGTCATATTAGACTTTCATCAAAAATTATATTAAAATATAATGTAAAACATCTCAAATTTGGTAAATAGGAGTTTTATATTGATGTGAATGTATGATGTAACTATTGATGTAACTATATTTTGGTTAAAATTGGTGAGCCGAAAACGGTACTTTACTTGAAGGTCATAATAAGCTTACATAAAAAATTATATTTAAATTAAATACATAAATCATATGTTTCGGTAATAAAGGTTACAATCGCAATTTGCTTTCCAATCCAATTAAACATTTTTATTACTTGTTTTAAGTGTTAAAATTTAGTGTAAAATACTGGTTTTCCTCCCTATTTGTGTGTATGTGTGTGTGTGCGTGTGTCAATAGATGGATGTCGCGACGCCGGATGTTGTTTTTGAGATACCGCGATCTTCGGAAACTAGTAACCAATTTCAGGATCACTTTTTGAGCCACCGATTTATAGTTTAATACAAGTACAAGGAAGTCATGTGTTGTCCACATCAGATAATTTGCTAAATATAAATCTGGTCTTTACTTATTACTGTGCTCTTAAACGACCGCACCTCTTGACCAACATCTTCAAATTATATCAAATGTCAAACTTTACCCATATCAATATGAAAATACCTTATTATGATCTGATGATGCTCAAAATTTTTATTTAAGCATTTGTTATAACAATAGATGAATTCTTTAGTATAAAAGGTCTTTTGTGAAGAAACGTCAAATCGGCGGGAAAATACTCGCTCGCACATGTGTTTTGTGCGCTCTTCTATGTTTTTCAAAGACTCTATCAATATATTCAACTGAAGAATAATATTTTGGGTATTACAGATATACATCCAGCCGGACATCCCGATCGTACATGCGATAATTGAGGCGTGTATCACTTGCAATAGGGCTGTTATGTAATATGCAGGACCGTCTTTGGTGTAGTAAGGGTATACTCCGAAGCCGTAAGGAAGATTTTCGCTGATGAGACTATTCGTCTTGTTGAAATCGAATGTGCCCAGTCTGTCCAAGTAATTGGCCAGGACAAGAACAGCGCCTGTGGCTACACAAGCAGAAACTGGAATTACTGCAAGGCGCCTCCTCTGCCGCAGCATATCTTCTTGAAACTTGGAGACGACTCCCAGATCTGGTTCATGATAGTCATAGAAGCCAGTAGCTATCAATCGGTGCACATTTAAAAAGGCACCGCGGCGCCATCGGGAATCGAATACTATAGTTATTACCAGAAAACTAAGGAGCCCAATATGAAAGTTGTGGACGAAAACGATGAAGTTTATACTGAACAAGGCAAAAGATCCACGGATGAGAATACCGAAGCTGAATATCAGTATCGCGGAGTACGCAACGAACTGGACGTTGCTCAGAACGCGATGCTTCTTGCCCATCTTCTGGTACAGCAAAGAGATCTGTGCCATGAAGTAGTAGGTGTTGTCAATGAATTTCTCAGTCAAGTCATCAGATTCGATATTTGATTTTTCAATCAAACGACAAAATTTGTCGGTTCGCAACATCTTGTACTTTCAGCTCAAACTGAGCAAAATGTTGCCTTTCTTAACAATATATAATGAGAGATAGAAAAAAGAAATTGACCCAGAAAGGTTAAAAAAAACCTGCATAATTTATTGACTCTACTGCGAAAGCGTCCATCTAATATTAATGTTTGGATAAGACCTCAATTTAGAAGGGAAAATATTATCATTATACTTTTAACTGACTTAATTGAATTGAATAATTCGTAAGTAAAAGAATTTGGAAAGTAAGATAAAAAAAAAAAAATTTTTTAATCGTGCTTTCCAAAATTATAATCTCTATGAACTGCCATAAACAGTTATTATTTATAGTCTTTGGACCATACACCCATACCATGAACTCTCTCCCTCCACATCCCTATAAATTGCAACATCGTAGTGTTCCGTCTGACTAATGATTAAAAAAAAGTCAATGTTCTCTGAAAAAAATAGAAGCCGCACCTTGCCAAAACCAAAGTTTTTTGGACACTGTCATTAAGAATTTTCCTTAATTTCGCCATAATTGACTTTTTGTGAAAGCTGGTTAGTCAGAAAATAATACGACATAGAACAATAGAAAAGAAATAACTGGTTTAGACACTAAAAAACCTCGGCAAAGTCGATTACTTCATGTCGTTCCCACCAAAGTTGAAATTTCAAGAACAGTAGCGATTAAACTACCAATAATACCGAAAATATCTTCAAATAAAACTTGTGTAGCACTAATTCTTCATTAGAAACCATTAATCACTTCTAAAAATAATCAAAATCGTTCCTTACAAAATCTACTGAATTAGCGGCAGGGAAGAAGATAATTATTATAAACTACTTTTTAGTGCATTAAACTATCTCTAATGTGAGTAGTAATTGACATCTTTACGCCTAGCAGTCCTGAGATATAGCCTTTCAAAAAACAATTTTTGAAATAATTAATTACACTAATTACGATTTTAAAAATCCCATAATGGTTATATCTTGTTTATCGGACAAGAAATAACCATTTTATGAATTTATTTTGGTAAATATCATGGAAACCGCTCATTCTATAAATATAAACATTTTATACTAATCAAAGATTTATTTAAACAGATCTAATTTGAGTAGTAATTAAGTTATCTGTACGCAGAGGTGTAGCAAGGGGAGGGTCCATGGGGTCCGGACCCTCGAGAAGTTTCCATTATCATAATTGTAATATTATTTTGGATTATTAGTTTCAATAATTGACCTTTGGAATCGATCAAGGAAAAAATTTTGGTAGCCCCCCTCAAAATTTTAGGTTTTACGTTTCAAGATACGTAGAATCCAAATATCGAATAAAAAAAAATCCGTCCGTCCGCCGTCCGCGGCTTTTCTCCACGACTATTGGACCGATTGTCTTGAGATTCGGTAACAATGTCACAAGTCACCCAGGGAAGATCCTCGGAACTCGACATTACCATCCGTCTGTTTGTTTCAAAATGGCGGCCGATTAGAGAACTCATAAGCCCATAACTCGGCCATTTATAAAGATAGAGAGGAAACGTAAGGGGTTTTAGAAACAGCATAACAAGGCGTTAAAAAATAAATAAATAAATATATATATATATATATATATATATATATATATATATATATATATAATAAAAAAAAATTATAAAAAAAAATCTGTAATAATTGCCGATTAAAGATGTTATATACCCATAAATCTCATAAGTCCATAACTCGGTCATTTATAAAGATAGAGAGAAAATGTAAGGTGTTTTGGAATCAGCATAACGAGACATGAAAAAAAAAAAATATTGAAAAACAAAAAATCTGTATAATTAACGATTAAATATCTAATAAGCCCATAACTCGGTCATTTATAAACATAGAGAGAAAATGTAAGGTGTTTTGGAATCAGCATAACGAGAAACCAAAAAAAAATTGTTTGGTGCTTTTATTGTATTTAGACGAAAGCTAACGAAAATCCCTACAATACGAACTAGAAATCACCTAAATCGGATCATTGTTAGCTGAGATATAGGTTTATGAACTTCGTTTTTATTTTTTCCTAGTGAAGTGCACATCAAATATATCCTCTGTATCATTTTATATCACAGCCTACTTGCATTGACGCAGTTTTTTTAATTAACACAGTTCGGCACTCTCATGGCGAACATCTTGTGGCAAGCTTCAAATTTCTTTTCCTTTGGTACCTACTGCTTCATATTTTTTACTTTGACAAAATAGATATTTTTGTGGAATAATAAACAAGTGGAATAAATAAGTGGAAATAATAAACCATTGTGTAATAATTTGCAGCGTTTTTTGTTATTTTAATGCCTTGTTATGCTGATTCCAAAACACCTTAAATTTCTCCTCTATGTTTATAAATGGCCAAGTTATGGGTATATAGGATCTTTAATTGTTTTTCAATTTTTTTTTTTTTTTTTTTTTTTTGATTTCTCATTATGCTGATTCCAAAACACCTTACATTTTCTCTCTATCTCTATAAATGACCGAGTTATGGGCTAATGTGATCTTTAATCGGTAATTATACAGATTTTTTTTCAATTTTTTTTTTTTTCTTGTTTCATTATGCTTATTCCAAAACACCTTACATTTTCTCTCTATCTCTATAAATGACCGAGTTATGGGCTAATGTGATCTTTAATCGGTAATTATACAGATTTTTTGTTTTTCAATTTTTTTTTTTTTTTTTCATGTTTCTTTATGCTTATTCCAAAACACCTTACATTATCTCTCTATCTTTATAAAGGACCGAGTTATGGGCTTATTACATATTTAATCGGTAATTATACAGATTTTTTGTTTTTCAATTTTATTTTTATTTTTTCATGTTTCGTTATGCCGATTCCAAAACACCTTACATTTTCTCTCTATCTTTATAAATGACCGAGTTATGGGCTTATTAGATATTTAATCGGTAATTATACAGATTTTTTGTTTTTCAATTTTTTTTTTTTATTTTCATGTTTCATTATGCTTATTCCAAAACACCCTACATTTTCTCTCTATCTTTATAAATGACCGAGTTATGGGCTTATTAGATATTTAATCGGTAATTATTCAATTTTTTTTTTCTTCTTTTTAAAGCCTTGTTATGCTGATTCGAAAACACCTTACATTTTCTCTCTGTCTTTATAAATGACCGAGTTATTGGCTTATTAGATATTCAATCGGTAGTTATACAGATTTTTTGTTTTTCAATTTTTTTTTTTTTTATATTTTTGATTTCTCATTATGCTGATTCCAAAACACCTTACATTTTCTCTCTATCTTTATAAATGACCGAGTTATGGACTTATGAGATATCTAATCGGCCGCCATTTTGAAACAAACAGACGGATCATAATGTCGAGTTCCGAGGATCATCCCGGGGTGACCTGTGACTTTGGTACCGAATTTCAAGTAAATCGGTCCAGTAGTCTCGGAGAAAAGCCGCGGACGGCGTACGGCGTACGGCGGACGTCGGACGGACGGATTTTTTTTTATTCGATATTTGGATTCCACGTATCTTGAAACGTAAAACCTCAAATTTTGAGAGGAGTTACAAAAAATTTTCTTTGGTCGATTCCAAAGGTCTATTATTGAAAATAATAAACCAAAAGCATATACAGATAGAGATATTTTTATTTTTCGTTTTTCTTCTTTTTTCTTTTTTGTTATTTTAATGCCTTATTATACTGATTCCAAATCACCTTACATTTCTCCTCTATGTTTATAAATGGCCAAGTTATGGGTATATAAGATCTTTAATCGACAATTATAGATTTTTTGGTTTTCAACTTATTTATTTTATTTTTTTTTGTGACTTCTCATTATGCTGATTCCAAAACACCTTACATTTTCTCTCTATCTTTATAAATGACCGAGTTATGGGCTTATTAGATATTTAATCGGCAATTATTATAGATACTTGGTTTTTCAATTTTTTATTTTTTTTATTTTTTTGATTTCTCATTATGCTGATTCCAAAACACCTTACATTTTCTCTCTATCTTTATAAATGACCGAGTTATGGGCTTATTAGATATTTAATCGGTAATTATACAGATTTTTTGGTTTCAATTTTTTTTTTTTATTTTCATGTGTCATTATGCTTATTCCAAAACACCCTACATTTTCTCTCTATCTTTATAAATGACCGAGTTATGGGCTTATTAGATATTTAATCGGTAATTATACAGATTTTTTGTTTTTCAATTTTTTTTTTCTTCTTTTTAAAGCCTTGTTATGCTGATTCGAAAACACCTTACTCTTCCTCTCTATCTTTATAAATGGCCGAGTTATGGGCTTATGAGATCTCTAATCGGCCGCCATTTTGCAAAATCAGAGGGATGGAAATGTCGAGTTCCGAGGATCATCCCGGGGTGACCTGTGACATTGATACCGAAGCTCAAGACAATCGGTCCGATAGCCTCAGAGAAAAGCCACGGACGGCGTACGGCGTATGGCGGACGGACGGATTTTTTTTTATTCAATACTTGGATTCTACGTATATTGAAACTTAAAACCTCAATTTTTGAGAGGGGGTTACAAACATTTTTATTATTAGGTTTATTATTTTCAATAATAGATCTTTGGAATAGACCAGGGAAAAATGTTTGTAACCCCCAATCAAAATTTGAGGTTTTACGTTTCAATATACGTAGAATCCAAATATTGAATAAAAAAAAAATCCGTCCGTCCCCCGTCCACCGTACGCCGTCCGTGGCGGTGTCACAGGTACAGGTCACTCCGGGATTATCCTCGGAACTCGACATTTCCATCCCTCTGATTTTTCAAACTGGCGGCCGATTAGAGACCTCATATGCCCATAACTCGGCCATTTATAAAGATAGAGAGGAAACGTAAGGTGTTTTGGAATCAGTATAACGAGGCATTGAAGTTAGAAAAAAAAAATAAACGAAAAATAAAAAAATCTCTGTGTAAATGCTTTTGGTTGATAATTTTCAATAATAGATCTTTGGAATCGACCAAGGAAAAAATGTTTGTAACCCCCTCTCAAAATTTGAGGTTTTACGTTTCAATATACGTAGAATCCAAATATTGAATAAAAAAAAATCCGTCCGTCCCCCGTCCGCCGTACGCCGTATAACGTCCGTGGCTTTTCTCTGAGACTATCGGTCCGATTGTCTTGAGCTTCGGTATCAACGTCACAGGTCACCCCGGGATGATCCTTGGAACTCGACATTTCCATTCCTCTGATTTTTTTCAAAATGGCGGCCGATTAGAGATCTCATAAGCCCATAACTCGGCCATTTATAAAGATAGAGAGGAAGAGTAAGGTGTTTTCGAATCAGCATAACAAGGCATTAAAAAAAAGAAAAAAAAAAGGGAAAAACAAAAAATCTAAAATAATTGCCGATTAAAGATCTTATATACCCATAACTCGGCTATTTATAAACATAGAGGAGAAATGTAAGGTGCTTTGGATTCAGCATAATAAGGCATTAATATTAGAAAAAAAAAATTTATATGCATACATATAAAATCTGTATAATTACCGATTAATGATCTTATAAGACCATAACTCGGTCATTTATAAAGATAGGGAGGAAACGTAAGCTGTTTTAGAATCAGCATAAGGCGTTAAAAAAATAAATAAAAATATATATATACATACATATAAAATCTGTATAATTACCGATTAAAGATCTCATAAGCCCATAACTCGGCCATTTATAAAGATAGAGAGGAAATGTAAGGTGTTTTCGAATCAGCATAACAAGGCATTAAAATAAGAAAAAGGGAAAAATTAAAAAAACGAAAAAAAAGAAAATCTATAATAATTGCCGATTAAAGATCTTATATACCCATAACTCGGCTATTTATAAACATAGAGGAGAAATGTAAGATGTTTTGGGATCAGCATAACAAGGCATTAAAATAAGAAAAAAGGAAAAATAAAAAAAACGAAAAATAAGAAAATCTCTATGTGTAAATGCTTTTGGTTTATTATTTTCAATAATAGATCTTTGGAATAGACCAAGGAAAAATGTTTGTAACCCCCACTCAAAATTTGAGGTTTTACGTTTCAATATACGTAGAATCCAAATATTGAATAAAAAAAAATCCGTCCGTCCGCCGTCCGCCGTACGCCGTCCGTGGCTTTTCTCTGAGACTATTGGACCGATTGTCTTGAGATTGGGTATCAGTGGCACAGGTCACCCCGGGATGATCCTCGGAACTCGACATTTCCATCCCTCTGATTTTTCAAAATGGCGGCCGATTAGAGATCTCATATGCCCATAACTCGGCTATTTATAAAGATAGAGAGGAAACGTAAGGTGTTTTAGAATCAGCATAGTTTTTTAAATTAACACTCCCAGTTCAGCACTCTCACGTCGATCATCTTGTGAAAAGCTTTAAATTTCTTTCCCTGTGATGTCTACTGCATAATTTTTTTTCTTGGACAGAATAGAAATTTTTGAAATACTACTAAGTGAAAATAATAAGCAATTGTGTAATAATATGCAGCGTTTTTTGTTTTGATATCTGCAAAATTAGCACAGTTAGAAACATTTTCGCAAAATATATTTTCTGTCAAAATTGCCTCCGAAGTATATTCAAAATGGCCCCCAAAATTAAAAAGTATGAGCTTAAAAAATATTTAGCCATAGTTTATTACTCAATAAATAATATGGAATAACTGGTAAAAAGCTATAAAAATAAAAAAAATGTCAAGCACTAAAATTAATTCTAGTTCATTAGAATGGTTTCAAATGGACTGACCCCAATACAAATATCTTACAAATGTTTGTAACCCCCAATCAAAATTTGAGGTTTTACGTTTCAATATACGTAGAATCCAAATATTGAATAAAAAAAAATCCGTCCGTCCGCCGTCCGCCGTCCGCCGTACGCCGTACGCCGTCCGTGGCTTTTCTCTGAGACTATTGGACCGATTGTCTTGAGATTCGGTACCAATGTCACAGGTCAACCCGGGATGATCCTCTGAACTCGACATTACCATCCCTCTGTTTGTTTAAAAATAGCGACCGATTAGAGACCTCATAACACCATAACTCGGCCATTTATAAAGATAGAGGGGAAACGTAAGGTATTTTAGAACCAGCATAACAAGACGTTAAAAAAAAAAATTAAAAATATATATATGCATACATATAAAATCTGTATAATTACCGATTAAAGATCACATAAGACCATAACTCGGCTATTTATAAACATAGAGGAGAAATGTAAGGTGTTTTGGAATGAGCATAACAAGGCATTAAAATAAGAAAAAAGAAAAAACGAAAAAGAAAAAAATCTCTATGTGTAAATGTTTTTGGTTTATTATTTTCAATAATAGACCTTTGGAATCGACCAAGGAAAAAATTTTTGTAACCCCCCCTCAAAATTTGTGGTTTTACGTTTCAAGATACGTAGAATCCAAATATCGAATAAAAAAAAATCGGTCCGTCCGCCGTCCGCCGTACGCCGTCCGCGGCTTTTCTCCGAGACTATTGGACTGATTGTCTTGAGATTCGGTTCCAATGTCACAGGTCACCCTGGGATGATCCTCGGAACTCGACATTACCATCCTCTGATTTTTCAAAATGGCGGCCGATTAGAGACCTCATAAGCCCATAACTCGGCGATTTATAAAGATAGAGAGGAAACGTAAGGTGTTTTAGAATCAGCATAACAAGGCGTTAAAAAAAAAAAAAAATAAAAAAAAAAAAATATATATATATACATAAATATAAAATTTGTATAATTACCGATTAAAGATCTCATAAGCCCATCGGACATTTATAAAGATAGAGAGGAAACGTAAGGTGTTTTAGAATCAGCATAATAAGGCGTTAAAAAAAAATGAAAAACAAAAAATCTATAATTGCCGATTATAGATCTTATATACCTATAACTCGACTATTTATAAACATAGAGGAGAAATGTAAGGTGTTTTGGAATCAGCATAATAAGTCATTAAAATTAGAAAAAATAAAAAAATCACTAGGTGTAAATGCTTTTGGTTTATTATTTGGTTTGTAACCCTCCCTCAAAATTTGAGGTTTTACTTTTCTAGATACGTAGAATCCAAATATCGAATAAAAAAAAATTCGTCCGGCAACATTTATTTAGTATTTTAACGAAAGCTAATGAAATTCTCTACAAAACGAAATAAAAATCCTTTAAATCGGACCATTATCATTAATTACTGATTAAAGATCTCATAAGCCCATAACTCGGTCATTTATAAAGATAGAGAGGAAACGTAAGGTGTTTTAGAATCAGCATAATAAGGCGTTAAAAAAAAAATAAAAATAAAAATATATATATACATACATATAAAATCTGTATAATTACCGATTAAAGATCTTATATACCCATAGTAGAGGAGAAACAGGGGAGCTGGCGCATTTTTTTGAGCAGCCAATAAGAAGCCAGTATTTGGTCACGTGACCTATGGCGGAAAATTTGAATTTGAATTTTTGCCTCGACCTAACCTTAACTACCACGTGGTCTTGCCTCGACCCTACGTTAACCACCACGTGGTCTCACCTCGATCTAACCTTAACTATTAGGCAACGCCCCTTTTTAGTCACGTGACCGTTATGCCCCGCCACATTTTAGACACGTGATCCAGTCACGTGACCCGCCGCGCATCCTGGTCTACGCTCCGCCTGCATATTTTAGTCACGTGATCTAGTCACGTGACCCATGGAACCTCCTGACCTATGCTCCGCCCACAAGATTTACTCCCTCCACCCATTGAAGGGTTAGGTACCCACGTTATAGAGCATGAGTGTGCCCGACTTCATTTTGAATGGTGAAAATGGTGCCCGAAAACCATTTTGGTTTTTTATACACCGCCATTTTGTTTTTCTACTGTTTGAGAGACTTGAGGTTTTGTTGAAGGGTCAAGTACCGATCTTATAGAGCATGAGTGTACCCGGCCGCCATTTTGTTTTTATTACGCCGCCATTTTGTTTTTATACCGTTTGAGAGACATGAGGTTTTGTTGATTGTTCCGGTACTAACTTTATAGAGCATGAGTGTACCCGGCCGCCATTTTGTTTTTCTTATGCCGCCATTTTGTTTTTCTACTGTTTGAGAGACTTAAGGTTTTGTTGAAGGGTTAAGTACCCACCTTATAGAGTATGAGGGTACCCGGCCGCCATTTTGTTTTTCTACAGTTTGAGAGACTTGAGATTTTGTTGAAAGGTAAGGTACCCACCTTATAGAGCATGAGTGTGCCCGACCCCCATTTTGGCTTTTGTACACCGCCATTTTGTTTTTCTACTGTTTGAGAGACTTGAGGTTTTGTTGAAGGGTTAGGTTCCCACTTTATACTCTGTAACCTCCCAAACGGTTATATAATCATAACCTATACGATGAAGGTTCAGGCACCCACTTTATAGTCTGTAACCTTCCCAACGGTTATATAATCATAACCTATACGATGAAGGGTCAGGTACCCACATTATATCCTGTAATCTTCTCAATGTTTATATAATCATAACCTGTACCTCGAAGGGTCAGGCACCCTTTTTATAGTCTGTAACCTTCCCAACGGTTATATAATCATAACCTATACGATGAAGGGTCAGGTACCCGCTTTATAATATGTAACCTCCGCAACGGTTATATAATCATAACCTATACGATGAAGGGTCAGGTACCCACTTTATAATCTGTAATCTTCTCAATGTTTATATAATCATAACCTGTACCACGAAGGGTCAGGTACCCGCTTTATAATATGTAACCTCCGCAACGGTTATATAATCATAACCTATACGTTGAAGGGTCAGGTACCCACTTTATAGTCTGTAACCTTCTTAAAGCTTACATAACCTTTACATCGTTTTCGTGTTTGTGCAACCTTCTTAATGTTTACATAATCTTTACAATATGTAACTGTATCAACATGTAAACAGGTTGCATCTTGTATAGACAAGTTAGATAATGTCCTGATGAAATACAAATATGGACTTTGAACTGTTTATCTCTAGCATATAAATAAATAGTAGAGTTCCTTAATCCTATAACAACTGCTGGACTTTGAACTGCTAATCCCTTTAACATAAATAAATTACAGGGCTCCTAAATCCTATAACAGCTTTTGGACATTGGGCTGTTTATCTCTAACTTATAAATAAATAGCATAGTCCCTTAATCCTATGACAGCTTTTGGACTCTGAATTGTTTATCTTTAAAACATAAATAAATGGTAGGGTTTCCTAATATTTAAATAACTTTTGGACTTTGAACTGCTGATCCCTTTAACATAAATAAGTTATAGGGCTCCTTAATCCTATAACAGCTTTTGGACATTGAGCTCTTAATCCCAAACCTTTCTTATCTCGCTGAAACATAAAAAAAAAAAAAAAAAAAACTTTTCAATGTACTACGTATTTTTAATAGCTGATAGTATAAATAATAGTCTTAAAAGGATTAACTTGTCAATGTTCTACGTATTTTTATTCTCTGATAGTCAAATAATGGTCTTAAAAGGATTAACTTTTAATCCATTAAGTTCCTATCGAACTTTTAATCTCTAAAATATATTAACAAATCGAAACGACTATCACGCTGGCCAAAGAGGTTAAACCTTTTCATAGCTTTGAAATATTTTCAAAGTACACGAGTCGGTATTGATAACTTCGAACACGATGCAGTAAATTTTTATTAATAAATATTAATTAATACTTAATCAACACTAATTCATAATTAGTATTAATACTAATTTATATTTTATTGATACTCTGTTACTTAATTAATACTTAATCATCACTAATTCATAATTAGTATTAATACTAATTTATATTTTATTGATACTCTGTTCGACTTGCTCGAGCCTGTCTAAATAGAATAAGAGCAGGTCGACTCATGCTCGCTTCATAGCGGGTGGTGGGGGTACTATGATCTATGGTGGGAGAATCTGACAGCCGATCAGATTCGAATATTCTCTTTCTATAAATAGGACCGTTTTGTGGAGCTCTTCCTCATTATCTCATCGTGCTAGTTGCAACATTTCTGGAAACGTGTGAGTTGATTTTTTTTTTTTTTTTAAACCTGTTATTCTTTTTGGTTGGAGTGTAGTTTTATCTTATTGTTCCATATCAGTTTATAAATTCGTTTTTAATTTTCTCATCGTTTAATTTTTTTTAACTGTTTAATATTTTTTTTCAAAGTTAAGATTAACTCTTTTGTTTTCAATTTTAATTTTTTGCTGATTTTTTTTTTTCAATTCGTCATTAATTTTCTCATAGTTTAATTTTTTTCTTTTATTTTTAATTGTATAATAATTTTTTAAAAATTAAGATTAATTCTTTTGTTTTCAATTAATTTGGATTTTTTTCTTTATTTAATATTTTTATAGTTAGAGTTTTAGTTATTTCATTTTAAATTAACTTTTTATTTTTTATCATGTCGTCATTAAATAAGTGTCAGTATTGTGATAGAGTTTTTAGTAGGGAGTCTAACAAAGTTCGTCATGAAATGTCATGTCTGGCTACTCAGACACGGCGTACATGTGTTTCCTGCGATAAGATTTTTAATTCTGAAGCGCAGTGCAGAAAGCATGTACGTCGCTGGCAGCTAGAAACACCGCTCGTCATGACAAAGCGAAGGCGGTTGGAGGCGGCTATGGGGTCTCTATTTCAGATAGAAACATCATTTGGAGGAGACCTCAAAACTTTTTTCCTTCCATGTTCTGAACCAATCGATGCAGTGGAATTTCTCTGCAATCAGACCGATACTCTATATCGATTGATTTCAGAATTTTGGTCGGAATCAGACGCTCCCCTAAAGTTTAATTTGATATTGGAGGCTACGTATGAAAACGTCAAAGGAGAGACGTGCAATCGTGCCTTCAAAACCAAAAATAAAGCTATCTACGACATCTCTTCCATCATGGATTGCCTAAGTGGAATGTATGCGAAGATGGCTACTGAGATGGAAGAGATGGCGATGAAGGGGAGCGGTTGGTTCCGTAAAGGTGTTGACGGTCTTCTCTTGAAAATCAATCGATTCAGACCTCTAGGCGCCTCCAGCTATATAGCGCTTCCGCCTAAAATTGCAGCTAGAAAAGCTATTATAAATGTCCAAAATGATGACGAGCAGTGTTTCAAGTATGCAATATTATCACACCTCGTCGATGATCATCACCCAGAACGAGTGGAGCAAGTATAAAAACTTGCAACACAGATACAACTTTGAGTGCATTTCCTTCCCCACTCCTCTCCAAGAGGTGAAAACTTTTGAGCGACACAATAACATCAGTGTCAACGTTTTCGCCATAGTCGGCAAACCCGGCGGGAAAGCAGCTAGTAAAAACAGCTTTTACAGTTGTTCACCCAGGCACTCACACCTTCCGCCACTTTAGAGATGGCTCTACGTCGACCATCGACCTCCTATTAACAAGGCAGCCGCACCGTATCACGGAGTGCACTGTCTCAGACTTCATCTCGTTTGATCACCGGCCTGTGATCTATGAAGTTCAAGGAAGAAGACCCGAACCGACGATGAAGAAATTTAAATACCAGGAGGCTGACTGGAGCCGTTACAAAGCCGAGGTATGCCATAGCCTGCAACAAGTTCCGACCCTGCGAACCGTGGAGGAATTAAATGACTACATTGAGGACTTCACGGCAGCACTAGTCGAGTCTGCGCAGACAGCCATCCCCACCTACCATCCACAGCCTCCCCACCTACAGAAACCCCCACCCCACATCATGGCGCTCATAAAAAGTAGGCGGACACTGAAAAATCGTCATTCCCGCACTAGAGACCCGGACACCAAGAGGGCCCTGAACGCAGTGACTACCCAGATCAAAAATCTCCTGCGCCAGTGGAAGACTGCGACCTGGCATGAACAACTAAGGGCCACGCATGGTGATTACCGAAAATTTTGGAAGCTCACAAAAGCAGCTACAAAAAAGACCTCTGACGTCCGCCTACACGATGGTGACCGCCTCCTGAATCATGCTGAGCAAGCCGAGCTGCTAGCTGAACACTACCAGCAGGATATACTTGAGCGGACAGGGGTCCAGCTTTCAATACCGGAGATGGCTAAGGAGAACAACTACATGTTTGTCACTCCGAAGAAACTGAAAGCCATCCTCAGAAGAGCCCACGGAAATAGGGCCCCTGGACATGAAGGAGTATAGACGGTGCTATTAAAACAACTCCCAAGGAAAGGGATTGCTCATCTCACAAACCTGTACAATTCGTGCTTGAGGCTGAGATACTTCCCCGAAAAATGGAAACATGCCATCTTGTTTCCACTACTCAAGCCGAATAAGCTAGGGAACGTGGCAGAACACTACAGACCAATCAGCCTGTTGCCGCACCTCGGTAAGGTTTACGAAAAGATCATCCTGAATTATCTTCGGGAATTCTGTGATGAAAACTCCGTAATTCCTTACGAACAGACCGGCTTTCAAGCCCATCTCAGTACGGAACATCATCTTATAAAGCTACAAACTGAGGTGAACACCAGCTTCAACCGGAACACGGCAACGGCTATGATCTCCATTGACTGTACAAAGGCATTCGACTCTGTGTCTCATGGTATTCTATGCCGTAAGCTCATAGACCTCGAATGTCCGGAACAGCTCTACAGTGTTATTGTCTCCTTTCTCGACAACAGGACCATCTCTGTGCGGGTTCGCGATGAGCAATCCCGGACCATCGATATGAAGTGTGGAGTGCCACAAGGAGCAGTCCTCTCACCAGTACTGTTTTCAATATATACTGCTGAGGTAGTTGGCAAAAACTACAGAACAGCGACCGTCGCTGCATATGCAGATGACATAGCCATAGACTACAGCACCAGTATGAGTGCCAAACATGCACTAAAACAGACCGAGAAAACCTGTAAAGAAATAGTACAACAGCTGAAAAACCTCAACATCCAGGTCAATCCAGCTAAAACGGACTGTGTAGTGTTCTCGCACCAAAAGGGCAAGAAGTCAGCACT
Source organism: Rhaphigaster nebulosa (assembly GCA_948150685.1). Taxonomy (NCBI): domain Eukaryota; kingdom Metazoa; phylum Arthropoda; class Insecta; order Hemiptera; family Pentatomidae; genus Rhaphigaster; species Rhaphigaster nebulosa. The sequence continues at coordinate 15,218,945 of OX411306.1, forward strand.
GCCGAGGACTCTCCTATCCGCTGAAAGTGGTTAAAGAGGAGAAGGCTGATCATCGTGATCTCCTTCTCCTGACAACGGATGATGGACGAAGCCACTACGCTTATATAAAAGATTTCAACAAATTAGTGGCTTCACAGATCTCCAGATATCATAGCGGAAGACATGTCTGCAAGCGATGTTTCACCCACTTCAATGTAGGTGGGAGTAATTTTGCTGAGCGGGTGAGGGAGCACATGAGGAGCAGTACTGTGGGAAAAATAAACCTACTCGAATCGTACTCCCGGCCTGCGACGATGAGGGGAATCCTCAGAGTATATCGTTCATTAACATCCAACGACAAGTGAGGATTCCCTTTGTCGTGTATGCAGATTTTGAATCAATTTTAGAAAAGATTCAGCCGAGAGAGTCGAGATCCTCACAGACGACTCCCTACCAGAGACACCTTCCGATGAGTTTCTGTGTATACATGTGAAAATTGCAGAAAACATCTCACGCCACTCGCTGCCCGTAGATTTTCCCGCTGAACCCTACATCTACACGGGTGAGGATTCAGCGGAGAAATTTATGGCATATATCAAGGAAGTGGCGGGGAAGGTGTCTCAGGTATACTCCATGAAGCGGCTCATGCTACCCCTGACACCATCGCAGAAGGAAGCCCATCTCCGATCCCAATCCTGCTACCTTTGTTCCCGTCCATACACTCCTGTTGCCAGAGAATAAAGTTCCACCTGCTGTAAATTCACAAAATGTACAACATATTTCTTCCTGTTGCTCAGAGATGCTAAAAGTTTTCTAAATTTCCCACCAGGTGGAACTTTATTCTCTGGCAACAGGGGGAAATCATTGTGCAAATTGTGTAACTTTTCCGGATACTCTATATCAGCTTCAACTATGTAGCCGAAAGGCCCGTCTTCCGGTAAGTTGAGCCAATCTAGAGATTCCGGATTCTGAACCCATTCGAAACCGCCAGACGAAAGCGCTTTCGACATCGCCCATCCGTACAAGTTGTTGGCGTCCAGATAAGCGATGTATGTCGATTCCTCCTGGGGATCTCGACTTGGGTCCAGATATTTATTACTCGCTTTTCCATACCGGTGACTGCATTGGCACAAGCCACCCCTTATCCCCCGCTCGATCATTAAGACCAAATCATAGTCAGACAATAGATCTAATTGTACTCCCGTATACTTCAGCATGGCATCCCAAGCGAGTCCGGGTGCCGTATAATACCAGGCCGAATCCAGCGAATATGCTCCCAAACAGACAGAAAATCTCTGAAATTTTCAAATATGTCGCAAAGGAGCATGACATCTACCTTGAGGTGGTTGGCGATGAATCGCTGTACTCGGCCAGGGTTCTGATACTATATGTATCCCATACCGCTTGAGCATGCTGGTAGTCATAGATTTTCCCGTTGAACCCTACATCTGCATGGGTGAGGATTCAGCGGCGAAATTTATGGCATATATCAAGGAAGTGGCGGGGAAGGTATCTCAGGTGTACTCCATGAAGCGGCTCATGCTACCCCTGACACCATCGCCGATCCCAATCCTGCTACCTTTGTTCCCATCCATACACTCCTGAGAATGAGAAAGTGATGGATCACGATCACATTACAGGGATGTATCGTGGTCCAGCACATTTCAAATGCAATATCCTCTACCGTATCCCACGTTTCCTTCCCGTCCTCTTCCACAATCTCAGCGGTTACGACGCTCACTTTATCGTCCGAGAGTTGGGGCGTGACTTAAATGAAGAAGAAAAGAAAAAGTACGTATTGACGAAGGACAAATACATCTCCTTCGGAATGTCATTCCTGTCATTCCGAAGGAGATGTATTTCTCCTCAGAGTTGGGGATGACGTCAATACGTACTTTTTTCTTTTCTTCTTCATTTAAGGTGTCAGGGGTAGCATGAGCCGCTTCATGGAGTATACCTGAGACACCTTCCCCGCCACTTCCTTGATATATGCCATAAATTTCTCCGCTGAATCCTCACCCGTGTAGATGTAGGGTTCAGCGGGAAAATCTACGGGCAGCGAGTGGCGTGAGATGTTTTCTGCAATTTTCACATGTATACACAGAAACTCATCGGAAGGTGTCTCTGGTAGGGAGTCGTCTGTGAGGATCTCGACTCTCTCGGCTGAATCTTTTCTAAAATTGATTCAAAATCTGCATACACGACAAAGGGAATCCTCACTTGTCGTTGGATGTTAATGAACGATATACTCTGAGGATTCCCCTCATCGTCGCAGGCCGGGAGTACGATTCGAGTAGGTTTATTTTTCCCACAGTACTGCTCCTCATGTGCTCCCTCACCCGCTCAGCAAAATTACTTCCACCTACATTGAAGTGGGTGAAACATCGCTTGCAGACATGTCTTCCGCTATGATATCTGGAGATCTGTGAAGCCACTAATTTGTTGAAATCTTTTATATAAGCGTAGTGGCTTCGTCCATCATCCGATGTCAGGAGAAGGAGATCACGATGATCAGCCTTCTCCTCTTTAACCACTTTCAGCGGATACACGTCTCCAGTCTCTCCAACAAAACCTCATGTCTCTCTAACGGTATAAAAACAAAATGGCAGCATAAGAAAAACAAAATGGCGGCCGGGTACACTCACGCTCTATAAGATGGGTACTTGACACTTCAACAAAACCTCAAGTCTCTCAAACAGTAGACAAACAAAATGGCGATTTATAAAAAAACAACATGGCGGCTGGGAACACTCATGCTCTATAAGGTGGGTACCTGACCCTTCAATGGGTGGAGGGGGTAAATCTTCTGGGCGGAGCATAGATCAGGAGGTTCCATGGGTCACGTGACTGGATCACGTGACTAAAATATGCGGGCGGAGCATAGACCAGTATGTGCCGCGGGTCACGTGACTGGATCACGTGACTAAAAAGAGGCGGGGCATAAGGGTCACGTGACCAAAAAGGGGCGTGGCCTAATAATTAAGGTTAGGTCGAGGTGAGACCACGTGGTGGCTAAGGTAGGGTCGAGGCAAGACCACGTGGCAGTTAAGGTTAGGTCGAGGTGAAAATTCAAATTTCCCGCCATAGGTCACGTGACCAAATTCTGGCTTCTGATTGGCTGCTCAAAAAAAGTGTCCCTGCTCGCCTGTTTTCCCTCTACTACCCATAACTCGGCTATTTATAAACATAGAGGAGAAATGTAAGATGTTTTGGAATCAGCATAACAAGGCATTAAAATAAGAAAAAACGAAAAATAAAAAAATCTCTATGTGTAAATGCTTTTGGTTTATTATTTTCAATAATAGTACTTTGGAATAGACCAAGGAAAAATGTTTCTAACCCCCCCTCAAAATTTGAGATTTTACGTTTCAATATGCGTAGAATCCAAATATTGAATAAATAAAATATCCGTCCGTCCGCCGTCCGCTGTACGCCGTACGCCGTCCATGGCTTTTCTCTGAGACTATTGGACCGATTGTCTTGAAATTCAGTTCCAATTTCACAGGTCACCCCGGGATGATCCTCGGAACTCGACATTACCATTGCTCTGATTTTTCAAAATGGCGGCCGATTAGATACCTCATAACTCAAATAAGCCCATAACTCTTTTTGTTTGAATATTATTTATTTTAGTTTATTTTTCATGAATTGTTACTATCATGTTTCTTATCTTGCCTTTTGTCGACTGAAGTAAACTACTTTTTTTAGGGGATTTTTTTCTAAGCATGCCCCAACCGACGTTGGATGGATTCGATTCCCCTTTCTAAAGTATTCACGAGCGTTCGTCGATCATAGATTTTTTTCTTGGGCTTGTCTGAAACAGGTCTAGCATTACTTATTCATCAACTTCTTCATAAATAAAGGGCAGCAGAACATCAATTAACCGTAATAATTTGAACTAGGCCATTTCCGAAAATAAAATTTCATTCGGCTTGTCATTTATTTATACATTTATCCATATATTAATTTAAAAAAAAAAAATGTTTGGATTCGAAGATAATTGATCTAAGAACTGGAACGTCCTAAGATATTTGGTGACCGTGGGTTCCTAAAAAAATTTAATTCTTTTCTATTAAAGCACTTATGAAGTCTCATAATTATTTATTAATAACTAGCAACTGTGACATTTCATACATTTTTATTCTTCTTTTCTTACATATATTTTATTTATCTATATCCACGTTTCGGGGTTGTTTCCCCATCTTCAGGATTACTTTCTGTTAATCTGCATGATTATGTATACAGGAATACTGTATATGTCCAAGAGTTACCAAAGGATAATTATTTCATATTTGTTAGAACAGCTCTAGGCTTATCATGAGTTCGTAGTCTATTAAGATCAGTTCATAACTGTTCTAACAAATATGAGCTAATTATCCTTTGGTAACTCTTGGACATATACAGTATTCTTGTATACATAATCATGCAGACTAAAAGAAAATAATCCTATAGATGAGGAAACAACCCCGAAACGTAGATACAGTTAGATAAATAAAGTATATGTAAGAAAAGAAGAATACATTTTTAAAAAAAAATGTTTGGATTCGAAGATAATAGAACAAAGAACTGGGCTGTCCTAAGATATTTGGTGACCGTAGGCTATTAAAAATTATGCGTCCCTCATTGCCCTGACTAGGAAACCTAATGACTTAAGATTTTTTTTATTTTTAATTTAAAACATTTCGGACAATATAAGCCAAAAATTAAATAGGGGTAATAGTGTGTAATTTCCTAAACGGGTTTTGTTTTAGATTTTCCCATTCACATCGAAGATATAATGTTTAAAATACCAAAGACAGTACTTCATTTTGATAAATTGTAGACAGTTTTACAGCTTTGTATTTCTATAACAATGCACAGTTTTAGATGTCTTTGAAATGAGAACTTTTCAGATTAATTACTGAATTGTCATTTTATTTATTCAAATGATATAAATGCTGTTTTGTGTTGTTTATTGATTGGTGCTATCTGCTTTTTTAAGGCAGGCGAGGTTTCCAGAAACCACATTTATTTAATTATTTACTTAATATATTTTATATTCAATGTATCTCTGACGGTTCTAGAAGAGAACCGATCAATCGAACTATTTTATTTATCAATATTACTCTAAAAGGTCTCGACCCTTCTGCTATGGCCACTAGGCTAGGATCTTTTCCAAGGGTGACGTCTTTACCAATTCACTTATTAAACTAAATGATGGACATACAGGGTAATAAACAAATATAATAACAGATTTTTAACATAGATCTATTTGTATTTAAGTTTTATCATAGACTACACTGTTGGTTTAATTATGCACCTTCTAAATTAATTTCATTATGAAAAACAATTGACTATAACGTAACATATGTATTTGAGAATACTGAGTCTGAATTCAATATTAAAATATCACTAGATTGCCACATAATATTGCATAAACTGTACATATGAGTGTTAGGGACTACGACTTATCTGTTTTGCCTTCGTAGTCTCGGATGCTCTCCTCGAAACCGCTTGGAATGCAGACATCTAACCTGTCGCCGGCCTCCGGAGGTAAGGACCCAATGTTACCTTGCAGGCGTTGCCATGTTGGAAACCTATTTATTTTTATATTGAATAAATTATGTGGCAACTGCTTAAATTACCCCTTGTTTAATTACTATTATTTAATTGAAAATATCTCCTTCCACCGCAATATTCTCAATACATAGCATTTGGGATTGAGTAATTACTGCAATTATATGGTATTTAATTTTTTCATTGCACATTTTAGTAGATGCAGGATTCAAACTGTAATGTTGAAGGCATTTACAACGTTATAATAAGAATATGCGCTGTTCATTACCTACAAATAGAAGAAAACAAAATAATTCCACACTCAAATAATAAAGAAAAAATGCAATTAATGTAATTAAAAGCTTACACTTCCAAAGGTATCCATGTTGACCGGCACTATACCACCAGCAGTCATTGTCATCGGTTTGAGAGTCACTGTTTGGAATATGGCGATGCTCTGAGCGATGCTTTTGTTGCAATAGTACCATTTGGTACTGTACATTGTGAACCGGAGGTCTAAGCTCTGTAACATATAACACAGGAGTATCCTGCAAGTACTCAATATTTCCTTTTTTTTTAAAAGAAAAAACATATATTAATTTAATTAATTTGTTGCTTAAAATGAACTCTCGGGTATTAATACATTTGATTAGTCCCCAAGTAATGATATATAGATAATTTTATACAAAATTAAAAAAAAATCCTTGTAATCTCTTAAACGCATTTCAAACCACCCCCTATTGAATAGTTAGAAATCCAAACCTTTTTACTTACAGGAGATGATGAAACAATGACATTGCTTAACCGAGCGCTTTTCATTGCATTTATTTATAAAATAAGCATTTGAATGCGTTCGCTAAGCAAAATGGCAGAGTTACCACGCAGAAATAAGATTTCTGAGATAAATAACACTTATAAAATGGAAGGACAGATAGCGGTTGGGACACAGATGTCGAGTCCAATGAACATGTATGTCTACGGAGCCTGCAGTGAACATAGAGACATCCTAAGTCATTTATATTAAGATGCTAGAATTCAGAGAAAATTATTAACCTTTCAAACTTCTACTTCTTATTTGATTATTTAGACGACGTTTCGGACTTCACTGGTCGATTTTCAAGGCCGAAAAACCGATATTTAAACTGTAAATGTAAGTAATTTATAAATAAATGACTTTGATAAGACTATTGAAACTAACTATTATGTAATGTTTTTACTCCCTTGTACGAAGTATTGTAATCGCGAAAATATTTTCAGATTTCAACGGAAATATACATTTTGGTCATCCCTGAATCCATTTTGACTAGTTTCGTCGTGATGTCTGTACGTATGTTCGTACGCACGTGCCTATCTCTCAAAAACGGTTAACCGTAGAAAGTTAAACATTTTTATTTAGGATTGCTAAAAATCTAGTTACGAACTTCCCTTTTTGGTCATTACATGACCACCGGAAGTGATACTTTGGAGGTCATACAATGACTTGGAGGTCATTATTGATTTTCATAAAAAATTATACTAAAATATGATGCAAAACTTTTCAAAATTCGGTACGTAAGACTTACATATTAACATAAATAACATAATATATTTTGGTTCACAGTAGCTGACCGGAAGTGGTACTTTACTTAAAGGTCATATTAGACTTTCATCAAAAAGTATATTAAAATATAATATAAAACATCTCAAATTTGGTAAATTAGACTCTTATATAGATGTGAATATCTTTACTAGATTTTGGTTAAAATTGGTGAGCCGAAAAGGGTACTTTACTTGAAGGTCACAATAAGCTTACAACAAAAATTATATTTAAATTAAATACAGAAATCATATGTTTCGGTAATAAAGGTTACAAACGCAATTTGGTTTGCAATCCAATTAAACATTTGTATAACTTGTTTTAAGTGTTAAAATTGAGTGTAAAATACTGATTTTCCTTCCCATTTGTGAGATCAACAAGACTGTAGCAGGAGAATAAGATATAAGTTTGGGTTCTTCCGCTTAAAATGTCAAAACCGTCGATTTCCAATGCTTTATCTCGTGATATTGACAGTTTTAATGTTGTCACGGAACACGAAGAAATCTCTAGGAAACTAATTACCTATTGAAGGAAAACGTGACATTGACAGTTCTAATGTTGTCGTGGAACACGAAGATATCGCTTGGAAACTATTTACTTACTGAAAAAAAGACTTATAATAACGGAATGAGACCACCAGAAACAAGAGTATGTATGAATAGATGGATATCGTGACACCGAGGGTCGTTTTTGTGATACTACAATCTTCGGAAACTAGTAACCAAATTCAGGATCACTTTTTGAGCTACCGATTTATAGGTAAATAGGCGTATAAGGTGTCCACATTAGATTTTTTTTTTATCGAGAGGATAAAATTCAGGTAAAATTATAAACTTTTCGAATTTCTACATCTTTCTTGATTTTAGGAACGACCATTCGGACTACATTATTTTCAAGGCTTCATAAGGTTTTCTGATTGATAAAATATTTGATCCAATCAAGGATTATTGTCATCAGTTTTATAACATGAAAAATATTACTATTTCAGTGGTCTGTGGAAAGTAAGTCACGGTAAAGCAGGTTATGTATGAAAAGGAATGTTAACGGACGCAGTGGACATACTTTTAACAGGGCACTTACATTTATATTAAAAATATTAATGTTGTAAAATTTATTATTAAAAATATTAATATTTGTTTATTATAAAGAATTAATGACAATAATCAATGATGGGAACAGATTGGAATACATATATCATAAATAAGAAGACCTTATGCAGCCTTGAAAATAATGTAGTCTGAAATGTCGTTTCTACAATCAAGAAAGATGTAGAAATATCAAAGTCATTTATTTGTAAATAACTAACTTTTACAGTTTGATTATGGTATTATAGTATATGCTACTAATGATTATGCTAATCCTTTATATATGGTTTTCTTATTTAATATATTATTATTTAACATAGAACATAAATAATTATTTATTAATTAAAATAATATAAGTTATTATAATATTAAATATCTATATATATATATATATATATATATATATATATATATATATATATATATATATATATATATATATATATATATATATAGATATTTAATATTATAATAACTATATATATATATATATATATATATATATATATATATATGTATACATTATTTAATATATTATGCAATTCCCTCCTCCCATATAATACTGCTATAATTTCACCATAACCTTTGTTCCCTAATATTTCTTAAGTGCCGGCGCTTATGGACATCTAAATCAATTAAATTATAAGAACCCGTAGGTTCTTTGTTATTCATGAAGTAATAATTGAAAGAGTGGTGGATTTGTTATATACCTTTAAACTCGATTCTTAGTAATAATAAATTTACTCTTTAATCTTAAAAACTTTTATCCCATGTATATTTAATTACTACTACCCATTGCTCATCATTCATTCGAGTAAATGGCTGACTTATTTTCTGTAGAATTAGCAATGTTTGTATTACAACCACTATGTATCTTGTATATATTTTATTAATATATTATTTAAAAAAATATTCATTTATATCATGGAAAACATGATTCCATTCAACAAGTTGAAAAATCACCGAAAGAAGTTGAAACAGCCATTTGGACTGCTGACTACACTGAATTATTTATCAAAAAACATATATTTCAAAATGGAAGTTATTTTTCTTGACGAAGCTGAATAAGATAAATTTATGAATTAAATTATATACTTGTATTACCAAATCAGTTATGTATTGACTGAATACGGAAAAAAGGTACTGGAATCCGATTTCTGCGAAACAAAGTAAAACAGATGCAATTGTTGTTCCTGGGAGTTCGATTCCCTGAAATAAAAATATATATATTGTAAAATAGATTATGAAAATATATTTATTTAACTGGTATGATTGATTTAATTCATGATTCAAAAATAACTTACTGAGGTGGTTGAAAGTAGACTCAGAGCAATTACAATGGTGCCACCCATGTAGGACATTAAAACTGGCACTGTATATAGTTCCTTCACGCTGTTGAACGCTCTGCGGAAAAAAAAATTATGTTTAAATAATAAACATACTTTAAGTCTGCATATATATACCTGTGTGTTATGTACAAGTATATTCTTATTTAGTCGACCTTTGCTCAAATAGTGCAAATTGATACTAAAATGATATATTATACTAAAGAATAATTTATAATTATGGCATCATATATCATAAATAAATAGGATAAGAAATTAATAGTGTTTATTCTGTTAATTTGTTATTTTATGAGTTTTCAATCTTCAAATTATATCTACTGTCAACTTTACCCACACCAATATGAAAATACCTTATTATGATCTGATGATGCTCAAAATTTTTATTTAAGCATTTGTTATAACAATAGATGAATTCTTTAGTATAAAAGGTCTTTTGTGAAGAAACGTCAAATCGGCGGGAAAATACTCGCTCGCACATGTGTTTTGTGCGCTCATCTATGTTTTTCAAAGACTCTATCAATATATTCAACTGAAGAATAATGTTTTGGGTATTACAGATGTACGTCCAGCCGGTCATCCCGATCGTACATGCGATAATTGTGGCGTGCATCACTTGCAATAGGGCTGTTATGTAATATGCAGGACCGTCTTTGGTGTAGTAAGGGTATACTCCGAAGCCGTAAGGAAGGTTATCGCTGACGAGACCATTCGTCTTGTTGAAATCGAAGGTGCCCAGTCTGTCCAAGACATTGGCCAGGACAAGAGCCGCGCCTGTGGCTACACAAGCAGAAGCTGGAATCACTGCAAGGCGCCTCCTCTGCCGCAGCATATCCTCTTGAAACTTGGAGACGACTCCCAGATCTGGTTCATGATAGTCATAGAAGCCAGTAGCTATCAATCGGTGCACATGTAAGAAGGCACTGGGATGCCGACGGGCATCGACTATTACAGCTATTACGAGAAAACTAAGGAGCCCAATATGAAAGCTGTGGACGAAAACTATGAAATTTATACTGAACAATGCAACAGATGTACGGATGAGAAGGGCGAAGTGGAATGTAAGTATGGCGGAGTACGCTACGAACTGGACGTTGCTTAGAACGCGATGCTTCTTGCCCATCTTCTGGTACAGCAAAGAGATCTGTGCCATGAAGTAGTAGGTGTTGTCAATGAATTTCTCAGTCAAGTCATCAGATTGGATATTCGATTTTTCAATCATACGACCAAATTTGTCTGTTCGCAACATCTTGTGCTTTCTGCTCAAACTGAGCAGACTGTTGCCTTTCTTGAAAATATATCATGAGATAACAATAAAAAAAAGAAATGGACCCTGAAACGTTAAAAAAGGCCAGCATGAGATGCAGCATAATTTATTGACTCTACTGCGAAAACGTCCATCTAATATTAATGTTTGGATAAGACCTCACGGTTTTCGGAACTATTATAATAATTGAACTATTCCTAAGTAAAAGAATTTGGAAAGTAAGATAAAAAAAATATATATTTTTTAATCGTGTTTTCCAAAATTATAATCTCTATGAGCGGCCATAAAAAGTTATTCTTTATCGTCTGTGGACCATACACCCCTACCGTGAACTCTCTCCCTCCACATCCCCATAAATTACAACATTGTTATGTTCCGTATGACTAATGACTATAGTCAATGTTCTCTGTAAAAAATAGAAACCGCACCTTGCCAAAATTGCATCCAAAGTTTTTGGACACTGCCATTCAGAATTTGCCTTAATTTCGCCATAATTGACTTTTTGTGTAAGCTGGTTAGTCAAAAAATCATACGAGATAGAACAATAGAAAAAAATAACTGGCTTAGACACTAAAAAAACTCGGTGAAGTCAATTATTTCATGTCGTTCCCACGAAAGTTGAAATTTCAAGAACAGTAGCGATTAAACTGACAATAATACCGAAAATGTCTTCAAATAAAACTTGTGTAGCACTAATTCTTCTTCAGAAACCATTAATCACTTCTAAAAATAATCAAAATGGTTCCTTACAAAATCTACTGAATTAGCGGCAGGGACGAAGATAATTATTATAAACTACTTTATAGTACATTAAACTATCTCTGATGTGAGAGGTAATTGACATCTTTACGCCTAGCAGTTCTGAGATATAGCCTTTCAAAAAACAATTTTTGAAATAAATAATTACATTAATTACGATTTTAAAAAATCCCATAATGGTTATATCTTGTTTATCGGACAAGAAATAACTTTTTTATGAATTTATTTTGGCAAATATCATAGGAACCGCTCATTCTATGAATATAACCAGTTTATACTAATCAACGATTTATTTAACCAACTCTAATTTGAGTTGTAATTGTTATCTGTACGCAGTGGCGTAGCCAGGGGAGAGTCCAGGAGATCCGGATCCCCTCCTCCGAAATTACAAAATACTTTTACTTATTCTTATTTGTAAACAAATAAATAATATATCTAGACATAGATAATATTATTATATAGAGAGTGGGCCCCTTATATCCCCTTTCGGATTGGTTTTCTTTAAAGTATATCCTTGGACTGGCCCCTTCCTCCCCCGAAACGAAATCCTGGCTCCTCTACTGTCTGTACGCTTAATAGTTCCTGAGGTATCTAACTTTTCTTGAGATGTGGCTCACGATATATCCGTCACCGATTTTTATCAAAAAATTTTGGGTGATTCTACATTGAAAACAAATCGACCCATATTATACTGTTTTGAACAATGGGCCCTAGGAGCTGAGAAAATAAATAAAACATGCCGAAAATCCTTAATTTTATATCTCGAGTTTCAAAAATGATATCGACATGATTTTTTTAGCTAAACATTTCCTTTTAGAGTATATCAATGGAAAAATATAAGCATAAAATAATAATTGATATTTGGTCAAATAAATTTTAAAAGAAATTTTTAAATTATTTTGTAAACCAGCCTTATAGATTATTTCACACCAAACAGATTTAATAAACCTCAATGTTGAAAAAATCATTTCAAGCTCTGCACTTCATTTTCAATTTACCCAATATCGAGAGGGCAGAAAAACAGGGGAGTTTTTTCTAAACCGAAGATGAGGAACAGAGCTTCAAACCCAAATGTAATTTTGTGGTTTTAAAAATTTTGAACACATTCAGAACTGACAATTTTTTATTTTTTCGATGCTTTTTTCAACATTAAGATTTTTAATCAAAATCTGTCATCATGTTTGGTGTGAAAAAATTTATAGCATTTCCAAATCAATTGTAACCTTTTCCATTTCAAATGCAACTTTTTCCATTTCAATTGTAATCCAACCGGGCATGAATTAATTCAATATTGTTTATTTTAGTATTGAAAAATAATTATGTTAATTATATTGATGACTTTTGAAATAATTTCGGCATATGCTTTCGACATTTTTTTCGTTTATTGGATAATTCATATTAAGTGCTAATTTCAAGTAGTTTAAATTTTTTAAATAAAATTGTTGTTTATTTATTTTTAAATATATATAATTTTCGATTTAATAAGTGGGGGAGGGTGGGTTTCATCGCTTTGGTGATCGTTCATTATATTTTCGAAGTTGTTAATGTCAAATTTACTACCGAAATTTTGTTCGGCTACGAGTATTTCTACTTAATTATGAGTTTTCAAAATTCTTCGGTATAGGTATCGTTTACTAGGTTTGCAAGGGCGCTATTTCCGAATTCGTTATCGGATTTCCGATCGCGCATGCGCATTTCGCTTATCCGTTGCTATTTAAGATTTCTATGATTAAGGGATCGTTTATTAGATTTTCAAGGGTTCTGATTCCATTTCCTGAATTGGATTTAGGATAGCGCATGCGCATTTCTCTTTTCCGTTGCTATTGAAGGTTTCTATGATAAAGGGGTCGTTTATTAGGTTGCCGAGGGTTCTGATTCCATTTTTTTGGTTCGATGTTGGTTGATCGTTTATTATGTTTTCGAAGATTCTTATCGAGCATACGCATTTCTAATTACTATAAATCTCTTCGGTATTGGTATCGTTTATATTTAAGTTATCAAGTTATCATTCATCAGATTTTTGAATTTACCATCAGATATTTTATCCCGTCTGCGCATTTCGATTTACTGTTCTTATTGAACTTTTCTTCGTTCATAATGGCCGTTTATTCGGTTTTCAAACGTTGGAATTGTATATTTTATCGAACATACTCATTTTGGATAACCGTAATCATTGAAATTTTTCTTGGTGAAGTTATTTTTATTAGGTTTTATAGAACCTAGAAGTTCTGGAGCAATCACAATTCCAATTAACAAAATCGAATCAGAACGCTCGAAAACCTAATAATCGATACCAGTACCAAAGGAAGTGGTACGTTACTTAAAGGTCATATTAGACTTTCTCAAAACATTATATTAAAATATAATGTAAAAGATCTCTTTAAAACTAGATATCTATTGAAGGAAAACGACATATAATAACGGAACGAGACCTCCAGAAACTAGAGTATGCGTGTGTGGTGGTCTTTGTGTGTGTGTCGATGAATGCCGTGACGCCGAATGTCGTTTTTGATATACTGCAATCTTCGGAAACTAGTAACCAAATTCAGGATCACTTTTTGAGCCACCGATTTATAGTTTAACAGGCGTACAGGGAAGTCATGTGTTGTCCACATCAAATATTTTAAAATGTAATTTTTTGAATAACATTTTCTCTAGAACTAATTAACATAAAGAGCTCTATTAGGCCTCAGATTGTGGCAAATTTAATGTCCCTTAAATGAGGATATTGTAATATTTATCGCGTGGTCGATAATTTTCAGGATATTAAGCACGGAATGTAAAATGAATGATAATTTTATATTTTTTCTTCTTCTTGAATAAAATGGCGCTATTTTTATAGGTAGAGACTATGGAATGGCAGACAAGGCTTATTTAACTTAAGATGCCCTACAGATTCGTAATTAGCATCCAAACTTTCTCCTAAAATGAGTACCCAATTTTGGGCCTTCCTCTTGTTGGTTATATTTATGTTTAATTAGGGTGTTGTGGAAGTTTGAGCCTAGATTAAGATTCATTACTATAATTATATATTTATTTACGAGAGGTCCCGTCTTATAAGTCCTCAGAACAGAATAAAGAATGTTGAAAAAATGAAAGAAAGAGATTTAAAAAAATTATATATGTATTATATTGGTTTTACTAGCAGTTACATTATTGCACTAATATAAGCTCGTTAACGTAATTAAACTAAATTATGTCGATTAAGCTAATAATTATTGCATTTATGAATGCTTATTGGTGTGGAACAAGACTGACTTACCACTAATTAAGTGCATTTCCCAAGGAACCATTTCAAATAATTTAAAAAGTGACTGATGGTTTTAAAAGAAGAATATGTGCTTCACATGTTTTATTTGAAGACTTGTTCGATATTAGTCGTTTAATTGTCGCTGTTCTTGAAATTTCAACTTCCGTGTGAGCGACTTGAAAAAATTGGCTTTTTTAATGTCCAAGCCAATTATTTTTTTTAATTGATCTATGTCTTATGATTTTCTGACTATTCAACTTTGAAACGAAGTCGATTATGGTGAAATTAAGCCA
Source organism: Rhaphigaster nebulosa (assembly GCA_948150685.1). Taxonomy (NCBI): domain Eukaryota; kingdom Metazoa; phylum Arthropoda; class Insecta; order Hemiptera; family Pentatomidae; genus Rhaphigaster; species Rhaphigaster nebulosa. The sequence goes on from OX411306.1 coordinate 15,234,032, forward strand.
AATATAGAATGACAGTGGCCAAAAAACTAAACGAAGTCAAAGTCGGTAGTCCGCCATTTCTTGACGCCATTTTGACAAGTGCGGCCACATTTTTTACTGGGAACATGGGTTCCTTTTTAATCATTAGTCACAAGAAACACAACTATGTGCATTTTATAGGGATGTGGGGAGGTTGCACGATAGAGGGGGTCTGTCCCACAGACTACGTCTTCTTCTTGATTACATCTACGGTCTGTTGACCATATTGATATTGTTGACCATAAAGATATTGTTTATCTCCAAAATTCTTTATATTAGTTTTAACTATTTATTTATTGTGTTATTGAATTATATTCATGGTGATGTATATTGAACTGTTTAAAACTTATATTTTCCAGTAAAAACAGGTTTAAGAAAAGAAAAAATCTATATAAATTGTGTCAAACTTCGAGAAATGCACAATTTCTTAAAACAATATCAAATCTATACATTTTCTTTTTTTAGTATTTTAAGGGAAACAACCATAGAATAAAATGTTCTAATGAATCGTGACCCAAGATTCCTGTTAATAGTTCATGAAGTCCATGGCTAATGGTAAAATTGAGAAATTTTTTTTTCATTATCACTATTTTATTATTAGTAGATGAGGTTTGGGCGAGCTGGGACACTTTTTTGAGCAGCCAATCAGAAGCCAGCATTTGGTCACGTGACCTATGACGAGAAATTTAAATTTGAATTTTTGCCTCGACCTAACCTTAACTGCAACGTGGTCTTGCCTCGATCCTACCTTAACCACCACGTGGTCTCACCTCGACCTAACCTTAACTATTAGGCCACGCCCCTTTTTAGTCACGTGACCCGCAGCGCATCCTGGTCTACGCTCCGCCCGCATATTTTAGTCACGTGATCCAGTCACGTGACCCGCGTAACCTCCTGGTCTGTGATCCGCTCGCATATTTTAGTCACGTGATCCAGTCACGTGAACCATGAAACCTCCTGACCTATGCTCCACCCATAAGATTTACCCCCTCCACCCATTGAAGGGTCAGGTACCCACCTTATAGAGCATGAGTGTACCCGGCCACCATTTTGTTTTTCTTACACCGCCATTTTGTTTTTCTACCGTTTGAGAGACTTAAGGTTTTGTTGAAGGGTCGGGTACCAACCTTATAGAGCATGAGTGTGCCCGACCTCCATTTTGGTTTTTATACACCGCCATTTTGTATTTTCTACCGTTTGAGAGACTTGAGGTTTTGTTGAAGGGTCAGGTACCAACCTTATAGAGCATGAGTGTACCCGGCCACCATTTTGTTTTTCTTACACCGCCATTTTGTTTTTCTACCGTTTGAGAGACTTGAGGTGTTGATGATGGTTCAGGTACCCATCTTATAGAGCATGAGTGTACCCGGCTGCCATTTTGTTTTTCTACCGTTTGAGAGACTTGAGGTTTTGTTGAAGGGTCATGTATTTTCTACAGTTTGAGAGACTTGAGGTTTTGTTGAAGAGTCAAGTACCCACCTTATAGAGCATGAGTGTACTCGGCCACCATTTTGTTTTTCTTACACCGCCATTTTGTATTTTCTATAGTTTGAGAGACTTGAGGTTTTGTTGAAGGGTTAGATACCCACTTTATAGCCTGTAACCTGCCCATTGTTTACATAACCTTTACAGTATTTAACTTTACCAACATGTAAACTGGTTGGAACATGTATAGACAAGTTGGATGATGCCCAGGTGAAATGCAAACATGGACATTGAACTCTTAATCCCTAAATCATAAATAAATAGTAGGGTTCGTTAATCCTATAACAGCTTTTGGACTTTGAACTCTTAATCCCCAATCTTTCTTATCTCGCTGAAACATAAACAAAACAACTTTTCAATGTACTGTATTTTGAATCTCTGATAGTATAAATAATGGTCTTAAAAGGATTAACTTTTAATTCTTTAAGTTCCTATCGAACTTTTAATCCCTAAAATATATCGACAAATCAAAATGACTGTATCATGCTGGCCAAAGAGGATATATCTTTTCATAGCTTTGAAATATTTTCAAAGTACACGAGTCGGTACTAATAACTTCGAACACGATGCAGTAAATTTTTATTAATGAATAATAATTAATCCTTGTTAACGTAAACAAAACCACTTTTTAATCTTCTAGGTATTTTTAATCTCTGATTATATAATCAATAGACTTACAAATTTACAAATATATCGATAAATCGAAACGACGGTATCACGCTGGCCAAAGAGGTTGTCCCTTTTCATAGCTTTGAAATATTTTCAAAGTACACGAATCGGTATTGACAACTTCGAACACGATGCAGTAAATTTTTATTAATAAATATTAAATAATCCTTAATTAACACTAATTCTTAAACCTTTAACAGCTTTTGGACTTTGAGATGTTAATACCAAAACATAAAGAATGATTTAGGACTTGTTAATCCTTCCGCTAAAAAGTAAACAAATTTAGCTTTCGCAATAATGCTCTATCTCTTAATCCTTCCTTTAAAAGTAAACAATGGACTTTGAACTGTTAATCCTCTATCATTACTCATCTCGCTGAAACATAAACAAAACAACTTTTTAATCTTATATGTATTTTTAATCTCTCATAGTATAAAAAACCACATAAAAGGATTAACGAATAATGATAATGAATCTTTTAATCATTTCATAATATTTGGATAGGTGGCGTCATTATTATTAGCTATTATTTTATGCAATTTTTCCCAATTTTTCCCTTTACCTACCTATTTCTTTTTTTAAATTGTCTATAACCTTCTCAATGTTTATACATTTTCGGTCCGCTAGGGCGCAGTACCTTACTCCACTAGGGAATTTTCCTGGCTAGTTTACATAATGTTCTCAATGTCTATGATTTATGCAACCTTCCCAATGTTTACCTTTACCTACCTATTTGTTTACTTTTTCTTTAACCTTACCAATATTTAAATCTTATGTAAATATAGTCTTCTCAACTGATTTTTTTGCCTTTCCTAAATTGTTTTTCCCCTTTTCTGAACTTGATTTAATTATAATTAACTACCCTGGTTCCTAATTGCACTCGTTGCACCTTGCGATATCATCGGCTCCTTTCGGCTGCTCGCTGACGGTGACGCTCGTTCGTCCTCGTTTTTCCTCGGGCTCCCACCTCGATCTCCCTAATCTGCCTTAGGGTGCTCCCGATTCGAGAATAACCGAACTCCTCCGACCTCATATGATCATCCAGAATCACTAGGAAAAATTTGAAAAAATCTCCTCTTCTCACCTGGACTTCTTCTCCTACGGTTCCAACCATTCATTTTACTCAGCACGTAGAGGTCTCTCGTCTGCGTACCCCTTGATCAACTCTAAATATTTACATTTTTCATAACTTGAAGTCCTATAATTTTAGTGGTTTATAGTAATTTTAGCGGTTTTTATTGATTTTAGTCATTTCTCATCAACTTCTAATGGCAAAATACAGTTCGGCAATAATACCATGCTTAATGTTTAACCGAATCCATCATTTTCTTTCAATTCATTGATAATATCTTTTGAGTAGCTCTTTTACTGCTTTACTGGTCTTTTACCTCTAATTTTTAACATAGCTTTATATTTTTTAGTATATTTTAACCAATTTTAGATATTATTTTTTGTTTTTATAATTGATTTTACCTGTTACTTTATTGATTTTAGTAAATTTTAATGATTTTAGAAATAAAATAAAACGTTTTATTAGCAAATATTTGTATATAAATCTGTTTTGAGATGATTTATTATCTATAGTTGATATTATTTGAGAATGTTGATGTAAGATGTGCTATATTTGGTCCCCATTTGTATGATATTATGTTGTTGTTTTTTTTTTCATTCCTAATGATGCCCGAATTAGCGAAACGTTGACTGATCAGATATTTACTGCTGTTTAAAATACTCAAAACTTTATTCAGGATTCTTCCAGAAATATACTGATAATTTATAATTAGAATTTAAGATAATTTTGAATATTACAATGTTTGCCATCATCGGATGATAGATAATATTAACAGTAACTAATATGAGCAAAATGTCAATATTAGAATGTTTGCCATCATCGGATGATAGATAATATTAAGAATAACTAATATGAGCAAAATCGTGGCAGTTGGAGCACAATTCTGATCACACTTTCCCCACTTAAAATTCCAAATATTTACATTTTTCATAACTTGAAGTTCCATAATTTTAGTGTTTTTTAGTAATTTTAGCGGTTTTTATTGATTATTAGTTATTTCTCATCAACTTCTAACGGCTAAATACAATTCGACAATAATACCATGCTTAATGTTTGACCGAATCCATCATTTTCTTAAGTTCGCCTATGAGGCACCACTATCAGTACTTGTTTCCTCATCAAAGTTTGTTTATCGATTAATCAACAATCAATTCAATAAATTTTAACGAGTCCATCTTGCTTTTGCACACTAATTTTCTGTTGGACAGAACATTTATGGACTTCACCAGGATGAGAACCATTGTTAAGAGGTGTTTCATAGCACTCCAGGATTTTAAAATGAGTAGCTGATGGAGGGAAAATGAGGTAGTTATAGCACAAGCATATGCTGATCACACTTTCTACGAAGAATAGCATCAGGCCTCGTCTATGAGACATTTTTCCCAGTTACTTTCGCCTTGCAGAGGTGTGTTTATTGGTAAACATAGCAATCACATACTAGATTTTATTTGTTTTTATTAGATTGATATTTATTTTTTATTAAGAGGCGGAAGCTGGACCTCATTAAGACTCCAATATCGTTTGGTAATAAACTCCAATCAATCCAAAATGTTAAATATTTCCTCAAAAAAAAACAAATTTAACGGAAGGCATTAGCTCCGTAGAAGAGTCAAGTACCCACTTTATAGAGCATGATTGTACCCGGCTGCCATTTTGTTTTTTCTACTGTTTGAGAGACTTAAGGTTTTGTTGAGGGGTCAGGTACTCACTTTATAGTCTGTAACCATCCCAACGGTTATATAATCATAACCTATACGATGAAGGGTCAGGTACCCTCCTTATAGGGCATAAGTGTACCCGACCGCCATTTTGTTTTTGTTTTCTGGGTGAAATGTAAACATGAACTTTGAAAACATAAACAAAGGGTAGGGCCACTTAATCCTATCACATCTTATGGACTTTGAACTGTTTATCTCTAACATATAAATAAATATCATAGTCCCTTAATCCTATAACAGCTTTTGGACTTTGAGCTGTTAATTCCTAAAATATAAAGAAAGATATAGGACTTGTTAATCCTTCTGCTAAACAGCAAACAAATTTAGCTTTCGCAATAATGCTCTATCCCTTAATCCTATAATAGCTTTTGGACTTTGAACTGTTAATCCTTAAAACATAAATAAATAGTAGAGTTCCTTAATTCTATAAGAGCTTTTGGACTTTGCGCTCTTAATCCCCAACCTTTCTTATCCCCCATAAACATAAACAAAACAACTTTTCAACGTTCTACGTATTTTTAATCTCTTATAGGATAAATAATGGCCTTAAAAGGATTAACTTTTAGTCCTTTAAGTTCCTATCGAACTTTTAATCCCTAAAATATATCGACAAATCGAAACGACTGTATCACACTGGACAAAGAGCTTATACCTTTTCATAGCTTTGAAATATTTTCCAAGTAAACGAGTCGGTATTAATAACTACGAATATTTTGCAGTAAATTTTAATTTATGAATATTAATTAATCATTAATTCATGTTCAACTTTTATACTTAAACAAAATAACTTTTTAATCTTCTACGAATTTTTAATCTCTGATTGTATAATCAATGGACATACAAATTTACAAATATATCGATAAATCAGAACGATTGTATCACGCTGCCCAAAGTGGTTGTACCTTTTCATAGATTTGAAATATTTTCAAAGTACACGAGTCGGTATTAATAACTTCGAATACGATGCAGTAAATTTTTATCAATAAATATTAATTAATCCCTAATCAAGACTAATTCTTAATTAGCACTAATTCTACAGGTACTCTATTCGACTTGCTCGAACCTGTCTGAATAGAATGGGAGCAGGTCGACTCATGCTCGCTTCATAACGGGTGGGAGGGGGTACTATGATCTGTAGAGGGGGAACTCCCAGCGGGTAGTGGGAACCTCACAGCCAATCAGATTCGAGTATTCCCCTTCTATAAATAGGGCCTTTTTTCGGAGCTCTTCCTCATTATCTCATCGTGCTAGTTGCAACATTTCTGGAAACGTGTGAGTTGATGTTTTTTTTAAACCTGTTATTCTCTTTGGTTGGAGTGTAGTTTTATCTCATTGTGCCATATCAGTTTATAAATTCGCTTTTAATTTTCTCATTGTTTAATTTTTTTTTAACTGTTTAATATTTTTTTCAAAGTTAAGATTAACTCTTTTGTTTTTAATTTTAATTTTTTGCTTAATTTTTTTTTTTCAATTCGTCTTTAATTTTCTCATAGTTTAATTTTTTTCTTCTATATTAGTTTTCAATTCGTTTTTAATTTTCTCATTGTTTAATTTTTTTCTTCTATATTAGTTTTTCTATTATTTTTAATTGTATAATAATTTTTTAAAAAATTAAGATTAATTCTTTTGTTTTCAATTAATTTTGAGTTTTTCTTTATTTAATATTTTTATAGTTAGAATTTTAGTTATTTCATTTTAAATTATCTTTTTATTATTTTTTTTTTTTTTTATCATGTCGTCATTAAATAAATGTCAGTATTGTGATAGAGTTTTTAGTAGGGAGTCTAACAAGGTCCGTCATGAAAAGTCATGTCCAGCTACTCAGACATGGCGTGCATGTGTTTCCTGCGATAAGATTTTTAATTCTGAAGCGCAGTGCAGAAAGCATGTACGTCGCTGTCAGCCAGAAACACCGCTCGTCATGACAAAGCGAAGGCGGTTGGAGGCGGCTATGGGGTCTCTATTTGAGATAGAAACATCATTTGGAGGAGACCTCAAGACTTTTTTCCTTCCATGTTCTGAACCAATCGATGCAGTGGAATTTCTCTGCAATCAGACAGATACTCTATATCGATTGATTTCAGAATTTTGGTCGGAATCAGACGCTCCCCTAAAGTTCCATTTGGTATTGGAGGCTACAGATGAAAACGTCAAAGGAGAGACGTGCGATCGTGCCTTCAAAACCAAAAATAAAGCTATCTACGACATCTCTTCCGTCTTGGATTGCCTAAGTGGAATGTATGCGAAGATGGCTACCGAGATAGCGATGAAGGGGAGCGGATGGTTCCTTAAAGGTCTTGACGGCCTTCTCTTGAAAGTCAATCGATTTAGACCTCTAGGCGCCTCCAGCTATATAGCGCTTCCGCCTAAAATCGCAGCTAGAAAAGCTATTATAAATGTCCAAAATGATGACGAGCAGTGTTTCAAGTATGCAATATTGTCACATCTCGTCGTCAATACCACTCGAAGGTGGTAATTCACAACGAGTGAGCAAGTATAAAAACTTGCAACACAGATACAACTTTGACTGCATTTTCTTCCCCACTCCTCTCCAAGAGGTGAAAACCTTTGAGCGACACAATAACATCAGTGTCAACGTTTTCGTCATTGGAGAGTCTGGAGACGTGTATTCGCTCAAAGTGGTTAAAGAGGAGAAGGCTGATCATCGTGATCTGAGGAGAAATAAATCTCCTTCGGAATGACAGTGGGCGCCTTCACCGTTAGGTTTGTGGACTCCTTCCGTTTCCTAGCTTCCAGTCTCGATAGGTTGTCCAAGAATTTACCCAAGCCTAACTTTAAGGAGACGGCTAAATTCTTCCCCGCCGATCATTTATTCATACATCGCTTATCTGGACGCCAACAACTTGTACGGATGGGCGATGTATGAAGATTCCTCCTGGGGATCTCGACTTGGGTCCAGATATTTATTACTCGCTTTTCCATACCGGTTGGCACAAGTCACCCCTTGAGATACCCCACACACGATGAGATAATGAGGAAGAGCCCCGAAAAACGGCACTATTTATGGAAGGGGAATACTCGAATCTGATTGGCTGTGAGGTTCCCACTACCCGCTGGGAGTTCCCCCTCTACAGATCATAGTACCCCCTCCCACCCGTTATGAAGCGAGCATGAGTCGACCTGCTCCCATTCTATTCAGACAGGTTCGAGCAAGTCGAATAGAGTACCTGTAGAATTAGTGCTAATTAAGAATTAGTCTTGATTAGGGATTAATTAATATTTATTGATAAAAATTTACTGCATCGTATTCGAAGTTATTAATACCGACTCGTGTACTTTGAAAATATTTCAAATCTATGAAAAGGTACAACCACTTTGGGCAGCGTGATACAATCGTTCTGATTTATCGATATATTTGTAAATTTGTATGTCCATTGATTATACAATCAGAGATTAAAAATGCGTAGAAGATTAAAAAGTTATTTTGTTTAAGTATAAAAGTTGAACATGAATTAATGATTAATTAATATTCATAAATTAAAATTTACTGCGAAATATTCGTAGTTATTAATACCGACTCGTGTACTTGGAAAATATTTCAAAGCTATGAAAAGATATAAGCTCTTTGTCCAGTGTGATACAGTCGTTTCGATTTGTCGATATATTTTAGGGATTAAAAGTTCGATAGGAACTTAAAGGACTAAAAGTTAATCCTTTTAAGGCCATTATTTATCCTATAAGAGATTAAAAATACGTAGAACGTTGAAAAGTTGTTTTGTTTATGTTTATGCCGGATAAGAAAGGTTGGGGATTAAGAGCGCAAAGTCCAAAAGCTCTTATAGAATTCAGGAACTCCACTATTTATTTATGTTTTAAGGATTAACAGTTCAAAGTCCAAAAGCTATTATAGGATTAAGGGATAGAGCATTATTGCGATAGCTAAATTTATTTGCTGTTTAGCAGAAGGATTAACGAGTCCTATATCTTTCTTTATATTATAGGAATTAACTCTACTATTTACTTATGTTTTAAGGATTAACAGTTTAAAGTCCAAAAGCTATTATAGGATTAAGGGACTATGATATTTATTTATATGTTAGAGATAAACAGTTCAAAGTCCATAAGATGTGAAGGGATTAAGTGGCCCTACCCTTTGTTTATGTTTTCAAAGTTCATGTTTACATTTCACCCAGAAAACAAAAACAAAATGGCGGTCGGGCACACTCATGCCCTATAAGGAGGGTACCTGACCCTTCATCGTATAGGTTATGATTATATAACCGTTGGGAAGGTTACAGACTATAAAGTGAGTACCTGACCCCTCAACAATACCTTAAGTCTCTCAAACAGTAGAAAAAACAAATTGCGGCCGGGTACACTTATGCTCTATAAAGTGGGTACCTGACCCTTCGACAAAATCTTAAGTCTCTCAAACAGTAGAAAATACAAAATGGCGCCGTAAGAAAAACAAAATACCGATGTAAGAAAAACAAAATGGTGGCCGGGTACTCTCATGCTCTACAAGGTGGGTATCTAACCCTTCAACAAAACCGTAAGTCTCTCAAACGGTAGAAAAACAAAATGGCGGTGTAAGAAAAACAAAATGGTGGCCGGGTACACTCATTCTCTATAAGATGGGTACCTGACCCACCAATGGGTGGAGGGGGTAAATCTTGTGGGCGGAGCATAGGTCAGGAGGTTTATGGGTCACGTGACTCGATCACCTGACCAATCCTTGTGGGCGGAGCGCAGGCCAGGAGGCACCGCTGGTCACGTGACTGGAACACGTGACTAAAAACAGGTGGGCGGAGCATGGACCAGGAGGTGCCATGGGTCACGTGACTGGATCACGTGACTAAAACATGTTTGCGGAGCATAGGCCAGAAGGCGCCGCGGGCCACGTGATTGGATCACGTGACTAAAAAGGGCGGGGCATAAGGGTCACGTGACTAAAAAGGGGCGTGGCCTAATAGTTAAGGTTAGGTCGAGGTGAGACCACGTGGTGGTGAGGATAAGGTCGAGGCAAAAATTCAAATTTCCCGCCATAGGTCACGTGATCAAATGCTGGCTTCTGATTGGCTGCTCACAGATGGTGTGCCAGCTCCCGCATTTTCCCTCTACTTATATGTATAACAATGCACAGTGTTAGATGCCTTTGAAATGAGGCCTTTTCAGAATAATTACTGAATTGTCATTTTATTCATTCAAATAATATAAATGCTATCTTATATGAAACGATGAGATAATTTAATAGAACTCCTTTTTGCTTTTTGAAGGTAGGCGAGTTTTGCCGAAACAACATTTATTTAATCATTTACTTAATATATTTTGTATTCAATGTGTCTGTGACGGTTCCAGAAGTGAACAGATCAATCGAACTATATTATTTATCTTTATCACTTTAAAAGGCCTAGCCTAGTGGCCATAGCGATCTTTTCCAACGATGACGTCTTTACCAATTCCCTTAAATAAACTAAATGATGGGCATGCAAGATAATAAACAAATATAATAACACATTTTTAACGTACATTCCATTTTTATTTAAGTGCTATCATAGACAAAACAATTGACTATAACGTAACATATGTATTTGAGAATACTGAGTCTGAATTCAATATTAAAATATCACTAGATTGCCACATAATATTGCATAAACTGTACACATGAGTGTTAGGGACTACGACTTATCTGTTTTGCCTTCGTAGTCTCGGGTGCTCTCCTCGAAACCGCTTGGAATACAGACATCTAACCTGTCGCCGGCCTCCGGAGGTAAGGACCCAATATTACCTTGCAGGCGTTGTCATATTGGAAACCTATTTATTTTTATATTGAATAAATTATGTGGCAACTGCTTAAATTGCCCATTGTTTAATTACTATTATTTAATTGAAAATATCTCCTTCCATCCCAGTATTCTCAATACATAGCATCTGAGATTGAATAATTACTGCAATTATATGGTATTTAATTGTTTCATTGTACATTTTAGTAGATGCAGGATTCAAACTGTAATGTTGAAGGCATTTACAACGTTATAATAAGAATATGCGCTGTTCATTACCTAAAAACAGAAGAAAAAAAAAATAATAATTCCACACTCAAATAATAAAGAAAAAAAAAATAAATTATGTTATTAATAGCTTACACTTCCAAAGGTATCCATGTTGACCGGCACTATACCACCAGCTGTCATTGTCATCGGTTTGAGAGTCACTGTTTGGAATATGGCGATGCTCTGAGCGATGCTTTTGTTGCAATAGTACCATTTGGTACTGTACATTGTGAACCGGAGGTCTAAGCTCTGTAACATATAACACAGGAATATCCTGCAAGTACTCAATATATCCTTTTTTTAAAAAAAGAAAAAACATGTATTAGTCCCCAAGTAATGATATATAGATAATTTTATACGAAATTAAAAAAAAATCCTTGTAATCTCTTAAACTCATTTCAAACCATCCCCTTTTGAATAGTCAGAAATCCAAACCTTTTTACTTACAGGAGATTATGAAACAATGACATTGTTTAACCGAACGCATTCCATTGCATTTATTTATAAAATAAGTATTTGAATGTGTTCGCTAAGCACAATGGCAGAGTTACCACAGCAGAAATAAGGTTTCTGAGGGAAATACTCTGCTAAAATGGAAGGACAGATAACGGTTGGGACACAGATGTCGAGTCCGATGAACATGTATGCCTACGGAGCCTGCAGTGAACATAGAGACATCCTGCGTCATTTATATTAAGATGCTGGAATCCATAGAAAATTATTAATCTTTCAAACTTCTAATTCTTAATTGATTGTATAGACGACGTTTCGGACTTCACTGGTCGATTTTCAAGGCCGAAAAACCGATATTTAAACTGTAAAAGTAAGTTATTTATAAATAAATGACTTTGATATTACTATTGAAACTAACTATTATGTAATGTTTTTACTTCCAATACTTACGAAGTATTGTAATCGCGAAAATTTTTCGATTTTCAGATTTCAACGGAAATATACATTTTGGCTTAAAGGTCATATTAGACTTTTACAAAACATTATATTAAAATATAATGAAAAATCTCTCAAATTTGGTAAATAGGACTTTTATATCGATATGAATGTATTTGGTTAAAATTGGTGAGCCGAAAAGGGTACTTTACTTGAAGGTCATAATAAGCTTACATCAAAAATTATATATAAATTAAATACAGAAATCATATGCTTCGGTAATAAAGGTTACAAACGCAATTTGGCTTGCAATCCAATTAAACATCTGTATAACTTGTTTTAATTGTTAAAATTGAGTTTAAAATACTGGTTTTCCTCCTCATTTGTGAAATCAACAAGTCTGCAGCAGGATAATAAGATATAAGTTTGGGTTCTTCCGCTTAAAATGTCGAAACCGTCGATTTCCAATGCTTTATCTCGTGATATTGTCAGTTTTAATGTTGTCACGGAACACGAAGAAATCTCTAGAAAACTAGTTATCTATTGAAGGAAAACGTGACATTGACAGTTCTAATGTTGTCGTGGAACACGAAGATATCTCTTGGAAACTATTTACTTACTAAAAAAAACGACATATAATAACGGAACGAGACCTCCAGAAACAAGAGTATGAGAGAAAAATATTAATATTTCAGTGGTCTGTGGAAAGTAAGTCACGGTAAAGTAATGAATGACCGGTAAGCAGGTTATGTATGAAAAGGAATGTTAACGGGCGCAGTGGACATACTTTTAACAGGCCACTAATTTTATATTAAAAATATTAATTTTGTAAAATTTATTATTAAAAATATTAATATTTGTTTATTATAAAGAATTAATGACAATCATCAATGATTGGATCAGATACATATATCATAAATAAGAAGACCTCATGCAGCCTTGAAAATAATGTAGTCTGAAATGTCGTTTCTACAATCACAAAAGGTGTAGAAATTTGAAAGGATAATAATTTTACCATCTTTCAGCATCTCGATAAAAATTAAAAAAACCTTTCGTTACAGTTAGCTACAATAGTCATATCAAAGTCATTTATTTGTAAATAACTTACTTTTACAGTTTAATTATGGTATTATAGCATATGCTACTAATGACTATGCTAATCCTTTATGTATGGATTTCTTATTTAATATATTATTATTTAACATAGAACATAAATAATTATTTATTAATTAAAATAATATAAGTTATTATAATATTATATATATATATATATTATATTTTATATATATATATATATATATATATATATATATATATATATATATATATATGTATGTATGTTTACATTATTTAATATATTATGCAATTCCCTCCTCCCATATAATGCTGCTATTATTTCACCATAATCTTTGTTCCCTAATATTTATTAATAAGTACCGGCGCTTATGGACATCTTAATCAATTAAATTATAAGAACACGTAAGTTCTTTGTTAATCGTGAAGTAATAATTGAAAGAGTGGTCGCTCTGTTATATACCTTTAAATTCGATTTTTAGTAACAATAAATTTACTCTTTACTCAAACTCATTTATCCCATGTATATTTAATTACTACTACCCATTGCTCATCATTCATTCGAGTAAATGGCTGACTTATTTTTTGTCGAATTAGCAATGTTTGTATTACAACCACTATGTATTTTGTATTACTATTTATTAATATATTATTTTAAAAAATATTCTTTTATGTCATGGAAAACATGGTTCCATTCAACAAGTTGAAAAATCACCGAAAGAAGTTGAAACAGCCATTTGGACTGCTGACTACACTGAATTATTTATCAAAAAACATATATTTCAAAATGACGTTATTTTTCTTGACGAAGCTCAATAAGATTAATTTATGAATTAAATAGTAAACTTGTATTACCAAATCAGTAATGTATTGACTGAATACGGAAAAAAGGTACTGGAATCCGATTTCTGCGAAACAAAGTAAAACAGATGCAATTGTAGTTCCTGGGAGTTCGATTCCCTGAAATAAAAATATATATATATTGTATAATAGATTATGAAAATATATTTATTTAACTGGTATGATTGATTTAATTCATGATTCAAAAATAACTTACTGAGGTGGTTGAAAGTAGACTCAGAGCAATTACAATGGTGCCACCCATGTAGGACATTAAAACTGGCACTGTATATAGTTCCTTCACGCAGTTAAAGGCTCTGCGGAAAAAAAAAATTATGTTTAAATAATAAACATACTTTAAGTCTGCCTATGTATACCTGTGTATTATGTACAATTATGTTCTTATTTAGTCGACCTTTGAAAAAATACTGCACCTAGACACTAAAACGGTATATTATATTAAAGAATAATTTATAATTATTACATCATATATCATAAATAAATAGGATATGAAATTAATAGTGTTTATTCTGTTAATTAATTATTTTTTGAGTTTTCAATATTATCTTTTGATATTTTGGTCCCTTTCCGTAATTAGTTTGATAAGAATTTTTTGAAAAATGTAAGATTGATTCTACTTGTTATACAACTTCTCAAAAACGAAAATACCTCATTTTTAAGAAGAAGTTGGTCTGCGGTGGGAGTGTAACTTATTAGTCTGTTCTTAAACGACCGCAACTCTTGACCAACATCTTCAAATTATATCTACTGTCAACTTTACCCACACCAATATGAAAATACCTTATTATGATCTGATGATGCTCAAAATTTTTATTTAAGCATTTGTTATAACAATAGATGAATTCTTTAGTATAAAAGGTCTTTTGTGAAGAAACGTCAAATCGGCGGGAAAATACTCGCTCGCACATGTGTTTTGTGCGCTCATCTATGTTTTTCAAAGACTCTATCAATATATTCAACTGAAGAATAATATTTTGGGTATTACAGATGTATGTCCATCCGGTCATCCCGATCGTACATGCGATGATTGAGGCGTGCATCACTTGCAATAGGGCTGTTATGTAATATCCAGGACCGTCTTTGGTGTAGTAAGGGTATACTCCGAAGCCGTAAGGAAGGTTATCGCTGACGAGACCATTCGTCTTGTTGAAATCGAAGGTGCCCAGTCTGTCCAAGACATTGGCCAGGACAAGAGCCGCGCCTGTGGCTACACAAGCAGAAGCTGGAATCACTGCAAGGCGCCTCCTCTGCCGCAGCATATCCTCTTGAAACTTGGAGACGACTCCCAGATCTGGTTCATGATAGTCATAGAAGCCAGTAGCTATCAATCGGTGCACATGTAAGAAGGCACTGGGATGCCGACGGGCATCAACTATTACAGCTATTACCAGAAAACTAAGAAGTCCAATATGAAAGCTGTGTACGAAAACTATGAAGTTTATACTGTACATGGCAAAAGATCCACGGATGAGAAGGGCGAAGTGGAATGTAAGTATCGCGGAGTACGCTACGAACTGGACGTTGCTCAGAACGCGATGCTTCTTGCCCATCTTCTGGTATAGCAAAGAGATCTGTGCCATGAAGTGGTAGGTGTTGTCAATGAATTTCTCAGTCAAGTCATCAGATTGGATATTCGATTTTTCAATCAAACGACCAAATTTGTCTGTTCGCAACATCTTGTGCTTTCTGCTCAAACTGAGCAGAATGTTGCCTTTCTTGACAATATATCATGAGATAACAATAAAAAAAAGAAATGGACTCTGAAACGCTAAAAAAGTTCAGCATGAGATGCAGCATAATTTATTGACTCTTCTGCGAAAACGTCCATCTAATATTAATGTTTGGATAAGACCTCACTGTTTTCCGAACTACTATAATGATTGAATAATTCCTAAGTAAAAGAATTTGGAAAGTAAGATAAAAAAAAAATGTATTTTTTAATCCTGCTTTCCAAAATTGTAATCTCTATGAACGGCCATAAAAAGTTTTTGTTTATAGTCTGTGGACCAGACACCTCTACCTCGAACTCTCTCCCACCACATCCCTATAAATTACAACATTGTTATGTTCCGTATGACTAATGACTATAGTGAATGTTCTCTGTAAAAAATAGAAGCCGCACCTTGCCAAAATTGCATCCAAAGTTT
Source organism: Rhaphigaster nebulosa (assembly GCA_948150685.1). Lineage (NCBI taxonomy): Eukaryota > Metazoa > Arthropoda > Insecta > Hemiptera > Pentatomidae > Rhaphigaster > Rhaphigaster nebulosa. The sequence continues at coordinate 15,249,978 of OX411306.1, forward strand.
TTTGGACACTGCCATTCAGAATTTGCCTTAATTTCGCCATAATTGACTTTTTGTGTATGCTGGTTAGTCAAAAAATCATACGACATAGAACAATAGAAAAAAATAACTGGCTTAGACACTAAAAAAAACTCGGTGAAGTCAATTATTTGAGTCGTTTCCACGAAAGTTGAAATTTCAAGAACAGTAGCGATTAAACTGACAATAATAGGAGATCCGGATCCCCTCCTCCGAAATTACAAAATACTTTTACTTATTCTTATTTGTAAAGAAATAAATAATATATCTGGACATAGATAATATTATTATATAGAGAGTGGGCCCCTTATATCCCCTTTCGGATTGGTTTTCTTTAAAGTATATCCTTGGTCGGGCCTCTTCCTCCCCCGAAACGAAATCCTGGCTCCTCTACTGTCTGTACGCTTAATAGTTCCTGAGGTATCTAACTTTTCTTGAGATGTGGCTCACGATATACCCGTCACCGATTTTTATCAAAAATTTTTGGGTGATTCTACATTGAAAACAAATCGACCCATATCCTACTGTTTTGAACAATGGGTCCCAGGAGCTGAGAAAATAAATAAAACATGCTGAAAATCCTTAATTTTATATCTCCAGTTTCAAAAATGATATCGACATGATTTTTTTAGCTAAACATTTCCTTTTAGAGTATATCAATGGAAAATTATAAGCATAAAAAAATATTTGGTCAAATAAATTTTAAAAGAAATTTTTAAATTATTTTGTAAACTAGCCTTATAGATCATTTCACACCAAACAGATTTAATAAGCCTCAATGTTGAAAAAATCATTTCAAGCTCTGCACTTCATTTTCAATTTACCCGATATCGAGAGGGCAGAAAAACAGGGGAGTTTCTTCTAAACTGAAGATGGGGAATAGAGCTTCAAACTTCTTCTTCTTTCACTCCCTCCTTAGTGCCATAAGCGTGGAGGAACGGCCTCGGCCCATCTCGCCCACTGAACCCTGTCGCTGGCCCTTCTTCTCATATCCACCATCGTGCTTCCCAAGTCTCACCAGATAGTTTTGATATATCATCCTGGGTCTGCCTCTAGGTCGCCTTCCCTCTGGTTTTGCTTCCAAGAGCCATTTAGCCTTTTGGTTATCGCCCATCCTGTATACATGACCAAACCATTTCAGTTGGCGTTCTTCAATAATTTCTTTTACTGGTCTTACATTCAGTTCCTCTCTTATTCTCTCATTTCTCCAGCAGTCTCTTCTTGTTTTTCCAAGTACTCTCCTAAGGTACCTCATTTCTATGGCCGTTACTTTGCTCGATGTTTATCAAGAACAGTCCAGCTCTCCGCACCATATAGAAGGGCAGGCAGAAACACTGTTTTAAATAAGGTTATTTTGGTTTCTTTATTTATCTCCTGTTTCCCTGATATTGTAGTGCAGATAGAGTAGAACACACCATTAGCCTTCTTGACTCTATGTAGAACCTCTTGGTCTATTCTCCCATCTCTGCTGAAAATCGTGCCCAGGTACTGGACATTATCTACCTTCTCTAGCGGCTCATTATTGCATGAAATATGAATTGGGTCTTCCCCGTCTCGGCCGATAACCATTACCTTACTTTTAATAGGATTTATTTCCATTCCTTTCCTCTGGAGCTCTTCCGACCATTCATCGACAGCCTTTCCTGGGTGTCAGCAATCAGGACAACATCATCCGCATATAGCAGAGCTTGTGCTTGTACAGGAATTAAATTCCAGTATTCCACTGTTGCTGTTGGTGTCCTTCGCTTGCAGACTTTCCATACTTCATCCATGCATATTATGAAAAGAAGTGGGCTTAGGCTGTCCCCTTGCTTGACGCCTTTATAAAACCTAAATGGCTCTGATTCAGTTCCGTTAAGCCGTATAATTCCCTTGGGATCCTGGTATACCGATTTGATCGCACTGATGAGAATGGGTGGCACCTGTTTTTCCTGTAAAGCATTCCAAATCTCTTGGCGGGGAATCGAATCGAATGCAGCCTTCAAATCCAGGAACGCCAAAAATAACTTTCTTCCTCCATCCCACGCTTTCTCAACAACCATTCGTAGTGAGAAAATATGGTTCTGGGTTTGTCTCCTTGGTCTAAAGCCAGTCTGCTCCTCTTCCAGACCATGTTCCACCTATCTCCTGAGCCTCTGTTCCAATATTCTTGTATATAATTTATATACTATAGAGGATAGGCATATTGGTCTATAATTCTCACACTTTGTCTGGTTGCCTTTCTTAAAAATCGGAATTATAATATTATTTTCCCAGTCATGTGGTATTATCTTTTCCGACCAAATCTTTTGAAAGAGGTTCTGTAAACACTTGACCATTTCTTCTCCACCATATTTTATGAAGTCTGGCGCGATGCTATCTCTTCCTGCTGCTTTGCCCAGTTTTATTTTATCCATCGCCAAAATAACCTCATCTTCTTCTATGACATCATCACTGTTCTCCACCTGGTTCTCGCAGATTCTAGGTCTTCTACGGCCGTCATGTTGAGGATATTGTCTGTATTCCTGGAGGGAAAATGTATCCTGATAATGCCTATGCCTTACCTTAAGAATTTCATTTTCTTGAGACACCAAATTACCGTTATTATCTTGGACACTTCGAACCTGTTTTCCTTTCTTCCCTCTTAGTCCATTTAAAGTGCTCCAGAATTTCCTTTGATTTTCTTCGAAGTTAGTTTGGATCTCTTTGGATTCCAAATTCCTCCCAAGATCTTGCCTTGGCTTCTCTGACAACTTGCTTGGAAATGTTTCTCTTTCTGACGTATTCATCCCAACAAGCTTGGGATTTATTCTGCCTATACAGACTCCATGCTACTTTCTTATCTTTTGTCGCTTTTTGCACTTCATCATTCTACCATCTAGTACTTTTGGTCTGAGGCTTAATTTTCTTAATACCACATGCCTCTGTTGCACAAGAAAGAATAATTCTTTTGATATGAAGCCATAAATCATCGAGAACCATGTCATAATTGACTTCTTGTAAGTTAGTCAGCAGCACCTCTCTATATCTTTTAATTACTTCTGGATCTCTGAACTTTTCGGCCGCAATTCGTTCATATGTTTTGCAGTGTTTCTTCCGCGGCTTAGTAATTTTGGTATCAGCAACAACCAGGCGGAGATCTGTGCCTAACTCTGCTCCTGTAATGGCTTTTACATCCGTGAAACATCTGCGCATCCCTCTGCCATAGATAATGTAATCGATTACGCTTTTGGCTTCCCTCCCTTCCGCTTCAAAAGTAATTTTATGTATTAACTTATGTTTAAATTGGGAATTCCCAATAAGCATATCATTCTCTATGCAGAACTCTATCAATCTCTGGCCATTATCATTTTTAATTTCTTCTCCACCCCATAAACCTATTACTCCATGGGAGTTAGCATGATCCTGGCCTGTCCTGGCATTCAAATCTCCGCATATAACAACCATTCTGTTCTCAACTCGGCCTTCATCAACAGATCGCTGCAAGTCTTCATAAAACTGATCCTTATCAGTGACCGGTGAGTCTTCTGTAGGAGCATAAACTTGAATTATTGAGGTTCTGCCAATAGTGAGTTGGATGTTGGTTAATATGATGCGGGGTGACACACCTTCCCAGCTTTCTATCCTGTCAAACAATCCATCCCTCATAGCAAACGCCACTCCACTTTTGGCCCTTTCTCTCATATTTACTCCAGAGTAAATCATCGTGAATCCATAAGTCAATCTCTTAACACCATTTCCTTTCTTCTTAGTTTCACTGAGGCCTATAATGTCCACTTTGTATTTTTTAATTTCACCAACAAGTTCAATCTCTTTACCAGAGAGCGACTTAATGTTCCAAATACCTAATCGAATGTCCTTATCCATGCCGCGTCGGTTACCAGTAGACTGTCCAGATCCGAGGCTATTTAATCGTCTTTGAATCGGTTATACTTTGGGTGGGTGATTGGCCCAAGCCCCAAAGGTCCCTTTACCTTGGGACAACAGGGTCCTCTTTATATCGGGAACAGGAAACCCTAGATGGATTGCCTTCACCACGCCTCGGAGCTCCACCTGCCCCTTCGCAGTACATCAGCCGTTCTGCTGGTCTTCAGCTCCGCCTGATGATGTCGGATCATGGATCCAGTACTGGTGCTACTGCTACCTCACACCAGAGATATTTATCGACATCCCAGTCTCATATAACGTCTGCAGTGTAGGGGTGAGTGTAGTGTGCTGTTAATGTATCTGTATGAATGTCAGTGTACTGTCCCCCCAACCTGGAGGACTAGTGGCTAACTGCAGTACGATGACCGGGCGATGGTCATCGACCTTTGCTCAAATAGTGCAAATTGATACTAAAATGATATATTATAGTAAAGAATAATTTATAATTATGGCATCATATATCATAAATAAATAGGATAAGAAATTTATAGTGTTTATTCTGTTAATTAATTATTTTATGAGTTTTCAATATTATCTTTTGATATTTTGGTCCCTTTACGTAATTAGTTTGATAAGAACTTTTTGAAAAATATAAGATTGATTCTACTTGTAATATAACTTCTAAAAAACGAAAATACCTCATTTTTAAGAAGAAGTTGGTCTGCGGTGGGAGAGAGGTGGGAGTGTAACTGGTCTGCGGTGGGAAAGAGGTGGGAGTGTAACCGGTTTGCGGTGGGAGAGAGAGGGGAGTGTAATTGGTCTGCGGTGGAAAAGATGTTGGAGTGTAACTTATTAGTGAGTTCTTAAACGACCGCACCTCTTGACCAACATCTTCAAATTATATCTACTGTCAATTTTACCCACACCAATATGAAAATACCTTATTTTGATCTGATGATGCTCAAAATTTTAATTTAAGCATTTGTTATAACAATAAATTCGATTTTTCAATCAAACGATCAAATTTGTCGGTTCGCAACATCTTGTGCTTTCTGCTCAAACTGAGCAGAATGTTGCCTTTCTTGACAATATATCATGAGATAACAATAAAAAAAAGAAATGGACCCTGAAACGTTAAAAAAGGCCAGCATGAGATGCAGCATAATTTATTGACTCTACTGCGAAAACGTCCATCTAATTAATATTAATGTTTGGATAAGACCTCACGGTTTTCGGAACTATTATAATAATTGAATAATTCCTAAGTAAAAGAATTTGGAAAGTAAGATAAAAAAAAATATATTTTTTAATCGTGTTGTCCAAAATTATAATCTCTATGAACGGCCATAAAAAGTTATTGTTTATAGTCTGTGGACCATACACCCCTACCGTGAACTCTCTCCCTCCACATCCCTATAAATTACAACATTGTTATGTTCCGTATGACTAATGACTATGGTCAATGTTCTCTGAAAAAAATAGAAGCCGCACCTTGCCAAAATTGCATCCAAAGTTTTTTGGACACTGCCATTCAGAATTTGCCTTAATTTCGCCATAATTGACTTATTGTGTAAGCAGGTTAGTCAAAAAATCATACGACATAGAACAATAGAAAAACTGACAATAATACCGAAAATGTCTTCAAATAAAACTTGTGTAGCACTAATTCTTCTTCAGAAACCATTAATCACTTCTAAAAATAATCAAAATGGTTCCTTACAAAATCTACTGAATTAGCGGCAGGGACGAAGATAATTATTATAAACTACTTTATAGTGCATTAAACTATCTCTGATGTGAGAGGTAATTGACATCTTTACGCCTAGCAGTCCTGAGATATATCCTTTCAAAAAACAATTTTTGAAATAAATAATTACATTAATTACGATTTTAAAAAATCCCATAATGGTTATATCTTGTTTATCGGACAAGAAATTACTGTTTTATGAATTTATTTTGGCAAATATCATGGGAACCGCTCATTCTATGAATATAACCAGTTTATACTAATCAACGATTTATTTAACCAACTCTAATTTGAGTTGTGATTGTTATCTGTACGCAGTGGCGTAGCCAGGGGAGGGTCCAAGAGATCCGGATCCCCTCCTCCGAAATTACAAAATACTTTTACTTATTCTTATTTGTAAACAAATAAATAATATATCTAGACATAGATAATATTATTATATAGAGAGTAGTTAATTAAACTCGGAGGAGATGGATTTCATCGATTTGGTGATCGTTCATTAAGTTTTCGAAGTTGTTAATATCAAATTTACTATCAAACTCAAATTCGGCCACGAGTATTTCTACTTAATTAATAGTTTTCAAAATTCTTGGTATATAGCATTTCCACATCAATTGTAATCTTTTCCAAATCAATTGTCACCTTTTCCAATTCAATTGTAACCTTTTCCATTTCAAATGTAACTTTTTCCCTTTCAATTGTAATCCAACCGGGCATGAATTAATTCAATATTGTTTATTTTAGTATTGAAAAATAATTATTTTAATTACATTGATGAAACTGAAATAATTTCGGCATATGCTTTCGACATTTTTTTCGTTTATTGGATAATTGATATTAAGTGCTAATTTCAAGTAGTTTAAATTTTTTAAATAAAATTGTTGTTTATTTATTTTTAAATATTTATTATTTTCGATTTATTAAATGGGGGAGGGTGGGTTTCATCGCTTTGGTGATCGTTCATTATATTTTCCAATTTGTTAATGTCAAATTTACTACCGAAATTTTGTTCGGCTACGAGTGTTTCTACTTAATTATGTGTTTTCAAAATTCTTCGGTATAGGTATCGTTTACTAGGTTTGCAAGGGCGCTATTTCCGAAATCACTATCGGCTTTCCGATCGCGCATGCGCATTTCGCTTTTCCGTTTCTATTGAAGATTTCTATGATTAAGGGATCGTTTATTAGATTTTCAAGGCTTCTGATTCCATTACCTGAATTGGATTTAGGATAGCGCATGCGCATTTCGCTTTTCCGTTGCTGTTGAAGATTTCTATGATAAAGGGATCGTTTATAAGGTTACCGAGGGTTCTGATTCCATTTCCTGAATCGGATTTAGGCTAGGGCATACGCATTTCGCTTTTCCGTTGCTATTGAAGATTTCTATGATAAAGGGGTCGTTTATTATGTTTTCAAGGCTTCTGATTCCATTTCCTGAATTGGATTTAGGATAGCGCATACGCATTTCGCTTTTCCGTTGCTATTGAAGATTTCTATGATAAAGGGGTCGTTTACTAGGTTGCCGAGGGTTCTAATTCCATTTTTTTGGTTCGATTTTGGATTGCACATGTGTTTTTCGCTTTTCCGTTACTGTTGATGATTTCTATGACAAAGAGAAGGTTCTTATCGAGCATACGCATTTCTAATTACTATAAATCTCTTCGGAATAAGTATCGTTTATAATCAAGTTATCAAGTTATCATTCATCATATTTTCGAATTTACCATCAGATTTTTTATCCCGTCTACGCATTTCGATTTACTGTTCTTATTGAACTTTTCTTCGTTCATAATGGCCGTTTATTCGGTTTTCAAACGTTGGAATTGTATATTTTATCGAACATACTCATTTTGGATAACCGTAATCATTGAACTTTTTCTCGGTGAAGTTATTTTTATTAGGTTTTATAGAACCTAGAAGTGCTGGCGCAATCACAATTCCAATTAAGAAAATCTAATCAGAACCCTCGAAAATCTAATAATCGATACCAGTACCAAAGATATGTCAACTGTAATGGTAATTATAAATGCGCATGCTCGACAAAAAATTCATTGCAAATAACTGAATCAGAACCTTCGTAACCTTAAGAACGATCAATATATCATAAAAAACTCCAATAGTAACGGAAATGCAAAACGCTCATGTCCAATCCAAAATCGAACCAAAAAAATGGAATCAGAATCCTCGATAAACTTATAAACGATCCCTTTATCATAGAAATCTTCAATAGTTCAATGATTACGGTTATCCAAAATGAGAATGTTCGATAAAATATACAATTCCGTTTGAAAACCGAATAAACGAAGAAAAGTTCAATAAGAACAGTAAATCGAAATGCGCAGACGGGATAAAGAATCTGATGGTAAATTCGAAAATATGATGAATGATAACTTGATAACTTGATTATAAACGATACTTATACCGAAGAGATTTATAGTAATTAGAAATGCGTATGCTCGATAAGAACCTTCTCTTTGTCATAGAAATCATCAACAGTAACGGAAAAGCGAAAAACACATGTGCAATCCAACATCGGACCGAAAAAATCTGGTGCGGTGCGCGCATCACACAACTTTCCCTTACCGCCCTATAATAATTATCTTTTTAATATAATTCTAAAGAGTTCACATAAACAATACTTGAAATAAACTCAGCAGCATTCAATTCTTCTCCCACTTAAGTATAAAAAATAGTTTTTAAATAATTTTAGTACAACAATTCTGTACACTAACTATATATTTTAACTTTGTCAAGTTGCAAATATATTTTAAAAGTTGCTGGTTTAGTTTCTATGGAAACATTTTCTTTCCATTAAATAATGTGAAAGTAGAAATTATTAAGTTAATTTTCGCTTTTGTATTCTTAAATTACTTTATTACAGAGCGTATTGTTTATAACAGATTGGCGGATTGGTGGGAAGAGGTTCGGTCGCTTCTATCTCCTTTCGGATGCGCCTGGTTATCCATCTATTTTATGCTCTTCATAAAATACACTGTATCTTTGCTAATACTTGTCTGATTTTGGTGATTTTTTTTTTTTAGATACTTTAATAACCTTTCATATAATTCTGTACATAATTTACTATAAATTGCATATTTTTTAAGCCAAGCGAAAATAAAATATTCTTTTCTTCATAACTTTTTTTCCTGCATTTTCTCGGCGATTTACTGCATAAATGAAAAGTTAAAGGCCTTTATGAAGAATAATTTTGGCAAGTTTCATCAAAATCGTTAGAGCCGTTTTTGAGAAAAATGTAAAAAAGTGTAAAATCCATGATATAATAGCTAATTCCGGTTAGTCCGATGCGTTGTATCTTTGCTATTATTGGTCCGATTTTGATGATTCTTTTGTTTATTTTTAGATAATTTAATTTCCTTCCATACAATTCTATACATATTTTACCGTAAAATGCATACTTTTTAGGCTATGAGCAAATTAAATATTCTTTTCATCATAACCTTTTTCCCTGCAATTCCTCGGTGATTAACTACATTAATGAAAAGTTAAAGACCTTTATGAAGAATAATTTAGGCAAGTTTCATCAAAATCGTTAGAGCCGTTTTCGAGAAAATTGTAAACAATTGTAATATCCATGATAAAATTACCATTTCCGGTTAGTCCGATGCGCTGTATATTTGCTATTATTGGTCCGATTTTGATGATTCTTTTATTGTTTTTTAGATAATTTAATTATTTTTTATACAAGTCTATAGATGATTTACCATAAATTGCACGCTTTTGAAGTTATGCGTAAATATAATATTCTTTTCATCATAACTTTTTTCCCTGCAATTCCTCGGTGATGTACCATATATACGAAAAGTTAAAGACCTTTATGAAGAATAATTTAGGCAAGTTTCATCAAAATCGTTAGAGCCGTTTTCGAGAAAATTGTAAACAATTGTAATATCCATGATATAATTACCATTTCCGGTTAGTCCGATGCGCTGTATCTTTGCTATTATTGGTCCGATTTTTATGATTCTTTTATTCTTTTTTAGATGATTTAATTACCTTTCATAAAAGACTATAGAAAAATTACCGTAAAATGCATACTTTTTAAGCTATGCGCAAATAAAATATTCTTTTCATCATAACTTTTTTCCCTGCAATTCCTCGGTGATTTACTTCAGAAATGAAAAGTTAAACGCCTTTATGAAGAATAATTTAGGCAAGTTTAATCAAAATCGTTAGAGCCGTTTTCGAGAAAAATGTGTAAAATCGATTATATAAAGTGGCACTTCCAGTTAGTCGATTATGACGAAAATGTTGCTGTAACATCGCATGCATGTGCTAACCTTAAATATGTAATTTCAGTATCGTACAGCTTTCCGTTTTTGAGCTAGACTGATCACATACACGCAGACACACAGACACACACACAGACACACAGACACACAGACTCACAGACACACAGACCATTTTGCGAGACTTGGCCATTTGGACTCAGAGGACCTTAAAACATGTATTTCCGTTGAAAACTCGAATTCGAAAATTTTCACGATCGCAATACTTCCCCTTACTATATACTTCGTATATAGGTAAGGGAAAGTAAAAATGGAATCAGAACCCTCGGTAACGACCCCTTTATCATAGAAATCTTCAATAGCAACGAAAAAGCGAAATGCGCATGCTCCATCCTAAATCGAATTCAAGAAATTGAATCAGAACCCTTGAAAACCTAATAAGCGGTCCCTTTATCATAGAAATCTTCAATAGCAACGGAAAAGCGAAATACGCATGCTCGATCGGAAATCCGATAATGAATTCGGAAATAGCGCCCTTGCAAACCTAGTAAACGATACCTATACCGAAGAATTTTGAAAACTAATAATTAAGTAGAAATACTTGTAGCCGAACAAAATTTCGGTAGTAAATTTGACATTAACAACTTCGAAAATATAATGAACGATCACCAAATCGATGAAATCCACCCTCCCCCACTAAATAAATAAAAAATAATAAATATTTAAAAATAAATATACTACAATTTTATTTCAATAATTTAAACTACTTGAAATTAGCACTTAATATAAATTTTCTAATAAACGAAAAAAATGTCGAAAGAATATGCCGAAATTACTTCAAAAGTCATTAATGTAATTAAAATAATTATTTTACAATAATAAAATTAACAATATTGAATTAATTCATGTCCGGTTAGGTTACAATTGAAAGGGAAAAAGTTACAAAATCGATGAAATCCACCCTCTCCCCACTAGGTAATCAAAAAAGAATAAATATTAAAAAATAAATAAACAACAATTTTATTTCAAAAATTCAAACTGCCTACTTGAAATTAGCACTTTATATCAATTATCTAATAAACGAAAAAAAAGTTACATTTGAATTGGAAAAGATGACAATTGATTTGGAAAAGATTACAATTGACGTGGAAATGCTATATACCAAAGAATTTTGAAAACTAATAATTAAGTAGAAATACTCGTGGCCGAATTTGAGTTTGATAGTAAATTTGATATTAACAACTTCGAAAACTTAATGAACGATCACCAAATCGATGAAATCCATCCCCTCCTTCCCCACTAAATAAATAAAAAATAATAAATATTTAAAACTAAATAAACAATAATTTTTTTTTTCAAAAATTTAAACTAACTACTTGAAATTAGAACTTAATATCAATTATCTAATTAACGAAAAAAATGTCGAAACAATATGCCGAAATTATTTCGAAGTCCTATTATGCAATTAAAATAATTATTTTCAATAATAAAATAAATAATATTGAATTAATTCATGTCCGGATGGGTTGCAATTGAAATGGAAAAGTTTACATTTGAAATGAAAAAGGTTGCAATTGAATTGGAAAAGGTGACAATTGATTAGGAAAGGGTTACAATTGAAATGGAAAAGGTAACATTTGAAATGGAAAAGGGGACATTTGAAATGGAAAAAGTTACAATTGAAATGGAAAAGGTTACAGTTGACTTTGAAATACTATATATTTAAATAGGCGTACAAGATGTTGTCCACATTAGATTTTTTTTTTTTATCAAGACGCTAAAATTCAGGTATAATTATAAACCTTTCAAATTTCTACTTTCTTGATTCTTTCTTGATTTTAGGAACGACGTTTCGGACTACATTATTTTCAAGGCTGCATAAGGTCTTCTGATTTATAAAATATCTGATCCAATCAAGGATTATTCTCATCAGTTTTTTAACATGAAAAATATTAATATTTCAGTGGTCTGTGGAAAGTAAGTCACGGTAAAGTAATGAATGACCCTTAAGCAGTGTATATATGAAAAGTAATGTTAACAGACGCAGTGGACATACTTTTAACAGGCCACTTACATAATTAAAATATTAATATAGTAAAATTTATTATTAAAAATATTAATATTTGTTTATTATAAAAAATTAATGACCATAATTCATGATTGGATCAGATACATATATCATAAATTAGAAGACCTTATGCAGCCTTGAAAATAATGTAGTCCGAAACGTCGTTTCTACAGTCAAGAAAGATGTAGAAATTTGAAAGGTTAATAATTTTACCTGAATTTTAGTATCTCGATAAAAATAAAAAAAAACCTTTCGTTACTAGTCTGTTATTTCCTAAACGGGTTTTATTTTAGATTTTCCCATTTACATCAAAGATATAATGTTTAAAATACCAAAGACAGTACTTCATTTTGATAAATTGTTTACAGTTTTATAGCTTCGTATTTGTATAACAATGCACAGTGTTAGATGTCTTTGAAATGAGGCCTTTTTAGATTAATTACTGAATTGTCATTTTATTCATTCAAATAATATAAATTCTATCTTGTATGAAACGATGAGATAATTTAATAGAACTCCTTTTTGATTTTTGAAGGCAGGCGAACAGAAAAGTTTTTGCAGAAACAACATTTATTTAATCATTTACTTAATATATTTTGTATTCAATGTATCTGTGTCGGTTCCAGAAGTAAACAGATCAATCGAACTATATTATTTATCTTTATAACTATAAAAGGCCTAGACCCTTCTGCTATGGCCACTAGGCTAGGATCTTTTCCAAGGGTGACGTCTTTACCAATTCACTTAATTAAACTAAATGATGGGCATGCAGGATAATAAACAAATATAATAACATATTTTTTAACATAGATATATTTTTATTTAAGTGCGATCAAAAACTACACTGTTGGTTTAATTATGCACCATCTAAATTAATTTCATTATGAAAAACAATTGACTATAACGTAACATATGTATTTGAGAATACTGAGTCTGAATTCAATATTAAAATATACTAGATTGCCACATAATATTGCATAAACTGTACAGATGAGTGTTAGGGACTACGACTTATCTGTTTTGCCTTCGTTGTCTCGGGTGCTCTCCTCGAAACCGCTTGGAATGTAGACATCTAACCTGCCGCCGGCCTCCGGAGGTAGGGACCCAATGTTACCTTGCAGGCGTTGCCATGTTGGAATAGGTAACCTATTTATTTTTATATTGAATAAATTATGTGGCAACTGCTTAAATTACTGTTTGTTTAATTTCTATTATTTAATTGAAAATATCTCCTTCCATCCCAGTATTCTCAATACATAGCATTTGAGATTGAATAATTACTGCAATTATATATTATTTAATTTTTTCATTGCACATTTTAGTAGATGCAGGATTCAAACTGTAATGTTGAAGGCATTTACAACGTTATAATAAGAATATGCGCTGTTCATTACCTAAAAACAGAAGAAAAAAAAATAATAATCTCACACTCAAATAATAAAGAAAAAAAATAAATTATGTTATTAATAGCTTACACTTCCAAAGGTATCCATGTTGACCGGCACTATACCACCAGCTGTCATTGTCATCGGTTTGAGAGTCACTGTTTGGAATATGGCGATGCTCTGAGCGATGCTTTTGTTGCAATAGTACCATTTGGTACTGTACATTGTGAACCGGAGGTCTAAGCTCTGTAACATATAACACAGGAATATCCTGCAAGTACTCAATATATCCTTTTTTTAAAAAAAGAAAAAACATGTATTAATTTAATTAATCTGTTGGTTAAAATGAATTCTTGGGTATTAATACAACATTTTGTTAGTCCCTAAGTAAAGAAATATAGATAATATTATATAAAAAAAATCCTTCTAATCTCTTAAACGCGTTTGGATAGACAGAAATCCAAACCTTTTTCTTTACAGGAGATTATGAAACAATGGCATTGTTTAACCGAGCGCATTCCATTGCATTTATTTATAAAATAAGTATTTGAATGTGTTCGCTAAGCACAATGGCAGAGTTACCACAGCAGAAATAAGATTTCTGAGGTAAATACTCTGCTAAAATGGAAGGACAGATAGCGGTTGGGACACAGATGTCGAGTCCGATGAACATGTATGCCTACGGAGTCTGCAGTGAACATAGAGACATTTATATTAAGATGCTAGGATCCAGAGAAAATTATTAATCTTTCAAACTTCTACTTCTTAATTGATTTTATAGACGACGTTTCGGACTTCAATGGTCCATTTTCAAGATTGAATTTGAAATTGGAGATTGAATTTCAAGACTATTGAAACTAACTATTACGTAATGTTTTTACTTCCTTGTACGAAGTAAACGAAGTATTGTAATCGCGAACATTTTTTGATTTTCAGATTTCAACGGAAATATACATTTTGGCCATCCCTAAATGACTAGTTTCGTCTTGGCGTCTGTGCGTATGTTCGTACGGGCGTGCGAATATCGCATGACTCAAAAACGGTTAACCGTAGAAAGTTAAACATTTTTATTTAGGATTGCTAAAAAATCTAGTTACGATGGTTTACGTTTTATGGTCACTGCATGACCACCGGAAGTGATACTTTATTTGTAGGTCATTATTGATTTTCATCAAAAATTATACAAAAATATAATGCAAAATTTTTCAAAATTAGGTACATAAGCCAAATTCAGGATCACTTTATGTGTAGTTATTTAAGGTATTTATAGTTTAATAGGCGTACAAGGGATCTCCTTATGTTTGATATGTATAATATAAATAATTATTTATTAATTAATAATATAAATTATTATAATATTATATATATATATATATATATATATATATATATATATATATATATATATATTAATGCTCTTCCTTCCTCCCATATAATACTGCTATCATTTCGCCATAACCTTTGTTCCCTAATATTTATTAATAAGTGCCGGCGCTTATGGACATCTTAATCTATTAAATTATAAGAACCCGTAGGTTCTTTGTTATTCGTGAAGTAATAATTGAAAGAGTGGTCACTCTGTTATATACCTTTAAACTCGATTTTTAGTAACAATAAATTTACGCTTTACTCTTACTCATTTATCCCATGTATATTTAATTACTACTACCCATTGCTCATCATTCATTCGAGTAAATGGCTGACTTATTTTTTGTCGAATTAGCAATGTTTGTATTACAACCACTATGTATTTTGTATTACTATTTATTAATATATTATTTTAAAAAATATTCTTTTATGTCATGGAAAACATGGTTCCATTCAAAAAGTTGAAAAATCATCAGAAAAAGTTGAAACAGCCATTTGGACTGCTGACTACACTGAATTATTTATCAGAAAACATGTATTTCAAAATGAAATTATTTTTCTTGACGAAGCTCAATAAGATTAATTTATGAATTAAATAATAAACTTGTATTACCAAATCAGTAATGTATTGACTGAATACGGAAAAAAGGTACTGGAATCCGATTTCTGCGAAACAAAGTAAAACAGATGCAGTTGTAGTTCCTGGGAGTTCGATTCCCTGAAATAAAATATATATATATTGTATAATAGATTATGAAAATATATTTATTTAACTGATTGATTTAATTCATGATTCAAAAATAACTTACTGAGGTGGTTGAAAGTAGACTCAGAGCAATTACAATGGTGCCACCCATGTAGGACATTAAAACTGGCACTGTATATAGTTCCTTCACGCAGTTAAAGGCTCTGCGGAAAAAAAAAATTATGTTTAAATAATAAACATACTTTAAGTCTGCCTATGTATACCTGTGTATTATGTACAATTATGTTCTTATTTAGTCGACCTTTGAAAAAATACTGCACATAGACACTAAAACGGTATATAATATTAAAGAATAATTTATAATTATTACATCATATATCATAAATAAATAGGATAAGAAAGTAATAGTGTTTATTCTGTTAAGTAATTATTTTATGAGTTTTCAGTATTATCCTTTGATATTTTGGTCCCTTTCCATAATTAGTTTGATAAGAATTTTTTGAAAAATGTAAGATTGATTCTACTTGTAATACAACTTCTCAAAAACAAAAATACCTATTTTTAAGAAGAAGTTGGTCTGCGGTGGGAGTGTAATTTATTAGTCTGTTCTTAAACGACCGCAACTCTTGACCAACATCTTCAAATTATATCTACTGTCAACTTTACCCACACTAATATTAAAATACCTTATTATGATCTGATGATGCTCAAAATTTTTATTTAAGCATTTGTTATAACAATAGATGAATTCTTTAGTATAAAAGGTCTTTTGTGAAGAAACGTCAAATCGGCGGGAAAATACTCGCTCGCACATGTGATTGGTGCGCTCATCTATGTTTTTCAAAGACTCTATCAATATATTCAACTGAAGAAGAATATTTTGGGTATTACAGATGTACGTCCAGCCGGTCATCCCGATCGTACATGCGATAATTGAGGCGTGCATCGCTTGCAATAGGGCTGTTATGTAATATCCAGGACCGTCTTTGGTGTAGTAAGGGTATACTCCGAAGCCGTAAGGAAGGTTATCGCTGACGAGACCATTCGTCTTGTTGAAATCGAAGGTGCCCAGTCTGTCCAAGACATTGGCCAGGACAAGAGCCGCGCCTGTGGCTACACAAGCAGAAGCTGGAATCACTGCAAGGCGCCTCCTCTGCCACAGCATATCCTCTTGAAACTTGGAGACGACTCCCAGATCTGGTTCATGATAGTCATAGAAGCCAGTAGCTATCATTCGGTGCACATGTAAGAAGGCACTATAAATTTTCCCCGCGCCTCCACCTCCAGCATCTCTACATTTTAATATTTTATACTGCATATAAATCAGGTGTTTAGTCATTAACAATTTTGTATTACTTCATGAAAATTTCCTTTGTAATTTTGTTAAAAAGTTTAAATTTTCAATCAATATAAGCAACATAAATATTTTAACTGCGGCTGAATATGCAGTAAAAACATAAAAAAAGAGTTTAAAACATGCAATTTCATGCAAAATAAAACTTACATAGGTTAATCAGGATTTCTTAATTCATCTAAATAAATTGGTCTTAATGAATTTCAAGCCAGATGAAAACCAGTGTAGTTGCACGAGAATTCGAGCTCTATGCTGGTGGCTCTGGTGCTGGGTGCTAAAGAAAGTCGATGAACAGAAGATCGCAGTTTTCGAAAGATGAATTCTCAGAAGGATTTATGGGCCCATCAAAATAGAGAATAAATTAGATAAGTAAATTGAGTAAATGTGGTTTCTGGAACCTCCACCTGCCTTGGAAAAGCATTTTGCCAGAAACATAGCAATATATATATATATATATATATATATATATATATATATATATATATAAATTTTCCCCGCGCCTCCACCTCCAGCATCTCTACATTTTAATATTTTATACTGCATATAAATCAGGTGTTTAGTCATTAACAATTTTGTATTACTTCATGAAAATTTCCTTTGTAATTTTGTTAAAAAGTTTAAATTTTCAATCAATATAAGCAACATAAATATTTTAACTGCGGCTGAATATGCAGTAAAAACATAAAAAAAGAGTTTAAAACATGCAATTTCATGCAAAATAAAACTTACATAGGTTAATCAGGATTTCTTAATTCATCTAAATAAATTGGTCTTAATGAATTTCAAGCCAGATGAAAACCAGTGTAGTTGCACGAGAATTCGAGCTCTAGTTATACATCTTTTCATTTATAACACTGTACTTGCTATAAGGAAATGATAGAAATTTCCATTTTTTAAAAAAATTCTAATTTGGCTGAATATCAAGAATGCAAGATAAATTTTCCAGGTTCGATGATGGAGCGATCTGAAATAACAGCATAAAAATATTGATGAAAAATATCATTAAAAATGTCCTAAAAACACAACTGTCGGAATTTCATCATACGTTTTTTTTTTTCTTCTTCTAAGAACTTAAGGGAGCAAAAAAATGTTGATCGCGTGAATGAGAATGGGATATAATATTTTTCCTTGCTCATAGATAATTCAAGATTTTTTTTTTTTTATCGAACTGATCGGTGTATCTATCTAGTCATCCAACCATTTATCATTTATGTGACACAAATAGTTGGAGTATAGTGTAATATAATCATACTATACTAATATATCATACTAGGACACAGAATAATTGGAGACAACAGCTTTATTAGGACATTTTTCTTGGAAGCGATGGTCTATCCATAGTGTAAATTTTCACAGGTTTATCGGAACAAGGCATCTATTAATTAGACCAAGCCACCCTCAAGGCTTCATAGAATCGTTTAATTTTTTCGAAACGGCCTATCCAATTGTTAGATTTTTTCACTATCTGTCCTACACAGACCTTATCAGAATCGAGAAACTGAAAAAGTGACAATTTTTGTGGAGAAACTTCCTATTTACAAGTCAGTCAGCGCACCAAGATCTAAGAGTCTTCGTAAAGTTAAAAATTCAACTGCATCTATTCAGAAATGGCAAAGTTTTCAAAATCGATAATAACCGCCAGAACTGAAATTGGGAGATTGCCAATTTCTAGAGGTGTACTTGACCGAATTTAAAAAAATAATGTGCTCAATGGACACAGAATTTAACGTTCTACAAATTTTATTATATGAGTTTTTAAATTAGTTCTTATGAGTTAATATGAGTTCTTAGAGTAAGAATTTCCAAGCTGCAAATTCATTTATAGTAATCGTCGTTTATCGTGGTTTTCGACCAAATCATTATGATGTGGAACTCATTAGACGCGGAATTTGATAAACTATACTTTTTTCGATAGAATGTATCGTTTTGGAATTATAGGTGAAAAAGTCCAAAAAGTTCGAGTTTTTTTTTGGCCAACATTTTGAAACCCGACTGCTTTGTCTATATTAATATGTTTATTGAGTTATCATCAAAAATGAAACTTATTACAACATTATAATGACAAGAGATTATCGTTTTATATAAAATGCAACGCATTTTTTTTTACTAGATTATTTTATAATTATTGCACAATTTAATAATAATTAGTTAAGTATGATGTTCATAATAACATTAGTAGAATTTGAACTATTTTTTTATTGACAGTAACAACCGAGAAGTTTTCAATCAAAAGTCAATCTATCCACTTTTGGAAAATTATTACAAAAACATAATTTGAAGACATCTTATGGAGATATGGCAAATTTTTAATGTTAATGTTGATTTGTAACAAATATTTGACTGGGGACAATTTAAGATATGAAATCAACTGAGTAATTTTTAGGTATAGAATATTAATCCATCAATAAAATCTTCGTTTTTACAAAAACGTTAGTATGGGAGCATCTCATAGATATGGCAAATTTTTATTGAAAATGTTAATTTATAACATAGAATATTAATCCATCAAAAAAAAATCTTTGTTTTTGAAAAGTGTATTTATTAGCTTTTGGAAGAAACTGTTCATAACACTGTTTCTACCTTTTTTTTTTCAAAAAGTTTAAATAATCTAGTATAAATTTTCTTTTCTCATTAAACTATTAACAACACACACACACAAATATGTTTATATATATATATATGTATATATATATATCCTTTATAAGTTAGGCCATAATGTCAGAGTTTGATAAAACTATGTGATATCGTTTATTATAGATCGAAATGATTTTTTTATTAGCATTAACTTATTTGTTCAATTAATATAACTTTTTATGTAAATTTTTATCGGCCCATCCTCGGAAGCTCGGGCTCCGGGAGTTTCGCCTCTCCTGTCCCCTTCTCTGAAGGCGGATCTGCTCTTATCCAATATCTCTAAAACGAAAACGATAAGTAAAGGATGCTGAAGTGGACTAATCTCTAATTCTGCTGATAGGCGTTTCAGCATACTCAGTTATAGAGAATAGACAGGCCCTGATTTAAAACGGGACAGAGCAGACATTAGCCTAGACCGCTAGTTCCTAAGGACGGCAGAATTTGAGGTGCGAAAAAAAAATAATACAAAAAAAAATGGAACGGAAAAAACAAGTTTCTTAAGTAGGTAACGTAAGCAGGTATGTTTGGAGTAAGGTAATGTAAGTAGTTAAGTTTGGAGTAAGGTAATGTAAGTAGTTAAGTTTGGATTAAGGTAACGTAAGCAGGTATGTTTGGAGTAAGGTAATGCAAGTAGTTAAGTTTGGAGTAAGCTAATGTAAGTCGTTAAGTTTGGATTAAGGTAACTTAAGCAGGTATGTTTGGAGTAAGGTAATGAAAGTAGTTAAGTTTGGAGTAAGGTAATGTAAGTAGTTAAGTTTGGAATAAGGTAATGTAAGTAGTTAAGTTTGGATTAAGGTAACTTAAGCAGGTATGTTTGGAGTAAGGTAATGTAAGGAGGTAAGTTTGGAGTAATGTAAGTAGGTAGTTCGGAGGCTCCAAGACCCAACAGAAGTTTTTACCGCCTCGTCTTCATACCATCGGACGATAATGACTTTATGATGGCATCTTTAATTGTATTGCTTATGAAAATTAATACATTCCTTAACTTTCCATAAGCATTTTCTTTGTTACTGAAACAAATTTTTTTAGTGTTGAAAAGGCACGATTTTGTATTAGAAAATTTCAGGCTTTTAAAACTAAATGATCCATATTCTCAGAAACGGAAAAAGTTACAGATTTAAAATTTTAACACATTACTTTTAATGATATTTGAACGAAATAGATATGACAATCAATTTGATCAAACATAAACTAATTTCTGATGATAAAATAAATAAGGAATAAAATTCATTAAATTTTCAAGATTTAAATTTTTTTCTTGAGTTGTAATGTACAACTGCAGTCAATGCAAAAACACATTTTTCCACTAGTTTTTATGACGGAAAACATAGCTACGAATAACTCAAATAACATGAACAGTCACCTGACGATTGGCATAATATTCTAACTACTGGCGAAGTGTACTGTCAAAAATATTTCTCTCATCAGATTTTTAGTAATTAAGTTATTTACCATTCCAGAGAGACAATGAAAATTTTGGATCAACTTCAAACGGTTTGTATCTTGGATGCCTTTAGTTAATTAGTGAATATGACAATAAGGGTCAAGGGCACAGCTCATATCCCACTTCTCAAACATGTAATGAGTTTATTGAAATTATGGGGAACTGTGTATTAAAAACTCCCTATGCCCAACGTGCGGCGTTCCGGAAACTGCCGAGCACGTAGTAACGACTTGCACTGCATTTGATGTACCAAGGAACGCCGAATGAAGACTGAGATTTACATGCTCATCGAGAGGGGCCTCCTGATGACTGAAGACAACTGAAAGAGTTCCTACGGATGGAAAATGAAAGTGGGAGCAGAGCATTTTAATCTTTGCGCCCCTAGAACAAGGCCGTTGGTGCCTGATGGAACGAAGATGGCTGTTGAACAGAGATGAGGTAGCTATATATGAGGTATTGGCTGAGGTAGCATAAATATGCATCTGCGAATGTTAACTCCGCCAAAACCTGTGTTGCCGAAAGGCAAGGTAGGAGGTAATAAATAAATAAAGTATTAAAAACCGTAGAGGAAGTGAATAGTGCTAGATACTACTCTCTCATAGTAGATTTGACAACTGATTTTTCTCCCATTGACCAGCTTCCTATTGTCTCACGCTATGTACATACCCTAAACCAAACCAAAACCTGAAGAAAGACTTATATGGCTTCTGCCTGGAACATCGCATACATCTGCCGGCATATAAAAACCTTTTATAGTTGACTGTATTGAAAGTTTTAAAATTAATATCAAGAATTGTCAGGGCCAAAGTTATGACAATCCTTCCAACTTGTCAGGATCCAACTGAGATCTTCAGGCCCGAATAAAGCAGTTTCCTTGCTGAATATGTACCGAGTCCTGCTCATTCATTAAATTTTGTTGGCCTTGCCGCCGCAGAATTTTGAACTGCATCAATAGTAAGCTTTGGTTTTGTTCAGAGATTGTATAACTACTTTCCCGTGTCAACATACAGGTGAAGTAAACAATACTTCGGAAAATAACGTACGCCAGTGATAATGTCCTTGTTAGTTCAATGCGAGAAGAAACCAGTACAAACTTTTCTGTTTGATATAATCCATTTAAAACTTGAACTGAGGATGAATGTAAAACATTCGAAACTAGTTTTCAATAAAACAAAATTTATAGAAATTGCAAATAATTTATCAATCCCTAATTAGATTGATCCTTCTATACCATCATGCGGATGTCAACTGATAATGTCCTAATCAGAAATTAGATGGTCTGCAAGAAGCAGTCCTAGCTGTAGTAAAAGGTTACAAGAAAATAAAAGAATCGTTGAGACTGCTATCTGAAGACCCCAGTGATAAGTCTGCTTTCAGACTTGAAGCACAAAATCTTGAGAATATATTCGGTTATAAGTTTTATTTATCTATTTTAGTTACCTAATTAATAGCAAACATGAATCTATATAAATTATATAAATAAAAACTTATGATTTTAACTAGTCGAGAAAGATAGTTTTCAAAAGCATTTTTTTTTTTTTTCATATGTTTGGCAGAATAATATTTTCTAAATTAAATTTTGAAGGTATTAAAAGCTTATTAGCATAATATTGTGATGTGAATGTAATATATATCTACAATGTGAACATTCTGTGCACTTTTCTCTTTTTGTCCCTAAAAGTACTTTTTAAACAAAAAAGAGTGTTTCTAACTTTCCTATTTTCTGTGCATTAGATATATATTTTAAATTCAATTTAAATCATTTTAATATGGGATTTAAGCGATTTTTTTTTTTTTTTGGTGTATACTGTGTATACAAATTTGTAATATTTGGCCCTTTGTAAAAAAGGCTTTAACGCCACAAACGACATTCGGGAATTAATGAAGTGGAGAAGAAAGTCTCATTTTCTACACGGAATGGACAAGTTTGGTTTAAAAAATTCAGAGAGGGGGACATGAATCCCTGTCATATAGCCCAGTCAAATAAGGATTCAACCTCGGAATGAAAGATACTGAGCTGAAAATTTGTATGAACCTTTATTATGACTTTTTAAATGGTCAAATGACAAAACAGGTGAAAAAAAATCGTATTTTTTTTTTAAATATTTCGTTTTTTATGCGTTATAAATTATTATAAAACCTATAGAAAGTTGAATTCTCTACAAGTTTTGTCTTATTATTTTTTTTAGCTTGATCAACCGTTAGTTAGATATAACGTGGATAGCCCTGGCCCAGGACCGAAATAGGGTACTCATTTTAGGAGAAAGTTTGAATCTGAATTATGAAAGTGTAGGACATTTTTGGCAAAATGAGCTTCGTTTGCCGTTCCAAAGCTGCTACCATCAGAAATGGCGACATTTTTTTCAAGAAAAAATCTGAAATTTGCTTCATATTTTGGATACTACTAACCAGGCGAAAAACATTATCAGTTGTCATCCGCATGATGGTATAGAAGGACCAATATAATTAGGGATTGATAAATTATTTGCCTCTTCTATAATTTCGTTTTAAAATTTGTAAAAAATTATAGAAGTGGCAAATAATTTATCAATCCCTAATTAGAAAAACATTATGAAAACTTTTTTGAAGAAAATTAAATTTTATAAAATTTGAGCCCTAATAGAACTCTTTACGTTTACTAGTTCGAGAGAAGAAGTATTCCAAAAAACAAAAAAAGTCCCAAAAAAGATAAATTGCCGTTTTGTGAATTTATTTTGGCGAATATCATTGAAAGTCTTATTGCTACACAGATAATTATCATATTTTACTTTATGGTGCATTTAACTAACTCTAATTGGCTGTAAATAGACATCTATAAGTCTAATATCTATATCTATATTTATATAATATAATATCTATACATAGTTTCCGAGAAATGATTTTCAAAAAACACATTGTACGCGATTTTGACAAATGGCCAAAGAAAAGTTGAATATCTCAGAAACTATCAGGTGTGTAAATTAAAGATAGTTAAATTCACAATAAAGTAGTCGCAGGAAGAACAGTTCCCATGATATTTGCTACAATAAATTCAGAAAATGGCGATTTCTCTTTTTTTGGAAAAAATAAGTTGTTTTTTTTATATACTTTATCTCGACTTGACTAGAGTCCAATAACGGACTCTTATTGTCTATTTAATAATGAGGTGAAATAAAAGATTTGTCCTAAAAAAAAATTGTAAGAGCGCCTAGCAGAAAGTTGCGTCTGGGTACTGGGACATCTAGAGACGGCACTGCTCGAAAGCAAGTCCCATTTGGGGTTTGAACCGTTCAGGACTTCGTTAATCGATAGGATTCTCCCCCCTATCGATTATCGAATAAGAAGAAGCAACGCATTTTTTGCTCAGAGATGGGTTCGAACGATAGAAAATGTTGACCTAAATTATGAGGAATAAGCTTAATTGGTGAGTAAATTTTAATATAAATGTAAAAACAGGCAGACTCTATTTTAGTTTATCGCCTGGTTCTTGGGGTTTATTAACTTCAATCTGTTTATACGCAGTTTTACATGAATGTTAGCCTATGAAGTAATTAATTATATAAGTAAATGATAATCTGTTATACAATAATGAAAGCATAAATTTGCGGTAAGGCGATCTTGGAGTTTTTGGATCCATTGCATTTTTCTTCTCGCTAACTATGCGATGTTCTGAGTAAATGATACGGAACGTTGATTTGTGGAATGGCGGTTTTGATATATGTTTATTATCTCAATTCGATAAAGACATGCGACACGCTCAGCGGTTGAAGTATATCTATAATATATATTTATATATAATATTAATGTACATATTATATTCATTATAATAATAAGGCCATTATTGCCTTATTAAAATTTACACTCTTAATTTACAATAATAAAATTCACGAACGTTTAATATGCCAACAAATATAAAGATAGATTAGTAATAATAATAAAACAAAACGAAAAGAATTCAAATTATACTTAAAAAAATTATTATTTAAAATATGCATGGGATAAATAGACACCCTGTATTGGAGCTGGTAGAAGGCTATAACTCCAGTACCAATGAACAAAGAACCAGCTTCACTGGCATTGCTGAGCTAGATTTTGTGCCAATGCAAAAAAACAAAACAAATGCAGCTCCAAAAAAATAGGACTTCGATGATTCATTGCTTGTCTTTTTTATAGATTCAAATGCTGCAGTAGTGCACCAGACGCTTAATTCAACTTGGAAGAAGACAAATTTAACGATATATGTACTGCCAATTGGTCAAAATGATGAATTATAATCATCAATCACATTTGAGCCAAAATAAAAAGAAAAGGATGAGTTTTTAACTTAAAATTTTCAATATGTAATTAAAAAAATAATTTAAGATATATTTACAAATATTATTTTTTTTTAAATTTCAGTATTTGTAAATGTGTTGAAAATTTGGGTTTGTCTTTTTCATACAATTGTTATTCTTCCAGAAAATACATTAATCTTACGAACTACACGTATATATTATATACATAATAGATTAAAAATTATATTTTATATATATATATATATATATATATATATATATATATATATATATATATATATATCAATATTACATTGATTTAATATTGATTTAAGAAATATTGATTAAAACAGAGAGTGATATTTTCAGTTATCAGTCCGCTTTCATTAAAATTCTTATTCCTTCGCGTCTGATTCAATTTACATTTTTATGAAAAATTTAATTGTATATAAATTGACATTTTAACTTATAATTAGTTTAAATGTAATACCTAGAGTTTAAATATTTCATATATGTGAATGTAAAGGAAACAATAATAATATTTTAATTTTATAATATATTTTTTTAATTGACATTTTAACTTATAATTAGTTCATATTTAATAACTAGCATTTAAATATTTCATATATATGTATTTTTATTTTTATATGTATATGTATAAATATAGTGCTCTGAATTTTAAGACATTTTTTCATCAATAAATCACCTCATCCCTTTTTGTAAGGTGTTATGTTGGTCTTAAATTTTTGATTAATCAAGATTTGGAATTGAGGATTAATATGAAATAATGGAGGGCTCACAGTGACTTAAAAACCAATTTATTTTGTTCAAAAAGAATTTTTAGAAACTTTTAAAATTCAAAAATATAAATTAAATCCCTGCGAGTAATGGCCTGAATAAGTAAATAAGCAGTAAGTAAAACTATTATTCAAATTTTGAGAAGTTTTTAGGTGATACTATTCTCTAAAAATGAAAATTCCTCTGTAGGATTAAGTCCCCTTATATAACACTATAGTTCTTAATATGTTGACTGATTATAGTTTTCTGTTCAAAAAGATTTGTTCTTAGAGTTTTCTGTTAAGAATGTAAAATATTTTACACTTAAAACAATATTTAATATAACAATTTAATATGTTTTAATTTCACATAAAATATGTTTATAATTTTATAAAGCATTATTTTTAATATTTTAATTTCACATTAAATATTTTATATTTAATAATAAAATTAAACTTATTTTCTGCTTATGAAGTAGTTAAAACAAAAAAAAAGTCCCTGAGACTTTAGGTCCATCGAAGATGGCAGACAGTGGAGACACTTTTACCCTACCTTTCACCTAGCAGATGCTCCCTCCATTATTATCTTCCTTCCTCCATGCTTTAGACAATTATATAGCAGCCATACTCATGGGAGGAGAGTTATGTTCTTAGGGCCATTATCCTGGTAATATTTGAATGCTCCTTCTATATCCATTTTTGCCACTTTACCCATAACCATCTACAAAATTAACACAAAAAATAAATGAACGGAAATAGGAAGACAAGCTTGACTTGATGCGATTCGGAGAATATTAAAACAATATAAATTTAAAGCCAGAGCGAGTAGAAAAAAAACTTTTATAAGTTTAAATAATTGGCTTTCGCCAAAGAGTTTATTAAAAACCTACGGATTACTGCAATGATGTAATGAAGATGAGAGGAAACTAAATGTCTATGGATCGAATGGTAAATCAATTATGTGGAGGAAATCAGAAAACGAATTTAAGCTGAAAAATCCGTCATTTTTTTTGGAAGTGATATTTAAATTAAATAACAAATGTATTTGAAATAATTTTATTAATACATAACCTGATTTTTATCCAAAGAAGGAACACATTTTAAATGAATTAAAGACTATAAAATTCCTTGTTATTTCATAATAAAACCTTGAATAAATCCTCTCCTGCATGTCTCCTCCTCAAGACAAACTCACATAAGTATGAATCAAATAAATCTCTGCTTGTTCCGCATTCTACCTTATTTCGTCTCTTGGCAGAAGCCCAACAGGAGTCGTCTATCTCAAAGGTTTTTCATTTTTCCATGAATTATGATAGGATGGCACAAAATATCACGAGCACATACTTCTCGCTTTTCCAGTCAGTAATAGTTTGCAGCGACATACCCAAGTCCTTTAAACAGTATTTTGAAATTGTGTACTTGTTTACCCATGAGTACATGAAAATTAACACTTTATACAGAGGCAGTCTTGTTTCTTCTAACCAGGTCCCTGCAAAAGGACCTTTTTCCTTAGTTTTATAAAGTAGTTGTTCATCTTGGAACATTTGGAATGCCTTCTTCTCATCATTACAGAGATATGATAATAATTCAAATCCATTCATTGCTTCTTATGTCCAGTGACAAATTGGAAAATATTCTTTTTTTCCTTTTCTGTTTTTAGCTATGAAGTCTGCATTGATTGATCATACATTACTACCATGGAGTTAATAACTTCCCACCTCCATATGGTTATAATAACCACTATTATTTGAAGGTTAATTGTTAAATAACTGTTCCAAAAAAAATCGCTGAAGGGAATAAAGTTGAAAAAACCCACTCCCCATTTGCTACGGTAGTGTTCTTGTGTGGGAATTTGATTATCATCAATGAAGTGATGGACAAGTTTAAATATATTGATATCTTAAAAGGAAATTTCAGGGCTAGTGCGACAAAAATGCGTATAGAAGGAGCACCCAAATTTTACCAGAATAATGACCCTTCCAAAAATCTCTCACACGGGAAAGGCTGCAATACTGTTGTCAAAATGGACTTCAAATTCCTCTGAAATATAGATTATAGATTTATATTCCATCGAAAATTTATCCATACATCAGTAAAAAATCTTTAAACTACATTGTTGGAAGAATGGGAGAAAATATCCTCCCTATTGACTTCGAAGTTGATCTGATCAATGTCCAAGCGATCTGAATTGGTACTCTTAAACAAAGAACTGCATTCAAAATTTTAATTTAAAAATTTGGACTTAAAATTACTAAATTACTGTATAGTTTAATTGTGTATGAAAACTTTTGCTGCATTAGAACTATTATTTTATATTTATATTTAAAAAAATATATATATATATATTTATTGTTAAGCAATTTTTATGGAAAACCGATAAGAGTTGTATTGAAGTTATATTTGTACATTTAAATTGGAAAATATTGTTTTTATTGATTTTTTTATTTCCACTCAATCCGTGAATGAAAACGTTTGCTAATCAGTGTATATTTTTCCATTATTCCTTGAAGTCGTGCTCATTGAAGTTAGATAGCTGACTCTTTCTACCTGTATTAGACATAATTTGAGATTTCATCACTTGGTATGGTATATAATATATATTTTATCAATTCATAAATCTATTGATTATATATTCCATATATGAAGCAATTAATAGAAACACTTGGCAATTTGTTAAACAAACATGAGTCATCTTTCAGGATTTAAAAAGCATGGAAAAGTGTTCCCAGATTGAAGTTTTTTTCCCTAGATTTAGGGTTTTATTCGCCCTCTGAGGTATTTATTACTTTTCTAATAATTTATTCTTATCTTATACTTGGCGGTAATTTTGGTTACACTAATAGAAAAATAAGAATTAAACATTTAAAGTTAAAGTTGGTGGATTTAGAGGAAAATTTAAATAATTTTAGGGTTAAAGTTGGTGAATTTAGAGTTTTAGGGGGGAAATACAGGGCTGACCTGGCAACACTGGCATGGACTGCTCTTCTACCCCGCCATTTTACTGTCTACTTTGAGAGATTAAGCTTCGTCTTGTTGAATTCTGTTTTGATCAGGTAAATACTGTATGATGTTTCAATTGTCACAGTATTATAGATATGAAATTCTATTAGATCTTAATTATTCTTTTAATTACTTGAATAAGCATTCTTAATGTTGTGGACAACGTTCTGTTTATTATGTTTTTCTACCACAATGTAGTCGTTTATCCCTGTTAAAAGTGTTCCGTGTGTGTTATTCTTTAAGATAAAGTATACAAGTTCTAGTTCATTTCATTCCTCTGCTTCCCTTTCAGCTAAAGTGACCAGACATCCCATATTAGGATTGATTATAAAAATTAATAATTACATTCCATATTATGATTGATTATAAAAACTAATAATTTTTTGGGCCTATCTCACATTCCATTGTCAAATATCTGGCCTGGCCATTTTACTTCTGTGGTTCACATAAGATTAAGAATGAAGTCAAATGAACCTTCATAATACTCCTTCCCATTTTGCTAAGAATAATGCAACAGTTTTTCAGTTTAATATCTTAATAGTTTAATAGTTTTTGGAATATCAAAAGATTATTTTAATATTACATGTGGGGATATGAACATTTTAGAAACTATGTTTCTATTAACATTTCTCAGCCTTACTTTCTCATTGTTACAAAATAAAGTTATTCTGATAATTTTCATCCAAATTACTGTTCAGTTGAGCTGGGAACACATTTTACGGAAAATTACACTAATTTCTTTTGCTAGTTTCTCTACTAAGTTGATTTGTCATGTTTATGCATATACTTCTTAATTCATTTATCGGTTGGCAAATTACGTGAAAATGAATATCATTAGTTTATGTATCAAAAGATTTAAAATTAACAGGATTGAAATAAGTCCTTGTATTAATGGAAGGATAGGGCATTGTTTCGTTTATTTTCTTTGCCTGTGTGAAAGTTGACAGATCACATTTTTTAAATTTGTTATTATTATTTTTGTTTTCACATATTAGGCTTCTACGTAATAGATACAAGTCAAAGGTTACCATTTTGTTTTTATTGTTGTATAAACCCCGTTTCTTTGTTAGTCAATGACATATTCTATTTATTAAAATAAAACATATACTTCTAAAGTAGTTTTTGAAATGATCAATGTTGTTAACCTGGTTAAAAAATAAAGCAAAGCAGAAAGACCATAATGATGAAATAAACTTATTACTATATATAAAACTGACAAAATATTTTTATAAACTGTATTTAATTTTTATATCTTCATGTATATTGCCAGTATTTTCTTTTATGTCATTCTTGGGCTAGAATATTTATTTTTTTAAATTTTAATTAATAGATTCACTGATTATCTACTTTAATTGATGAGAATAAAAAAAAATTGATGTTGAATATTAATAATCTTATCAATATTACCATTAGTGTGTTATCTGAACACCTTTCAAGTGGTTGAGATTATAAATATGTTCAGTTTATCTTTTTCCTTATGATTTATTAGTCAATGCTTAATTCCATAACCGCTAGTAATACAATTTCATATTTTCAGTAATAAAACAAAAATGTCTTCCGCCACACTAACTCAAGCTATGATAAATGATAGCTTTGGTTTAAAAAGACTCTTAGCTCTTACCGAAGAATACGTCCAGGAAAAGATTTCCTCGGCTGTTGATTATGCAGCCGAAACTGCTAGTGCAAATCAGGATTTTAACAAGTAGGTCTTATATATATTTCTCTCATTTTTATGTAATTTTAATAATCTGCATCAAATGAAATTAATATCATCTAGAACCTTTTTTTTTTAAATCCTAGTGTCTAGTATTCAGCATTGACAACAAATAGGCTACAAGATTTCTTCCTGGAATTGATTTTCTTAGAGGCAATAATGTTTTAGGAAGACAGATTAAAAAACTTATTTCTTGGTAAAATAGTAGAATGGTTGTAATCCTGTAAAATTGTTTAATTAATCAATTAAATAAGACTACATCTATTCATATTGATGTAATCTTGAGTTGATATTTCATGTATAGTGCTTCACCAATCTCCTTGGAATTCCTTTTATTATATACACATTAATAGTTTATAATTATTTTCTTATTGACAAATGAGAGTCGCAAATTTTCATCTCCACTGCTAATTACCATTAAGTACTTCTGTACTCCCTCCCTTCCTTATGAGCAGATGATCTGAAAACTTGTACCTACACATCCTGTGAAGTGCGTTGAGTTTAATACTTAATAAGGAAGCTCTATTTATTCAACAACAGCTATGCTAGGAGGTGCTCTAGTCAAGATCAGGATGGATTCTCGAACTTTCAGGCCCGGGTACGATATAACTTATTTATTCTGTTATATCAGCTGTAGATTGACTCAGAGACATACCCAGTCTCTATATATGGGTACCGATCTTTCAATGATTTGGAGGAAAGAACCTGGCAAGATCACCTCATTATCAAATACCGAACCCAAGGCTCTTCATGCGTTATGGTCGTTATTTTTTTAACTTAAGAGGGGTGGCTAAAAATGACAAAACAAATTGTTTGTAATATTGAAATTGAAGTATCTATATCTAATTATGGAAATTCCTTATGCCACATTTTTAATACCAATTTGACTATCAACATTTGGCACTAGAAATGGTGATTTACGGGATAAAATGAACTATTAATTCTAAATTTCATTATTTACTATATATAAATTTAATTTTGTAATATAAATTTATAAAATCATATTTTAATGATATAAAATTGATATATTTTTGGTAAATAAGATACTTCAACTCCTCCGTGCTCTAATTTATCTTCAAGCTTTTTCTTGGTAATACCTTTCTGGTCCTGGACTTGACAGCAATGTCTTTGAAATGAAATGAAAGTAAATTTTAATCTGAAACTTTTTTCTCCTTAGAATAATAGAAATTTTCAGTACTAGTACCATTTGTCTAGCTTGCAATAATAATTATGATACAATCAAATTATAACATTATAAAATAAAAGACAAGAATGTGTGATAATTGCAGAAATTTAAATCAATTAGATGTCTTTGTACACCTATTTACACTAACAAACAATAAACTAAATAACAGAAGTATCAAACAAATTAAATGAACCTGCATATAACTTGTAATTCTTGCATAAATGTGGAAGATTGATAGTTAAGGTGGTGAAACACTTGATGCTTAAAAGAAGTTAAGGACGAAGTTTTGCGAATAGGTAAGGAACTCCAAAATGATGTAGCAAGAATGGTAAAAGATTTTTTTAAAGGAAGCAGTTCTATGAGTGGGTATGTACAAGTAGGAATCCCCTTCCTGGTGTTGAGGTGTTCCGGAAGCTACAAGAAAATATAGATTGTATCAACCCATGGGCTGTATGTAATGTTTTCAGGCTCTATATGGAAAAGACCAAGGTCATCCTCATCGGTTCCAAGCATCTTATCAATTCCTTGCCTTATTAATCCCTTACTCTATCTCTATTGCCTACCTATTCACTTCTATACCAATGTCAGAAATGTTGGAGTAATTTTTGATCTACACCTGTCCTGGAATAACCATATTTTCCAAATCATCTGAAGGTCCATTACTAACCTTAAACAGTTCCTAAGATTTAAGAGGAGCACCAGTAGAGGTTGGGATCTGGTGTTTTAAGAGTGGACAGAGGGAGGCATTTTGGTTCTGAAGGATCAATTAACATAGATATTTAGGAAGTATTGCCGTTGGAAAATAGGGTAAATCCTCTTTAACTTGGCATTCAAATTAGAGCATGAAGCAGGCTGTCCAGCTGCCTTAAATTCCTCGAAGATCGGGAATTCTGCTTTAATTTTTCCTATCAGGAAAAAATTGAGAATTATGCTTGAAAAAAAAAAACAGTTATCAGGAATTTTTAGTTTTTATATTGATAATTCCATATTTCCATCGGTACTAAGCCATAAGTGTATAAAATATTGAGAAGGTGGTCTAGTTTTGCCCCTTACCATCTCTAGTTCCATGATAGCTGGAAAAAGCCTCCTTCCACTAAACTTTGTTCATCAGCCCATCTTTTTCAAACTCATATTCATTCTATGTTCTGTCTCACCTTACCGGGTCGCTCTGCCTTTCGCTGAGTAAACTAGAGACATTTTGAAACTGTAAAATAATGTATTAGCTCCAAACAGCTCCGAGTTTCAATTTCAAATGATTTACACTCGTATTCTTTAATATGTTTGCCGGTTCGCCCCTCGCTCTTGATATCATGGACGAGGATGTAAGGTTGCCAAAATTCATTTTATTTCTATAATAATGATTATTTTGTTACTTTATTGCAAGACATGAATTTTTTTTTTGTTTGCTCTCGAAATTGTTTTTATACTGTATTTTCCTCTGTGTAAGAAGTTAAGCAAGAATATTTCGTTATCAAACAGGAATATAACCTTTATAATTATTCAAATTCATTCTTATGTCCGAATTGTACAATTTATCATAAGCCAACCAAATATAACATTTTATGGTTTTAATTTTGTTTTAAATTTAATCCATTAAATTGACGAAACACAGTTTGAATTTTAAAGTTCACAGCCTTGAAATCATTGAATTATGCTTGAATTTTTTTCATGTTATATTGCTGGACATCATGATGCGACCATCTGTGGATTCTGAAGATAAATCTAATAAAATGATTCATTAGTTTCTTCAGTCTCATATCATGTCTATCAGGCAGTCCATGGTAAACAAGTTAGCCATAGTCAAAATGGGATAAAATAAGGGAGGAGACCAGGAGCTGATAGGTTTTAGGAAGTATAGAATCACGAAATCTATGAAGCTGTTTAAGGATAGCAATGGACTTTTGTGTGATTTGGGAAATATGATTATTCCAGAACCGGTGTTGATAAAAAATTAATCCAACATTTCTGACTGTGATATGGAAGTGAATAGGTAGGAATTTGAGGTAAAGTAAGGGATTAATAAGGAAATGAATTGAGAAGATGCTTGGAATCGATGTGGGTGGCCTTTGTTTTTTCCACATTCAGCCTCAAATCATTGCGTACTGCCCATGCGCTGATACAATCCATAGGACTATACTATCCACAGATCACCGCAAGCAACTTGATAAGATGAAGGATTGGTTTATTTGGAGGTCATCAGGGAGCATATAAGTGATATTGTGAATGGAGAATAGAATAGGGAAAAATGTTAATATAGATAGTGAAGGATTGGTAAAAGTGAGGATCCCTGGTGAACACCACGTGCTAGTTGGAGATGGGAGGTTTAATACCTCCTTAAAGGAATGAGATTTAGTGTCTCGTTTAAGGAATGAGGTTTAGTACCCCCTTAAAGGAGGGAGGTATTTTTGATAGTTTTTTTCCTTTTTTAAATCTCAGTTAATCTAATGCTTTCAGTGCTTCAACATAAAACCCTTCTAGGTTTGAACCCCAAATTGATATAATAAAGCTAACAACCAATAATTGAAAATGCTATGAGTTTTTAAGGTACTGTATGTGTCTATTATATAAAATTTCCTCTGCTAAATCACCCTATAGTATCATACAGCCCAAGCTGTAGTGTTTTTTTTTCTTTGACCATAATTATTCTTAGGAATCCTGGCCCATAAGACATGAAAACTTTCTAAGACACAACAAACTTTCTGCCTCGCTGAAGTATGCTTTCTGAAAAAGCGGTTTTTTAAACTATAGAAAGAAAGAACTCCAACAATGGTTATTTGAATGTTTTGAAATTCAACATATATGAATTATCTTTGGTACCATATTTATATCCTAACATTGATGAAATATCTCGATGGAAATTATCTTAATTCAAATTTGTAATAACAAAACTTTTTGTATTTTTTCTCTCAAATTTTCTCTATTTCACTGATGAAAAAACTTTTTACATCAGGACATTGATAAAATATTAAAAAAATATTTTTCTTGAATTTTTAACAAAAATGGATCCATCTGACCTGAGAAAAATGTTTCTATAAAATGCTAGTTTATAGGTGGGATGGGAGTGGGGTTGAAGTTGTGTAGTACCTTACTTGCTGTCCTCAATAAACGTCTTAGTAGGGCTTTGCCAAGGCCAATACATGTATCTGAGAAGACTAGATAAATTTTCTAATAAGGCTAAGTCCAGTGCCACTAGCCAGAAAATCTTTATATTTTATTTTTTAAATTTAGTTATGGTATAAACAAAAACTAAATATTGTGTTTCTATTTAGGTGAGGTGCCCCAAGTGCGTTTGCAGGCTCTAAAAGGAATATTAGTCCAATAGTGTCAAAATGAAATTGTAATCTTGATATACGATAAATTAACATTTGTTAAGCAGTTTAACAAAACTATTGGACTAATATAAGGTTTAGAACCTGCGTATGTACTTATACCACCCTATCTTTTTAAAACTAAAATAATGTTTTTTCAAGTTAAATATTATATCTGCTCATATTTTGTTTTCATGGTTTGTTTCTAGAGCTAATCTTCGCACTGACCAATGCTATACTTTAGCTTTGCTGTTTGGTCTTGTCAAACAAGATGCTGCACTATGCTCAATATTGGGTATGTCATCAGAGTTCTTTGAACCTTTGCCAGTGGCTCAACTCTTTCCTTGGTTAAAAGAAGGTTTTCAGTTTACTAGGGACGATCTCTTGTCAGCGCTTAAATATGCTGCAAAAATGAAGAAACAAAAGGTTTGTACATCATTTTCTGTCTCTGGCATTAATTTTTCATTCCCAACAACTTTATTAGCTTTAGGATCTATCTACTCTACTTCCTCCCGGTACTGCAACTTGTGGTGAGTCATGGCCTCCTGTAGTATCAACTTCCAATCATCTTGATGCATTGCTGCTACTTTCCAGTTTCTTACTCCCAAGGCTACTTTCCAGTTTCTTACTCCCAAGGTGGACAACATATCCTCTTCCACTCCATCACCCCACTGCAGTC
Source organism: Rhaphigaster nebulosa (assembly GCA_948150685.1). Lineage (NCBI taxonomy): Eukaryota > Metazoa > Arthropoda > Insecta > Hemiptera > Pentatomidae > Rhaphigaster > Rhaphigaster nebulosa. The sequence goes on from OX411306.1 coordinate 15,285,707, forward strand.
TTGGCCTGCTGATTCTCCTCTTGGCATATAGATTTTCTTTAGGATCTCATCGTCTTTGATTCTATTAATATGCCTCGCTCAGCGAAGCCTTCCGAAGTTTATATATCTGACAAAATTTATATTATTAAACTGGCTTGATATTTTAGCATTCATTCAGTGTCGCCAGGCATTATTACTGCAAACTGATGCAAAAATTCTTCTAAGAATCCGTTTCTTGAATGGGAGCACAAATTCTTGAGCTCGAAAAATTATCCAGCATTCAGATGCATAAATCAGAACTGGCCTTACGAGGTTTTTATATTGTTTGATTTTCATGTTTCATGAGAGGCATTTACTTCTGAAGTGTTTAAAAGCCCGAAATAGCACTTGTTTGCAGCCAATTCTTCTATTTATTTCTTGCTGCATATTATTTACAGAGTTCACCTGAGAGCCTTAAAAAATAAATTTGATCACCTGCTCAAATGTTTAGTCTCCGATTTTTATCTGGGCATCCTACTGATCCAATCCTTACGAACCTGCACTCAAATATTTGGTTTTTACCTCATTCACAATCAGGCCTACTCTTTGTACGCCTTCTTTAAGTGTGAAAAATGCCTCCTTCATAGACATCATACTTCTTCCCATTATGTCCACATCGTCTGCAAAACCATAAATCTGAGCCAGTTTGTTAAATAAAGTACCTCCAGTCTGTACACATGAGCTCCTAACTGTAAACTCCAGAGTCATATTAAATAAGAGACAGACAAGATTGTTACCCTATCTGAGGCTTTTATATGTTTCAAAATCTCTTAAGAGATGTTCGCCTATCTGAACAGTGCATTCCACCTTCTTCATGGTCATTTTTACTAAACAAACTAGCTTGGAAGGAGTTCCCAATTCTAGTAGATTTTTTGGTATATCTCCTTCATTGTAATGGTATCGTAAGCCTCTTGAAACTCAATAAAGAGATGGTATGTGATAATATTGTCCTCTCTGGCTTTCTCTAGGATATCTCTTATTCCTAACAACTTTATTAGCATTAGGACTACTCTACTGACTCCACTATATACACCATGCTTATTTAGGCTCCTCAAGTTTTTTTCTTCAAACTCATTTCATTTTTCATGCCTGAATGTAGTTCTGCAGTTAATAAAAATTAGGGAATGATGACAGAACGACATTTTTAGTAAATGATGTTTATGGACTCAGGAGTCTCAAACATGTTTAATTCAGGTTACCATACTTCCTATACACTGTTTAATTAAAAATAAAATTATTTTCTCTTAACATATAATTCTAATAAAAAAAAGTTATATTGGCATGGTTAAAGTCTTTTTTATCAGGCCTCCTTCAGGTTCCACTTCTGTGTTAATCAAAAGTATTTTTTTTTTTTTCAGATTTCTATTCCTAGTTCAGCATTTCAGGCAATCGTACAACTAGCTAAAGACAATGGCGTCATTTCTCAGTGCTCAGACGACAGTGAATTAATGGAGTTGCTTGCATCATTTAGTAGTGAAGTTCAGCCAGTGGTATGTTAATCTTATTATACTTATAGCTTAGAATAAATGATATGTTAGTATCAAATTATATAAAAAAGAGAAAGCTATCGGAATAAAGTGTAACATGCGTGCTTAAATAAATCAGGTGTTGTATGAAAATTAGTACCCACTTTTGTCATGAGCTAACTGCAAATACTTAAAGGAGGGGGAGGTGCCAGAATTACTATTAAATGGCTAATCTTAGCTCCACTAAATATTCATAATTAAGATAGCTCAATTTTTAATTTTGTTTTTTATTCAATAATAATGTAAGTCATACTCTTTGAGATACTATTTAAGTATTATATTTTCATGTTACATTGTTCTTTTATCTATCTTATTTGTTAGTTATAATATGGATGTTCTTTCTGTAAGCGGTTTTCGATTATCTTGGCCTACCTCTGTCCATTCAGGTTTTACTGTAATCAATCAGTTGTAGTTTACATTTTATTATTAATTTAAAAAATTAAATATCTAAATTTTCTTTATCATAATCTAAACCTTTGCTTAATGGTGTGATATAGCAGTTTTTAATAGAAATGTACTTAAATTGGAGTCTGTTTGGATGACTGTAGATATAAATTAAGGAAGAAGATGGTTGGGGAAGGGAGGGGGAGTGCGGTCAAAGACAAAGACACTAATAAGTAAGACTTAGAATAAATGTTTTACTGATCAGTGTCTTTGTCTTTGACCGCACCTCCCAACCAACTTCTTCCTTAAATGTATTTGTTATTTTTATCGATTTGTGATATTTTTATCTATTAAAATTATTATTCTCTGTTTTTCATGAAACTAGAACCCAGAACTACAAATGTCTCTGCAAGATGCAGTGGTGGCCAACTCAGCTGTTGCTATAAAAGCTGCAGTTGAAAAAGGTGCTGACCCTAATTATATCTCAGAAGTAGGTGATTCATATGTGCATCTGGCAGTTAAAAAAAACAATTTGATAGCAATTCCTGCTCTCTTGGAAGCTGGTGCCAGGGTTGACGGGGAAAATGATAAAGGTGAAACACCGCTGTGCACTGCTGTCCGAGAACGTAATGTGGAAGCAGTAAAGTTACTGCTGACGAAAGGGGCAAAAGTTAATTATCTAAATGCTTGTGGTCATACAGCGGTTCATATTGCTGCCCGTTCTGGCTTCGGCGATATCATTGAGGTTTTGATCGATCATGGGTCAGCTGACTTGGGTGTCATAGACGCTAGCGGTAAGTTTAAACATAATAATTATTCAGTTATGATAATTTTATTTTACAATTTTTATAAATTAAATTTAAGTACTAGTATCCTGAGTCTTCAGTTCACTAATTTCTATTCATTTTTAGCATTTACTCAAATTATGTTCGGCTGTGTTCATTAAGTTTATGTATAAATTTTAAAAAATATTAACTTTATTAGTAATTGTAATAAATTATGGGCCAATCTATACCAAGTTGTCCAAAATAAAGTAATTTGGTTGCTTGACCATTTATATTTTGTATGTTGATTCTTCGATGTTTCTAGAGATAAAAACAGTTGGGGAATTTTTTTTTTTTCTATGACTTTAAAAATGGCAGCCAATTTCAGTAAATGCGAGCGTTGGCAGTTCAAAAACTATATGACTTAAAAAGATCAACTAAATACAATTTTAAAGATAATGGTTTAATCTAAAAAAAACCTATTCTTAGTACATTTAATGTATTTCTACTTCTAATATTTCAAAAATTCACCTGAAGTTAAATGATGAATTTAAAAAAAAAATCTGTCTTTAAACAATTTTTTCTATAAGAAGGAATCGTTTCAACAATAACTCTTTGTATAGTGGGCAGGTCCCTGATAATAGGTCAACCAGAATAAATGCCAATCCTATTAAATCTATCCATGTTTTTTAAGGATTTTTTTAAATTTGTAATTTTAAATTTTTTTTTTCAAAATTCAAGCTTTAATATCTCCGATGGGACTGGAGTTAAAAAGTTAAAAGTTAGTGTTTTAGAAGAGGATTATGTAAACAAAAAACATTACTTGTTTATTTGCTTGGTGACTGTTCAAATATGGGGAAAACACTAAATGCAAGCAAGCATTGGCGGTTTCATGGATAGTTCAGAAACTATACGACTTAGATAGATCAAGCAAACACCATTTAAAAGGTAATGCTTTGAGGTAAAAACACTTATTCTTAGTAAATTTGCTTTATTCCTACTCCATATTGTGATAAAAATTGACCCGAAGTTTAAAGATCCAATTAAAAAAATTTCTTGATCAGGGGATAGTTGACCTTGGAAAAGTAGGAAGGAGAATCTTGGTTGGGGGTGCGGTCAATAAATGAATCCAATCAGATTTTATGAAGATAAAATAAATGAAAAAATTATTCCATAGTCCAGTTATAACTTACTTCCACTACTCAGATGTTAAGTTTGGATACCGTTTTTCTAACAGTTAGCAAACTTTAACTAAGCAAATAAACAAGTAAATTTTTTATATACCACAAATCTCTTAAACACTACTACTTTCTAGAATTTCAGGTATTTAACTCCAATTTATCTGAGATATTAAAGTTTAAATTTTGAAATAATGGATAGATATCATGAAAAACCCCAGGATACATTTGGTAGGATTGATATTTATTCTGGTTGACATAATGTTAGGGACCTATCAACCATACAAAGATAATAAAAATTGCTTGAAAACCAAATTTTTTTTAAATTTGAGCGCTAAACTTCAGGCCAATTTTTATCATATTAGTAGTAGAAATAAATTAATAATACTAAGAAAGCATTTTTTACCTCAAAACATTACCTTTAAAATGGCGTTTGATCTTACTATGTCATAGTTTTTACTTTCCCTTACCTATATACGAAGTATATAGTAAGGGTGAAATATTGCGATAGTGAAAATTTTCGAATTCGAGTTTTCGACGGAAACATGCTTTAAGGTCCCCTGAGTCCAAATGACCAAGTCTCGTAAAATGGTCTGTGTATATGTGAACAGTCTAGCTCAAAAACGAAAAGCTGTAAGATACTGAAATTATGTATTTAAGGTTGGCACTTGCATGTAATGTTACAGCAACATTTTCGTCAAAATCGACTAATTGGAAGTGCCACTTAATGCGCGTGCAATTTATGGTAAATTATCTATAGACTTATATGAAAGGTAATTAAATCAACTAAATCATCTTTTCATATATGTGGTACATGACCGAGGAAATGCAGGGAAAAAAGGTATGATGAAAAGAATACTTTATTTACGCATAACTTCAAAAGCATGCAATTTATAGTAAATTATCTATACACTTGTATGAAAGGTAATTAAATCATCTAAAAAAAAAAAGAATCATCAAAATCAGACCAGTATTAGTACATGCGCATCGGACTAACCGGAAATGGTAATTATATGATAGGCAAAGATACAGTGTATTTTTTGAGGAGCATAAAATAGATGGATAACCGAGCGCATCCGAAAGGAGATGGATGCGACCGAACCTCCTCCCGCCAATCTGTTGTAAACAATGCGCTCTGTAACAAAGTAATTTAAGAATACAAAAGCGGAAATTAACTTAATAATTTCTACTTTCACATTATTTAATGAAAAGAAAATGTTTCCATGGAAACTGAACCAGAAACTTTGCAATATATATATATATATATACATATACTTTGCAATATATATATTTGCAACTTGACAAAAGTTATAATATATATAGGTAGTGTACAGAATTGTAGTACTATAATTGTTTAAAAAACTGTTTTATTGTACTTAATTGGCAGAAGTGAATGCTGCTGAGTTTATTAGAAACAGTGTTTATGTGAACTCTTAAAAATTATATTAAAAAGATAATTAGGTAAGGGAAAGTTGTGTGATGTGCGTACCTCACCAGATTTTTTAACTATCAACGAAATCGCCAATGCTTGCATTTCATGTTTTCTCCCATTTTTTTACCGTCACCAAGCTTGAACCAAGCAAATAAGTAATGTTTTTGTTTTCCATTATCCTCCTCTAAAACACTAACTTTTTAAATTTCAGATTTTTAACTCCAGTCCCATTGGAGATATTAAAGCTTAAATTTTGAAAAAAATTATAAATTTTAAAAAACATTTAAAAAAACAGTAGGATTGATATTTATTCTGGTTGATCTGCCTCGAAAAAATTGTTTAAAAATAGATTTTTTAAAATTTGATCGTTAAACTTCACATCAATTTTTGAAATATTAAGAATTAGGAATACATTGAATTTACTATGAATAAATTTGTTGGCTTAAAGCATTACATTTTAAATGGTGTTTGTTTGATCTTTCTAAGTCATATAGTTTTTGAACTATCGACGAAAAAGCCAATGCTTGCATTTGCTGAAATTGGCCATTAGAACTGAAGATAAATGGCCAAAGAAAAGAAAATTTTCCCAACTGTTTTTATCTCTAGAAATATGGAAGAATCAACATACACAAAATTAAAAATGGTCAAAGTACTAATTTTTCCCTTAAATTACTATTGTAAGTAAATTGTAATGCGATTTTGTAGATCTCTTAAATAATTTTCCAATTGTTTTACATTAGTTAATTCAAAAATCGCATTAGTTATTTTAGTTTACTATTTTGTTGAGCTATCCAATATTTTTTACAAATCAGTTTGTTTTTTTTCCGCAAACTTTATGGACACCTGTTTTTTTTCCGCAAACTTTATGGACACCGTGTATTGTAAAATATACCTAAAACTATAAATGTTTGTTAGGTATTATTTTTTGAAAAAGATATTCTGGTGGTTAAATAATTACAGAATTTTAATTTATTTTATCTTTATAAATTGTTAGGACATAATTAGAAGATTGCAATCATAAAGTCTTGAGGCTATCGAATGCCACTAAACAATTAAACAGTAAATTTTTCACCAATTCAGGTATCACTATGACAGAAAAAACAAGATTACATATATGCAAACAAAATACAACACATCTCGTATCAACAGCCTAAAAAAAAGGCATCAACTAAAGACAGCGTATCATTCCCATCGATTGTAATAATAACTGCATAAGGCGCCGAGAGTCATGAAAATTGTCTAGTTGCTCTCCCACCATCTATGGGCAAGGGAGCCATTCCCCGCTCTTGATACAGAGCCTAATGTAATTCTTATTGTTTTCCTCTACCTTTTCTTAAGCATCCTACCCACATGGGAACAACGGCTCGTAAGTTTTTGACAAACAAATGTTTTCATTTCGATGGAAGACCATTGTTCAATGGTCTTCCATCGAATTGAAAACATTTGTTTGGTTCCCTGACAAGAGCCCATTTTGGCTCTATTATTTGAATAGGTTTTCGTTTTTATTTAATTTTAAATCTTATTTTTCTCTTTGAGTGTATTAAAGTAATAATGAAATGCTTTCTTTATTTGCCATAAGAAAAAAAGAAACCATATCTTTCATTTTGTCCTTGAAATATAGAAGTCATGATTTGATTTTTAATATTTTAAATCAAATAATCAAAGTGAATTTTGAATTTTTATTAATTTAGAATGGATATTAAGATTATTCGAATATTTTTGTTATTGAAGTCCATTGTTGAATTATCGAAGAAGGTGATTATAAAAAAAGTATCAATTTTAAAATTGCATGTTCAACATGTTCACGTATTGATTTATTTTAACATTATGGATTTTCTTGATATTGAGATCCATAATTGGGTTATGGAAGATGCTGATTTTGAAAAAAGTATCAATTTTAAAATTGCACGCTCACTTATAGATTTATTTAAACTGTTCGGATTATTGGGTTATCGGAGGCACGGTTTAAACAAATGCCATCGAATTTTATCGAAAAACTTAAATAAGTCACTAAGTTATCAACCGGTCTTTAAATCGATAGTATTTTTAAAAACTAAGCCATCTATAATAAAATAATCGATCCCACTATCAAATAAATCAGAAAAGTTTGTTACTGGTTTCTTCTCGCATTGAACCAACTTAGTTCAATGCGAGAAGAAACAAGTACAAACTTTTCTGTTTAATATAATCCAGTTAAACCTTGAACTGAGGATGGAAGTATAACATTTGAAACTAGTTTTCAATAAAACAAAATTATAGAAGTGGCAAATAATTTATCAATCCCTAATTAGATTGATCCTTCTATACCATCATGCGGATGCCAACTGAAATCGATATGTGAACGTGTGATCTTATATCTATTTTATTTAAAAAAAGTGAAAACTTAATAGTGGACCTGAATATCGAAGAAATCAGAAAAGTTTAAATAAATCGATAAATGAGTATAGTATTTTAAAAAGCTCTACCTCCATTGACCCAACAACGATAGACTTTGAATTAATATTAATTAATTGACATACATTTAAAATGAAAAAATGTTTCCATAAATAACGATGGAGTAGTTGAAAAATGAAAAAGTAATCAAATCAACGGCTTGATCAGATATACATTTTAAATACTTTTGTGCTTTACTAAGTTGTATAAATATATTCTCTTGAAAATTGTTCAAATTATAAAAGTAATTTGAGTATTACCCAGATTCTACTTAACATCAATTATCAATAACTGAAAAAAATGTCGGAAGAATATGCCAAAATTATTTCAAAACTCATTGTTGAAATTAAAATAATTCTTTTAAAATAATAAAAGAAATTAAATATAATATTTATGAAATAATTCAAGTCGTGTTGTGTTAGAACTGAAATGGTAAAAATTACAATAGAATTGGAAAGGGTTAAAATTTATTTGTAAATTCTATATTTAAATTATATATATATATATATATATATATTTTTAATCTTGTCCTTGTTTACCGCTGAGCGGTGTGAGGCACCTTCTGATAGAGCCTGCCTGATCCAATTATCCCTATCCTCAGCCAGCTGTCTTCTTCTTCTCCAGTCCATGCCTCTCTTCTCGAAACCTTCCTTTACTCCCTCCAGCCAGGTCTTTCTGGGTCTCCCACGTGGTCGCTTCCCTTCCATTTTAGCCGCCAGGGTAACTCTTACTAGCCTGTCTTCAGCCATCCGCAGGACATGTCTGAACCATCTTAGCTGGTTCTGTTCTATTATTTCTTCTGCAGGCCTTATGTCCAGGTTTGTTCTTATTGTGGAGTTCCTCACCCTGTCTCTTATTGTTTTCCTTTCAATTTTCCTAAAGTAGCGCATTTCCATTGCGTGGATCTGGCTCTTGTGCTTGGAAGTGAGGGTCCAAAACTCACTAGCGTATGTCAGGATTGGAAGAAACGTATTCTTGTAACTTTACTTTTTTAGTTGTTTTAGAGACTTCTTTCTTGTTCAGAAAGAAGTCCAATCTCCTTCTGCCGATCCTCATATATTGTGTTTTTTCAGCATTTATTTCCATGTTTATGGATTTTAGTCTATTTTGGAGGATCTTTAGGTTGAACTGCAGATTCCGACAGTTGTTTCCAAACACTACAATGTCATCTGCAAATGCTAGGATGGTGTAATGGACACTCTGGAGGTTCCTGTATCCTAGGTGATATGGCCTCATTTCCTGTTTTGCTTGCTTTAGTACAGAATCTAGTACCAGGATGAATAGAAGGGGACTAAGGCTGCACCCTTGTCTGATTCCTTGCTCGCTTTGGAATTCCCCAGATGAGTGGTTGCACAACCTAACAACATTTCTTTGGATGTTGTACAGACTCAGGATGGCCCTTCTCAGTTCTGTGTGAACCCCGCACTCCTCCAGCCCTTTAGAGGTATCTTCCTTCTGCACCCTATCGAATGCTTTCTTTAAATCTACGAAGCAAGCATAGGCCTCTTTGTCCTTTTCAATGATCTTCTTGGAAATTTGTCTCATCGTGAATATCAGATCTTGCATGCTCCTGTTAGGTCGAAATCCATATTGTTTTTTAGCCTTTTCCCGAGCACCTTTGAATAAACTTTATATGGGATGCTGAGTTGGGATATGCCTCTATGGTTCTGACATTCACGATTATCAACTTTCTTGAAGATTGGGATAATGATTGAGATTTCCCAGTCCTTTGGACCTCTTCGTCGCTGATGAAGTCATTCTCTTCCCAGCTGCCTTCCGTGCTCCGAGTCTGCTGATTTTCTTCCAGTCTTTGCGCATTGTTTGCTAACAGGTCTTTAAAGTATTCAGCCTACCTGTTCATGATGTTTTCTGGACGACTCAGGACTACTCCGTTTTTGTCCTTTATATGCTTCAGCACGGATTCTTTCTGCTTTCTTATGCTCCTGAGGCTTCTATAGAAGAGTTTCTGATTTTCCTTATAGTTCAATTCTAACTTCTTTCCGAAATCTTCCCAGGATTTTCGTTTTGCATTTATTACAGCCTCTTTAACTTTCTTTCTTTGTTCCTTATATATATATATATATATATATATATATATATATATATATATATATATATATATATATATATATATATATATATATATATAATAGTTTATATAATTATATAGTTTAATATAATTTAAATAGAGATGCATCAAGGTTTAATAACTGCTATATTATATTAGAATTATATTAATTCAATCCATCTAAACACATATGAAATGTAGACTGATTATTTGTTCACCAGTAATTTGGAATCTTCTATTTATATTCTAACCATAATTCAGTCTTCTTTTTAGTGTTTGCTCTTTTAGTTTAATAAATTATTTTATTATAATTTTGTCTTAGGCAATACTGCTTTGCATTGGGCAGCTGCCGCTGGGAAAGATGACATGGTACAGCTACTACACAGAAAGGGAGCCAGCGTGAACACTATGAGTAAAAGCAACTGGACCCCATTGCACGCTGCTTCAGAATACAACCATCAGAAAGTTGTCCAACTGTTGATTAATTGCGGAGCTGAAATTGATGCTCTTGGGGAAGGTGGATACACTCCTCTTCATATGGCTGCAGATAAAGGTCATATTGAAATTGTCAAGTTACTCGTTTTGAAAGGTGCTAAACTGAAGCCTGAGGCCCTTGATGGCTCTACACCTGCCGATATGGCTAAAGAAAGTGGTCATCAAAATGTTCTACAATATCTCCAAGAAAAGTCTTCCTAACTCTCCCAGTTATTGTTTTATATTACATTTTTTTCTTTTCTCTACTTGGTTACCAGAGTTATTATCCTTTAATGTAGATATGTTCGAAAAATGTACCTCTGTAAATGAAAATTATTTGATCATGACTTTGTTTCACATGCTAGTTTACAATAAATTTAATGTTAAATTGATCCTGATTTAACTAAATTTTCAATTAGTTAAGTGATTTTAAGAATAATAAATATTAGTTTGCAATAAAAATTAAAGATTTCAATAATTATTACTTATTGAAAATTTGCCATAAATAGGAAGAGGTCTAAATCATTTGTTTTTTGTTCTACTATTTTTATATTTATCTATTTAAATGATGAACATTGATTCCATTTTTATTTTAATTTCTCAAATAATGCATTATATTTTTTCATGTTGCTTTCAACTTCTACTTTATATTTTTGCCTACTATCTTTTTTTTTTTTTTTTTTTATTATTATAAGATTATGTTGATTCGGTTGAGTCAAATTGTATGTATTCAGTTAAATTTGTTCTTATATACTTTCTGATTCTAATTCATAATTGGATTTATTTCAACTTTAAGATGACTTACGGTGGCTATTCCTGTGTTAATATTTTGTCATTAAAAAAATTATATATATATATGTATATATAATTTTTTTTATATATAAATATCGCTTTTAATTATGACAGTTAAGTAAACAAATGTCACTGGCATATTTGTTCATTAAATGTGTGATATTGTTTTATTATAGTGTTTGTGATGTTTTATAATGTGATCTTGAAGGTTTATTTTGTTAGCCATATTATTAGTTAAGTATATTTTATGAAGGAGCATTCTAATTGATGTATAGGTACTTATGTAAACGCTCATGTATATCATTTTTAATGTTAATATTGTTTAGTGTTTATATTTAAATAAATGAAAACTTTATCATTATTGTTATTATTTAATATCGATCATAAAACCTGGTTTTCTTATTTGATAGCAAAAGGAGCGAACTAACTTATGTGGCCTCGTAGGACCCCGATGTCTTTAAATATCTCTACTTAAATATTTTGGAAATGATTGAAAAGGTTCCAAAAACCCTCAATAAAGTAATATAACAAATCTTAAACCAAAATGTTGAATTTACGGCTTAAGTTGAAATTCTTTTTGGAGAGGGCCCAAAAATTTCACTGCTTAGTATGAGCGGACTAAACGATTGCTTTTGGCTCCCACTAGTCTTGATCCGTCCCTGCATAGCAATTATTTTAGAACTTTTTAAGTTGTTAATTTGCTATTTAGGAAAATGAGATAATCAGTTGACATCTGTATGATGGTATAGAAGGATCAATCTAATTAGAGATTGATAAATTATTTGCCACTTCTATAAATTTGTTTTTTGAAAACATAGTTTCGAATGTTATACATTCATCCTCAGTTCAAGGTTTAAATGGATTATATCAAACAAACAGAAAAGTTTGTATTGGTTTCTTCTCGCATTGTACTAACAAAATGAGATAAGTTTTTAAGCTGAAATAAAATATACAGATTTAATAAATTTACTATGGATTCCAATAACAATGCCGTGTATCAAATATCTCAATGTATTGATTTATTTATATAAATTTTTCCCATCTATGGTGAAGCCTGAAGTAGGGTGGGTAATGTGTTTAGTTTGAAAGTTAGTATCTATCTTTTTGAGTGAATGGCCCTACTGATATTTAATTTTCATGGCTCAAACTATTCGTTGTGATCCCGTGAATGTTTTGAAACATTTTGAGCTCAAAATACTAAAGAAGTGTTGTGTTAAATCTGTCTGTTTGGAGGGTATATAACAATTTTTTGAGAGTGTATCAACCAATTTTTAATTTTAATGTGCCAAATTACTCGTGATTCTGTGAAGAATACTAAATATTCTATATATAAATACTAAGCAAATGTTGAATTATATGTGTTACTGAAAAAATATTTCATTATATTTTGGGTATTTTGTTGATGTTTCTTATATTATTTGTAAGTTAGTGATCAGATGATGATAAATTATAAATAGCCAATACTTGCTGAATATTGGAATATTCAGTAAACTAAAACTGAATACTTGGAAACCGAAAATGTTAAAATCAAATTTAATTTAATAAAAAAATAAAAACCCCGATTACAGATATAACTTATATATCTTACAACCTCAATCGAACTTAAGCACATGGGTAGATTGTTAGTAAAGTTGGCGCCCATGAATATTGAACCTGGGTGTAGTAATCTGGTACCTTCCGCTACACGTTATGGTCCCTTGTAGTTACATTCCATCCCATTTATCTCTGTGCATGCCAAAATACAGAATGCTCCATGCGTCTGTGCATGTAAACATAAAGAAAGTAAATTTATATAATGAATAAAGAAGATTCGTAACTTTTGTTTGGGAATGGAAGGCACCCTACTACGACACAAAAGTTTCAATATTCATGGGCGTCAAATTCACTGACAACCCATCCGTGCGCTTAAGTAGATACACGAGTGCATTCCGTCCCTTAAGAGGAATGGGATTGTAAGATATAAAAGTTATTTCCATAATCGGATATTTTTTATTAAATTAAATATTTTTAAATCTTGAATTTTATTAAATAAATACTTAAATTAAATAATTTAAATAAATTAAATTAAATTTCTATGTATTGAACACAAAGCTCATCACAGTTTTTAAAATTTATTATGTATATACGTCATTCCATTTTACTTAGCAATATTAATTCTTGAACACTGATTAAAATCATGGATGACCAGGAATAGTTCGAGAAGTACGTAACTTGGATAAATGGATGATCATGCAAAAAATATACTTTATTTTATTTTTTAAATAATTGCTGGGCCTATCATGCTTTGTTTATATGATCATTTTTTTCAAAAGGGAACATATCCAAAATACAATTTAGCATTTGCATTTTAAACTGTAATTTTCTCATAATCTATTTGATGGTAAAAATTGCACCACTACACCACTAAGTTGCTTTAATGAGGAGCCAATAGGACATACATGCTTTCCCTTTTCCACTCTTCTATTTTCAGATAAGCTCTTCTCTAAGCTAAATTGACTGTTACGATGAGCAGGACGTATGTTGGCTTGTGTGCCCGAAGTGTGATACAATAATTAGCTACCAAGATGGCTAGAAATGTTCTTGCTGTTTTTACTCTTTATATTTTTTTTTTATTTCTTGGTGAAAAATAAATATATGGGCCATTCTCCTAGAAAGGAGGAATTCTTGTCCCCTCGCTTTTATAGCTTCTCTGGCAATGGGATATGCCAGATTTTTTAAATAAAGGTAAAATCATTATAATAAGGTGTAATCAAATCATAATGATTTGAGAGAAAAAAAAGTAATAACAAATTTTTCATTCCCTCACTTTATCACAAACCATGTTTTGAAAATAAAAAAAATTATTAAGGTACAATGGATAATTATTTCGTTTCATTATTATCAAGGCTGATAAGGTATTGTTAGAAAATTTTAAAACTCTTCAATTAGTAGTTTTAGAGATACCGTAAGACGGTAGGCATCATAATAAAAAGAGTGATCCAGAATTTTGTTTCATTCCCTTAGTGGTAATTTGAGTTCTAGCGGGAACTTAAATTATCTAATGAGAATTAAATGCCGGTCATATGTATTGCTGCTTGCAAATTAAGGAAGGAGCATGTTCAGTGCGGTCTAGAGCTGCTACCCATCTTCATTTGTTTTGAGGCGGCTCTATATCTTTATTGTGGTTCATTCTCTTTCTCTAATTATACAGGGATAAAGGACAGACAGCGTAGCTAAAACAGGCGAGATAAAGCAAAAATAAATAGTTGTTGCTCCTATTACCGAGCTGCACAAATTTTTTTGTGTTAAAAAAAAAAACAAAGTGTTCCTTATTAAAGTCTTTCTACTGTCTCCAATTATTTTGGGGAATACATCCAAAATATTCGAAGATAGACACCCGTCAATGCCAGACCCATAAAAAGTTCTGTTACTTAATAAAGGACATTTTTAAAGCCAACGTTCATTTCGTCATGGAGGAAATTTTTTCGAAAATTTACCATTCAAGAAATACACTTGCAGTTGAGTTGTGGCCTTTATAAAGTGTGTGCCTTTCATTGGATTTGAGGTTTAACTTGGCAGTTGAGCGGAAATACTGATCATATCATCTCATTGGTCAAGAAACAGTATTTTCTAATCAAGTACTGAACCAAAGACTTCTCATGGGTTGTGGTACTGGTTTTTTTTTTCTTTTATATAATGTTTAAAAGTAATTACTTTTTCTATACCTGAGATCTTATATGTACAACAGCCTATAGGAGGTTCTTATTATGCAGTATCATTTAGATATTTCTATATTACACTTAACTATGCAAAACATTCATTGTTGACAGAAATGGATACTGTAAATTTAATTATTATTTAAATATTTTAAATTTTGCAGTAAATACTTACTGCATCACTACGCTGGAGGCTCTGTGTCATAGCTCTTCTATTGCCATGAATTTAATTTTTTAGTATCTCCTGTAAAATTTCATGATTTGCCGTTGGGTCATTGCTCTACAAATGCGGTGATATAACAAAATTTTCTTTGATAATTTAAAACAACCCTTAAACTTTCCTCTATTTTCTTATTAAATCTGTCGAGTGGTCTCAAAAAGATTGTTTTCATGCCTCCGATGATACACTAAAATTTTTAAATATAAATGCCACTTATAGAGAGTGGTCACCTTGATTGATTGGCGGATGAAAATTCGTGGTCCAGTTTGAAAACCAAATTTAAGTTGTGAGCAATCATTAATAAAACTACTAAACAACTTACAGAGTGATTATCAAATCATTTAAATGTCACGGATTTACTTATGGATAAAAAATATATTTAAAGGTTAAAAATATTTAAAAGGCTTTGCTCCTTATAAATAGAAATTTATTTTCATTTATTACAAGTATGTTGTAAACATAATTAAAAATTAATATTTGATTAAAATTATTCACTCAAGATATCTTACAGTGATGAAAGATTCCAGCAATCGCAGAAATTTTCTGCTTCTTTGTAACTTAATGGTATGTTCAAGACTCAAGCACTGATGTTCAGCTAACTTATTTACTAACCAAAATTATTCATTACATAGAACAGTGCACGATTCCTGACCACTTGAGTAGTTTATAATATAGCTGAAGTTTGGCACAACTTGGTACGACATATAAGGCATCAGTGTAATATTACTTACTCAAAAAATATTTACAAAAATACGTTATTATTACAATATGGCCTCTAATTCATTGTAAGTATTAAAACTAGTGAAAAAATACATATATATTGATTTCATTTTGATTATTATTATAAATATTTGTGTTTCTATCATCTACATATTATTTACTCAAAATTATTAGTCTACAATTCATATCACTGGGATTAGTTTAATTCCCCTAGTATTTACATTAAACATAAATGCTAGGAAATCACTCTATGATATACAATAAACATATTGTGGATGATCTAGTCAGCAATGCCTTTATTTACATTTTAATCACTAAGGCACTGTCAAACAGCCTAAACTACACCCAGGTCGCTATGAATACCAATATCTTTCAAACTGTGTTTTTCATTTCCTTCGACTAATGTGTCCAAAGAATTTATACTGACACCATTTAAAATATTCTGTGCCGCTATCGACGTGAAGTGCAATGAGAGGTTGCTAAGAGATGGGAATGAACAAATAGTAGCAGGCTCAGTTTTTTTACCTGTTACATCAATTGTTTTTTCTATTGTGACAGAGAGTTTGTTGTTGGAATTGTTACAGAAGTTTTTTTCTTCATTTTTAGAGAGGGAATCTTGTGTCTCTTTCAAAACATTAATGTAGCTAAGGCTTTCCAACACTTTATCAGTGCTTAAAGTGGGCTGAAGGGGCGTCAGAGAGGCGGAGGCTTTCCGAACATTGTTCATTCGCCCATCAACTTCTGTGTATTCGGCCACATCAATCAAACTGCCTGCCTTCAAAGAAATGTTTGATGCCTCAAAAAGATTTTTCTTTTGACAAAGATTTTTATTATTTTTGTTTCCAGAAACTAAAACCTTCTCTTCCATCTGAATTGTTTCTGTTGATGGAAATTTCATTTTAACGTTATTCTCCAATTGACCGTGGTTTACTTTATTTTTGTTACTGTTTTCTTTTGCACTTTCCCTATCTCTCTGCTGGTAGAGTGATGACGGCCTTCTGCTTCTTTTCGATTCAGTTTTACTACTTCTCTCATTTCGATCTGGTTCTTCTTTGATTTTTTCATTAGCGGGCTTTTTGCTTTTTTCAAAAGTTATTACTGATCTTATAGGTGAATTTTGTTGTTGAACATAGATTTTTGTTGAATTATGGCCATTTATAGTGGTAGTCATGGTCGCTGAAGGATCGTTAATGGAAGCAGACATCCTTGTATCGACCTTGGTATCTGCAGTCACACTGGTAGGGGTTGCAGATAACTCTACTTTAATAGTGTTTCCAGAATGCCTTGTAGTAGGGTTGTTGGTTTGTGGAGTCTTACATTTTGATTTATGTGATCGCGGAAGAGAATTATAACCAGATGATGTTGAAGACATTGCCTTTGGGGTTGTTGCAAGTGCAGTCTTTGAGGATGTCGGTGTCGAAGATGTTGACGGCCTCGATGGAGATACAGATGGTGGCCGGGTTTGTCTTCTTGGAAGTCGTGATGTGCTGAGAGACCTCCGTCGAGATCTAACAGAGCCACATTCTGACCACTCACCATCTCCACGACTCTGTAAAAAAATATTCAATTTGAACTGAGTTTTATTCTCTACAGAATTAGAATTTATTCAAAAATAAAAATATTTTTTTTCAGGGGGGAGAGGAGAGTGTTGAGGTCAAAACTAAAATTTCAAACAAAAATATCGATATATATGGTAACAATAGTTTTCAAATATATCAAAATAATATCGATATTTTTAAACTTTGAAAGAACAAGAAAGGGAAGGAGGCTTACATGGAATTGAAGGAAAGGGTAATATAAACGAACAACTCTTGAATTTGTAATAGCTTTAATAGCAACAATTAAATATTCATATATTGCATTACAAAAAAAAAAGTATCAATTTACTACTAACATTTTTCAATTAAAAAAAAAAAATAGCAACACGAACACACTATACCACTAGCCCAGTTTCAACAATTTTATTTGGTTCTTTGGGTATTGAATCCGCCATCGTTATAGACATTTATATTTTATTTTTATGTTAATTTAATTTTTTTTTGTAAAAAATATTGGTTTCCGATACTCAAATTTTAACACTGATATTACAATCTTCTGAATTAAAACTATCAGGAAAAAATATTGATCCGTAGTTAGAATGACCACAGAGCAGATTCCTAGGAAAATCCTCAATGAAAGGGTTTATGGAACAAGAAGAGTGGGAAGACCTCGGCTCCAATGGATCGATGGAGTGGCAGCAAATGCAAGGTCTATTTTGGGGATCCGTAACTGGAGCAGCAACCAGTAGAGAGGACTGGCGGACCAAACTGCAGGAGGCCTTGGCTCTTCAAGAGTTGTAGCGCCATGAATGATGATGATGATAATTAAAGCTCATTAAATAAATAAGAGGCACCGGTAATAAAGAATAAATTGGTGGATGCAGTTTGGGGAAAGTGTGATTGCCAAGAAACTGAATTAAAGAGTAAATAACAATACCGCAACTCCAACAACTAATTTATTAAGCCCATACACAAAACTTTTGAATAATAATACATGAAGAACTATGCATATTTCGATATTGAATAAGGAAATACGCCTTATTTGTAAATATCCATTAATAGGACTTAAAAGATTTTTCTATGGTTTGTTTCAAAAGCAGCCCAAAGAAAGTAAAGCAACACAAGCTAAACATTTGCAATTAGTTCAATTATATTAATTGGTATTTCCTGCTATGGTAATAAACATTTCAAATGAATGTCTTGAATGCTGGTTGTAATTACTTGAAGCATAATCATACCAACCTGATTAATCCTTTTTTTGTGCTCTTTGCAATGCCTAAAGAAGCCCTGACTGAAAATTTGACCTCACTGATTAAAAATACAAAATACGACCAATTTAATTAAGAATTTAGCTACTTTACTTCTGCAACCGTAATTCAAACCCGATTTTCTCAGCTCCACAAATTTTCAGAGAGGCCACTTAAGCATTGCACTGACGATAACACAAGCTCAAAGATAACAAGACTAAACTACATGGCTATAATCAGATAAAAAAAATGTCAATTGATTGATTGTGAATTGTTTTTATTTATTTTTAGGAAGAGAGATTCATAAGGCAATAAAAAATTAATAATAATTAACAAAAAATTATATTCAGAAACTGTTACTCTATTGTAACTAGAGAGAGGCTATTATAAAATGAATAAATTAATATAAAAGAGCAGAAACTCAAGAAGAAAAATAAATTAATTGCTCGAATAGAATTGGAAAGTTCCAAACACAAAGCCTTAAATCATTAATATACCGGTAAAAATTAACAAATCAACTGAGCAAATAACATAGATTTTAATGTTTTAATAAATTTTACAGTTATGTTCTAACAAATGAATAAACGTTATCAATTAATTTAGAAACTCAGTGTCTGATTTATTTTAACACAATTTCCAACTTACTAGAGCTATCTTCAAAGTTTATACCCAGAATAATTTTAAATAATTTAAAAAAAAAGGGTCAAGTTTATGTGTGATGAATATTAATCTCTACTATGAGTTAATTTGTATGTAAACATTTTTTTTAGCAGTTTAATATAAGATATAATGCCAAAATTATCAAACATTTTTCAAATAAAGATTAATCTTTCTTTTAAATCATAATTAATAATATAAAGTAAATTTCTTATTTTACTTACAATAGTTTTCGTCTGAGTTCCAACTGAATGCAGACCGAGGACAGTTGAGTTAAACCATTCCTGAGGTGGGAAAGGCATGGATATTGTAGAAGAAATGCCACTTGTAGATTGTGGTTGCCTTTTTGACCACTTGAAGAGTTTGGAAAATAATGAGCACTTTTCTGAAAATCAGAACAAAAACAAAATTTAAATAATCATCAAAATAATCTGTACTAAATCCAAGGTAAGACATCTTTTCTATAGAATATTTATGACTGAAAGTAGATTCCTTAATTCAAAATTAAAATGAAAGATTAGTTACAAACTGATCCCTAATTCCGTATCTTCAGCACTTGCATGCTGTAAAATGTTCACACAACCCTTTGAATTAATAACCTGCCAACAGACAAAAGATTTCCCTCCTCAAGGCATGAAATGTAACCACAGGTTACCAGCTTGTTTCAGGATTACAGAAACATTTTGATTATTATGTTCTCCCTCACGTCGCAACCTCATAATCTTCCTAATCATCAGAACAAAAGAAATCGAACTTACTTTTAATCAGAAACCATGCCAATTTCCGAAAGACTGAGCGGTTTATTTAAATATTCTCTCGTAAAAATATGGTACTTTTTGGTGGTTCCTTTCACTAATGAAGGTAATATGGATTAATTTTGCTCTAGATTTTTCAAAGTTGGACTTTAAATGACAGTGGAGCTAGATATTTTCTTTCTTTTTATAAATGCTCCTTAGACAATCATGTTTAAATATTACATTCAAGCCCATGCTTTAATCACGTCCATTTACGGAGATTGATAATTCAATTTTGTAGTAACCAGTATTAAGGGGGAGTATTAAGTATTTACTATTAAGTGCCTACAAGGTATTTGGAAGATTCATTATTCAAGCACTGATGATTGTGGAGCAAGTACAAAATATGCTTGTTGCTGATTTGTGATAGAGCAGTGTCTAGAATTCAAGCTATATAAAGAGCAGCTCTTACTAGTTTAGGATTTGTATTCAACGAGAGGATAGCACATTTACCCCGAAAATGCACTTACCCCACATTGCTTAACCCTACAATGCAGACCAAAATTGAGGCAATATCTGATTGCTCTCTCACTAAGCTGGATGCCAATTTTATGGGAAACATATAGGCCAGATCTCTAGTGAACTTATTGATTGGTTCCTCAGGGCTTCACTCTTTATTTTTCTTCTGCTTGTGGAGTTCAAATTTTATAAGTATAAGCTGTTTATTTTGTCTAGTCTTCAGCAGAGTTGGTCTATGGCATACAGTATTTCAGTCAAACTTTATTCTAGATGAAAAGAAATCTTTAATGATACACCATATGGAAAAAAAAAGAAGAGAAACAAGAAAAAAAAAAGAAAAAAACAGTTTTTGCAGGCTGATAATAAAATATCACCTTAAAAAAAGTAACAATAGTACTTCATTTATAATATTTTTAACACTGAGATTATAAAAAAAAATAAAATTGTTTAGTCTAGTTATTTACTTTGGTTGTTTTCAGTGCTATTGTGACTATTGTGCAGCAGCCTGACAGAACCTGCCCTGTGAAGTGACGAAAGCCTCCTTGAGCTGCCAAGCAGCCTCATAGAATGCCTTCTCTCAAGCTTCCTACCGGGTGTCCGTGCTGGTGCCCTTGCGTACAGTATTTTATCACTCTTATTACCTAGGGAAATGACGAAAATGTTAGAAAAGAAGTAAATTAGTTAATTAAATCTTGTTTATTCTTTTATAGAAATAAATAAATTCAGTAGTAAGTTTTTCTTTTTTTCCTCATTGCAGTAACACTAAATACAATGAAACATTAAAGAACTGACTAAGACCTTTCAAGGACTCAAAAAACATAAAATACTACCAATTTCAAGATTAAAAAGTTAATTTCTCGATTAACATCACTGTCACCTTTTGCATAACTTGTCGCATCACAGCCATCTCTGTATGCTTTACATATTACCAAACCTTCATACTATTTGTCTTTTTAATTATATATATCATATATTTTACTATTACCTGTGTAAATAAAGCATTATTTTAATTTCAATTAATTTTTACATTGTTATTTCATTTATTTTATTTTATTTTACTTTTTTATTTGTCTCTTGTATTATGTAATTTAGTGTTATCTTTTTCTTTTTATACTTCATGCTTTTTTATCTTACTTGTAATTTCTGTTTTTATCAGTTTTTACTGTTACTGGTACTGCCTCTGTCTTTTTTCATTGTTATTTTATTTTCCTTTTAGCCCTGAAGATAGTCAAAAACTTAGGCTGAAACGTCGGCTCAAAATATATAAGTTTACTTATAAAAGTGTAACTCTTTGACTGCACCCCCCGACCAACTTCTCCCTTTAAAAAGAACAATACTGATATATTATACAAACCTTTGAAAAGCTACCGTGATGTTTTTACAAAAAATGATAACTGCATTTCAGTGGAAAGTTGGCCAATGAAATCAACAAAAGGCCAAATCAAAGATCAAAATGGAAATAAGTCAACCTCTGTCGTCTCCACTTGGGGCACTATGGGTTTTCCCACAGTTACCTACTGTGAGGAATGGAAACTCCAAGGTGCCCCCATTGCTAAACTGCGTGACCAGTTAAGTACGTACTGCTAGAACACACAACATTCCTTACTCTGAGGAGCAATGACACTTAAGGATAGAGGCGGAATAAATAAACAAATTCTATTGTTATTGATTACTATTTATCTAATTATTTATTATAAATATTAATCAGTTCATTATTAACCAATTAATTATGGTGGTCCAAGGGGCTATTGATGATGTCAAATGCTCTGTAGACTGAATTTCAGAATGAGGAGGTTTGAAAAAACATTTTCCAGTACCAAATTTACCTTAGTTATTTATAGCCTCTTACTTATCCTGCATATATAATAATCTAATACTTTTAAATAAGGAATAAACATTTATATCTAACGATATCAACAAATATTTATTGTATCAGACCTTACCTCCACATATTACATCAGCGAGATTTGTTTGTATAGCTTGATGAGTTTTGGCTCCCTCTCTGATGGTGACAATTTCACCCGACGCTATTGCTGCTGCTTCAGCATGAGTTAGCAGAACTTGACGAGAATTTATATCACCTGATCCCCTACTGTTTTCCGGGTTTGAAACGAAATAACCTTGGGCTGTCTGATAGATCTATAAAAATACATTAATTAAACATAACCAGTGTAATACATAAAAATCACTTCCTATATCAATTTATTTATTTTTATTTTTTGTCTTAACTTAAAAATAAATTCAATGAGCAATAACTTAAAGTGAAATTAGTTTGATATTAATTGCAAGATATTCTAGAGTTATTAAAAATATCATTAACTCCAAAATGAAATAATGATAATCTATCATTATAACAGCAAATGTGCCACCTCACCTTATTTGCAGACATGAGGTCTGCCAGAGTGTCATAGAGGACATGTCTGGAAGGTTGTTCCATCTCCGGGAAAACAGATATCAAGCTGGACTGGATAGAGTCGAGGACAGCATTTTGACTTGCAGCTCCAAGCTGGAGTATCACCCAGCAGACAGCATCGGGTAATGGAGTGAAGCCGGTTTGGTGGACTTTAGACACGGTGCAGTCTTCCACATCTCCTGTAAGAGTTGAAATAAGTGAATCAGTATTCGATTGAGAAAGAAAGGAAAATATACAGAAAAATAAACAGAATAATAGCTCATTGTTAAGCATTGAAAAATATATAGCAAAATATTGTTTGCTATTAGGCAAATTTAATAATAATCAATTATAAATATTCTCACAGTAAAAGAATTTTTCTATCAGTTAATTAAAACAATTTCTGTATGTGGTTCATAGTCAGAACCCTCTAAAGAAAAAAAATCAATTAAAATACATTTTTCTGGAAGTTATGCTAATATTACTCTGCTGTAAAAACTTGTGCCTAACTTTTGTATATTTTAAAAATCAAATTATAAGAAGAAAACAAAACAACTAAGTTATAAGAGGGATAAAACAAATTAAAAGCTTGATTTATGATTAATGGTGCATACAATAAAATAGTAATCAGGGTAGATGGGTCTCTTTTTTAAATTTTAATCTTAAATTAAGCTCTAGATATAAATTTGTTTGTATTTTTTAACTTTTTTGAATTAAATGTGAATTTCATATATAGAATCACTGATGAATAGCTGCAGCCCCAGCTATCTTTCATATGATAGTGTCTTCACTTCACTAAATCCCTCTTGAATCATACCAGAGGATTGGTAGCCCAAGGATACTGGCCCAGGGAGCTAAGAATTATTGCTTTTTGTTTCTTTCACAAATACGCCTACCACATCTGTCCCTATCTGTCCTCAACACAGATCATATCCCTATGCCATTCTGAGCATAATAATATTATAAACCATGTTAATAAATAAGGATTGATGAAGAAGAAATGGCCAAGATGTAATGAAGATACAAATTTGAGAGTTTATATGATTTCACGGCCATGTCAAATTTTCCAAGTGGTATTAAATGATGACAACAGTTTTTCATGTTTTTCCGAAAAATAGATTTTAAAAACGGTGTTCTTCAGTTTCTTAATGTTCTTGTGTGGTGTTGAGACCACTGACAGTTTCTGGATGGTGGCAATGGGGCATCACACAAATAATTTACTTAGTAACCAGAGATAAATAACTGTCACAAGTAGAGACACCTTCAACTTTTGTTAATTTATTACTCCAGTTAATTCAGTGAAAATCAGGTAGTTTCCAAACTACTATAAGGCTTTAATAGAGCTAATTGCATACTGTGTCTTTTTTTGGGGGGGGGAGGGAGAGAGGGAAGTAAAGATTAATTTATCAAGAATAATTCAGATGCAGTGAAAATAAATAAGTAATATACGAATTAGAAATTAAATTAACTTTAGTAAGCTAAATTAGCTGTGGTAAAAGCTTCTTGCACCCGAGGGCTATACTGGTTGGTGCACAAATTGTGTGTATAATAGCAGATAGTACCTCCTCCAACAGGAAACCCAGTCCCCTCTTCACCGCTCAGCCTAATCTAGGGAGTACTGCTCAAGTTATGCGGTTTATTTCTGTCAGTATGAAGGCGTTCTGTTTCTGTTGATATATTAAATCTTAAATAAATATTTTGTATCTATTTTTACTATTATAAAGTAATTGTAATTTTCTTTTATAAAAATAGAAGGAAGGGGGTCAAGTGATAATGTATACAAACAGAGCAACCGGTACTGGTTGGGATAGGCTCTAGGAACGAACGCGATTTCTATTTGCCAATTTACAAAAACAAAAAGAAAATAATATGGAAAATATCTCCTGGACGATTAACTTTTAGCACTCATTAATAATTAATAATTGTGTCACTCCTCAGCTGTTTCAAGATCATAATATTATTCTCACCCCCTCCGACCATCTGGTGGTCATTAGCGGAGCATTGCTTAATTGTAATGACACCCAGTGGCTAGTCACTATGAGTCATAGAAGTCTCATTTTGGTTTCAGAGTCAGCACCTTGAGATAGTCTTTACATAATTTCTAATTTATCAGAAAATAGAATAGTAATAAAGAAACAATAAAAAGAACAAAAAAGAAATAAGAAAAAAACAACACAACAAATGCATAATCATGTTAAAACAATTAATCTGAAAATGTAAACATTCGCATCTCTCCGCTTAAAAAAAAAAAAAAAAAAAAAAAAAAAAAAAAAAAAAAATGAATTGTACTAGGTTTTCGTGCATTAATATAGCTTTATTTCAGATTGCATATTTTAAACATTATTGAATATTACTCTTCAAAGTTAAATCCATTGTTTTTAACTAATTTCACCCATCATTCTGCCCTTAATTGGATTTAATGCTGGTACCACTCCTTTGGTTTTGAGGTAAAGAACCCTTCACATCCAGTTTCTACGTACTCGTAATAATAAAAAATACGACCTTTTAAAAAATGAGCCATTGATCTAAACAAACTATAATCTGATGGTGCAATATCTGGGCTATAAGCAGGATGGGGCAAAACGTTTACTCCTTGCAGTTCCGATAATTTTTCCTTGGTCAAACGAGGTCGATGTGCAGGGGCATTGTCGTGTTGCAAAATGGCTTGGCTCCTGTTGACCAAAGCAGGGTATTTTTCACTCAAAACTCAAACTCTGTCTAGCTGTTCACAGTAAAGGCTTGATTGAGTCCCTAGTACGGCCGATAAATCACAAGTCGTTGCATGTGGGTCCTGGTTCACACATTCAAGAAGAACGTCGTCATCAGCGATCGATGGGCAATATGATCTGCGTTGTGCGGCAGTATTTCAATGGATAATTGATTCTCCTTCTATGGCACAAATTTCTTCGGCGGCTGCCTTTCCGCTTAAACCTTTTTTCCAGTAATGTCTCAAAAGAACGCGAATCACGATTTTTTCTTCTGACATTGTTTTAAAAATGTAAATGATCCAATAATGCCAACTCAAATCACAAGGAATTAAAGGATCAGTCAAAGTAAACATTGGCCTAAATAGGAGGAACAAAAACATTCTTATAGGAGAATTATGAGAGTTGGAATTAAGGGTTGTGTTTATGCACAAGGACATTTTTAACAACCTAGTAATTGAAGGATGTGCATAACACCGACCA
Organism: Rhaphigaster nebulosa; assembly: GCA_948150685.1. Lineage (NCBI taxonomy): Eukaryota > Metazoa > Arthropoda > Insecta > Hemiptera > Pentatomidae > Rhaphigaster > Rhaphigaster nebulosa. The sequence goes on from OX411306.1 coordinate 15,311,686, forward strand.
ATTTTTTTTTAAATTTATATTAACGGATCAAAACTTATAAATAATTACATAATAACCATTTTTTTAATTAAATATTGTGAGTACACAATGAAAAGAAATTCTCTTCTAATAAATTCACTTCTTCTTTAATACACTGCTCTGGAGAAATCGCTAGTCAAGTATCTCTTGTAGAAAAAATCCCATGACACCGATATAACAGAAACTGTCTAATGACGTTAATGAGTGACATTTTCATTGAAGATGTATAATTATAATTTCTTTCAGCAACGAGTAGTGAGTGATTAGGACCATCTTCATTTGTCTTGGGAAAGAAGAAAACTTGCTATTCAATTGCGCCAGGGATCAGGGCGAGATCCAGCGATAAAGTTTAGTCCCAATTAATTAATTAATTGGAGTAGTTTTTTTTTATTCACTCTTTTCCATACGTCTTATCTTTACATCTCCACAAAGATTGAGGAAAGGTTTAAATAGTGTTTAAAATCTCACACTTTCAGTTGCACAAGCGGCCATTGTGAATTGTTCCGAATTAGTTAGAACTGTCTAATTGGCAATTAGTTTCCGAAACTGCAACGGATCCTCTTGCGAAAGGGTTGTCTTCGGGGAAGATTTGTTGCTAACGGAAGTGGGAAAAGTTCCCTTCCGCCGGGACAATGAGCCTGTAACAAACAATAAGCGATTTGTTTGATAATCCTCTTCCATTTTTTCGCTGACTTGGAAACATTCTTGCCATGGGGACAATGAGGCTATTTTGATAATATTACTTTAGCAACCAACCGCCGCTCTTGGGCGGCTTTGCAATATATTGCACAACCCGCACGTAATGTGTGGCATCCTTGCAGCATAAGGATATTATGTCTTTAGCACACGTAATACAGAACGCTGTGGCCATTCCATGACGATTTTATGAAATAAGACGAGGAACTACGGCTAATATTCGACAAAAATAGCGATGGGTTCAACAACTTCCATCATCTTCGTTAAACCAAAGTATAACCAATAACAGTCATCAAGTATAACCGATTTACTTATTTTCTATATAATTTAATTTTTTTTTTTAATTCTATGATTTGTTTACTTCCCTTACCATCTAGATAACGAAGGTGTTGAAATCGGGTCATAATTTCGATGTGCATTTTTCAACGGATCTATGCGTTTCAGAACTCTCTGAGAACAGAAAACTCATTTTCGGCCATTGATCTCCTTGAGTTTGAGCCACTACTATTTCTTAAACGGGTTGACCGATTTTTTTCTTTTGCAGGGTTTTGTTCCCTGAAGTCTGTGTACCAAATCGGAAACCCCATGAGCTACAGCCAAAAAGCGTATTTTCCTACAGACTGGGTCTTAAAATTTAGATGAAATTTGTCCAAAGTCTTGTATAAAGCAATTTCATGTTATAAAGCGTTTTAAAAAGGTGGTAATCGAGAGTTTTAAGACCACACAAAAAAAAAAAAAATGTAAATTGAAGAGAATGGAAGTTTTTTTAATGGATATTTTAAACAGGTATGAGAAAAACGTAATAATAAAAAAATCATCGATAGGACACATCCAAGGAATACTCGAGTTGACTTTTATGATTAACTTTTTTTTTATAATCACACATATCTATTAATGTGACATTTCATGTTTTTAGTCCTGATGATAACTGAACTGGCGAGACGTTGATTGGCTAGTTTATTTATAGCTATTTAGAGACTTGAGGTTTCGTTAAATAGAAGTTTAGGTAACGATGCGTTAAAAATATAATTATACAAAAATAGTTTGGAATGCTATGAAAACAAGACTGTTATTTTAACAAACAGAATTTTTTTTTTAAACCAATAATTGCTCAAAGAACTACGTAGGTAACACTAAAGATATAATCCGGGTCTTCAGTTCCAAACTTTTAAACGTACTTCTTTCCACAACTACCTCTCACACCATTTAATAATCCAAAAATGAAAATTTTAAAGTGGGAGACAATATAAAATACGAATGAAAACGTGGTAAAGTACTACAATTCCTATCAAAATAATATTGCAAAAAAGATTCATTTTTCTGTCAGATACAATACATACAACTGAATGCATTCAGAGTGAATTTAAATGAGTAGGACTGGCAAATAGATTTCAGATTTCTTAGAGAACAATACGCAATAATACTTCATGAAACAATACAGAACGGACGAGGTTTAGGACTCCACAATGGATATATGAGTCACACTATCTTCAAAATAAAGACTTCTTATTTTATTTTTATTAACAACTTTCTCTCTATAGATCTTCAGCACTTTCCACAGAAAGTCTATTTAAGAATCGGCTTTTAAAAAAATCACTTAAGAAAAAGCTGAGAAGATCCAGGTCATGTTATAATAACAGGGGACAACAATGGATGAGACAGTATCACTTATCATGTGTGATAGTTTTAGCTGTTGAGTCAGAACATAAGTTTTATTTATTTAATTATCAATAACAGCCAACAGGTTTAAGTTTAATGTAGAACAAATCGTATAATGGTAATTAGTTCATCTACCTAAATAATATCAAATCAATACATTAGTAATTTAATCAAATTGTAATTATAAATTCGAAGAATTACGTTGTCCTTCCAGATTGTCACTCCACTCCCCTCAATATCCAAAAAAATCCAATGGGAAATTTTAGATTTGAGAACCTGGGAACAATGTGGAAAAACATGCTACTTAATAAGTTACTGAAATTTGAAACCGATACCTTTCAAATTAAGAAATTGGGATTTTATCGATACAATATTGTGCTTTAATAAAAAATAAAATTTTTGTTCGGAAATCCGATCAAAGGTGTTGGGAAATTTAACGGGTCTTTTCCGTTTCGAGTACCGCAGTTACTAACCGGTGATTTATGTGATCACTAGTTTAACATATGATGCTAAATTTTAGGTTATTAATAATGTATGCAATGACCAACAAAAATAAACATTTATATTCATTGTTAAACCATAAAATAAATATGCCATATAAAAAGCTTTACAGGTTTAAAATGCCTCATCTCCTCAATGATTTTCTGAAAACGGTCTTGTATCTCTTGTATCTTTGCCTCCACATCAACTCAACATATGTAGAAGTCGAGTAGTTTTCTTGAGGTACCACACATTAACTTGTTTTTTTTCTTTTGGCAAGCACCCACAGTCCCTCGAAACGATTAGTATGTGATCCATATAATAACGAACACAACTATCCTCGGTACTAAAATCAGTAACAAGTATAGAGAAATTCATTTTATCCGAATTTAAAACTTTGGAGTGTAAACAAAACTTGTAACGAGGTTAATTAATAATAACAACAGATGTTTAAAATTAAGCATGCAAAATAATAGACATTATTACAGAAATCACCGATTAGTAACTTCGGTATTCGAAACGGAAAAGACCCAATTTAACTTATAAAAAATAATGTTTTATTTATCGAGTAATGGTTCGGGTTTAACCCTTAAAGTTCAGAACGCGATCTGTCTGGCGAGTCAGTCTTGATCCAGCCTGGCAGCGATCCATTTCTACACAGCAAAATAGATCGCACATCGCATTCTGTGTGCCTGAGCCTATAACTATTAGCGATCCGAGACCTTCATGAAGAACAGCGATTTACATGGAATCATATAAGACTGAAACGAATATGCTCGTGTTTCTAACTATTCAAAATTTGTTATAAACAATCTCTATCTCTAAACATTGTTACAAAAAGTTCATTTACATGATATACCATTTTAATATACGTATTTGAAGTTTGGGTCTCTAAATAATAATTTTCTCTGGTACCAAACCTTGCAATTCAAAATCATATGACCCTAAAAACGCTAGTCATTATGTAACAAATATGTCGTATACTCCATATGTTGTAGATTTTGTCCGAAATACAGGATATAATAGTGAAACGGGATGATTTCAAAATTAATTATTAATTAAAGAATTATTTATTCATTAATATTTCATGTATAAATAAAAAGTACAAAAATAGTCGTTGGGCCTACAATAAAAAAAATCTAGTGCTGTGCGCGCATCCCACAACTTTCCCTTACCGTCCTATAATAATATTCTTTTTAATATAATTTTAAAGAGTTTACATAAACAATACGTGAAATAAACTCGTCAGCATTCACTTCTTCACATCTTCTCCCACATAAGTACATAAAACAATTTTAGCACGACAATTCTATATACTACCTATCCATATTCTAAGTTTGTCAAGTTGAAAATATATTTCAAAAGTTTCAGATTAGTTTCCATGGAAATATTTTATTTCCATTAAATAATATAAAATTAGAAATTATTAAGTTCATTTCTACTTTTGTATTCTTACATAACATTATTACAGAGCGTATTGCTGACAACAGATTGGCGGATTGGTGGGAGAAGGTTGGGTCGCATCCGTCTCCTTTCGGACATCCATCTAGGGTCTTGTGGTCTTCATAAAATACGCTGTTCATTCGATGATTCCTTTTTGTATTTTAGAGAATTTAATCACCTTCCATTTCATACATGATTTACCATAAAATACTTACTTTTTGAATTATGCGCAAATAAAATGTTCTTTCCATCATAACTTTTTTCTCTGCATTTTTTCGTTGATATTCTACATATATGAAAAGTTAAAGAAGACATTAGGCAAGCTTCATGTTGATATAATTGCGAATTCCGGTATGTCCGATGGGTTGTATCTTTGCTAGTATTGATCCGATTTTGATTATTATTTTTTTTTTTTTTATATCATCTTTCATACAATTGTAAACATAATTTACCATAAAATGCATAGTTTTTAAGTTATGTGCAAATAAAATATTATTTTCATCATAACTTTTTTCCTTGTATTTCTTCGGTGATGTACTACATATATGAAAAGTTAAAGGCCTTTAAGAACAATAATTTAGGCAAATTTAATCAAAATCGTGTTAGATCCGTTTTCGAGAAAATTGGAAAAAGTTGTAAAATCGATTAAATAAAGTGGCACTTCCGGTTAGTCAATTTTGACGAAAAAGTTGCTGTAACATCAAATGCATGTTTCTACCTTAAATATGTAATTTCAGTATCGTACAACTTTTCGTTTTTGAGCTAGGCCATGGTTATTTGAACTCAGGGCCTTAAAACGTGTATTTCCGTAGAAAACTCGGATTTCTAAAATTTTCACGATCGTAATACTTCCCCTTACTATATATTTCATATAGGATAAAGGAAAATAAAAACCTGAATACTGCGTTCGCATAACAATGAACTTTAATAAGCATAATATCTCGAAACCCGCATTAACGGCTTGCAACTTTTTTTTATGGGACACCTAAATGTTCGTTCGGGACAAGAATGAAACAATACCTGCCAATTTGCTGCGAGAGTCCATGCAAAACTTCAAGGTAGGACTATGATGCAAATATTTTAATTGAGAATATTTGGGAAAAGTAGTGTTTCGAAAATAGTTTTCTTTTTTATTGTGCATCAAATGGCTTATACAAGAAAAATTAATAAAAAATTAATTCTTTAATAAATAAATTAATTTTGAAATCATTCCGTTTCACTGCATGACTCTGTTGATATCTATCCAGTATAAACTTCATGTCTGCACAAATCCATTAGTTTCCACCCTTCATGCCATCTGAAAAGAAGAAGACCTCGAGACCTTTTAACGTAAATGTATTATTTGAGTGTTGATACACATTGGAAGTTTCTTTACAGTTTACTTTCATATCATATTGATCAAATAACACATTTTAATACATTTGTGAATTACAATAATAGTATTTTTATAAAAATGTTTAAAATAAATAAACATCTGTTAAAGAATCCCAACAAAAATTACCGAATTCCAGCCCGAATACTATACTCACCAAAACGATACCATAAAATGACAATTTTATGAACTAGTACGGGACAGGCCCGCGATTGGTATGTACTTATAAATCTGAAAAATAACTGGTTGAGTTATCTGTTTGACTAATAGTTACATCTTCAAGAATGTACGTGGTACCTTTCTTCATTGCACCGCACTAACTATAAGGATTACTATTCTATCAATCTAGAACATTTGCTTATTGTCCACTGTTTTTCAAGATTGAAATAAAACATACAAAATATACATATATATGCCTAACGTTTCCTGGGATGATATAGATTGCCTCGTAAGATGTAGAGAACAAGGAATGGAGATAGATGTGCTGATGGACTGATACAGGTTATGCTAATAGAAGCCTACTTGGATCTCTTCCCGCCCTGCGCTCTTCTGATCCCGGTCCAAAGGACACACCGGAGGTCACCCGATCAACGGGGTATCGAAACGTCGCGTACCATAAAGGATATTAAATGTGCTCGTTAGATGTTTATGGCTGACTCTGAAATCTACTGGATTTTCTGATTCAAATGTAAAATATTTGAGAACTGATTGGGAAAATAATTTTTAAGAAAAAGATTGTTATACGGATCTTACGAAATAGGTCATAATTGGATCATTTAAAGAACTAAAACCGAAAAAAAAGAAGACAGTAATTGTTATTTAATGGGGGAAAAAAATAAATAAAACAGTGTGGTTCAGACTTGTTTTTTAAATTTTATTTTGGTTGGTTATTTACTTAAACTAAAGATCTGTTAAACTATAATTGTAAAACTATACAAGAAATGAAACTGAATGAATTTTTTTAAATCGCTTGGTGGCTTTTCGACAATATAAAGCCGACAAATATATGTATATAGCCATAGCTAAGTTTATTATGGCTGTGTTTTAGTTCAATTAGAATATCATGCCACTAAAAAAAAATTGAATAATTGTCTTTTATATATAAGACAATTATTCAATTTTGGTTTATTATTTTCAATAATAGACCTTTTGAATCGTCCAAGGAAAATTTTTTTGTAAACCCCCAAAAAATTTGAGGTTTTACGTTTCAAGATACGTAAAATCCAAACATCGAATAAAAAAAAATCCGTCCGTTCGCCGTCCGCGGCTTCTCTCCGAGACTACTGGACCGATTTTCTTGAGATTCGTTACAAAAGTCAGTCACAGGTCACCCCGGGATGATCCTCGGAACTCGACATTATCATCCGTCAGTTTGTTGCAAAATGGCGGCCGATTAGACATCTCATAAGCCCATAACCCGGTCATTTATAAAGATAGAGAGAAAATGTATGGTGTTTTGGAATCAGCATAACGAGGCATCAAAAAAAAAAAAAAAATTGAAAAACAAAAAATCTATAATAATTGCCGATTCAAGATCTTATATACCCATAACGCGGCCATTTATAAACATAGAGGAGAAATGTAAGGTGTTTGGAATCAGCATAACAAGGCATTAAAATAACAAAAAAGGAAAAAAACGAAAAATAAAAAAATCTCTATCTGTAAATGCTTTTGGTTTATTATTTTCAATAATCGACCTTTGGAATCGACAAAGGAAAATTTTTTTGTAACCTCCCCTCAAAATTTGAGGTTTTGCGTTTCAAGATACGTAAAATCCAAACATCGAATAAAAAAAAATCCGTCCGCAAAAATTTGTTTGGTGATTTATTGTATTTAAACGAAAGCTAACGAAAATCCCTACAAAACGAACTAGAAATCACCTAAATCGGACCATTATTAACTGAGATATAGCTTAATGAATTTCGTTTTTACTTTTTCGTAGTGAAGTGCACATCAAATATTTCCTCAGATCATTTTACATCACAGCCTACTTGCATTGACGCAGTTTTTTTAATTAACACAGTTCGGCACTCTCGCGGCGAACATCTTGTGACAAGCTTCAAATTTCTATTCCTTTGTTTGGCACCTACTGCTTCATATTTTTTACTTTGACTTTGATATTTTTGTGGAATAATAAACAAGTGGAATAAATAAGTGGAAATAATAAACCATTGTGTAATAATTTGCAGCTTTTTTTATATTGGCATAACTTTCTAACTAAACTAAAACACGGCCATAACTAAACTTAGCTCAAATTACTTCCAACTGTTAGAATCAGTGTAAATAAAAAATTAAATTAATAATTAAAATGTTTACTATTTATTCTTATGATAATGTGTTCCCCCAAAAACTTTTATAATATAAAATATTTCTAAAATGTTTATTAATTTTTCCTCACAACTACTAGTCAAAATTAAATGAAAATTCATGGCTTGATTTCTAATAAAACAAAATTATCAAAATAGTAACAATCTCGTCGACAAATTGAAAAGATTAAAATGTTTTATTGAAAATACATAAGTACTTATTGAGCCTCAGTGATTACAAAAAAAAAATCTTCATGAAATTCAATATTTTGTTATCATGTAGTCAATAATCCTATAGCATATTAGCATGCGTGGTAAACATTTTATTATTTCCCTGTGAAAAAAAAAAGTATTCTTTTGAACTTATTAATTTATTGTTTATGTTTTCAAAATGACTCAAGAAAAGCTTGAAAATTGAAAAGATGAAAATTAAATTGGATGTAATGATGTAAACAAATAATGATTTAAATTGAAGCCTGTAGTAAAACATATATATTGTATAAACAAGAAGTCTAAAAAAAAAGAAGGAATTTCTTGGCCCAATACCCAAATCATATTTACCAAAGATTTATTAGTGTTGGCTAAAAATATTTCACATGGTAAAAATAATTTATTAATAATAAGTTCTATCAAGTCTTGGTGATAGTATGGTATAACAATCATCGATCACTGTTGCATCAAGATACAATTTTCTCGGGATTTACATGTTTTAAATTTGGAAATAACAATACCTTTGTTAAATCTTAAGGACGGGTTTACAAAGTACGAGTTGCCTTCCGTGGAAGTAGTTAGTACTGCTTTCACTCGGCTATTTGCAAGAGATATTTTTATTATATGTTGAAGTGATTAGCACGCCAGATGCTGTCCTGCTCGCATTTAACATATGTTTACACAATGGTAGTAGTTGTTCCGCTATTGCTGTACTCTACTAGTCGCACTGAGTTAGGCAAAATTTGCTGTCAGTTTACTACTACTTTGACTGAATAGGTAGGGACAAATTTCGCTAGCACTGCCCGGCAGTCTAAGTATGACGTCATGCCTATACTGCTGAGCCCCTGACCGTTTCAGAAGGAGTCATACTGCCTCAGACACGACGGTTCCTGCTTGTCATTTAAACAACGTCATTTAATAAAAAGGTATTTAGTGATTATGACAAAGATCTAGTTATGACGAACATCTAGTAGTGTTTGCAAATCATTTTCAGATTCTTTCTGACCACAAACGTAAGGACTTAAGAAATGTTATAGTAAAGAATTATGTGTGAATAAACATATTATTTTATTTTAATTTTTATATATTATAGTATTAATAAATAATAAAGAAACATCTACAGACGAAGTTTGTTCATTGTCTAAAATACCTAACAAATATCTAGTTACGTAACATACTAATATATATGTTGTACATGCAGAGATGCATATCTGTAAATATTTGTAAATAAACTTATCATTTATCTATAATTTGTACATATCTAAATAACATATAAGTTTAAAGGTTTTAAGGATATACTAAATAGTTGATATAGTATACGATATAGTATGATTATAAATATAGGAGAGGTTATAACGTTATAGCTTATGCAAGAGTGGGCCGCTGCGGTGGGCAGTTTCAGCGAAATATAGAAACAGTAACAGTTAGCGGCTACGATTGGCAAGCTCTGCCAGTCGCAACCACAGGCAGTACCAGCGAAAGTCAACCTTTATGCTGACTTCTCGTCATACAACGGCCTTCTATATACTACTTGTTATCCTCCAATCTACGTCTTTTGCTCAACCATACTCATTGTTACATACCTAGTAGCTTGATGAGGTAGTTGGGGGGTGGCTTGAGGACGTTCCTGGCCCAGGCCGCCCTGAGGAGGTGGAGGGCAGGGGGAGAGCCGCCGACGAGGAGCACGCCCGGGCAGACATAGCCCTTGAACTGGAGTCCTCGCACTGCCGAAGTCAGGCCCGGGTCCCAAAAGCACTTGAGGTTAGCTTCCAAAAATCCCTACAACATAGAAAAAAAATCAAATATTAATAAAATAAAAATTAATTTAAAAAAAATACAAAGTATGAAATTGAATGAATGAATGAATGTTTGAAATAAAAAATGTTATATTTTAATAAATTTAGGTCTAATTTATAGCTCCTTTACAGAAAAGTCAACTGTGATTCTGGATCCTACGAAAGATTGAGTTAAGTTACGAAAGTAAGGTGGAAAGGGAAAAGAAGGAAGTATATATAAGTGTATCCCATTCCTTAAGAAGAAGTGAAGTTCAGAAAAAAAAAGTTGAAATTGGAAACCGAAAATAACACAAAATGAATAACAGACTTTAGCTATTTTAATTAAAACATTCATTGTGTGTATACATTATTTTTAATAAAAATATTTATATTACATTACATTTATTTTAATAGTTTTGCAGTTATTAATTTTCCATCTACAATTATAAAATACAAAAAAATAAAATATAAAACATTTAAAATACCCTTTTCTGTTTAAAGTATCAATAATTAAGATTGGTAGACGATAAATTGTGAACGGAAAACCTCTTAAGGGAGTATTGTAATCGCAAAAATTTTCGGTTTTCATAATTCAACGGAAATATGCATTTTGACCATCCCTGAATCCATTTTGACTAGTTTCGTCGTGGCGTCTGTACGTACGTACGTACGTTCGTTCGTATTTCGCATAACTCAAAAACGGTTAGCCGTAGAAAGTCAATATTTTGTATTTAGAATTGCTGTAAAATCTAGTTGTGAACATCCCTTTCCGGGATTGCCGGAAATGGTACTTTACTTGAAAGTCATTATTGATTTTCATCAAAAATTATATTAAAATATAATGCAAAACGTCTCAAATTGGGTATATAAGACTTACACATTAATATAAATAACATAATAAATTTCGGTAAACATTGGCAGACCGGAAGTGGTACTTTACTTGAAGGTCATATTAGACTTTCATCAAAAATTATATTAAAATACAATGTAAATTATCTAAAATTTGGTAAATAGGACTTTTATGTCGATATGAATGTATTTACTAGATTTTGGTTAAAATTGGTGAGCCGAAAAGGGTACTTTACTTGAAGGTCATAATAAGCTTACATCAAAAATTATATTTAAATTAAATACATAAATCATATGTTTCGGTAATAAAGGTTACAAACGCAATTTGGTTTCCAATCTAATTAAACATTTTTATTACTTCTTTTGTAAGTGTTAAAATTGAGTGTAAAATACTGGTTTTCCTTCCCATTTGTGTGTGTGTGTAAATGGATGTCGCGACGCCGAGAGTCGTTTTTGAGATACTGCAATCTTCGAAAGCTAGTAACCAAAATTCAGGATCACTTCTTGAGCCACCGATTTATAGTTTAATAGGCGTACAAGAAAGTCATGTGTTGTCCACATCAGATATTTAAATTGCTTGAAGTATTTAATTTAATTTAATTAAATTCATGCCGGTGTTGGGATCCGAACTCACAACATTTGGGTTTGTGAGTAAGTGCGTTAACCCGCTCGGCTACCTCGACCCTCCCCTCCACAAAAAACAAAAAAAAAACATTAATTTCAATTACTTCGTTTAATAAAATTTTGTAATCTATTAATTTTATGCGTGCTGTATGGTGTACATTCCACGTATGCGATTCATTAGTATAATATCATCTTTATCAGTCATTACTAAGTCCTTACTATATTTTTAATTGCATTTTAAACATTGTAAATATGAAGACCTAGTTAGTATATGGTACTACATCTTTTGGTCAACGTAATTTCTCATGAATAATATTAAAATAAAAACTGCTTATCTTTCAAAAGATAACGTATTCGAAATCTGTTCCAAAGTGATCGGATTTAATTTTTAATGGTACTCAATAAATAAATGGTACATGTCTTCTACTATTTATCTCTCAGTTCCATTCCAAAATTATAATGCACACATAAGAACATGAATATGATTCCAAAAACGTATAAACATAAAAGGAAGATGTAGAGATTTCATATCTTATCGTAGCCGTAAGGAGACATCTACAATTAAAAACAAAATGTGGTAAATTAACTACTTAATTAATTGGTATCTGTCATATCGATGTACTCAGTTTCTGTTGCAATATTGTTCTAGTAGGACATCTTGGCTGATCCAACGCATTTCTGGGCGAGGGTCATAACATCATTGTATTTGGGAATTATCAAGTGCAGAGGATGTGTACACACCGCTGGAAGTTAGTGCATTGGGCGGTATAATAAGGCTCAGTTGATGGGGTCACCATATTTTCATTTTCCGTGATAACAACAAGGAAAAGCTCTGACTGCACTCTAGAATAAATTAGTCCATATATTCTGCGTTAAACAAGAATACTTTATACTTAGTTATCAAATACTTGTCTTTAAGTATACTTCCTGCAATGATGATTTATGGGTTTAAAAAGTTTACGCACAGGTAAAAATTTAAAAAGCTATAATTAAATGTCTTGTTACATAATGAATATACAGATATTCATATTCATATTATATATACAGATAAAAGTAACCGACATTTTAGGTAATGATCGGAAAGTAATCTGAAGACTTTCACATCAGTTAACAATCGATAACCCTTCTAAGATAAATCCAACATCCGCATCTGATGAGGGATAACCTTTAAGGCGAAGATGGATACTGAATCCTTGGTGGTTAACATCATATGAAGGAACGCTCCAGTGAAAGGAAGAAAGTAGAGAGTATTTAGTGGTGCGATCTAATATTGATGCAGTCTGGGGGTTTGTGGTTCATTTTTCAGAACGGAATGTTGCTAAAATCTAACAGTAACGTGTAATAAAGTTATTATAAAATTTAACTGTCGCAAGTACCCTCACGTGTACTATGATTTTTTTTTAAAAATATCATTATTGAAATTTATAAATGTAAATACGTATAACAGAAACTTGTACTGCTGCTTTGACAAGTGGAGGAGATACGAACTGGTTCAAAGTTTCCCAGGATGACTGTTTTCATTATACATAGTAAGTACGGCTGTGTTTACGATGTTTTATTAATTACTTTTTGTTGGTAATAGTTCCGCAGAGCTACTAGTGAGCGTGGCCTCTTGACAAATCGGCTAATGTTTTTGGCGCGGTCTATTTATCAAATGTCGAGTCTGTTAAGGCGTCAAATTTTCTTTTATATTATATATTTAATTTTTACCTTCTTTTTACTTCCTTGTATGAAGTAAAGGAAGTATTGTATTCGTGAAAATTTTCGGTTTTCAGATTTCAACGGAAATATCCATTTTGACATGTTGGTAAACATTGGCAGACCGGAAGTGGTACTTTACTTGAAGGTCATATTAGACTTTCAGCAAAAATTACATTAAAATATAATGAAAAACATTCCAAATTTGGCAAATAGGACTTCTATATCAATAAGAATGTATTTACTAGATTTTGGTTAAAATTGGTGAGCCGAAAAGGGTACTTTACTTGAAGGTCATAATAAGCTTACATCAAAAATTATATTTAAATTAAATATATAAATCATATGTTTCGGTAATAAAGGTTACAAATGCAATTTGGTTTCCAATCCAATTAAACATTTTTATTACTTGTTTTAAGTGTTAAAATTGAGTGTAAAATACTGATTTTCCTCCCCATTTGTATGCGTGTGTGTGTCAATAGTTTGATGTCGCGACGCCGAGTGTCGTTTTTGAGATACTGCAATCTTCGGAAACTAGTAACCAAATTCAGTGACACTTTTTGAGCCACCGATTTATAGTTTAATATGCGTACAAGGAAGTCATGTGTTGTCCACATCAGATATTTTAATCTTTAGGCGGGACTATTCGTCTGAATGAATTTCACCTGGTTATTATTTAATTGTATATATATATTTTCGGTTGGCACTATAGACCATGGAAATCCGATTCTCAATTTAGGTACACGGGGTAGAGTCATCACTCCTACGCCCGGCCTTTGTGAGTTGCCTCCAAATAGGCTGACGGGCCTCACATACCTGTGAGGAGGGGTGGGAGTGATAAATTGCTTGAATTATTTAATTTAATTAAATTAAATTCATGCCGGTACCACTCACAACCTTGTGAGTAGATTCGTTAACCCGCTCGGCCACCCCGACTCCCTTATATATGTATATATATATATATATATATATATATATATATATATATATATATATATATTTAGATTAGATTAGATTTGCCTCTTGCAGTTTTGATTTATAATTTTATAACTTATGTTATTGAAATCAGGAGGTTATGGTTTATAATTCGTGTTGTTATAGAATTTATTTGTTTTCTATAACTCATCACGGTTTTATTTATAGTGAATTGTCTTTTCTTTTTGGTTTATTATTTTCAATAATAGACCTTTGTAATGGACCAAGAAAAAAATGTTGGTAAAATGGTTTATGTTAAAATTGGTAAGACTTGCCACCTTGCGTTTTTGTTACCTCCCGTGTTTACAAAGGTTCTATTATCAAATTCCATTGTTTTAATTTATTATTACTAACGAATAATTGTAATAAAGGAAAGTAGTGTTAATGTGCAATTTTCAACAAGCGACAGGGGTCGTCTTACTAACTTGAAACTTACGACTCGACAGATGTTAATCCTGAAAAATCATTGCGTTATGCTGGGCAAAAATACGAATTTCGAAAGAAAAAAATATTTTGCTCTATTTTCACCTAAATCTTTACTAACAAATGTAAGTATTGTACTATATATTTTTTTACGAAATGGGAACATACAATTTTATAATCCTTCATATAACTCTTCTCTCCAATCATATTATATTAAATTTTAAGAGAGAGACTATTTATAATCATACATTAACAATTAACAAAATATACTTTAAATTATTTTCTTGATTTATTAAGTGTCTTATCTTTTCAAATGAAAGGGACGCTGACTGATTTTGCCATAATGAAGAATAATAGTTTCTTAAAACAATGACAAAAGTAATACTAAGAGAATAAGTCTGGGATTTAGGTGGGATGGGCATAGACTAGGGTTGGAATATTGAAACGCGATATATCGTATTTGAAAAACCGATATATTATATCGATATTCAAACACCCGATATATCGATAATATCGATATTTTACACCGATATATCGGTGGTATTGATATTTTAAACTTTATTATTTTATTTTAATTAGAAATTTTCTTTATTCTTTATCATATTTTTAATTTTATCCGTGAGCTGTACTTTATATTATAGCTTAATTATTCTCTTAAGATTTTAAGGTTACCAAAACAAAAATAATATGGATCAATCATTTACCAAATTGAAATAAAATGCTATAAATGTAAATAAATTATTGCATATCATATCTTGGTTGAAATTCTAGTCCCTTTATATAAGGTACCTTCTAGAAATACATTAAAAAAATTATTGAATGAAAAATACTCAGAACTGCGCTCTCTTATTCAAAAACATTTACTCACCAAATTGAAATAAAATAGGCAATACTATAAATGTAAATAAATTGTTGCAGATAATCATTGGTTAAAATATAGCACATGTTAATTTATAAATATAAAGGCATAAATATGAGAATAAGTAATATTTAGTTGCCAAACAATAAGATTGAAACACATATACTGTTAATTAATTCTATGTAAAGACAAACAGGTAATAATATAAATGGTGATTTTACTGAAATATATATATCAGATGAATTACATGATTGTAGATAAATGTTTTGAGAATGCTCAATGTATGCATGGAAACTTCATAAAATACAATTTTTTTTAGAAAAATAAAACAAGGTTTTATTTTTGAAAAATTTGTAGAGTAATAAAAATAATAATAAACCATAAATAATAATAAAAAACCTTCAAGATAAATGGCATTGAGAACCAAAGCAGTTTTACGCCATAAAACACGAACGAACGAACGAACTTCAAGATAAAAATGTATTAGAATACATACTTATTTTTTTTACCAAAGTATTATTTTTTTTTTTTATTTTATTATTTTTTATAAGGATTCATGGATAATAAAAATATTGCTCTATAAATAATAATTATATTATTTAATAACCTTCTCATAAATTTCATAACGTTATACTCATTTAATGCACGGTTTATTTGCTTTATCGTCCATTTCCTTTCGATATATCGATATTTTTCTACCGATTATCGGTGGATATCGATATTTGGTTTCACGATATATAGAAATATCGAATATCGATATTTTTCTTTCGATGTTCCAACCCTAACATAGACTCATCGTGCAGAACCGGACTCATGGCAGATGGAAGGTTAGGATATACCATTTTCTTCTTACTTTTGGCTGAAGAAAAAACTTTAATGACAGTTATGCAGAAATAACTATCATTTGCATGATTTTTCGACTCTCGCCAAATCATTGGAACACCAAAAGGCATTGATTTATGTGTTCCTTTCTGCTAACCACTTAGAGCCCACTGTAGTATTATGTTTAGAACGTTACAATACATGCATAAATTTTGTCCTCCTCCCCTCTTACCCAACCCACCCTTCCTCACGCTATTCCTAATAGGCTTCCCTAATTTTATGTGTATAATTTATACATATATTGTAACGCTCTATACATGATGCTAGCTTTAGCGAGGACAGAGGTCCTACGAGAGGTCCTTTTAACAAAAATAGTCGTTTTTAACATTGATACAGGCTTCGATAGATCCTGCCTTGTTATTAATTTATATGGCCCTAAGAGAATGGAAGAAGAAATGTAGGAGTATGGGCTTAAAGACAGGGAATGATTGCCTATTTAATCTTTAGTTTGCTGACGACCTGATGCTCATCGCTTCAGAAGCAGAGGATGCAGAGTATATAATTATAAGAGTTTGACGAAATAGCGGTCAGAGCAATCCAATCAAAAAAAGGTGTTATTCTAAGTAGGTAATAAAAAAAAGTAGTAGTAGTAGTAAATTAAAAAAAAATCTACACTGATCGTTATTTGGCTCAACCGATCATTTATTTTCCCTTAAATGAGGCATATTAATGAATGATTTTTGACAATAAAAAAAACTCTTATATCGTGAAGAGATGCAGATATGCTGAAAAATGTAAAATTAAATAAAAAATGTTTGGTAAATAATTACATATTTTATGATTCAAAATTATTTATTTAGTGAAATCGACAACTCTAAAAACTACACCAAGTAAATGATTTGTACATATATGAATTAAATATCATGCATTTGACATGAGCGATGCTATCAATTGGTAGGATCCCAATAATCGATTAATTATGTAAGCAGGCCGCAGAGTGATTTACTATTCAGATCTCTACAAGGATTATCGAGCATTGTTATGAAGAAGTTATAGACAGAAGTCTATTTTATGACACATGGAATATTAAATTGTTTGCGGATTGGCTTTGATGACATATTCAGGAGCTTCAGGGATTTTACTTACATTGAAGGGATTGAATATGGAAGGATTCGCCGTCAGTCCAAACTATCGAATAAAACTCAAAAAAGATGCTCTATATAAGATCACGGCGCCATTTCTTTTCCGGATGCCTCGGAGAATTGTTGGTTATATATCGGAAAGCAAAGCTACGGCAAGGTGAAAATGGCTAATTGTTTAATTAATAAAAGAAGAATCAGCATTTGCTAAAGATCAAAAGTTCGACTTAGAAGAATGTCTGTGGGAGATTGAAATCTTAGAGGATAATTATTGTGACATAAACATCTTTATAATGAGACAAAAGTATGTTTGTCTCAAAGAGTTGGTCGAAGAGAATGAACATCGCCAACAACTTTAAAGTGTGGGAAAAAATCAACAAGGAATAGCCCAAGGGCAAGCCAAAACCGTTGCTATTGACTACTTTCACCAACTACCAATCTTCCATTCACACATATATCAAATGGGTCAACCTCTAGCACCAAGTGTGGGTGGAGCCGACTAAAATAACTTAAGAGGTTTGATGTTGAGAAAAAAATGACATCATGGATACATTTTATGTATAAATATAAAAATCAAATGCTCTCTATAACACTAGTTTATAAAATTTATCTTTTTACTTCCTTGTACGAAGTAAAGGAAGTATTTATTGTAATCGCAAAAAATTTTCGGTTTTCCGATTTCGACGGAAATATCCATTTTGACCATCCCTGAATCCATTTTGACTAGTTTCGTGGTCGCGTCTGTACGTGCGTACGTACGTTCGTTCGTATTTCGCATAATTAAAAAAACGGTTAGCCATAGAAAGTTGAAATATTGTATTTAGCATTGTTGTAAAATCTAGTTGTGAATCTCCCTTTTTGGTCACTGCTTGATCACCGGAAGCGGTATTTTACTTAAAGGTCATTATTGATTTTTATCGAAAATTATATTAAAATGCTATGAAAAACTGCTCAAATTTAGTATTTAACTTATATATTGATTTAAATAACATACTAGATTTTGGTCTAAATTGGAAAACCGGAAGTGGTACTTTACTTGAAGGTCATATTAGACTTTCATCAAAAATTATATTAAAATATAATGTAAATTATCTAAAATTTGGTAAATAAGACTTTTATATCGATATGAATGTATTTAATATATTTTGGTTAAAATTGGTGAGCCGAAAAGAGTACTTTACTTGAAGGTCATATTAGACTTTCATCAAAAATTATATTAAAATATAATGTAAATTATCTAAAATTCCGTAAATAAGACTTTTATATCGATATGAATGTATTTAATATATTTTGGTTAAAATTGGTGAGCCGAAAAGAGTACTTTACTTGAAGGTCATAATAAGCTTACATAAAAAATTATATGTAAATTAAATACATAAATCATATGTTTCGGTAATAAAGGTTAAAAACGCAATTTGGTTTCCAATCCGATTAAACATTTTTATTAATCGTTTTAAGTGTTGAAATTGAGTGTAAAATACTGGTTTTCCTCCCCATTTGTGAGATGAACAATTCTCCAGCAGGAGAATAAAATATAAGCTAAGTGGGTTCTTCTGCTTAAAATTTCGAAACCGTGGATTTCCAATGCTTTATCAAGTGACATAGACAGTTCTAATGTTGTCAGGGAATCGAAGAAATCTCTTAGGAACTTGTTACCTACTACAAGAAAACGACATGTAATAACGGAATGAGACCTCCAGAAACAAGAGTATGCCTCTGTGTGAGTGTGTGTGTGTGTGTGTGTGTGTGTGTGTGTGTGTGTGTGTGTGTGTGTCAATAGATGGATGTCGCGATGCCGAATGTGGTTTTTGAGATACTGCAATCAAACGGAAACTAGTAACCAAATTGAGTATCAATTTGAGCCAACGATTTATAGTTTAATTGGCGATATATAAAATATTATAAATATATAATATATAAAATATAAAATCCTTCAAATCCAATCCAGAGTTTTGCTTAAATTACTAACTAAATATCTCCAATAGTCCAATCTTAAATTTATAATAGAAAAACCATGGTATTACTGGAAAAACCCCGAACATTAAACCGTTAAATATAAACATCCCACCTTTCCTTTCTTTCATTGTTAGTTTAGTGCGAGAAGAAACCAGTACAAACTTTTATGTTTGATATAATCCATTTAAATATTGGTGAGTACCAACATGAATTTGATTTCTTGTCTTAATTAAATTCATAATTCAGAAATATTTTATAATACTGATTTATATTACATATAATTTAATATGTATAATAATACCAAACCATATTTTGAATTGCTTATTTTTGAATTTTTGTGTGTTTTTAGAACTGAAGATGAATGTGTAACATTCGAAACTAATTTTCATTAAAACAAAATTACAGAACTGGCAAATAATTTATCAATTTCTAATTAGATTGATCCTTCTATACCATCATGCGGATGTCTACTGATAATATGTATATATTATAACATTCACTTACAATTCTATTGCATACAAATATATTTTGGGTATTTAGTTACCAAACCACCTAAGCCATTATAAACGTATAATAAATAGACTGACCTGATTCCGTTAATTATTAAATAGTTTGTGTAAAATTGGAGACTTCATATAATTTTATAGATATTATCTCATTTCCTTTATTGGCTTTAGTAGTAAAGCTTGAGTTTTCTTACATCTTTATAAGCATATTAGTACAATTCTAGCACATAGGATTTACCGACATTTTATAAAGATTAATAATATCAATATCTGTTCGATGAACTGAATTAATTAAATGAATTAACGAAAAACTTCTCCGTCAATTCTCCTCTGAGACACCATCTCCGTTATCGACATATCTTTAAAATATATCTATAGTAAACACAAAAAAAAAAAGAAAGAAAACCGGTTTAATGAAAGAAGTGGATGGACTAATTCTCAAGGTTGTACCAGAAGGACAAAGAGAAATTGTGAGAAACGTCACTTTCTTTGGGTGTTTCAGTTTTACATTTGAGGCCATTTTGTTGCCGACCGGTAGCACAACACCTTTATGGAAAGGCATGTTCATTAGCAGTGTTAATGGCCCATGTATTTCTTTTCTTTCTTTAATTTTTTCTTTAAGAAGCTAAATCATTAAATGAAATTTAATTTAGTACTTCATCAATAATTATCCAAGAGGACATGATTTTAATTTTTGATTCTGAAATTTATTTGCTAAAGGAACAGGTACACCATATTTTTACCTCTTGTTACACATTTAGTTTCATTAATTCACTTTTCCACTTCTACATCCGAAATTATCATTAGTGCCCCTATTTTAATTTAAAAGCAAGAAAAACACATATATTTATGCAACTTTTTATATATACGATGTGTTCCTTTTAAGACGGCTCAAACGAATTTTACGAAAAAACAGTTTGTCTCAGAAATAAATGCTAAAGAAATTTTTTTTAGAACGTAATATTTTCTTCCAGCACATGCTCATTATTTGATACTTTGACGCCACATCATTTTAAATGGTAATAAAAGTTAAAACGAATGGTACAAATCGCATATTTATATCTTTAATTATATTTAGTTAATTAATTTGAATTTATTAGGAAAAATACTGTTGATATTGATATTGATAGTCTTTTTATGCAAAAGAAGGTAAAAAATATGTTAGAATCATGTTCTTGTAACGGACATCATTTTAGACGCGCGTCAGAGTCAAATAATGGGCATATTCTTGAAGAAAACGTTACGCACTCTATTTTTTTTCACTAACATTTTACTCTCAGACCAACCGTTTTTCGTGAATGCGACTGAGCCGTCTTAAAATGAACACTCTTTCTCTGTGTGTGCGTGTGTGTGTGTGTATTTACACACACACACACATATATAAATATATTTATATATATATATATATATATATATATATATATATATATATATATTGGCTTTCAAATTTCAAAGAAAAATTATATTTATAAAAATATTACTGCCAAATGGAAGAGATGGACGGTAGTACAAGTATAAAATAAAATTAAATAATAGAAAATAAAATAAATTAACTAAGTATAAAAAGAAAAAAAAAATGTAGAGCTGATTAATGAACTTGGGTTTTCGAATATTAATCTCATAAGTTTCAAGACTATTTATCAAAATATTTTTTTTATTGAGAGAATTATTCAGAGGCCAAACCAGAGGGGGATCCGTCAGTCCGACCTCCTTCCCTCGAAATTACAAAATACTTTTACTTATTTTTATTTCTAAACAAAAATTGTATAAACCTATTTGAAAGTTGTATCATAAATAATATACCTAGGCATATACAATATTATATTTAGAGAGGGCCTTCTTACATATCCGTTAGGGGTTAGTTGAAAGTAGATCCCATAGATGGATCCTTCCCCTCCCTCAAAATGAAATCCTGGTCACGCCATTGGAATTGGAATATCTTAAGCAACGGTGGATCTGGCCAGCAACCAAGCAGCAACACATTTTTCCCCAAAAGCATTAAAGGATCAGATACCCACATCCTAAAGGCTAGGTGTGTCCAATGTCGGTCTTCCGATTCCAGAGAAATTAAAGCAAGATATTAATCACATGGGTGGAGCACAGTGCTGACCAGACTGTCTCGCTGAAATCATTTAAGGTTCAGAATCAAGCATTTCCTTTACCTATGACTGCTTTTAAGGCCTAATTATTGATATACTGAGGTTTTAAAATGCGGCCATTATAAAAATATACATGAAGTGTTTATTTTCAGCACGAATAAATATATGCATGGAAGGAAAAAACAAATGAGATATTACTTAAGGAAATTTGCCTGTCTCTCATAATACGAACAATATATGACATCGTGTCCGAATATAAATATATTTCTGAAATGCAATTAATGATATTCGACTCCCCTATTTTTATACAAAATTGTAGGAAAGTTGTAAAAATGTTAATAATTCACCAATTTCAATCTTAGCTAGTTTCTACCTTATATCCTTTTATGTTCAGCAAGCCATACAACTCACAGAGGGAAAGTTATTCGGTCGACCATGAAAATCTATGTCGAGGTTTTGACAGAACATAACGTTCCTTGATTATACGATTCAACACATTGCACCGCGATACCATCTCACCGCTTGGAGCCGCTAATTGAAATGTGGATGTGAGTAAACAACACGCCTCTGCATGAATGAACATCCCATCGACAATTTCTATTTTAATCCAGTCATCGAAGTTCAAAAAGGGTCTTTTTAGGAAAAAAATATCGAAGTTTTTTACTCAACGATTCTGTATGTTTTCAGGTTTCACAATCCAAATGTCAGGTTTGCCACCTTGCCAGCCGTCGTCTTCACAACCAAAATAGAAAAAACAAAACAAAATGTTGAAACTTTTTCGCATATAACAAGAAAACTAAGCATCTTTTGAAGATGAATATTCTATGCAAAATAATAATAGACAAAAATGGACTTGTTTTAAATTAAATGATCATACTACCATTAATGAGTACCATCCTCTACCTCAAAACAGTCAAATTTCATTAACCATTTGCCAATTTAATAAGGAGAGCTGTAGCCCGAATATCCATAATTAGAATTCCGTAATGTGACCTAGCCAAACCTGCCATTTGTAATCATGTTAATACTTGCCTTTTTTAAGCGCGCTCTAATGGTATCGTAGGTTGGCCGAAAATTATTTATAATCTACACATTTTGTAGGAAATTTTGTCGACTTCGATGTTCTCTAGTTATTAGCGAAAGACGGCCGAGTACGTTGGAGCGAGGGTCCCAGAGTGGCGATCCCGCGAAATCAATCTTGACACTCCCAGTCTGGATAGTACGCGGCGGTGACGTAAAAGTAGCCGTCAGGGGTTGGCAAAAAGGACCGTAAGGCCCACTTGTCGGACTAGTTCCCCACCAATACCAGTACCAGTACCAGTATTAGCGAAAAACAAAATTTATTCCCACATTTGTTTTTACTTTCTCTTTCCTATATATGAAATATATAGTTAGAAGAAGTATTGCGATCGTGAACATTTTTGAATTCGAGTTTTCAACAGAAATATACGTTTTAAGGTACCCTGAGACCAAATAACCACGTTTCGCAATCGATTAACCGGAAGTGCCACTTTATATAATCGATTTTACAATTTTCTCAAAAACAGCTCTAATGATTTAGATGAAACTTGTCTAAATTATTCTTCATAAAGGCCTTTAACTTTTCCGGAAGGAGGCGAATACAATTCTTCCCACCAAGCCGCCAACATATTGTTAACAAAACACTCTGTAACAATGTATTGTAATAATATAAAAGCGGAAATTAACTTAATAATTTCTACTTTTATATAATTTAATGGAACAAAAAGATTCCAAGGAAACTAAATGGAATTTCCATGGAAACTTAACCGATTTTTAAAATATATTTTCAGCTTGACAAACCAAAAATATTTGGTGTATAGAATTATAGTGCTAAAGTTATTTAAAAAAATATTTTATTATACTTTTGTGAGAGAAGACTTGGAGAAGTGCATTCTGCTGAGTTTATTTCGAGTAGTGTTTTTGTGAACTCTTTAAAATACTCTTAAAGATTATTATTTGGTTGCTATGGGAAAGTTGTGTGATGCGCGCACCGCACCAGATTTTTTCTTTTTTCGTTGTGAAACCGGTGGATGGCGAGGTGGCAAATCTAAAATTCGGATTCAGCATCCAAAAAAAACTAAGAGAATCGTAAGAAAAATTCTATAATTTTAGCTTCGGAAAGCCCTTATTGACTGTTTGAGTTCTACTATCCGCTAAAAGTATTGATATATCGTTAATTCCATTAACTTTAGTCTTTCAGTGTTTAGTCATTTTATAAAAGTTCCTCAAGGTATTTTTTTAAATATTAACGGCATTTTTTTAATAATGAATAGTTAAATAATAATCATTAGTTAGTTTTATTAGGTATGGCAATTCAGACATGTCGTATACCAGAAGTTATCTAATTCTGGACATAACAACATTCCTGGAAGAAAAGAATCAATGCGCTTCAACCGCCAGGTTTATACCGTTACTAATGCCATGTACTATTTTTATTTTAGGATTGGATGCTCCGAGAAAGCGTATGTTAAACCACGGTTCTCATCCCGAGGAGGTCCACTAATAAATTACTAATAATTACACGAGTAAGTTTTTTTTATCAAAGCTTTGATAAAAAAACTTACTCGTGAAACCAGCCTATATAGATTGATAATTTAGAGTGTTAACCCAATATTTGAAACGAGTCTGTACAATATACGAAACAATCGACTCCTAAGTTATCTCCCAAAGGATAATTATAATTATTAATTATATCAATTGTTTCGAAAGTAGACCTTTAACGAGAACAAATTATTATCCCTCACTGACATTCCGTTGTCTGTTCCCACAAAGGGTTTATTATCATAAGCCCACACATTGTCTCAGCAAATATAGCAAGTTGTGATCAGGGCCTGACCTTTGAGTGACATAATTAAAATTCCTTCCTAAATTTAAAACAGTATGAAAATTATTATGAAAACTAATTTAATGGCGGGAACATTCCATATACAACATTTATCTGCAATTTAAGCCCTACTTTGATACAATACCAGTATTCAGGTAAAGCAAAGGATCTGGTTTTCATTAAAAATGATTGTTATTTTTATTTTATTATGTACTAGTTATACCCCGCGGTCTCTCCGGGTTAAATTCGTATTAATTCCTAAAATTCAAAATAAACTTTAAAATCAAAACCTATAATATGTGTAACTCAGTCTCATTTATTGTAGACATTTTTAAGGAACAGAGTCAAAACAAGAATACATTTTTATATACGGAAATAATTTTCCATAAATTGGTTTAACGTTTTTACACTTTTTTTCCACTTACTCTCTCATCTTATTTACAAAATCGTTTTAATTCATCAATTTCACACATGTTATGAAGTTTCTGAAGTCAACTGGCGTCCACGGGTATGAAGTTGTGACACTTTTTCTGTCAGCAATATTTTTATGGTTAATGCTCCGTACCTATGGGCCATAGCGTGATGTTGTTATGCCTAAAGCCTTCCTCAATGCACTGTCTATCCACCGCAAAAAAATATTTTTCTAATCGGATTGACTAATTTCTGAAATTCACGCGTTCTAAATAGATATATAAGTGTAGATTACAGAACAGCTATGCCTATGGATTGTAATAGAAATATTTATGAGAAAATCTACTTGCATATTTGTTTTCAGAGGTAATGAGTTCTCCGAAAGATCATTAGGTAATAAAAAACTTTTATCTATCAAGATTTTCATTATAATTATTCATAGATAATTTCAATTAGATAGCATAAATTGTTATTTAAATTTTATTTTGACTGAGAATCGAAAAGAGGGGATCCGGTGACGCTTTCGATTATGTATTAATTATTAATACATCGATATAGCAATCGATTCTCTCTCTCATCTGTTTCATGAATCTGCACTTATCGGTAATGTTTTTCACACAGCGATTTGTGCTAAGATCCAGAAAATGTGATGTCCTCTTCATGATTTTTAATAGTCTTTCCACTTTGCAAACGCCTTTGGCTTATAGCTATCAATGATGTTTATTTGAGTCAATGAAATATTTTATTATTCTGCATGGTTTTAAGATCAGAGATTCGTAAAAAAGAAAACAAAATAATATTGTTGAATTTGAACAAACAAATCCATTTCTATTTTAGATCGTTGGCACGATTAAATTAAACCTTATAAATTAAATAATACATGCAAATTTTTTCATGTATTTAGATTTGTTTGTCTCATCATCACCATAAAGCGACTAAACCTATTTCGATGAAACTTTTTTCCCGTTGTAATATAGAGCCCTAAAACGTTTTTAAGCAATATCAACTTGCCTTCCGCCATTTTAGCGGAGGATCATAAATCTACATGTTTTGTCTGGATCCAAAAACTTAATCCAAGACTTTGTTTCTCAACGCTAAGGTCCTGTAAGTGCGATAGGTTTCAAACATTATTAATTGAATTTGGATTTTATTTCCAATTTTATTATGTTGAGCAATTAAATTCATTTTTCTCCAGCTAATTTTTCTTAGTTATTCATTCCATATTGATACTTTTAATTAAATTGATTCTTTTTTCGGTGATAAGCAATATATCGTCGTTCACAATATGAAACCACATAACTGTCAAATCCCTACGTTTCATCTTAGACAAAAAAAAATTTTAAAAATTAAATCTTGATCATATTGAGATTTTTTTTTCAAGTACCGAGTGTCAGAAAATTATAAACTATCGACTATAAAAAATTAATAATTAATCGCTGTGCTTAAAATTTAAGTAGAAATAAAATAACACTAAATCGAACGTTCTTGACTACGTGGTTTCAAATTGTGACCTACGACATAAAGATTTAATTATTGCTATTATAGCAATTACAAATCTGATATTTTAATTTGTATTATTCTAAATTCAATATAAACCTCTTCCCCTACTTCTCTTTTCAAAGATTAAAAATATCGAGGCCCGATATAGCGAAATATCGATATTTTTTATTAATATATCGAACTACTATTTACATCTGTTTAAAGACTATCGCTAGAATATATAGCTATATTTACATCCCAAGCGGGTAACCGCATAGTGTAAAATTATGTGCTAATTATATGTAATTATATGTGCTAATTATAAATAATTTTATGAAAAAATTAATATATTTCTTACATAAATATATTTAATAGTGTAGCATATAACAGTACAATGTATAATGTATTTATAAAGGAGTTATTTTTATACCGTAATTATTTCAATAATGTTCTATCTCCATTTAAAATTTTCATAAGGCTTAAAATTCTTATCTACTACATGTAAACGCTATTCCAATGAATTGTCGCATCTTATCTCCTTATCAACCTAACCTTACCGACTTATAAACTGTTTGTTTTGCTCATTCAACTACATCAATATTTTATCAATTGTATTTATTATCTCCTTTCACATCTTATCGTTTTATTAATATACATTTTTAACGAATACCTATGCAAATATCAATTAGCATGAATACACGCACCAGTTTTATTTAAAAAAAATAATTTACACGCAAAAGCTGATAGGTAATACTATTTTTTAAAAACATGAGCATGGCATAATCAACCACAGCCTGCCAGGACGTTTAAATTATTACCGTAATACAGATCTCCTTTTAATAACTCATCATTTTAATTATTCTAAGTGAAAATAAAAAAAATACGAGAAAATGAAAGATATAAATGAAGGAAGCCATAACATAACGATACTGAAACCATATTCTAATCATCTACAATTTGTTCTTAACAGTTAGTTCATTAACAAACAATGGTTTTAAATCGTTGTAAGAAAAGAAACTGCAGAAAGCAAGAAGAGAAATTGTTCTGGCTGAGGACAGGTTCAGCTGATTCTCTGATATCAGATTCTCCTCAGAAATGCAGCCAACAGTAAATAAATATTCAAATGATGTTTCAAAAGGGTATTAAGTGAAAATTTTAGAGGTTTTTATAACTGATTACTTTTATTTTTTGTGGCACTTGAATTTGATCTAAATTATTCACAGCTTTCCTATACATTTAGGAGCACAAAACTAATAATTTATAAATAAAATATTAATTATAATGATTAAAAGAAGTGTTGCAAAGATTGCTTTTGATAATTGATAAGTTTACCGTAGCGAAAATTAGACTTATTACATTATGTTCACGAATTCAAATTATATGAACAAAAATTCATTCCATACAACGTCAAAAGTACAAATTGCCATTTTTAATCCTTGTTTCTGGGAAACAAAAAATAAATTTATATTTTTATAAAAAAAAAAAAGAAAAAAAAAGAAAAATTCTATATTTTCTAGTTTTCGATTTGGCGGTTGCTTCTAAAAATTCAATTTTTTGGTTTTTCCTCAACAATTAACTAATAAAACATTAACTTTTTTGCAATCGATTTTTCCAAAGTTCTACTTCCACTTAGATTTCCACAGTTTTCATAATATTTAATAATATAAATTTTTTAAGAATTTTCAAAAAATTTTTTTCACTAAGAATGTTAAGTGAACTGAAAAAAATAACCTTAGGTTGACAGGTAGATTAACAGGTTGACATCCGAAATAATTTAATTTTTTCTCTCAGATATTAAATAGAAATTTTGATAAAATAAAATCACATATTAATAGAAAACTGAAGTTCTGTTCTGAATTCCGAAAAGATAGCAATTTTTGCCAGATTTCTAAACGTCTAGTAGAATATAAAATAAGTTTTGTATAATCTAACATAGGTAAAAACAATCAATACTATAAAAAAAATAATAGAAGTAACTAAAACAATTTTTTTTGCTAACACCTTCCTTAAGCCACCTATAGGAAGCCCCTATAGGAAACCACCCAACCTTTTCGATTCCTTAATCTATACTCAACTCCATCATCACTTCTCTGATTTTTTTTTTTTTTTTTAATTTGTAATGTGAATATGATTTTTCAAATTTAATTTTAATTAATGAAGCTATACTAAAAAATAAAAACAAAAAGTAATGTATTTATTCAATGGTCGATGAATAAGGACTGATAGTACAGTCGTTAAGACCCTTCACTCGCTTGATTGGTGCGTGCTGATCATATCACCAACCCAGAAATAATGACGGTCACGAAAGACCTCAACAGGTACGAACCCTTGACCCTGATGTGCAATGAAGGGTGTGGATGTCCAACCCAGTATGGTTTCACTTGTAATAACAGATGGTGGGGATGTTGAGCAGCACAACAAGAACACGGCTACTTTATTGGGTTTCCCGAGACAGCTTTACGACGAACTGGCAATCGTTATATTGCCAACAACGACCTCGTCCGAAGAAGTCCATCGAGAGTGAAAACCCCCCTACAGATCCTCGTAGAGTGAAAGGAGTGCGAAACGCAGAAGACGTACATCTGGGACAAGGAAAAGAAAGCAACATGCCGCAAAGTCACGCAGAGAAGAATGCGCAAGGTTATGCGCAGGGCCTGTCCCATGGGGGATCTAAGCTGCATACATTAGATGAGGACTTAGCTTGCGCAAGCCACGATTCTTTAATGTCAGAATCTAGTCGTACATCAATACTGGCATTTGAGCGGAACCTACAATGTTCCCTTCAGTTCCCGGGTAAAGAGCACTCCTATCGAGATTTCGATATCGGAGAATGGTTCCCATGGTAGGATCATAATAAAAGAATGATTTCATAATATTATACAGTATATAATAAGAATTCATTTAAAGGCTACAGAATTGAAAATCGACAACAGAAACAGATTATATTTATTCCAAGATGATAAATAATAATAATTGCTTATACGTAGTTTTGGGTAGCATCTTTGGCCAACAAACCATAGAGGTACCACCAAACAACTAATTATAGGTATGCCCAGAGTCAAAGCTACTGCTTTTATTCGTTTAGAATTATTTTTATGTTAAAATTTAATGAACTTCAACCAATAATATTAGTGCTCTGGATATATTAGCAACTATGTATACGTCATTCCCTTGTCATTTCCGATACGGCATCTGCTGCTAAGATCTCTAATCTTTATTTTGTATTTATTAACATTACCACGAATGTTAACCCTTTTCTTGGCGACGTGTGATTTGTAGAAAAAAAAATCTGTATTCACAATTACTTAAAATATCCTTATTGAGAGAAAAATGAAAAACATTTTGGAAAGATCATAAAAGATATTAAGAAGATAGAAAACAATATAAAAATAAAATATTATCACAGCAGAGAAAGCTTATATTTTAACAGTTGATCAAAATTGTTAAAAATCAAGATTTTAACAAAAACTGAGAGAGAAATGCTTTATTTACAGCAATGCTGCCCAAATACCTTAGGTTGCTACAAACACAGCGTACTCATCAATCCAATGCTAGACATAATATATAGAACATTTTTTTTTCTTCCATTTTAACTCTAAATACATTATTCTCATCGCTACATTAACCACATCTATTCTCCCCCCTCCCTTTTTTTTCCTTTGGCCTATCACTCTCTAATCTATCCCTTACTTCTCTTTTCCAGTTACCCTCAACTATTACTTGAATTAACGTCTTTTTTTAACAAATAAAATTAATTACTTAAAAATTTATCAAATGTTCACATTTTAGAAACGCACACGTAAGCTTCAAAATTAGTATAAAAAATAATAAATAAATAAGATATGGATAAATACCAATGGAGTCAATTATGGATAATACTAACGAAATCAATATGAACGGCTAAATAGTAAGACTTACATAAAATGCCTAACGTTTCAGGGTAAAAATAATTCAGATTTCTACTTTCAGCCTTATAATAACGGCAGTTGTCCTGAAATATCTTTCTCTTTGAGCCATTTAGGCCAGACGATGATGGGGTTGTAGACGGAAATGGCGAGACGCTCAAAATTGACTTCATAGTTTAGTTTGGACTAGTTAAAAGGTAAACATACTAAAAGTCTCCGGATCCGGGAGCAGAGGAAAAGGGATGAGGAAGGGGAGAGAAAAAGGTTGGTCCTAGCTTAAAACATTTTAGGTAAAAAATAAAAAAAAATACATTTCCTACAAGAATGTTCCTACTATTTGTTTTCGTATCTGTTATAGTTTAAGAAATATGTATTTAAGAAAGCGATACACAGATACGGTAAAGACGATCCAGTATATATTGGATTATACTTTTCCTTCTTCCCTCTCCTCTCTTTGCCTCTGCTCCTAGATCTGTGGACTTTTAATATCTTTACGGCTTAACTAGTCCAAGCAAAGTCCTGAAGTCAATTTTGGCCGTCACGTTATTTCCGTCTAAACTCTCATTTCGAGCATTCAGGGACTGGACTAATTCATCTCTTTTTGAATCACTCGATACAAATCAAAATCAAAGACATGTTTAAATATCTTCGAGTACTGTGCATTATTTCTAAGGCTCTTTCTGTTAATATTCTTACACGTTGATGTATTATAGTGTGCAGAGTTTAGTAATTTACTGATAATTGAGAGACTGTATGCTTTGTTTTTTAAAACTTCCAATTATGTCCTAACAAAAATATGAATTAGTATTGAATAATCAGTCAGACAGTAGGTATGCAAAGGCTACGATTAGACATTAATAAAGTTCAAAATCGAATAATGTTCAGGAGAACGAGAAACGACGATAAAGACGAAAGCAAGTGAAAAAAAATTGAACTTAAGTCCCCTGAATTAAATGAGAATTCGAAAAAAATAAATAATAACAATTAAAAAGTATGTAAATTAATAACTAAAAATTTAATTAGCCCTAAAATGTAAAGAAATTTAAAAAAATAATTAACCATAATTAGATTAGTCTGAAGTAAAATGTGTGATTACTAGGCTGAAATGAAGAAAAAATGGAATTTTACAATATCAAGATCTTGAGGTAAAACGTTTATAAATTAAACTACAAAACTCATTCCAGTAGAGTAAAAATTATGCAAACGTATAAATTAAAAAAAAAAAAATAATAATTTCGGAGAGAAGTCAGTTTTAACGAAAGGGTATAATCATTCATTAATTATATTTTTCGTGCCAAGATGCTTCCTAGGCCAACATTCACTTCACTTAATCATCGGAAGTGAACCCAGCAGTTTCGAAAGGAAAAAAAAATCTGTATGCAACAATAAAAATAGCTTAAGAAAAAAGTTAAATAATTGTATATGAACTGCAAGCCGGTTTAAATCGTGAAATCTGTAATATAATTACAGAAGGTCGGCAATATTGAATAATTCAAATTACTTTAATTAAAAGCCATTTTATTAAAACATGCAATGAGAGAAATCCAATGAACGAATGCATTTAATCTAAGGCTTTGTACAAGAACAACACATCATCATTACCACCGTTACACCGTTAATCTGTAACGCGTGATTTTACAGGACATACGAGAAACTGATTTATAAACATAATTATATAATATATATAATTATATAAACATTCCAACATGGTAGAAAAATAACTATGAAACCACTTGTGTGAAGACTGCTTTGCAAGTGTCAGATGGATGATTTCTAACGGTCACTGCTGCGTATGCGATAAAAACTAACAATAAGAGGAATCTTTTTGGTCAATTTAAATCATGTTATACGGTTTTTTAACACATTAATGCGCTTCATCAGCTTGTAGGAGATAAAATCTTTTTCCTAATGAAATCAAAATCACATACCTGATTTTGGTCACACAGGAGATTTCAGGGCGGTAACGAAATATGATTTGTTGTGCAATCGATTTATATATTTATATAATTTCATAGGAGGTAAGGTAGCTCAGTGACTAAGGCACTGAACTCCTAGATCCTTTTCCGGTTCAAGTCGGCTGTGACAGATAATTCGTAATTTGTAATATTCTGTAATAGTTGTCGTGGATCGACTCTGGGGTAGGGAGCAACTCCTGCGGCACATCCAGTCTCTATGAAGTAGGTATAGTAGTGTGGCTGTTATCCTGACAATTGAGCGTGAATGCTGACCATATAACTTCTTCGGACAACCTTTGGTCAAAAAATAGTACTTCCTTACCAAGTACCAATGTTGCACTGATACAGTTTTTATTCATTTATTTTTGCAAGATAAATATATATAAGAACAATTAAGTGACAGATTTAGAACTCATTGGTACGAGACTTTCCAATAGCAATATTATTTTTTTACTCAAAATTTTCTATTTATTTTTTAATGCCACCGATTTGGTATATTTATGGTGAGAGTTTGGTTGATCGTGTAGGAGAATGTATGTAGGAGAACCTTGGTTGTAAAAGTTTATAATAAGGCGCAAAAATTTTTTTCTTATTTCTATCATTATGAATCGTTCTTGCATTGAACAACAGAAATAATAAAAGAAAAATATAATTAAAGTCAATAACAATCCAAGAAAATCATTAATCGGAGTGGTTATTGCATGGCTAAATAATAAATGGCATATTAGTGATGGTTTAGTCCGACCATCAATCAAAACAATTAGCATTTTCTGACGCAAAAGGTTCTGTTATTGAGAGATGCCTTGGAGATAATGAGTTCAAATTAAAGATATCGCCATAGCGTTAAATGTTTTCTCTGATGGTTACTGATTGTTATCTACCAAAAAAATTAGACATTTTCTTATTTGATTTTTACCTAACCAAATTGACTTGATGGTAGTTGCTCAACGATAAATAATCTCATCTAATTGGCACCATCTCATATCATTAAACTTTTTTCAGGTAAAATCACTGTGTAACATTGAAAGAGATACAGGGAAAAATTGGGATTTTACTTATTACAAATCAGGTTTCTTATCTCTAAAAACAAAGACGTTATATATTAATTTTGACAATACAATGGTGTTTAGGATAAACTATTCAGAATATCTCTCGTAAATATTTTTTTTTTTATAACTATCTGAGACACTATCGATTGTTATGTAAATTTCACGTTATTAAGGACATCGTTTGGGTTGTTCCAACTTAATAATGCTGCAATAGATTCAGAGAGTAACATTTAGATATACAAAAGTAAGAAAGTTTAAATTTAAACTGATGTTCCTTAGATGGAGCTGTCTTGTGGGCAAGTCAGGGTGGAGCAAAAGGTTAGTTCTGGGAACGGGGTACCATTTAGCTTTTTGAGGAGGATTGATTTACAGCCCTTCAAAGGGCTTATACAATCACCACTACTTGCTTATTTGAAGGGCTACTGTCTGGATACTCCAAACTAAGACAGTGAACTATTGCGTATTGCTGAACATACATCTCTGATCTTAAATGGAGGTCTCTTTAATGTTGAATTAGTCAAACTATTACAAAATTCTTCCGACTGAAGCAACTTTTTAAATGAATTTCTTGATAAATGTAACCACATTTTTACTTTTCTATAGATAAAGATATTAATAATTTTATTATATCATTCCTGTTTGCATTATCTCTACAACTATAGACTCGGGGCGCGTCATCACTTGTTCATTCCGAGGTCACCCGAACGTTGCCGGACTAGCACAATCTAGCGTAATTTTAGCTAACTAATTGCTTTGCATTCAATTATAACATTCGTATTCATTGGAATTATTAAAATTGCTATAATTAGATATTATTTAAAATTACTACTGCTGTCGACTTCCGCTCGCTACGCTCCCTCAAGAGATAAATAAATCTCAAAATTTCCTTTTCAGTTGAGGTCGGGTCCTTACCGTAATTTAAAATATCACTCCTTTAAATTATTACAAAAATATGCCCAGATCACCGGAAGTCGACAGCACTAGTAATTTTAAATAATAAGTAATTAAAACAGGAACAATTGTAATAATTCCAATAAATACGAATGTTACAATTGAATGCAAAGCAATTATTTAGCACAAATGACGCTAGAGTGTGCTAGTCCGGCAACGTTCGGGTGACCTCGGAATAAACAAGTGATAACGCGCCCCTAGTCTATAGTTGTACCCTTGATTCTCTTATCCCTCAATCCAGTGAGATGGGAGCTTTAATTTGGGGCATGGCGGCCTCATCAAACACAGTTCACGTGGGCAAACAAATCAACTTGCCAGTTCCGAGAAAAATATTCACTTGATTAATAGATCGGACTGGCAAAAGAAAAGAATCTATTTCAAATACGATAAAAATTATACTGTTATTGCGTTAACAGCCCTTAGTAGCCTAAGGAGGATAGGGCCGGATGTTTATAAGATAGGTTATAACCTACGTTACTATCAATACTAATAGAATTTAGAATTAGAAGTCTTGAGATTCGATTCTGGGGCTTTGGAAAGTGGCGGCAAATATTTATAGCATAGAAGAAGGAATTCAGGGACGAATCAGCAAACCACACCTACTTTTCTCTCAAAAAAACACTTGAGAAGCGTGTATTATTCAAGGCCTCAAAAGCAAGAACCTATAAAACACTTGGATACGACTCAGAATGTTGATCTACGACTAAAGAAGAGCAAGTCATCCTCTCGTTTGAAAGGAGTGTTACATTCATAAGAGCATCAAGACTTCACTGGCCTGGTCATGTTGCAATCCGTGGCTTTGTTGGGAAGATTGTACGGCTGCAGACCCAAGATCTCTGCTTGGTGTTAGAAATTTGGAATGCACGAACAAATACAATTTTCATACCCACAAACGAAACATCTGTATTTTGGGCATTAGATTTCCTAATTGTATTGGTAGTTTTTGATCCAATTTTCAAGCTAATCCTTAAAAACTACTTTAGGTGATTATTTGCCTTCTTTTTATTAAATCTGCTCCCAAAAAAAAAATTGAATCCCCTACCTAAAAAAAATTCTGAATAAGTCCTGCAACCGGGTTGCAACGCCGGAGAAGTGGGAATCGATTCGAGTCTACTAAAAAACACAACATTTTTAATAATATAACGTATTTGCTGGAATGAGTTGTGCATTTTACACCTTACAGCAATTTAACCTTAAAATAAGAATATACCTATATAAATAGAGATTCTCTACATAGATAACGGACAGCCCTGTCACTTTTTAAAATTCAAGTACAATTTCTTTTTATTTTTGTATAAGAATCATTGTAAAAATATCTTATCATTGTTCTTAATTTTATATATCTTCTTTCTTCACGAAAAATAAAACATTTTAAAATTTAGATCAAAGATATAAACAAATATGTAGTAAAATTAAGAAAAGTTGAGTGATTAAAGTGCAAAATTAAGTGATAACTTGAAGGAAATTAAAGAATAACTTGGAAGGAGAGAAAATCACGATGTGAATTATGAATTTAATTTCACAATTACTAACTGAAAGTTAATTAATGTTTAATATAATTAAGCTTAATGTTAAAATGATGTTTGATTGATTCTCTATATAAACTTAAATAATAATAAAAATATCTAAGAACTAATAAATTTAGTAAGGATTATTAGTATTGTTGGGGATATTATTTTAAAATAATACACAAAAATAAAATAAGGTCGACAAACTAGTACTGTGGTAATTTCTTTGTAGGCTTAGATACCAAAATAAAATATAAATATAATTTCAGAGTAAATTTTTTGTAATACATATTAACCTCTTTATTAAGAGACGTAACCACTATGTAATTAATGTTACGACAATTAATTAAAAATAAAATAAAAATTACATATTAAGTTCCTGATATCTTATTTCACTTAAACTTTCCCACAGAAGACCAATGTTTTCACAATTAAGTTATTTTCAACACTGATATTACAATATCAATAGGTTTATTTCAGTTTTTTTTATATTCATTAGCCCAATATAATTATGCTTCGCAACTTCACTGTAGAATTCATCAAAACAATATTAATATTATTGCAGTAAGTAGGAGAAAACTTATTTTGTGGGGAAAAAAATTACATTTTACACAACTTTTAATGGAAACAAAACGGTTCCAATTCTTCAGAGAAAGGCATTGAGGAAGAGCTGTGAGGGTATGAGAGTGGGGGAAGCGGCCAGAGGGTTTGCCTCACCTTACCCCACCCAGCCGGCCCATGGTGCCGCTTTTTCTCTATTTCATGTTCTGTGTATATAAATTTATCTTCTTTCAATAGTAAAATATGTCCCTTGTGTTTTTTTAACTAGAAATTTTCAAATGTTGAGAAATTAAAATTACGGATGGAGATTGTATTGATATTATTGCAGAATATTATTAAATTGTGACAGACGTGCGGAAGACACTTCGTTACACACGAAGACTCGCTTCAGCGTGGGCTACCGTCACTGCAAGTGAAAAGGAAACAACGGCCTTATGCAATATGACAGGGCGAAGATAAGATACTTTCATCACGCTCTAGATATTCCACTGCCATCATGATAGCAAGGCCTCCTCTATCGATACCCTCATCTGGCTAGTTTTGCATCCAGCTCTGCACAATCCCTGTTTCGAAATACCTCTAATGATGTTTAGTTCTCCTGAGGCGTGATATTACCTTATTTGGTATTAAATGTTAAGATGGGGATCTGGAACAAACTTAAACTAGAAAGCCGTTTTTACAAGGCACACATTATTATAAAGCCGTTTGCATAATAGTGATCACGGATTTATTTAAAATTAACTGTTGCGTGTAATTAATGCGTAGAAGGAACGCGCGCTGCAAGATCTGTGAATATTATTACGCTACTGTTACAGGCAAAATACAATTAATGTTAAATTTAAATTCCATTCAAATCGCAATTTCTACATTACATTTTAGGTAAAATATATCGAAGTAAACAAATTACAGCGCAAAATCGATTTTAAAATCTGTTATACTTATATTCCAAATGTATTGCCCAGTTTTGAATTAAAAAATCCTCTGCGAAAATAAACACAGTGTTAGGGATTGATAAATTATTTGGTACTTCTATATATTTGTTTTTATTGAAAACTAGTTTCAAATGTTAGACATTCATCTTCAGTTCTAAAAACACATAAAAATTCAAAAATCAGTAATTTAAAATACAGTTTATTATAACATAACTTATAAATTATAAGTGTTATAATTTAATACCAAATTGTATTTTAAATTGCTGATTTTTGAATTGCTGTGTGTTTTTAGAACTAAAGATGAATGTATACCATTTGAAATTAGTTTTCAATAAAAATTTATTGAAAATTTATAGAAGTGACAAATAATTTATCAATCCTTAATGATACCATCATGCGTACGCCAACTGAAACATAGTGTTATATTTTGTTAAGGAACCGGTCAAATGAGATACTTGGCCCTGTATGTGAAATGATTTGACTTAAAAAACAATTTAATAATACGATATTGTTAAATAATTGCAAACTTGTTAAATCTGCGCTAACTTCATCTCGTGCTGATAGACGAAAAAATAAAAAAAGTTGCATTTTGACTGTAAACATCACATCACAAATCAAGTTTTCTTAATTTTTCGTTCATCGACCCGAGACAAAGCTACTACACTAATTAACTTAGCAGCTTCGTCTCGGGTTGATGAACGAAAAATTAAGAAATATTTGCATAGCGATGTGATAATTACAGTAAATATGAAACTTTTCTTAATTATTGCTATTGCTAAATCATTTCATAAACAGACCCGAGTATTTCATTTGACCGGAAGTTCCCGTTAAAAAATACCACTGTGTTTGTTTTCGAATGTTTTTAAATGATGATTTATTAATTAAAAATTAGGCAATACATTTGTAACATAAATATAACAGCCACATGACATCCAATCGTGTCCATAAATGTCTGTACTTTTTTTAAAATTGATTTCGCACTATAATTTACGTGTAATCAATCAAAATTTTTTTCTCATAGTTATATAACTTCCATAGCTTCACCAAAGCACATAATGAGAGAAAATTCATGGATTTATTGTTTTTGTTTTGACTTGTCTTATTGAGTCATCAATGCAAACGATTGAGGCTGATCTCTCGGGTCCAATGTCACTAACTAGTCTAGTTTAGGTACAAACAATTTCTATTTGAATATTGAATATTCAAAATTTGAATTTTTTTTCGTGCTAAAGTCGCCTAAATAAGTACTAAAGTTGTCAAATAGTGGGCAAACGCTGCAAGAAAATATTCAGCTCTACAATTTTAACTTTTAGAATTTTTCTCTCAGGCCAACCGTTTTTCCGTATAATGCATTTGAAATTTCTTAAAATTAACACCCTATATTTAGCCGAAGACAGCTCTGTAATCAGTCCCATTGGAAAGAAAAAAATATTGGGAGTATTTTTAAGTTTTTTGAAACTCAGCTTCAAGTCTCGCTTTCTGGTAGAATGATTCATAAGCGATAGTGGATTAATGTGTGGGAACAATCCATAGCTGATTCTATAGGAATCAATAGGAGCGTGCAAATTATAAGCGATTCGCTAGTCAATACTACTGCACAAATCAAT
This sequence comes from Rhaphigaster nebulosa, assembly GCA_948150685.1. NCBI lineage: Eukaryota > Metazoa > Arthropoda > Insecta > Hemiptera > Pentatomidae > Rhaphigaster > Rhaphigaster nebulosa. The sequence goes on from OX411306.1 coordinate 15,350,798, forward strand.
ATAAAATAACTTTTAGACCACAGTGCACCAGTGGGCGGAATCTAATATCTAAAGTCCTCAAGTTCCGTCTTCATTAAATAGGCTTGGCTTAAAGAACGTAGGTAGCCATTATCCTCTGAGGTATAATTTCGAATATACCTCAGCTTTTACCTCTAATGCTACCATCAAGCGAGGTCTAAAATTAAATCTCTAATCGACTTTCCTTCGTATTTCCTTTTAACGGCATTCTAAGTCTTAATTAAAAAAAACAAAACAAATATCCTGATAGATAAAAAAAACAACAACAAGAAATAAAAAGGCAACAAGAAAATATAACATTTTTAAGATATGGAATAATTGTCAATTCACAGATTGAAACATCTGTTTTATATAATGTATAGAACAGGTGTTACAGCATTTGTGGAAACTTTTTGCTACCGAAAATATTAAAAAAAAAAATTAAATAAAAACCATTTTTCGAAAAATATGGAAGAAAAAATATTGGAGAAAAAATAGTTTGTCCAGAAAATTAATTTTCACACAAAAATGGCATAAACGAAGATTATTCTAAAATCTCCTCTCATCTAAAATATCTCATTGTTGTGTTTTTTTTGTGTGTTTTTTTATTACTACATATTTCAATACGTAATTAATTGCTGTAGGTATCAAAAGAACCCTGGCTTTGTCTAAACGTAATTTTGATTGAGTAATGAAATTAAATGAAAAATGGTTTACAGTGTGGTCTGAAGACGGATTTTACGATCTCTAAACGTCATAATAGAAAAGAATAAATAGGTAAATGATGAAGAGGACGATGTTGATTTCTAAAATTATTTATCGATTACTTCCTTCGAAATTGAAGTAAAAATAAATAAATAAATATATATTTACATAATATTACATACAATAAATATATATCGACGTCATTTTTTGAAATTCAGTTTTCAACTACTTATGGAACGTAATCATCATATTTCCCGATTCCCGCTCAAGATAAATCGAAAAAATAAATTGGAAATGGTCTAAAAATCTAGTATTGATGACGTAAGCTTCAATTACTAACAACTCTCAGTCGTCGCTCTGGTCAGTGTTAGAACCCTTAAAAATATATTGTAATTATAAAGGTTTTTATACCTTGATAAACTCCTACTATATACAATAAAGAATTCAATTTTAGCCTTTAATTTATTTATTTAATATTTTGCCATAGTCAAGAGTAATATAGCATTTGTTTTTTAACATTTCATGCATTCGCTTTTATGCAATTGTAAGATACTGTTCCAAGCATTTAAAATTAGTGAATCTTGGTTTCACTTAAACCGTCTATAAACTGGATATAGACTTTTTATTAAGACCCTGGTTAAGCTTAACTAAATTTTAGAAACTTATTTTTACTGTTCAATAATATATTTTTTTTCTCGTTTCTCTTCACATTTTAAAGAATGACTTATACAGAATAATAAAGTTAGTTCTACTTAATTACTTATAATTTTTTATCATCAATCTAAATCCCCTTCTGATTAAATTTTATTTTTGTTTGTTCCCGACAAAATCACTTTAAAAATCCTGGTTATTTTGGTTGCCAAAATTTCTTTTATAACTAAATACATGTATGTACAAATATTTTAGATTTTTTGACACTCTGATTCAACAAAATTGATAGCTACGTTTACATTTTTTAATATGGTATTGGATGATTTAGTATTGCCATAAATGCAAATTTCAAAACAGCCGACATTAAAGGTTTGTCCCAATTGTGCGAATGAAAAGTTATGACGTTGTATTGTATAATGAGGGGTATGATAGATAAGATATGCAGAAGCAACACATGATCGAAAACCTAATCCATCCTCGTCTTGTGTGGTCCAAGGCTATCTACCCTTTCATCTTCGAGATTAGATCAGACCCGGAGGGCGGCTGTCCATAGACGGTAGCCTACAGCGCCTGGAGCTGGAGAACACTCGAGAGCGAGAGAATCACGGTCGCTTTCGTCTCTCTCACAAACAAGATGAGTGGGACGACGATGGGAGAATCGCTGAAATAGCGGGTTGTCGGGATCATTTATCTTCCTGGAGGTTGTTGAAGACAGCGAGGCTAAAAGAATGCTTCGTCGGTTCTCACAGCTCACACCAGCAGATCTTCATTTATTTTGTCAAATTAATGGCTTATTATTATTACAATTATTATCATCGTTAATACGGACCGTTTACAAAACGTTAACAATGACGGGTTCTTTTTTCGAATCACATATTCATATTTTATTAATGTTTCTGTATATTAATCCTCATCGTGAGATGAGTTCTAGAGCTAGGAAACTACCATTTTACAAAACCTGGTTAATTGCACAGAAAGGTTCCATTAGGTTAGCTCCAAAAACATTACAACTAGGTAATTGTTGCAGATGATCCACAGGTATATCCTTATCAAAAATAGATAAGCTGATCATCAGGAAAAAAAATTCATTCTATGGCTGAGAAAGTTCAAATATTAAGTTTTCTCGAAACGCTGAATTGTACAAGTGGTTTACCTAGATACAGTATTCCACTCACGAAATGTTTTTAATATTCACAACAGAAGATTTGAATTTATTTTCTCAAAATCCACCATTCAAAAAAAATATATAAATATCAAATTACAAGCTAATTCTTGGTTAAATATTTATACAAATCATAAAAACTTATTAGCTTTTTTGAAATGGATCCAGTGTAATAAACTCCTCATTTCATTCTCATATTTTAATCTGCATTCTATATGAAGATATATTGATCTGTATATATCAGAAGAGTTTTATGCATATTAATAAAGATAAAATTTGTAATTATTTAGTTGTATTATTTTACTTTGAATTGAAATAATATGTTATTTATAATTCAATGCTTGTTCGGTAATTTTCTATTGTGATGTTGGTATGTTTTTTGACATTAGATAAGTTTTAAATATTTTATTTAGGAATGAGTAGTGTGGTGGTACATTATTTCCGCAAATTTATATTCTTATTTTTATTTTCCTTTCGTAAATGATTTATTATTAATTCTATCTGAAATATCGCACCTACCGTGGAATAAAAGAACTCAAATTATCACTTCAAACGTGGACTCAAAATTATAAATTGTTGGAAAATCATATTTAAAGTTTTTTTTATTATTTTTTTTATCACTTTTGAATATCTTCTGATTAAAGGTATAAGGTTTAATGTCATACATAATGAACTGAAAATGAATAGATAATTTCATAATTTATCGATATAATAGGTATATAATGACAGGACATCAATAACTTGGATAACCAACGTCGAACCTTAAGACACCAAATGGCTTTTTCCTCAGAATTCTCGAACAAGCTTAAACCAAATTATCATCGGCTGTTTCTTCGTCAGCTCAACATTTATTGCATTTTTTATGAATCGTCCATTATCCAACGTCACTACGTCATCATAATAATAACTATTACCTATCATGCATTTTTCTTTGAATTTCATTTTTCAAATATATTTGGCCCAGTCTTATTACCTACTATTTTTTAATAATTGCATAACAAAGAGTTCCTGTTTCTCATGCCAAAAATTTCACACATTCGGAAGATTACGCAAGACTTTTTCTAAGTGTCATACGTAACATGCTATAATTTTTATTTTTAAAATGTATATAGATCGACACTCTCAAGGTTAGAAGAAAGCCAAGGTTGCCTATAAAAGTGTAAATACCTCTGAAGAAAAGGCACTTACGTAGGGAGTAGATAATTCCTTTATTCACTAAAACCTTGGAGGACGGCCATCCGTTCTTAACTTTATCGAGGCTGTCTGATGACGAACGCCCGTGCCTGGTTTATCTCAACGAAGAAGAGAATTGTTCAAAAGAAAACAGAATCTGGCGGAAAAAAAGTCGCGAAGCTTCCTCACGGCATGCTAATGGTCTTCTAAAGGTTTGAGTTCATTCCAAGGACGAATTTTATTTGTGCTCTGAAACCAAGAAGAGAATGGAAGATGACTGTGGAATAAGTAAACGGTCTGGTAATAAAAGACATCGTTGAAATTATTTTCACACAGAAGTTTGAGTTTGATTGGTATAGAAGAGCCGACAACGGAAGTAAATTCTAGTCAACAAAAGTATTTTATTATTATTTTTTTTTTATAGGCATAGTGAAGAACAGTACCCAGCAGTACCTCTTTCCTTTTTTGAATTAATGTCTTAATTCAGGAAAGGAGATCTCTTATCCAGCTCATTTTTTGTCTTCTCCAAAAGGCCAAGTCAGCCGAATCCATAACGTCTATCAATCTGTTGTGATGTCCGTGAAGATTATTATGGAAACGAGAATAAAGAACATGAAAGTGTTGGTCGATAGTTGGCTGTTGTAAGTCAGTATGTAGAGTTTTGTTGTTTACGTACCAAGGAGCTTCTGTTATCAGTCTTAAAATTTGTACTGGAAAGGTCTAAAGTTTTTCATTGCGAAGCAGGTCAATATATCAACGTGACATATGATATGGTGTCTAATGAAAGCTCGTAGATAACAGCCCTTAGATTTCTTCCTCTTGGTGTGCACCAACATTGATGCTTTGCGTTATAATCACCGTCTTTAGCAAAGCTTTAGGCTTTGGATAATAATAAAAGGCTTAGCGAACCAGAAGGTTCGATGCCAATACCACCAATCGTTGTCTACAAACCTCAGTCAATTGACTAGCGTCCAAACCCAAATCCATTAGATCACTCTTAACACAATCCTCCTACGTTTCGGTCTAATCCTCGGACGTTTACCAGTCGGCTCAGCGTTTCTTAACTTTTTAGAAATTCGTTCGTTACTGAGCCAAAAAACTTCACAAGCCCATTCCAACCGTCGCGATGATGTCACTTCGATTATATTAACAGGGTGTATGCACCGCAATTTCGCTTTGCCTAACCTCCTAAATTCTCCAGTTGACTCATCCTTTTTATTTCGTCTAATCCGTATTTATTTTGAGGGCAACCTCTTTACCAGCTTTCATCAACGTTGTATTCAGTTTTATAGTTTCCGCGTCCTCACTTAATAATAGCAAATCATCCGTAAAACCAAGCACGGATTACCAACCAGATCTAAACCCCTTTCGGTAAGCATCACGTTTCTAATGACATACTCCAGTGCTAAATTAAATATTAAATTAATATTTAATTAAATTAAATTCACGCTTTGGATACAATTGAAAAATATCGAAGATCTCTGTACTTCGGAGGACAGTACACCTAAAGTATGAGTTATTATATGATGTTTCGTACGTAGAGTTATGCCTGTAGTTTGGATGACATTAGTGAGTAAATGTAAGAGGTTATATTTTAGTGATGTCTTTATTATAGCAGTACCGCCATAAGTTATCTTATCCAGATGGTCTGTTCTGTGCGTTTTGTGTGTCGGAATAATCCGTATTTCGGTTCGCATATACATAATTTTAATGCGTTTGTACAGAGATAAAGAGGGTCAGTCAAAGTGCTAATACATCTCAGTTTTAAATTTTTACCTTGATTGAATTGCATCAAAAATAAAAATAAAGCAAACGAGTGCTAAATGATGTTTGTTTTAATTTTAAACAAAACGAAAAGAACGTAATACGGGATATAGACAGAAAAAAAAAATAAATAACATATAATAGAGATCCTAAGGAGAGATAATTTTCTAAGTTGGCTAGAATTAAAAGCGACAATTTAAACTTATAAACTGAAAGGCAATTCTTCTACTCTTAAAATAAATATATAAAATCCTCACATACCACGATACAAGACACTGAATAAATAAATTTAAATGAATCTCACATTTTCTTTATAATTTATAGTTCAATCAATTCGATTTATATTTAGATTTATAAAACAACGCACGAAATAAGCTAAAATGATTTCATTGAGGGATAAAATTTGGCAATCAATCAAATTTGGCACGAATTCAAAAGAAAAAAGAATCGACTTGACTGAAAATGGCTGAATAAAAACCTTAATTTTATAGATATTTTTATGTAACCACCAGATGAATGATACGCATCAATATACTATATATATATATATATATATACTATAATAACTTTATAAGAGTAGGAATGACCATTTTAATTATACAATAGCTCAATAAACATGTGGTGAATCTAGACTTTCCACCATATTCTGGACTCTCAATATATTGTTATCCCGCCAGCCCATCAAAAATTCAACAATTGTATATTGTATAATACTATAATTATGCAATATTATAATTCAACCAATCAATATAGGGTAAGCAAAAATGGGTAAAAGGTTTTTAACAACTCGATCAGATGAAGTCATAAATGTCCCGGGCGAGTGATTTGCGAGCTGTAGGATACGTTTAGCACCGACGGTTACAGCTTCCCACAGGAGCAGGTCCCCACGCAACAGGTTGACAAACACACCTCAATATCAATATTAATAAGGCCCGAAGCGGCAATATCGATCGATGTATCACAAACGCCTCGTTAGTGATCTTTAATCTTTCGCAACAACTGTATTCATAGGCGTGCGCAGCATCTATTATTAGAGTGTGCACGAACCATAGTACCCGAGGGTCCTTCAATACTCCCCAGTCCCCAGAAGGTCCGAAGAAATTCTTTTACTCCTCTAGAAAACTGTTTGAAGAATATTCAGTCCAAGACTTATTTTAAACAATTTTTGTGTTAAAATCAAACCAAAAGATTAACACTCTTGGGCTATAACAGATACAAAACTGACTGAAGGTGCCTATGAGCCTGTAGCACATCCTTGCCTCTACTTAAAGCAAAGGCGAATTTTAATAATCGAGGCCACGTAAGGTGATTAAAGGAAATGATGTACTTCAAAATAATCATTAAAGTTTCAACTGTAATTGATCGATTCAAGGCATTCGAAAACATCCGTCAAAATTGTTTGCACACTCATTACAAATTGTCTGTTTAAAATAATCACCTTTAATAATCGATTCCATTAAAGTTAATTCAACCCTGAACTTGTATCGTTACACGAACACCACCTTAAGCGTTTGTACGACCTTCATAGCTTTTTTTTTAAGATTGATTTTTTAAGTGTAGTGAAAATAATTTCGATCACAACTGGATATGAAGCGATTGTAGTCGTGCCATAACTGAGAGCGCAATTCAAATTATTCAAAATAGACATTTGAAGCAATTAAGACGATATAAAATATTACACTAAGCATAAAATTATCAACGCATTCTTTTTCCGAAATATCTGATGTGGACAATATATGACTTCCTTGTACGCCTATTAAACTATAAATCGGTGGCTCAAAAAGTGATCCTGAATTTGGTTACTAGTTTCCGAAGATCGCAGTATCTCAAAAACAACACTCGGAGTCGCGACATCCATCTATTGACACATACACACACACACACACAAATAGGGGAGAAAACCAGTATTTTACACTAAATTTTAACACTTAAAACAAGTAATAAAAATGTTTAATTGGATTGGAAACCAAATTGCATTTGTAACCTTTATTACCGAAACATATGATTTATGTATTTAATTTAAATATAATTTTTGATGTAAACTTATTATGACCTTCAAGTAAAGTACCCTTTTCGGCTCCTAACCAAAATATAGTAAATACATTCACATCAATATAAAAGTGCTATTTACCAAATTTGAGATGTTTTACATTATATTTTAATATAATTTTTGATGAAAGTCTAATATGATCTTCAAGTAAAGTACCGCTTCCGGTTTTCCAATTTAGACCAAATTTAGTATGTTATTTAAATCAATATATAAATTATAAATACCAAATTTGAGAAGTTTTGCAAAGTATTTTAATATAAATTTTGATGGAAATCAATTATGACCTTCAAGTAAAGTACCACTTCCGGTGATTAAGCAGTGACCAAAAAGGGAGGTTCACAGCTAGATTTTACAGCAATCCCAAATACAAAATTTCAACTTTCTACGGCTAACCATTTTTGAGTTAAGCGAAATACGAACGAACGTACGTACGTACAGACGCCACTACGAAACGAGTCAAAATGGATTCAGGGATGGTCAAAATGGATATTTCCGTTGAAATCTGAAAACCGAAAATTTTCGCGATTACAATACTTCCTTTATTGCGTACAAGGAAGTAAAAAGAAATAACTATTTTGTTCTACTATTGCACCAATATACAAGTTTTATATATGTGTATATTACTTACTGAAACTTTCATTTCGCATAATCCAAAAACTTGATTTAGAAACTTAAAATCGTTTCCTACGGTCAGAACCTTTTCCTTCCTCTCTACGCTGATAGGAAAAAAAAATATTCCAAAATCGAGAAATCATAGTTTTGTGGCTTTATTTTGGTAAATATCACGGAAACTGTTCTTCCTACCAAGATAATCATAGTTAACTACTTTATGGTGCATTTAACTAGCTCCAATTTGAGTGGTAATAGACAGCTCTACGTTAAATAGTTCTCGAGATAAAGATTTAATAAAAAAAACACATTGTACACCAATTGACATTATGCAACAGAGTCATATTTTAAGAAAAGATAAATATCTCTGGAACTGTTGGACGTGCAAATGCTTATTACCAGTCAAATTGGAGCCAGTTCCATCAAGTAGTTTATGATGATTATCTTCGTAGGAAGAGCAGTTTCCATGATTATGCCAAAATAAATTTAAAAAATGGTAATTTATCGTTTTGAGGAAAAAAATTTCTCGGGAAATAGTAAATATAATAAGCTCAATTAAGGTACAACTTTTAGCAAATTTACTTCGCTTTAAAAAAGGCAAGGTTATTATAATATTTTTTTCGCGCGGTTGGTAGTTATCAAGGTATAGAGCACAGACAGAAAAATGAGCGAAAATTTAAGAATTTTTCTTGAATAAAATGAATTTCAGATTTTTATATTTACTAGGACATTTACTGTATCTGTTGTATAGCCTAGCTAAGAATTGAATTATTTTCCAAGTGTTAAAAAAAAAAAAACGAAACTTTTAACAGGTGAACTTTTTACCTCTTGATGAAAGAAATTCCAAAGACAAAAAATTAAATAAATAAATCCATCCATTGTAATTGGACTTCTTTATTTTTCAATTTTCATGATATTGCAGTGGACGAAACTTGGAAAATTAAAATTAAACACTAAAAGAAGTAAATAAACTCGAAAATAATATATCTATTTACCATTATCATGATGGAGCGACTGATTCGGTAGGCTTTGCCATTTCCAAGAAATGTTGAGGTAACTTTTGCTTTTTTTCTTTAAAAATAGTTTCAAGTAGTTTCTTAAACAATTATACATCGGCATTACTCAATTCAAACAGTCGGATTCTGAAGATTGTTTTTCGCAAAGAGAAAGTACCGCAATTAATGTCATCGCTCGCTGGATAACGGAATCATTACTGCCAAAACATATTCATTTACTCAACAACGTAATACCTTATGCAACGGAGCTAAATAGCTTTTGGGTCCTTTTTCGACTCCCGACCCCACCGATGTTGCACATGCAACCGAATCCACGACAGTCTTCAGCGAAATAGCCGAGCCTCCGATAATCGTGGGAGTGGAAAGTCGATTGTGACATCCGAGATTAGTCTTCATGAACTTGAGGGACCTTCGGAGGATAACTAAGTGAAAACGCACAAGGGTGAAACCGTCCGATCGTGAGAGCGCTAAATCATAGAGGCCATATGTCCGAGTATTCTCGGACGGCGCCGATCATAGGAGTATCCTTCCACGGTTATACCTGCGTATGACTTATTAGCCGGGAGTACATAGACTGATTATGATGCCTCAATCTCGCACAACTCTCTCGGCTTATACAACGTGCCATCCGTTCCTTGCGCAACGCGATATTCCGCAGAACTATGCAAAAGTGACGGTCATTAGGAACGGAACTGGTTTCTAGGAGTCGTGGAAGTGTTCTGGTAACGAGGAGTGTTATGTTCCAACCGAGAAATGGAAGCTGTTTTACCGCCAGTCCCCGGTCCGCGGGGCACTAACCGGACAGTTTAGTCTTAATTTCTGTGTAATTAGTGTTATACTTAATTAGCAATGTTACTTTTTGAAAAAAAGAAGTTATTACGGAATATGATGAAACACGAAGCTATCGTAGGAAAGCACAAACCTCCCAGACAATCCTTTCAAAATATGGTGGTAGGATTTAAAAATCTATTCTACTTAATATATTGTTAATAGACTTTATATCGATGGTTAACATTATAGGTGTTGTAAATGCAAATTTTATAGTTTCGAATTTTTTATAGCATCCAGTGATTCTTTATTTATTAATACTCTGGTTTTTTTTGTATTAGGATACTTTGTTGAGACTAATACTGAAAAATCATGAGCTAAACCACGCTTCATTCTGTTTTATTTTTATCAAGTAAAGAGCGGTCGTAGGTTAAGGCAACATTTTTGAACTAAAACTACCTTAAATATAAAATAATACCTATATATTAAATTTCATGTAGAAAAAAGCAAACAAAAAACCAGAGCCGACCTCGAACCCGGGCTCGGAAGTTAGAACTCCAGTGCCTTCCTTACCCACTCAGCTACCCCTACTCCGGAAAATTTTGAAATGTTAATTGAAAGTTTTGGAGTAATGTTTAATAACTTCACGAGCAGGGAATGCCGGGGAATGTAATGGAAATTTCGGAAAATTGAGATACTAGAGTTAAAATTCCATACATTATTGCAAAATTTCCAAATAGCTATATATCCACATACATTTTTATTTATTATATTCTTTAATATTTAAATTTTTTCTATATCTTCTTAATCGCAGGAGATACGGGCGTATAAAATTTGTAAACGAAATGCCGAATGGTACTGTCGAGTTCCGAGGATCATCCTGGTGACCTTGATGCCAAATCTAAAAAAAAAAGTCCCACTAATCTTTAAGGAGAAAGCAAGCTGGGCGGATTTTTTAATTCGATAAGTAAAATCCCAAATTTTGAAGTGCGATTAACATTTTTTTTTTTTGCTGATTACAAAGTTTCATTATTGATAACGAAAAACCAAAAATAAAATTAAATCCAATGAATAAACAAATAGTAATATTTTTTTTACCTTATGAAATTAAAAAAAATCGGATATAACTTTTATGTTTTAGAACTAATGTGCCGGTGGGAAACATAGTGTAAGTCAATTTCCGTTTTTTTTTTTTTTATGAAATAAATGTTTTGTAAATTCACTTAAATGATATACCTATTTATATTATATCAGTTACGTACATCTAATGTACTTAAATGATATACGTACATATACATGTACCATTTAAGTACGTTTACAAAAGATTAGTTTTATCGAATAAAACGAAAATTGACTTACACCACTATGGTTCTCACCGGCTCAAATATTTGTTGTACATGATAAAAAATTAATTATGTGAAATAAATACATCCTTCTCTTGTAATGATAATGTCGAGAAAAAAAAAATCTGTGGTTGAACATTAAAGTGACAAGGACTTATTAGCAAGTCAACACAACAAATGCGGATTTATCACATATAAGAAAGTGCTGCTGTAAAGACTTAATTTAGGATTATATTAAATGTCGAAAAAAAAATAAATATTTCTGCTAAATATCGAGTTGAAGGTATCGATGGAATCGAACAGCTGGGAATAGAGGCCGGAGTTACTTTCTAAATAAATCCAGTGCGTACTTTCCAGAGCAGCTCGCACTCTCCGATATCCAGCTCCTTGTCCTCGGCTGGACTCCAGTTGAAGGCTCCTCAATGAGGATCTTCCATTGAGCCCAGGCCCTCAGCGGCTGTAGCGAAAAAAAGACGACCTTGAGACGGGCTGGTAAGGAGCGAATTGGTTGTGGCTTCAACCTCGCCACCTGTGATTACTGAACCATCCTCCACCGCGGTGCTTTCAGTAATTCGCAGGTGTGTCGGCAGGTAAGTGATAGGTTAGGGTGAATCATCTCGGGCAAAAATAAACATGAGAGAAAAGGAAAATCGGCATGGAATTATTCAAGATAGCTACATCAGTGCCTTATTTAGAGTACACCACTACAATTCATTTCACAGCCGTAACGCAAGGTTTTTATCTTTCATGGCTTCAGTCTGTCGTCATTGAAAATTCGTTCATCGCAAAATATCACCAACAAGAGCATTCTAGATTTTATTTTATTTTAAAAACTGTAAATTTTACAAAGAAAAACACTTCACAAACCTTGTTTACATACATTCAGTCCTTAGAAATTTTTTTATTATTATTACAACTTAAAGCAAACATAATGATATTTATTGATATAGTAAATACAAAGCAAACAGGCCATTTGGTCACCAAGTAATTTATTATATTTCACATCATTTCGACGTTTCGGCCTTATTATATTTCACATCATTTCGACGTTTCGGCCAACTTGGCCCATTATCAAGTCGTGTAAAACGTACTTCATTTTATTGTTATATAAAAAACAAAAGTCAACATTGTTTGAATTTCTTTGTTTTAATCTTTCCTTATTCAGTCATTGTTTCCGTCCGGTGTGCCTATTGAAGCATGAGTGACTGTTTTATATTTACTGATCTAGTAACATGGCATCGAAAATTAATAAAACAACGAGAAAATTTATAGATCTACAGTTTTTCCAATGACCATTTACGGAATTCAATCCGTTTAACTAGATGCATTATTTTATTGCTAGCATTTTCAGAATCATCTGTTGATTTTTCAATTATTTTATGTTCAAGACAATGGCATATGATTATTTAGGCCAAAGTTTTCTAAAGCTCAATGTGATTAGATAGCCTCGATAAAGGTTCCATCCAGGTATTAATTTGAATAAAAACTTTCAAATTAATGATCTTAAAATAAAAGTTGTATTTTTAAACTGCTTGAACCAATCAATCTAGGCTCAAGTACAATCAATACAATTGAGCCAACGAGTTAAATGATTTTCGGTTCCTTTTCAATAAAAGTAAATATCTTTAGAATTTATGGATTATAAAAATCTATTTGATCATAAAACATGTTTTCATGTTAGAAGCTGTACAGGTAACTAAAGAGAAAATATTAGGTAGGTGATCTACATAGGACGAATGGATGTATTTTCTATACTAAAGATGATTTTTTATGGGTTTATTTTTTCATTCATACACTCTAGGAAGTTTGATAATTAATAAAAAGAAGCAGCAATTCTGACCATCCAAATTATTTTATTTTGTATTCACTTCACATGGCTGATAAAAGTTTGAAATATAGTGGATATTATGGTGTGATATCTTACCAGCAGAATTACTGACAAAAAGTCACTGGCGTGTAATAGAATTATTTTTTTTCTTTTCTTTCTTACACATCGAAACCTCTCACTGAGAAAAGAGTGACTGTACCAAGAGGATTTCATAAGTTGCCTGACCTTTATCCATGATTATCATAGAAAACTCCTCTGAAACTATGTCTATAATGGAATCGTTCGAAATATAAATATGATTTCGTAAAATATAAGCTAATTCAATATTTGCCGCTATGCCAGCACGACAGACATTCCGGTAATTTTAATTATTTTGTCAGTAGTAAGAATTATGTTGGTACACTGTGTAGTCTATTCCTATTTGTGCAGTTGTACAGAGAGGTGATGAGTGAGTGTAGAAACTATCACGGGCAATAAAAAACAAATAATTTACGCTACTTCATGCGAGAAAACATTTTTCCAGATTGAGCTAAGAAAAATAAATCTAAATGCTCTACCAGACTTGTTTTTTTTATTTAATATATCACGGAATGAATTCGAAAATTGTCAAAAAATATTTTAATGTATTCAAGTTAAAAATTAAAAACTGGCCAATTGGACACCAGTATATTTTTTATTCAAGTATTGACAACGTTTCGGCCATCTTGAGCCATTTTCAAGTCTCAATATTAGCTTATTTAGTCATTATATATACATATGTTTTGATATAAAAAAGGACTATTTAATAATTTTAAAAAATCACCTAACTATTAATAATTTTATTATGGCTGCCTATCAAGTAACGCACATTATATTTTAATTAAACATGAAAAATTTGACTTCAAAACGAATAAAAGAATTATATTATGAATAAAAGAATTCATATGTATTACTAAAAATATTACAAAATCAGTTAATCAGTAGACCGATGTTGATGGTATAAATACTTTTTACTCTAATGCAATTGACAAAATTAAAACATAAAACGACCAATTCAACTCCAACCTCCACCCTCCATTTAAATTTAAAATTTAAAGCACCCCTCCACATAAATATCCTCACTCCGCATTTTTAACGGTCACGCCTCAATAGCCAAACAGGATGGACGACCCACAGTAATGGTAATTATTGGGAATAGTACAAAATATATATATTAACTTGCTTTAATAATGAGAATAATTTGGTATTTATTCTGTGATATTTTATTTTTAGAAAATGATTAATATAAGGAAAGAAAATAACGAGAAATGTTTTTCATGTTTAATTAAAACATGATGTGCGTTACATGGTAGGTAGCCTGTATAAAATTAATAATAGTTCGGTGAATTTTTGAAATTATTAAATTGTTCTTTTTTATATCAAAACAAATATATTTATAATAACTAAATAAACTAATATTGTTTTCTTGCAGACTTGAAAATGGCTCAAGATGGCCGAAACGTTGTCAATACTTGAATAAAAAATATATATTGTTCTCCAATTGGCCTGTTTTTTAATTTTCAACTTAAATATCTATTATGAAATACTTATAGATTTTATTGTAATATCTTATAAACAACAAGAACCTATTTAAAAAATTGTATTTTTACTTAAAATATGCATTAAGTTTTATATTAAATATTTGTATTTAACACGAAATAATATTTTATTTATTATTTATATGATTGAAAACTGACTTAAAAGCTAGGACTATACACTGAGTAGCCACTGGAAGCCTAAATTGTATTACAAAAGAAAAGAAAAGAAAAAGGTTTCTAGAGCCCTAATTAGGATGAAGATCCTCAACCACATCAACCATTGACTGTGACTAATAACTAAATCAATCATTGCTAAGCCGACAATTAAAGGAGCCTCATGCCCTTCTACAGTTTATTACTAACCAGCTCAAGATAATATATTCACCACCATATTTTATTATTGTATAATAGATGAGGATCCTACGGAGGGATATTATTATAATAAATGAAGACAGGTTTTATTAGATAATCTCTTACTTGTATGCGGTCTCCAATAAGTATAAAAAACTTTTACAATAGTACAAAAATAAAAAGATCAGAACAGATATATGTATTTTCGAATAATTCATCTGTGAACTTCACTGCATAGTGGTCATTTAAATAACCTAAGACTTGTAACTCCACTGAATTACAATTCCAGTGACACGTCTGAGAAGTGCTGGGATCTCTTGGAGTCATGCTTTGGCATCCACATGTGAAGGGCAAAATTTGATTCGGAGTTCTCAAAAATAAAGAAAGACGGGTAGTATAATATCACAATTTACTCCATTTATAATGGGAAAATTTGATTATCAGAAGATAGAACATAAAAATTACTAAAACAATTATTTGAATTACTTTGAAAAATCAAAATTTCCAATATTGGCTTCCCAATGATTTTTTAAGTAATTAAAAAAAAATTTTAAGTAATACTTATTTTTGTTAGTAAACTCAAGGAGTTTAACTTCAACGATTCAGATACTCTTTATATTTGGGAAATATACCAAGCTGCCTAGAAGAATCTTTTTTGTAGACAAAAAAATAGGAGGAAATGCTTACCACAGTATAATTATAACTAAAATAATATACATGTTTTGAGTAGTATGCTATCAATACCTGGGGTTAAATCCATGTCGACACAAAATCAGTAGTATCGTAGCTATTATAGAAATCATGAGATTTACTCGAAAAAATTAAACACTAATCTCAATATTTCTTATGCATAATTATAATAAAGTAATTAAATGTTTGTATAACATGAGAAATAACATTCATCACATTCTCTCAATAATATGAATACACCTCATGAATGTAATTAGTATCAGAAAAGACATTTACGTAAAACCTAGCGTGAAAATATTTTTGGTGTAAATACAAAAGGAATTCCTTGAGCAGTTGAATCCGTTAAAAAAATAAAAATGATTGATCAAAAAGATTTTATCCTAGGAGAATAGAAACATGTCTTATTGTACCAATTAGGGTTAAGCATAAAATGGACGAAATTACAAGATTACATTGTCCATAGGTATATGATGGTCGTATGTTACTTTTCCTTCCGAATGAGTGTGTTACGTGCTTACCTTCGCCGACTAACATTTACAACCCAAGATTCTTGGTTAGCCGCATAATTTCTAAGCGGATAGGTCATGTCTTCAAAAAATACATTAAAAAAAAAACTTCATTTGCCTTATTCAAAACTTTCAATTTGTAATATAACACCTTCATCTACTCATTTCTTCAATTCAGATAATAAATTTTATAGGTTATGAGCTCCAGCTAATGAATTTATGTCAGTAGAGAGTTAAACAATAGCAACACATTAGTTAGATAATTTAATGCATTTTACTAAGAAAATATACAGTTTTAAATTTAAATAATACATTTGTAATATCCTACTAGTATATTAAATAAACTAGTATATCCTACTAGAACGGGCATAATAATGTAATACAGAAATAGTTATATGGATTTATTGTTCATAAATTGGGAATGGATAAATTGAAGTAATAAGTTAAATCCTGAGGATGGAGTAAATCTCGAAACATTGGTGTGGTATTTTATGAGTTTTTAATTATACCACAATAAGGAAGATTGGGAATTTTCAAATTTTATTACTGACAGTATTTAAAGAAGGTTTAGAATTTAAAATTTAAAAAAGGAAAAAATTAAAAGTTTATATCTTTATAGTTTTCGAATTTTCCCTAGGAAAATTATTCTTTCAGCACTCCCCATCCAGGAACTCTTGCATAATCACTGACGAGTTTATTTCTAAGAATTTGTTTCGATTTAGCTCTTTTCGTAGTATTTTCTGATAGCCAGCCACCATTTTAAAAGCTGAAGTCATTTACTATATTACATTATTTTTGCAGTGACGACAACTGGCGCCCAGAGCAAACTTCAAGATTGCAACCCCTGGGACCGGAATTAGGGGGGAGCAAAGCGAGCACTTGCCTCCAGCGGGAGAAACTAGAGGGCGGCAAATTCGACTTAATGTTTATTTTTAAGTGGAGTAAAAATATTCATTTCTTCTTTTTTAATTGATTTGATCTTAATTCAGTCAATAAAACGAGTTACTGTTACGAAATGATGATATTTATTTCGAAATATATTACCTAAAGTACTGTTATAAAACTGTTGACTTTTATTGGAGGAGAAAGAAAGAAGGGACGGCAAAATTGAGCTTGCCTCCTCTCTTCTCCAGACAAAAATCCTATTTGGATAGGATATAGTTTTGCCGTCCCCTGCCACAATTCCAGGTTGGCTTCTGCTTGGGAAATACGATACCGATTAAGTATCAATACCGGCACTCATTAAGCACTTATATCAAATGTTAGAAACCATCAAGATATTGAAAAGAATATTTAATCAATGGTATCGATACCAAAACTACTTAGTATTAAAAGAAAAATATCGATACTTCAGTTTTATCGATCGCTATTTTAAGTCCCTCCCTATCTGCTTATTGTGCACATCATTTCATGTTTACTAATTTAAACATATGTTCGACTTAAATCCAATAAAGTACATATATCTTATTTTCGGAGTCTAAAAAAGAAGGAAAAAAATTATTTCTTGGCATTTTGGCCAAATTACTTCTTTATGCGGTGCTCGGGTCGTCCCCTTCGCCCTACCTACGCCACTGTCCATTTGTCAGTTTCTTCTTATGAAATCTGATCAGTCACCACTAATTAACGCATTGTTTTTCATATATTTTTTCCTTACTGTTATAAACCGGCCCTTAAATTTTTCAACTAGGACAGAAAGGATTGATTATCTTAATCGTGGCCATTTTTATATTTATTATTTTAATGACACTTTTTTTAATAAACTCTACTCGATAATGTTAATAATCCAGACAAACATGAAATTCGATTTTTTTTTTTTTTTTTTTTGTTAGAGTGCCCAGATAGGTAGACTGGCGGCATTGAACAGAACCTCGGTTTTCTTTAAAGGGAACACCCCGGAACATCACCTGTCCCACCGAGTACAACGGAGTTTTCTAACCGAACCTTGTGTTCAGTGATGATTTGGATGCCCTCAGTTAGTCGAAGACGGCCGGTGGCGTCTCGCCTCATCATTTGCCTCGCCATCTTGAATCCGGGGAGGCAGTCCTTGAGCTCTTCAATTAGCGGGTCGATTTCCACGTCCACATCATATCCGTAGAGGACAATTTTTTTTAGATCTCTTAGTGCCGCGTTGAGCGTAGGAATGGAATTGAACTGCTTTGTCCTCTCCCAACAGTTTTGTTACCTCATCATGATCTTTGAAGCTCGTGAAGTAGAGCCTCAGCTCCTTCTCTGAAGAATTCATGGTGAATTGCGTGATCCCAACTTCAAGCAGGTAAATCCTGGGCCCTGGTTCGGTCTTTCTTGGCGTTAGAGCCTCGTATCTGTAAGAGACCCGGACGGGCGCTGTTCCCTTATAGATGGTGGTTATATTCTATAAAATATTAAAAAAATGCCTAGAACGAAGTTACTAAAAGGATTTTTAGACATTCGGGGAAAACATTTTTATGTAAAATGACTGATTATATGCATTGCATTTCAGACGATGCTGACATAATTTATTATGATATATTGCAAATTTAATAATTAGAATTGTCTGATGATGGGGATTAGACCCTGAAACGTCACAGTTTATGCAATGTCGTTTATTTCAATCAATATATCAATGGAAATTGATTTCATCCAGGGCCGTATTTACCACTAAGGCCAAGGACGCGCTAGCTCACAATTTTTTTGTTTAATTAACAAAGAAATTGTTAATGATGAGTTAAGAAAGAAGTCTTATAAAGTCCTAAGTTATGTCATTATGCAATAATATTAAAATTGTAATCATAGAGATTATTTTCTTGTCGCTTTACTTTTAGGAAACAGGATTACTGGATTGCTTGTAGTAGCCATCCTTCTCCGAAATACTCCAAGGTTCTAATTGGCAATTACATGTAGGCGCTTATATATGGACGATCACTTCTGGTATAGGAGATCTTAATCTGTAGGCAAACTTGAGCGCCTCGCTGGTCAGGGGCCATGAAGTCTGTTCACGATTCTGTACGTAACATACTGTGCTTCCAAGTCTGCTTAGGACATGAGGAAATTTCTTCAAAGGATGCAACTTAGATCACCATCCTTTCTTAGGATCTTCGCATGGTTTTTCAAGATAGTCATTAGTTTAATATACGGTCTCATCAGTATTCGTGTGATGCAAATCTTACATGTAGCATATTTTATCCGTCAGATCGGACGTTGGTGCAATATTATACCTGACATAAGCTAAGGACTGATAGAAAATCTCCATTTTACTTGCAGGTGTAAATAACTTTGGGGATAAGTTCTTAATGTTTTTTTTTTTATTCAAGCGAAAATTATGGATAAAAACTAAACGATACATAACAAACAAAGTAATTAGACTGACCTGGAAAAGGAGGTATCCACTATCGTACATCCAGTACTGGTCATCGCGGACTGAAGAGGGCGGTCCGCCAACCCGTTGGAGCTGGAGAGCGAGGCAGTCCTCCAGCAAGCTTAGGCACTGGTTCACCTTAGTACCCATCACATCTGCAAAACATCAGTCTGTATTAGCAGAAGAAGAAGAAGAAGGTAATACAAGGAAGAATAATCAAGGATAAATACATTTCACGGAGGAAAAGAACTTCGGAAAAAGACGAAATAAAGGGGAAAATAATTAAAAACTACTAGAGATGATTTTTTTTTTTTTATCTGCTACATTTATCAATTAAAATAATGCCTAAACTACCAATTATAATTTTACTTATATATTTATTAGCATTTTAAATTTATTAATTATTTAATATTACTTTGCTTAGTATACAATATCATTTCATTTTAAACAGTATTATTTTAATTTCAAACTTATTAAACATTTTTTATAGTCAACTTGCTTCCACGAATACCTTGTACACTTTTTCTCTTAGCAATTTGTTAATGATTACTGCTCCAGTTCTATTTATTGGTTCTAGTCTGATTTTATAAAAAAGGGATTCCCAGGCGCTTTGTTACTGCCTACCATTACCATATGATCTAATGACAATTTTAAAGATTCGTCGTCATAAAAAAATATAAATTTGCAAAAGGTTCATTAAACTAACAAAACAATTCAACATACTATATCACAGCAAATTTGCTTAAGAAAATAATAAATTAAAAATAAAGTTTAAAACTACAAAATCAAAATTTATCAATTTCACACAACCACAGTAAGAGTAAGGTTCACCAACCAACACTAAAAATTCTGAAAATAAAATTGTATCCATAAAAAGTAAGAAATTTGGGCATTGTGAAGAACAGCATCAATATCAAGGAGATCAATTTGGTTCGAAAGTCTTCTTTCACAATGAGTAGTGCTTTCCTCTTTACTGCAGTAACCATCCTGATTTTGTATTAATTTTAGATAATTTTTATTCAACTTATAATTGGTACATTCAATAATTATTTTTGAAAAAATTGTTATCCGTCATTAAACATGTCAAAATGATGATTTTATACAAGGCTTTTGTTTGCTTGTCGCGTACCTTCTAGAACTTTCTAGCGGACCACCAGTCGTACGCGTACCATGCTCTGGAAACCCTTGTTATAAAGCCTAAAGCTTTCCTCAATAAATGGTCTATCCAATGCAAAAAGAATTTTTCCAATTAGACTGGTAGTTTCTAAAATTAGCGCGTTCAGAAAAATAAATTCTTCATCTTTCTATAATAAAAAAAAAAATAAAAAAACAAAAAAATCCTTGAAATGTAAACCAGTTTGAATACAAGGAAGGAAAGCATGTTGGCGCGAAAAAAAAAAGAGTTTTAGTTAAAGTGACTAAATTATTATAGGTATTTATATCAAATAGAATGTTTTAAAATTTATAAGTCCATATAACTATTTTTTACAACCCATCCTTATTCGTTCTGAAAACATTTTCAACTAAAAGAACTAATTTGTAAACATGAACTGCTCGTATGAAATATTTCAGTATTTAGTTTTTCTTAATCATTATAGATGATTTAAGAGCCTTCTTTTTTTTTTGTTGTTATTTTCTGGTGCATATTAAGGCGATACTTAATATTAATACAGGATGTTCCATGTTAAAAAAATTAAAATAGAATAATTGAAGTACAAAACAAGGATATAATATGTAAATTATCACTTGCTAGGCCACATGCTTGGCAGGTTCGATGTATGAAACGAACATTTGCATTTCAAATAAAATTAACTTGTAAATAAAATTTTTCAATAGGATGACTATAAAATTCAAAATCAAAGATAAAAACAGTATGTTGAAAAACAAGTCCTGGATTATATCAACACGGAAGGAAAAATTATATAACTGAAATAGAAATAAGCATACAAATCTAAACCGAATAGAAATTACAAAACTTTATCATAAGATAATAATATAAACTTGACTAGCTACGTTGCTACTACTGCTAAGCTACTAACTACTGTTGTAACGATGAGCTACCTCTACGCAAACTTGTACATGCAGGACCCGAAAGAAAGTTGTCGACCAGCTTCATCCAGCACAAGTGACACACTTAACTGTCGACACACTTCTTTGTTTTATCACCACTGCTAAACAAATACTGATTCATTTATTTTTATTAATTTTATTACTTATTTCTCTACGATCCAAAACCATCATCTTTCAATTATGTTGACATTGACCTAAATAAGTGTTGATAAATGTTGACCGAGCACCTAAGTGAAATTAACATCAAAACTTTCTCCTAGCAGCTGAACATTTGTTTTAGAATTTCAAGAAACTTACAGGCAAATGGAATTGGAATATGAACATGATACGTATAGCGAAAAACAAAATTTTCAGAAATTTTAAAATAATTTTTTTCCTTACATTAAACATTTTCTAACCATTGAAAATAATATTTAGTGAAATTCACTAATGTATTTAAAAATAATAAATATTGACAAAATAAATATCGCGGAAGAATTGTAAAGAAGAATTTGATGGTTTCGTGTTGTCTCAAAACTCAACTCTTTAAGTTGAAATAGGCCTGATACCTATGATTTAGTTGAGCAATTTCTCAAAAAATAAAAGATTAGAACGCTGGTCCAGTAAATGTTTATGTATTGGGACCCGATGAACAGTATATTTTTTCAATCTTTTAAGAGGATTTATTCCATGCGAGCCGCTTGTACATATGAATTCCAAATGGATAAGTTCTGTAGCAATAATTGGAATATTATTTAAAAATATTGACAAACAAGGATGGCCAGGGAGGTCAAGAGAAAACGATATTAAAAACTAATTATTGAATACCGACGTTTCGACCCACATTTCAGGTCACAGACAATAACTATAAAATAAACTGTAATATCTCTATAGTAAAATAAGTATGACCAATATTTGACCGTAATATTTCAAAATATTACAAAACTTTATTATCAATATATCCTATTCGTAAATACTATGGCCTTGTTTAAAAAACAATACTAAATGAAGAGTGAGCCTTTAAAGGAAAAACTGTAATCTACTAGAGAAAAACTACTAAATATAAATTTGAAATTTATTTTGAGCAAAAGGAAAATGGAACATGTAAATTTTATAACTGTTATATTTGAAATTAAATAATAATATAGCTACTAAAAGTTAAGATATTCGATTGACAATGTAACAGCAACTGCAATCTCTCCATAGAGTTCATAATACACTTACAATCGAAGCCATAAGAACATTGGAAATCTCCTCTATTTAATCCTCGGACATTTTTTGATTGTAACTATAAAAAAAAATTAATTAATTAGGAATAGGATGTTTCCTATATATGATTTTTTATTTAATTACAAAAAGCAGCTAAAAATCGTCACCATTGATACTCCTCCAAAGCATTTCAAGAAAAACTATCATAAAACTGATGAAAAGACTTAAAAAGAATTTAATTAATCGATGAGCCAAAATAAATATTTCAAAATACTCTTATTGTTTAAAAAAATATGAAAAGCGTTGAAATAATACTCGCCAAAACATTACTGCTAACAATCGATAGTTTCTTTATAAGGTTTTCAGAAATAATTTCACAAAGTAGCTCAACCAACTGAGAAAATAAGATAGTATCCACGAAGAAAAGAGTTCCAGCCCAAACAGTCGTAAATTTTCTATTCCGTTAAAAGAACCCATAAAAGCATAAACAACTATTATTTCGTTTTGTTTCATTCTTTGCCACTGCCCATTCAACACACGGGCTCTAAAAGTACACAAGATAATGGAACAGTGAGATGTCAGTAAACAAAGACCCGATGGCAGCGATGTGCCGATTCAGCATTCACTGGGGCAATGAACTTCCAGCAGCAAATATGCTGACAGTAAACATTAAACAAATTGACGTGTACGGTTCAGTCGAAGGCCGATTCAACGTCTAATCGTTGTACCGAACAGACTATGGTTGTATTTCGCTATCGTTTTAGGTGATTTGTACTATTTATCAGAATGTTATATAAGTATTATTTATTTCTGATACTATTAAAATCAGTTAAGAAAACACCCTTTATAGTTGTGTTTTCCCCGAATAAAATAGACCATTGCACGGGATAGATTAGTACTCAAAATTATGCTTAACTTATAATTTAAATCAAATTTTATTTTCATGTTAAAGATCAAATCTAAAATTGCTTGATTATAAGGATGTGTAAATAAAGAATTTATTATTATTATTGCATTGGGTGGAAGGTTAGCGGTTAGGGGCGGGAGTTCATTTTATATTCGTTTCATAGCCCCTAGATCACAATTATGGAAGTTTTGAGATGTTTGATTGATATATATATATATTTTTCTTATTTCCCGATGCTTTTGAGCATCTCCAACAGAGCATTTCCATTTGGGCAAATGAGCTCAAATTCGGTAGGGTTTTCTTCTAGGCAGAACTATCGTTCTGCCTAGAAGAAAACTCTACCATAAAACAATTTATCAGCAAACAGTCTCAACTTGTTTCCCCCACCCCTCCGATTTTCGACTTTTTTAAATTCCCACCTCTATTCGGTATGTAGAATTTTCTTATAGGCATAACGATACCATACTAAATACTATAAAATAGACTATTGCACTGGGTCGAAGGTCGACGGAGTGTATTTTCGATTGTACTGTCGCACTGTCAAATTCGAGATGCCCTATTTTCTTAGTTCATCATTGTATAAATGCACACTGATATGACTTCAAATTGGCAATAACATGGTATTCAATCAGGGATTGATCCTTCTATACCATCATGCGGATGTCAACTGAACATAGTATTCAGATTTATCAGTAATATTTATAGACAACATATTTTGGAAAAATAGAATAACTAAAGGAAAGTTCTCTCAGCTGCAGGTTAAGTTTGTCTATTAACAAAAATCAAAGCTTAATTAATTGGAAATTTAACATTATAGAGTGAATTACGAAAATATATAAAGATAAAGGTCCAACGTTTTCTAATTGACTATTTTTAAATGACGTTCACATCATTATTTTCAATTTAGGTAAGCTTAATTTTAAAAAAGATTAAAAAATCAGTAGGAATTTAGAGAAAGGTTCAACATTAAAGATATTAGGTTTTCCGTTATTCTGGTATCCGAATAAATTAACGCAATGTAAGAAAGCAGTTATTTTTAAAATATCTTAAAATCTTAATAATAAAATTATAATAACAGTAAGAATATAAAATAGGACATGCGAATTGCCAAGGAAGAAAATATATTAGGAAAAAAGTTCTTTCTCGGTTTTAAATACTAAAAAAACTATGTTCTAATTAATGTCGTAGCCTAAAATTATGATTTACGTCCGCATCCATCCGGAAGATTTTCGTAGTTCGTTTTCTTCATAAAACAATAAATTTTAATGCATTCAGATGAAAAAAATTGTACAGTAAAATTATTCCCAATTTTGACCTTAGGTGAAGGGTCTTCTTTTTTTTTTTGACATTTATAAAACTAATTAAAAATATTTACATATAAGAAAGATAAAAGAAATTTAACTTGGTATCTACCTTTAAAAAGAAAAATGAAAAAAATAAGTGACAATTTGTTTAGTGTTTTATTTATTTAGTTTTTTTCATTTTTTTTTTACAATATACTTGCATATTACTAAAACTTTTTAGTCATTTTTTCCGTCGTTAAAAAATTTAAAAACAAGCAACTGAAGAAGCTTTCTGTTGCGTCCTGGTCCTTCGCGAAATCCTCAAGCCTTTGTATTATTTAACAAATAAAACTTTTCAAATGTTAACAGTAATGTTAAATGTTCCATATGTGGAAGAAAATAGATAAATTCCTTTATAAATTTAACATGAAGTTATTCATACTGTTGTTTATTATATATAATGATAAATTTATAATAAATGAATATAAATAAATTTATAATGATATTCCGTAATATATGAAAAAAATGGTTCTGTGATCTTCTACAAAAAGACATTGTTCCACTTTCAAACTGTTTCAAACTGACCTTTTTCAAACTGACCTGTCTTAGGAAATAAAAATTCTAATAATAATAAAGAAATAGAATAATCTAATCGGAGCTAATTATCGTAAAAAGCGACGTGAAAAGTGTTTGTTATTTGACAAAAGTAACAGTGAAGAGATTCCTCTGGCCGCCGCAGACAGACGCGCCGGGCACCCAGGTAACCTGACGGGTTAGTTTTTTTACACACGGTCCCGCCGCTGGTTTATGGGACCAGGTTTAGGCAACAGAATGCCTTCGAGAGGTTTTAAAAAGTAATTTCATCATAATTATACAACTTAAAAAAATGTAAAAATCTTAATATAAAATATAAAAAATACCTTAATTCCTTTTTTTTTAGTACTTATTATTAACTTTTGCAAGAGCCCTTGTATGAACTAAGATATTGTTTGAGGTATTTTGGAAGACGGTATGTATGGTCAGCATTATTTTCCAACATTTTATCGAATGTATGGTACGTCCTTAATGGTAATTCGAGTGCTGGAGTGGAGTCGAAGTTAAAAGCACTCTAAAACGTTTAGAAACGATGTGGTTTTTCAAGTGTCCACCTGAGAATTGGTCCATGGACAACCTGTCGTTCCCACATAGC
The DNA here is from genome assembly GCA_948150685.1 of Rhaphigaster nebulosa. NCBI lineage: Eukaryota > Metazoa > Arthropoda > Insecta > Hemiptera > Pentatomidae > Rhaphigaster > Rhaphigaster nebulosa. The sequence goes on from OX411306.1 coordinate 15,376,938, forward strand.
CACAATCCATTCATCTCGACAGACTTTTTATTTATCTCAAACTCTGTGTTTAAATTTGAAAAATGTTTAACTGGATCTCCACAAATTGACGTGTCCCTCAACATGAGAAATCATGATTTAAAACCAAGAGGCTCGGTAATTATGTATCTGTATTTCCTTAAGTTTAAAAACATACTTAAATATGGCGAATTAAAGCGGTATAGATGACTAAGATCTTTAGAGAAGAATTGAAAAAAAATAATCATTGATTGTATTCGTTCAATTTTTTTAAACAAGTGAGTGCTTTTAAAATTGCATTTAAATGCAACAACTGCCATCGAGTAAACTGTCGGACTGTTGCCTCAATATCAGCATTTACGATCGTGGCATTACTGTCGCAGCATTTACCTATCAACCTAGTCTCACTAACTTATCAACTGTATGTTTCGATTATATCTAAAGTTGAAAATTATTGCATACGTATTGACATAATTAAATTCTTGCAGGAGGAATAAAAATTATATAATTTTGTTTCTATGGTGACAAATAATTAGCCAATCATTGCTAATGCCCAGTCAGCTGTTCTACATCCGCCATTTTTCAGCTGTCACAAGGTTTACTGCCAGCGTGCAGAAAACGACATTGAGGCATTATAATTTATTATTATAATTTTATTATTAAGATTTTAAGGATATCCTAAAAATAACTGCTTTCTTACGTTGCGTTAAATTAATTTATTCGGCTACCGCAATAACAGAAAACCTAATATCTTTAATGTTCAACCTTTCCATAAATTCCTACTATTTTTATAATATTTTTTAAAATTAAGAGCATTGCCAGACTATCTCACTGTCGTGAAAGTACTACCGGCATAGGGAACTGTCTCTGTGTAAACGAGGCTTAATTCTAAATAATCTATTAGAATACACCAGGAACATACACCAGGAATACAACCATTGGTATCACGTTCGCCCTAATTATGTAACCAACAAAGGCCTTCTAAAATGAATTTCTTCATTTTAAATTTTAATATAAGCATATGCCTTCTTTAGAAATAATATAGTTTGATGCAGTCGTTCAAGTTTAGAAAAAATAAATTATCAAAACTGTAATATCGATTTCTATTTTCTATATTTTCGCTATTAACTCCTGTAGCTCCCAGTAGAGCAAAGGGCCTCAACGAATAACTTCCATCCATCTCTATTCGCTGCCAGCGCCTTCACCTCGCTACAAGTCCTTCCTGCCTTCTCCGTCTCATTTAGTGCGGATCTCCTCCAGGTGATGTGGGTTCCAATCAAGTGCCGACCTTTCCATTGCTCCAGGCTGTTTTTGGAGTGTATGGCCAATCCAGTTCCACTTCCTTCTTATATCCTGCTCAATCGGTCTCTGCACCGCTCTGCACCAAAGTTCATAATTTGCGACTTTTTCTCAATTTTTTTGTCATCTGTTGTTTAGGATATTGCGGAGACAGCGATTGGTAAGCACCTGCAGCTTCCTGGCGACACCCTTTATGATCTTCCAAGTTTTCGAGCCATACAGAAGTACAGACTTTACATTGGTTGTGTAGAGCCTCAGTTTCGTACGCACGGACACACTCCGATTTCTCCAAAAGAGTTGGATGAACGCAGTATCGGCGTTCCGAATGCGTTATCTGACATCTTCGTCGGTCCTTCCTTTCTCTGAGACGAGACTACCAAGTTAAGAGAAGAGTTGAACTCTCAATATCGATTTCTAAGTTGATTATATCCGAATCAGCTGGATGTCCATATCATTCTGTTAGTACGTGTAACATATACCCTCTGGAAGATCATCGATACCTCTTCTTGATAGTTAAAGGTACATGCATTTTCTTTTAACACAGTAATTATTTCTTTGGGTTGTGCTAATTACCGCAATTAATTCTTTAATTGTTTGTTTTTTCCAGCTATAGTAGTAATTAATTTGTTTCGTCCAATATTACGGTGATCAAGACCAATACAAAAATTTCATCTTATAACCAACTCTCATCAATGATTTCAACTGTAAAAACGTATCGATAACCAGTAGGATACGAAGAAAAATAAAATTAGTCGCTAAAATTTATAAGCAGTAATGCAGGTTAAATTATTAATGAATGAATTAACTTAAACATATTTATGAATGAGTAAGAGATAAGAGGTAGGTAGAACAATAAAGGCAACCTGCACGACGATAAAATAGACCCACGCTCTACGTTTAAACTATCAGAAGGAATCCTTAACGGCCATCTAAGTTCCGTTAGCAGAACGATACAGTGCTTTCGCTTTCGATGATCCATTATTATGAATGAGGAGGATAATATAATGTCCGCATTGGGAGCGGGGATATAAACTTTCATCCTAATAACCGTCTAATTAATTGCGCAAGTTTACTTTCTAATATTTTTAGGAAGTCCATATATCAAAGGAAGAATTATTGACAATTATTTGAAAAATTCCGGTTATGAGAGCAGAGGAAAAACCTCGATATTATTTCCCATGGGCACGATTGGATACCGCTATGGGAATCCAAATTACTACATTGTTTACTAAACCTCCTATTTGAAAAATTAAAGTGATCTATATCAATCTATGACACAACCAGGATAAATAACGCCAATGAACTCCGGGTTGTATAAGGGAAATTAATTGAGAGATATCAAAAAGAATTTTTCAAAACAGCCAGTCCACAACACAGCGAGGCATCTAATCCCAAAGGAAACTCATATATTTGAAGTAGACAATGATTTTCAACTTCGGGCAAAGATCAACTTCATAAAATAGTAAATATCTGATGTGGACAACACACAACTTCCTTGTACACCTATTAAACTATAAATCGGTAGCTCAAAAAGTGATCCTCAATTTGGTTACTAGTTTCCGAAGATTGCAGTATCTCAAAAACGACACTCGGCGTCGCGACATCGACCTATTAACACACACACAAGCTCTTGTTTCTGCAGGTCTCATTCCGTTATTAAATGCAGTTTTCTTTTAGTAGGTAACCAGTTTCCAAGAGATTTCTTCGTGTTCCTTGACAACATTAAAACTGTCAATATCACTAGATAAAGCATAAGAAATCGACAGTTTCTTAATTTTAAGCGGAAGAACCCACTTAACTTGTAGCTTATTCTCCTGCTGCAGACTTTTTCATCGCACAAATGGGAAGGAAAACAAGTATTTCACACTCAATTTTAAAACTTAAAACGAGTAATTAAAGCGTTTGTAACATTTATTACCGAATCATATGATCACTATATTTAATTTTAATATAATTTTTGATGTTTATTATGACCTTCAAGTAAAGTACCGCTTTCGGCTTACCAATTTTAACCAAAATCTATTATATTATTTATATCGATATAAAAGTCTAATTTACCAAATTTGAGATGTTTTACATTATATTTTAATATAATTTTTGATGAAAGTCTAATATGACCTTCAAGTAAAGTACCACTTCCGGTTTTCCAATTTATACCAAAATCTAGTATGTTATTTAAATCAATATGTAAGTTATAAATACCAAATTTGAGAAGTTTTGCATGGTATTTTAATATAATTTTTTATGGAAATCAATTATGACCTTCAAGTAAATTACCACTTCCGGTAATCATGCAGTGACCAAAAAGGAAGGTTTGCAACTATATTTTAACTTTCTACGGCTAACCGTTTTTGAGTTATGCGAGTTATACGAACATACGTACTGACGTCACGACGAAACTAGTCAAATGGATTCAGGGATTGTCAAAATGAATATTTCCGTTGAAATCTGAAAACCGAAAGTTTTCGCGATTAAAATACTTCCTTTATTTCGTACAAAGAAGTAAAAAGAGGCGACTATAGATAATAGGTGAAATTAATAAAACTGAGCAGATGCTCCGATTAGATGTGAATAAAGAGATGCTACACAATGGAATACTGGCTAAGTGTATGAAGTACGGGCTCTAAATATTTGGTCCTGAGTACGTACTCACGTTTCTAAGTGAATTAATTGAGAACGTTCTCCAATATGTGAGTAGGAACTCAGTCAGAGTCTAGGAAAATGTAGATCGGTTATTTACTGAGTACCTTACGAGACTTAAGATTAATGTTTAATTGTTGTTATGAGGCATGTTCTGAAGTTGTGACTTGATAATATTAGGCAGGCAATTTATAAAGGAAAATTGAGGAAACGTGATAATTAGAAAAATAAGTGATTCGAATTTCGAAATAAAATTACAAACATATTATGGTATGAAGAAGATTACTAAACATTTCCCATGATGAGGACGTTGTCGTTAGCCAAGGGCCAGAGAAAGTAAAGCGATTCCTAGATCCCCATTACTTGGACAGCTGCTAAATGGGACACATTTGAAAAGCTTCTTTTATTCTCGTCAAAAAATTATGTATTCAAAAGAGTTTTCCTTTCTTCAGCAATATCCTCTTCAGCAACCAGAAGGGCAACTGACCAAGGGAAGTGATTAGCGAATTGATGTTGACGTTGCAATGGAAAGCGGATTATGCATCAGAACAAGGAACAGGGAGCCGACTTATTATGATACCGTAATCGGAGAGAAAGCCAATAACCAATAAAACAAACTAGGATATTGTTAAAGGGGATCCTGTAGCTATAATGATGGCCATGGGCTAGCAATCGCCTGATGGAAGATATCCTCCCCCAAACAAGACCGGGTACAAATATTTGTGGGAACAGTCGGTTGTAGATAGTGCTATCTATCGGCTAACAATGACATTACAAAAGAGTCGATGTGCCGATTAGTGTTTACTTATTGCGAAAGAGGTCTGCGCAATATTACTAACGCTTTTCACAACAAGGAACAACTATAATACTCGATATAGCTATAGCTTGGAAAGACCATATAAATTTACAGGTATCCATGGCAAGGTAATTATAATGTTCAGGTAATTAGTAAGCAAAATAAGTTAATTTATTTGCATTAAAGTTAGTAAAAATACCAGAAAAAAAATATTCGATTACTTCGAGTGGTGTTTCCAGAATATGGTGCCATAATAGATATTTAAGTTAAAAATTAAAAACAAGCCAATTGGACACTAATATATATTTTTTATTAAAATATTGACAACGTTTTGGCCAGCTTGAGCCATTTTCAAGTATTTGAATACCTATGAAAACTAAATCTATTGCAATTTCTTAGATGTTGATTTTTCCTTTGAGTTTGTTTATTCATTCGTTCACTACACTAACGTCGAGATATCTATGCGATTATTAAGAAATTGAATTTGGAAACAGTGAAAAATCAAAAACAGCTCAAAATTCAAGCAGCGCACAGCGCGGAGCATTAATAATTAATGTGATTTCGGATAATAATCAGGATTAATCAATAAATTAAGAATTTTTATTTATCAATAAATGCTTACAATAAGGAGGATTCAATTATTTGTTTATAATCATCACTATCCTCATCATCACAAAAATAATTCATAATATCATTGTTATTGCTAATTATTAAAACTGTTTCAAATTAATGATTAAATCTCCATTTAATTTTTATATAATTTTTGATGTAAGTTTATTATGACCTTCAAGTAAAGTACCCTTTTCGGCTCACCAATTTTAACTAAAATCTAGAAAATACATTCATATTGATATACATATATCATTTTTGATGGAAATCAATTATGACCTTCAAGTAAAGTACCACTTCCGGTGATTAAGTAGTTACCAAAAAGGGAGGTTCACAACTAGATTTTACATCAATCCTAAATACAAAATTTCAACTTTCTACGGCTAACCGTTTTCGAGTTATGCGAAATACGAACGAACGTACGTACGTACAGACGCCACGACGAAACTAGTCAAAATGGATTTCAGGGGTGGCCAAAATGGATATTTCCGTCGAAATATGAAAACCGAAAATTTTCGCGATTCAATACTTCCTTTACTTCGTACAAGGAAGTAATAAATGTAAACATAAAGTAACTGTACAAGTAACCAATATATAGTTAGGGATTGATAAGTTATTTGCCACTTCTATAGTTTTGTTTTATTGAAAACTAGTTTATATTACATCTGATTTAATATGTATAATAATACCAAACTATATTTTGAATTGCTTATTTTTGAATTTTTGTGTGTTTTTAGAACTGAAGATGAATGTATAACATTCGAAACTAGTTTTCAATAAAACAAAACTATAGAAGTGGCAAATAATTTATCAATCCCTAATTAGATTGATGCTTCTATACCATCAGGCGAATGTCAGTTAATCAATATATAGGTTTTGTCAAATACAGAGATTTTGACGCATCGATTAAAAAAAAGAAAAACTAATAAAAATGATTGTTGTAGTTAGTAGTAGCTAATATTTAAGGAAGTATTAGTATTTAAGTATTAATATTTAAGGAAGTAGCTAATTTAGAAGGAGTGAGGAACTCAATTCAATCGAAAGTATAAGATATTTATTACCGATGTTGAAATAATCCGAGTTGAACAATAACAGAAATACTTAATTTTTTATGTTGTATCACGAAATACATCTTCATAAATAAATAAGTAATAAACTCTTTATTTATTCTGGGACAAGTCACTTTACAATAACAATTACAGGCCATGATAAGTGGGCTTCAGAGCCTTAGAGTAGATGAAATAAGAACATATGAGTTAAAAGATAATAAAAAAATAAAAGAAATAGAAAAATATTAAATAAAAAATTGTTTACGGCTTAAAATGAAAAACACACAAACTTCTTACATTAATAAGATAAAACCAAAATTAGAAATGAAGTAACATATTTACAAATGTTGATTGAATTAAAAGAAACTCTATTTACAATTCTTTTGGAAATAGGTCGAAAGGAAGTGATTTAATAAGCGGGATTTGAAGGTGATAATAGTTTTGGAGCGACGAATGAAATTCCATAAGGATGAGGATCGGATAAGGTAAGATCAGTTGAAAGCTGCTGATCGGTGGACCGCTGTATATAAATCTGAAGGCCGTTCGAAGAACGTTCGAGCAAAATGTTTAACCAAAATTAAATTAAATTAAAATAGATGATCACTGGTTTCCTGAGGTAGATGAGGAGGATTTATTTATTATTTCTTTATTTGTTATTTTATTTATTTCTTGAGCATATTTACTAAGACTTTCAACAAGGGACAGTCAGATTCGATTTAGTTTAAAAAAAAAATCTCATGCTGGTAAAATGTTATTTAAAATTTGCCTACTTGGAGATACAAAAGACTTAATTCTAACATTTTGCCAATTGGCCTCAGATTTATTCTTATTTCTAATAAATAATAAAAAATAGTTTTAAAAAACGGTTTATTTATCCGACCAAACCAGCTATTGAAGAAACTTTGCCAAGCCGAGAGAAAGGTTTGATAGCCTCATTTGAAACAACTGACACAAGAAAACACAGATGAGTTCTATTACGATGTTTTGACAGTCAAATACCAAAGAGATACGAAATCGTGGCTCGCCTCGACAACGTAGCGATCGTGATGTGCAGTTCAACTTTCAGAACTAATATAAGAGTCATATTATTCTTTTGTAAGTCCAGAAACTCATGGAATAAAAGTAAATCAACTGACAACTTGAGTGTTTTTAAAAACGTGACGGTTTCCCCTCAACAACGTAAGAATGATTAAATAGCTGTCAAGGAATGCTGAACCACATGCCAAATTTAAAACGCATGTAAAATGCGACTTGATCGGCTATTCACAGACACCTAACTTTAATAAAGTGAGAGGAATTCGAGAGATCGAAGCCCTAAACGAGTCAGTTCCATATCAGTTGATGCCTTTCACGGACAATCTTTTACGAACTTGATCAAGTCGGAAGTCCTGCAGGAAGGTGCCGAAGACGATGTTACTTTCACTCAATCAGACAAGGGGAGTGGATAGTAAAGTACATTACGAAATTGTAGTATTAATTACCGGAAATGCTAATCAAAATAATAGAAGCCGCACCGGTAATAAGGTAATATCTTTAGTGAACTAGAGAACCTTCCAACCAACAAAGCATGGGGTTATATCATTGATATTCAGGATGGTAAAAAATTATAAAAAAAAAAATTACAGAGCATAAGTAGGTATAAATAAATAACTTAAGGAAGAACCTTTTAGAACGCATGCGCCTAACAATAATCTTTTGTTATATAAATAACAATCAAATTACGAATAGGTGCACGTGACTGAAAGAATGTGAAACGAATCAAAATATAAAAAAAATCATGACGGTATATTTTATAAGTTAAGTTATGAACAGTATCCTCTTCGAGCGTAACCTCCCGGTCTAAGCTCCGTCCAAAAAGTTGTTCTTTAAGTTTATATTTTAAAGATTAATAGCAGCAGAGAGATAACCGTTTTGATAGTTTTTTTTTCGGTAGGAGGATATAATCATTTTTTTGGGGAGATCTAATAGGAAGAAGGCAAATAATCACCTAGTTGTCTATAACCACCAAATCGGACATAGGTTTTAAGGATAAGCATGAAAATTGGATCAAATATTATTGTTATATTATTGTTAAAAATTACAAAAAATATTACTCAAAATACAAATGTTATATTGGTGTGTACAAAAGTCATATTTTTTCGTAAATTTCGGAGGAGAATATATTCCCCCATTCCTGCTCTGCGTACACCGTTGAAAGTAGATCGTGTTTGTTCATGTTATAATTGATTCATTCAATATTGATTTTTAAAAAAAACTTATTCCTCATTGAACGTGTTAAAAAGATAATTTTATCTCTGTTTTCATTTGCTTGACCGCGTATCCCATGAAATGCCCCTGCGTACCACGATCTGGGAAACTCTGTCATACAGAAACAACGAAATTTATTTATTTATTTTACTTTAAGACCTTTATGTAATATATAATATAGAATTATTAAAACCGATAATAAACTAGATGGAAACCGTTGATAACATATTCAAAAAGGCTTGCTCACAAAAATTTGTCGTTCATTCTTATTCAAGTGTAATTTGTGAATTTCATTAGAGCAAATCTCATTAATTTATCACATTATTTTGCCATATCAGTAACAAATAATAATAATTTATACTTACATAGTGAATTTAATGCTAAACAAACTTAGAAAAGTTTTTCAGTTTATTTTAATTTTATTTTCAATGTAAAAATGTGTTTAAAAATATAATTTCTATTATTTTCTTCTTATTGACTTCGACAATTATACTAATCTCATTATTTATGGGTTAATTTTTCAGACAAAATATAATATTTTTTCCTTCATACATAATGAACATGACATGAAACGACATGAATTCCTTATTAGCTAATGCTAGTAAGATTATGTTTAAGAAAAAAGACGAAATGTTATTTATGGATGTATAGATGAAGCAAGGAGAGTTGACTATATCAAGAATTATAAAACCCAAAATAGAATCTAGTTTTATTTATTTATTTAATTACAAAGTTTCCAGCAAAAGGCAAAAGTGCCTAATTACAGAGGGTAAACAAAAACGTAATTTTAGTGAGTTTATCCTTAAAGTTTAGATAACAAATAACATTAGTATTTTGAAAAAAGTAGGATTTTAATCTTTCAGTCATATAACCAAATTTAGAAACATAATATCATATTTATGACAAATTAAAAATAAATAATAAAAATGCTAATCTGTGAAAAAAGGAGTCTCCAGAGATTTTATTAAGTAATCAGAAGCATTATGGTAAATAAGCGATTATGGGGGAAACATTTTTTTGGACTAATTTATTATTTATTTTAAGCGTCTGCATAATATACCGTTTTTTTTTTTTTTAAATGACCATCTTTTGAAGTAAAAATTAAAAATAAAATGAATGAAGATATATATTCATATATTCTTTAGTCATATATTCTTTTCCTTTTAATGAAACCATAAACAGTTTATTAAATATTTATAATATTATGTTGAGGATAATTAACAGCATATTAATTAACATTCTGAATATTATATAAAAATAATAATTAACGACGCATTACCTACGAAATTAGAAAGAGAAACAATTATAATTGTGATTAACTCATTCATTCAAACCTAATTTTTTTCCGAAATACTATGAAAATCAGGTTAATATTTTGCAGTTTTAAAAATCCCTTAAATCTACATTTTCCGTATTTTTTTTTTGACACCGAATCTGCGAAACTACCTGTTCTCGGTATTCTTGGTTTTGTTAAAATATCTGCGATTTTTTTTTGGGAATATACAGCGACATTAGAGAAATCGCCCAGTAATGGGACGCCGGCAGTTTCCTCTAGAGTTGAGAGCCTGATGCCTTTGCGAAATTAGGTTGGCCCAACCAAAAGGTCCCTAATTATTTAGACACAGGTCATTCATCTTATTAAGGAACCAAGGAGGGGCAAGGAAATGGATCCAAGTAAATCCTCCCAATGGTAAGATTTTCTACTTTATTCATTAGTTGTTGTTTTTTTAATTAAAAATATATATTTAGTGAAATTATTTAATTGAAATATTATTGAAATTATTACAAGTCAAATTATTAGTTAATATTTATATCTCATACCTGGGCTGAGATATTAAATAATATTCTAATTTTTCTTTTCTATGATATAAAGCGTAAGTAAGACATTGAACAGTTACATAAATGTCAACACTGCGAGCTGAGTAGCTATATTTTTCCAACTCTCTTTTCTTATTCCATTCCGTAGGAATAATAATAAAGAAAGATAAAAATTTAAGATGACTTTGATTGAATCATAAAAATCTTATTATAGTGATACCGGTCACAAGATATTTTAAAATTTAAAATGTGATGATGAAGTCATTATTACTCTAATGAGTTACATTTTTTTTTTTTTTTAATTTTAATATCTTCAAGCATAGAAAAAACCAAAGTCTGTAATCATCAATCTCACGTGATTTAAAGCAATGTCGAAATCGACCAATCTGTTGATTATAAAATATATAAAATAATATGTTTGGGTATGATGGATTTACTTTAATTAGTTGAACAAATATTTGTAAAATATATAGAATAACATATATCTCTATTATTTTATTCTTGTATATGAACAACTAGCTATGTTAGAGGAAGTATTAAATTTTGGTAATGAAATTTAATTGACATGTTTACGAACCAAAAAAATGGTTTAAAAAATGCGTTTTTCTGTCGTTATCAACGACTCTTGTTTCTAATCTTGGACTACTTTAAATGAAACTTTTAAAAGTCAAATATATTGTGAAACGATTACATTTAATTATATTAAATATAATATAATATAATTATATTATTATTATTATTATTCGAGGGAATAATAATGGTCAGTTATTACTTTTAGAACAGTCAAGATGATTTTGCCGCCCCTTTCATTCACTTCTCTCCTCTCAATAAAAGTCAACTTTATTATATTTTAGTATTTTAGGTAATATATTTCGAAATAAATACCATTTTCTGGATCAAGGTCAAAACAATAAAAAAAAAAAACAGAAATATATATTCAATATACTTTGTTTAATCTAAAAAAAAAGGTAAATAAAAATAAAATTTCGCTCGAAATTTGTCGCCCTATTAATTCTGCCGGCCGGGGTAAATGAAACTAGAGGTAGGAGGGCAAAGTGGGCATTTACCCCGGCCGGCAGAATTAATAGGGAGACAAATTTCGAGCGAAATTTTATTTTTATTTACCTTTTTTTTTTTAGATTTGACACTAGTCATTTGACACTGAAGGCTAGCTATTTTAGTAGTTCGAAATGGTCACTTTTCGATAGTATAGCTACGAAGGTGATCGAAAAATGTCGTATCGATTCTACATAATATTTGGTTACAGCGCGGTATGAAAGTTGATATGTGAAATACAGATGAATGAGTAAACATAACCTTGCACACAACCGGTATATGCTGAAATTCAAAACCAGGCAGGGGTAATTTTGACGATACACGGTCAGGCTTCAGTCACATTCGACGCAGAATTTATCTCTGTAAAAAGTTTGATTCAAGGTATTTAAACAAATAAAATAAGTGTTTTTTTTTTATAATAAATATTTTAAAAAACTGAAAGGTTTCATTAAGGACTCAATATTTGGGTATAATCCTGCACTTCTTATACAGAGGAGGCAGATTCGTGATAGGCGACGCTGAAATCTGACAAGTTCACAAGCCTCACTCTTCAAATTTTTTATTTTTTTTTTTGGTATGAGCTCAAAGTGCTACCATTTACTAGATGTTCAAATCTTAAAAAGATTAAAGATTAAAAGAACAGGTTGGAAATACACACGAGATTGTAACAAAGAGTATATAACATATCTTTATAATAAAATATCTCTTAATATACCACCTCCCTTATAAAAACTGCAATCTTTTCAATCCAAAATTTTAAGATTGATAACAGAAGCTCCTTGGTACGTAAACAACAAAACTCTACATACCGACTTACAACAACTAACTATCGACCAACACATACGTACGCTTTATTCCCGTTTCTATAATAACTTTCACGGACATCACAGCAGTCTGATAGACGATATGGCTACGGCTGACATTACCATTAGGTTGAAAAGGAGTTGGATGAGAGATCTCCTTTCCTGAATTAAAGGACAATTCAAGATCCAGTGTTGCTGGATTACTATCCTTCCTCATGCCTATCCTACTGTTATATGCATATTCCTCATGCAAATATTTTGTTGAAAGATTATACATAAGCTTCAAAAATATTAATAACACAGACAAGATATTAAATAATAATGAAATACAAAAGTACAAAAAGCTTTCGTTGTGACAAAAAACTTTAAAAAAAACAATTTTAGGCAATCCAGATTGGTTTATTTTTGCGAGATCTCTCATCCAACTCCTTTTTGGCCTCTGCAATCCAACATCGGGAATATAGGCATCATTTAACAGCCTGTTTATATGTCCATCTATTTTGTGACTGTTCTAATGCCTTTAAATAAGTAACAAAAAAGTTTGGTTTCTGTAACTTTTTTCGATATATGGGCCTCACATCAATATTTGTCAGCAATATGCCAGAAGTAGACTTCTGTACTTGTTTATCGTATTCCTATGCTCCAGTTTCCGAAATAGCAGTTGTGTTATTCCAGAATGTTTACTAAAGTCAGTGTATGTGCGTTATTAGGTTTTGTGATAATGGCGGACACGTAGAAAAATCGCTAGAGTAATTCATAAACCAAAGTCTCTTAAAACATGAAATAACAATTGGAGCGAGGAGGCAATAAAATGGATCTAATTCCGAGAACTTGTAAAGTGAGAGAAAATAATGCATAAGATGTAAAACGGAATAGGATGGCAATGGTGTACATCCCAACCCAGATTACAGCAATACATTCCTAACTGAAAACCACATCAAATTAATCTGAAAGGCATAAACCGACGAGAAAGCACTAAATATTCAGAAAAAGACGATAGAAAAGAAATTTAAAAACGCAGATCTAGGACATTGTCTAAAGATATACTGGCATAAAATTACAAAATACCGTTAGCCGCACAAGTAAAATATTAATGCCAACGCTGTTCTCGATCCTGTGATGCGGGTAATTGGTAAGAGCTTACATATTAGTATGTAATTTGCAAGTTAATAACACCCGTGTACATTTGAATTTGAATTATATTACAGCACTACGTTTAAATGTTCAAAATGGATTATAATAAACAATTCAAATAAAAAAAAAAACAAGTTTTAAACTCTCACCAAGAAAAAAAAAATGGTTTAATCTGAAAACGTGATCTTTTACAATTGTATTTTGGATTTCTGGATTCACTAAACTACTTCGAATCGATGGCTATAAATTATAGATATATAAATATCATGAAAATAATTCACCAAAATTTAGAAGTATTTATCTTTGCATACAAAGAAGGACAAACATTTAACATTGAAGATGATAAAATACAGGGGCGTACGCAGAATTTTTTTTTCGGGAGGAGAGGAATTTAAATTATTAGGGGGGAGGGATTAAACAAGAGCACAAGTAATCACTTAAGTGTCTATAATCGCCAAATTTGGCTAAGTTTTAAAGATAAGAATGAAAATTAATTGAATCAAAAATTATTATTGATAAATTGCAAATACTTAAAAAACTAAAAAATATTCCTCGCAGAAATTTATAGGAAACCACCCCTAGGTGTACCCCTTTGATTAAAAAAACGAATCATAGAAATCGGTAGAAGATTGGCGACGATATGAGTGGGCATGAGGGAAAGTCAAACTGATAACCTTTTTTTTTGAAATCGGTTAAAAATACATAACTTATTAAAATCATATTTTTTTATAATATGTGTATTATAAAAGTTTTAATATAATATAATATAAGTTTTAATATAATATGTGTTTTTATAACATGATATATAATATCATGAAAATAATTCACCAAAATTCAGAAGTATTTATCTTCGTAGACAAAGAAGGACAAACATTTAAGATTGAAAATGAAAAAATACAGGGGCGTACGCAGAATTTTTTTTTCGGGAGGAGAGGAATTTAAATTTTTAGGGGGGAGGGATTAAACAAGAGCACAAGTAATCACTTAACTTATTAAAATCATATTATTTTCAAAAATTTCGGGAGGGAGGAGGGGGAAAACCCTCTGATCCCTCCCTCTAGCGTATGCCACTTATAAGGACGCATTTTATCCCTGCTTTTTTGATGGTTTATCAAAATAGGAATATTTATTATAAAATGAATATTTGAGAAAATAAACGTCTAAAGGCAAATGGATATTATTATAATAGATTGGGATTTTCAGATGATAGAGTTCTCATTGGCAGGGGAGAGAGGGGAAAGGAGAGAGGTCCACGACGCAAAAGTTTTCGTTACATTTTTTTGGGGGTGGGGAGGAGCAACAAGTGGCATTTTTTAATTGTTCGATGGTGAGCGATTGATTGAATAAGAAATTGAAAACAATGTACAATACTATAATAATTGTAAAATTATAAATAGTTAATTTTGTTGTCCGTAGTGTACATAGGCGTGTGCAGGATCCTTCATTAGAGGGCACACGAATCACAGTACCGAGGGTTACTGCCATTGAATCAAAGTCCATTGCATCTTAAAAAAAAGATAATCTTAAAAAGGAGAGAATTTTTTCCAATAACAAATTAAATAAAACCGAATATATATCCATCAGTTTGAAATTAAAAGCGATAAAGAATATAGAAAATTTGTGGAATTTCAATCCCCTCTCTCCCTCAAGAGATGGATACAAAGGATAAAACATATGGCTGGGAGAAAGTTGAAGGACTCAAAAGGATCTGTTCTTCTGACACTTTCTAGGATTTATAAGTTCTCAATTTTTTTTAGAAACTTTCCGATCGATAATACTCTTAAAGATAACGGGGGTAGTTAATGTCCGACTTAAAGTTTAAAGCCGTTCGGCCGTCGCCTTGGTGTACAAGTCCCGTATATATCAATACGAACTATGATAACAACAGTCTATATATCTTAATCTGGTTGAGATCAATGAGTAGCTAGTTGAATGGTAAGGTAGCAGTCCTTTCACAAATGCCGAAATCGGGTCAGAAAATAAAAGAAGACAGAAATATATTTATTTCTACTCAATTACATGACCTAAACCGATCACTTCTTTATATGTCAATTTCAAAATATGAAGCTGTAGTAATATAATTCTATTCAAATAACTCAATCCAAGTTGACTTTTACAAAGAGAACCTCCAGTCTTTACACAATGTTGCCATGGCAATAAAAAACTCGAGAGGGATTTCCAGCTATGTTTTCCGACTACTTCACTCCATAACATAAGATAAAAAATGGCATTAAAGCAAGATGTCTGAGTAAGATGGCATCAAAGAGCAGTAAGGATTCCGCGTAAGTTGCTTGTCACGACGAAATCAAAGGTTATGGATCTTCAGCGATAAACAGAAGAATATTAATAGGTCCATTGAGGCAGTTTAATACATTATATTTGAAAATGAAAATTAAGATATTAGCGTATCGGTAATTACTTCTTTTTTTTCTTTTCACTCACGTATATGCATTATATATATATATATATATATATATATATATATATATATATATATATATATATATATATATATATGCATATTATTTTGCATAAATAGAATACATAACAAAATAAATATATATAAATGAAATATTGGATAAGATTATGCAAGTGAATTAAACATTTGATTTTGGTTTGTTTATTACCCCTCACTGAAAATTCGATCATCGCCAGAGCACAAATAATGCAATGAAATAATAAATAATAAATCCACAGTGAATTATATGTTTTGTTAATCTTGACTGATTCCCAACAAGTATATCCAAGATTAATACCAAATATAAGTCGAATAATATGGGAACTAAGCGGCGGATAGGTAAAAACCACTGCATGACTATTATCAGACCTATTTGGAAACACATTCGAAGGAAATAATCATACAGTGTATAAGCTTTGATATTTCCAATCCTTGTAAATCTAAAATCTTTCGTGAAATCCTTCAAACTCTTATGTCAAATACAAAAATAACCCAATGATCTCACTCACTTAGGCGTTGACTTGGCCTGAAATCCTAGGTTACATTTCATGCCCATATAAGCACACATATAAGCTTGTAATCTCTGATTTTCTATTACGGTCAAAGACTTCGGAAATTAAAGATTATTGGTTTTTATTTTTGCGAATAGACAACTGTATTAATCCTTTCTATGTCCTAGGGGTATAATTGGATATAATCAATTTCGTCTTAAGAAATTGGAAGAATAATAAAGTAAATAAATTAGTGCTATAAGGAATTTTTTATTATTATTTTCGCTTTGTAGATCATTTAATCAGCAGCGGATCTAAACTTTGTGGGGCTACACTTGGTTGGGGCGGAGGGTGACCGGAGGGTTTGAGAGCATGGAATAACCTCCAAAAGGAAAGGGAAGTCCGGGAGCCCCAGTAAAACTATAAATTCGTCAGTAATTTATAAGTGATTTATTTAATTTTCCTGGCGCGGTCGTCCCCTTCGCCTCTGTATCCGCTAATACTTTTAATTATCTTTCAAATGAGCATCTAGAATGTTAACGAGATATCCGAGAAAAAAAAATATAACGGTGTTTCAACATGCTAAGAATACTAAACGATAACAAAGTCCAATATGCTGCATCTTTGCTAAAACTGGTCCGATTTTGATAATTTTTTGAAAATGCATTTTTCGGACTTATAAAGTTATGAAACGCAAAGATCCGTTGAAAACTGCATCATTGATATTTAATATAATAATTTAACTCGATTACAATACCTTTCTTCCTTATCTATGTGATAAGGAAAGAAAAAGCACCGGAGAGTGTGGAGGATTCTTGGCCTTGACCTCCAGAATTTGAAAAAGACCTAAAAATCATAAATAATTTTTATTTGTGAACGGTCTGCAACGTATTTATTAAAAAAACTACTCAGTTATATTCAGGAGGTTGAGTCAATAATTCGGTTAATAAATATAATACAGGGAGAATAGGAAGCACCACATGCTTTAAATTAAAAAAATATATCAACAATTGTATACTTTTATAAAATACCATAATGGTTGAGTGGGATTTTAACTCAAATGATAAGATGGGCTGGAGATGGTCAGAACTATATATAGAAACTAATGTAGGACCGGTAGTGCCTACAAAAGGGCAAGGGCAAGGGCCAGGTAAAGCTGGCCCCCCTTTCCAAAATAAAAGACCTACAGCCAACTAGGGTCAGTCCAGAGCAATGCATCTTCCGAGAACTGAACCAGTCGCTTCTAATAGCCATTGCGTTTTATAAAGAGTTAGTAAGCTATGGAGGGTGGTTAGAGGACAAGACCAAGGAAACTAACGTCACCATGGAGGCAGCTAAAACGAAGAAATAGATATAAAAATTATGAGTAGGTTAATCTTGAAAGATTCGAACACACAGCCTCAAGTCACGTATATAGCAGTCGTTACTAAGAAATATAAATGCATACCATAAATAACACATCTCACATCAAAAGCTAAAAAAAGACTAACAATAAGTAGGGATAGAACATCATTCCAAAGCAGTTCAATATAAATTTATATTAGTATTGAAAGTATGCCCTAACGTGGACCCCGATTCGTTTTGGCTTAATAATTTGCATGTGGTGTACGATGAAATTAATCTGAAAAGCTAAAAAAAAAACTATCAGTTATGAGGTTCATGGATACAAAACTTTTTAGGGAAAAATTAATTTTTTTTTTTTTTAACAACGGAACGTTTTTATTTTTAAGCTATGAAAGTATCTGTCTTAAGTGGAACCCTTCTCTGTATAGCTCTAAATAGGGCCCTGATTTTGTAGACTGTGTTCATGTCAAATTGTATTTTATAGTTCTTACAGACAACATTTTTTTTACCTAATAAATTGAATTACATTTTATTTAATTTTACTTTTAATCAAAATATATTCCTTTTTCTATATCCTTCTCTACAACACATAGCACAACATTTATTCATCCTTAACATTTAATTAGGAAGAACTTTGAATTCTCATTTAAAACATTTAATAAAACTTATTAAAAAAGAAAAAGAAAACTTCAAGGTTATCGAGAAAAAAAAATAAGAGACCCACTTTTTAAGAACACAAAAGGCACTTTTCACTTTAGGCACAAACATTTTCTTATAACTTCATTTTTCATTTCTCGACTCGCTTGAAACGGGTGACTAATTACAAATTCTCTAAGACTACTTATTATGCATATAATCATAAAAAAATAATAATACTTGCTACCATCCAGGAATGATAGTAACATATAAACAATACACCACAAATACTTTTATAACATCTTTTACAGGTATTAGACTATAAACTACTCCTTTATTATTCACTACCTGATGTTAGGTTATTTTTCAACACTTGCACAATTTTATTAAAAAGGGGACCACTTTAGGCAAAGGATCAACTTTTGGCACACTTCTCCCTGATATATTAATAAACTTAAGTATTATAACGAATTTTATTCTTATGAATAAACATATTAATAGTTTAGTCATAATAATGCCTTAATTGGCAAAACATTAACTAATCAGTTATTCGCTGCAATTTGAGAGATCTTGTTGGAATCTTGAAGTTATTATTATGTAAATAATAATAATTCATCTACTCATTGGTCCCGTAAGGCAAAACCAAACACTCATTAACAGAATCATCCTAAAAGGTTGGGCAAGTTTCCCACTGATGACGCTAGATAGCGCCACAGATACTTAGTGGCAGACAAAGCTTTACTTCTCTATCTGATAGTTGGCGTCTATATTGCAGGTTCTTTCTGTATATTATAACTGGTTTTATATTACAATTATTTCATTTTATATATATATATATATATATATATATATTTTTTTTTTATTTTACATTAAATTCTTTTAACAATGGCATTATAACAGCTTAATAGATTTAATTTGATTTTTTAGCTTTAAACATTTAATATTTTATTAATAATGACTCATAAAGTGTTAAAATAATTACTATAAACAAAATATGATGCACTAAAACATCAATAATTCACTGCATAAATAGTTTCGCTGGAAAATTAAAAAGATTCTGCTCATTCTAGTAAAAGTATAAACATTAAAAGTGTCCATAAACGTAGTTTCGGGGAGCACGGGGACGAGAGAAGCCATGTGCACCTTCCCAACTCGACTTGAAATAAATAAATAGTTAATAGTTCCGTTTATTTATTATTTATTTTTTATAATTAATACTTCAAATTTAAAGACCACCGGCCTGGCAGTCAATGCACGGATGTGGCCTTTAAATGAATCAATTCGTGCCCCAGCCAAAAGTTAGAAGCACGCTACACATATGTAAATGTCCATAGATAAGTTTTTAATTATCTTTATAAGTTTAATATTTTCATAAAGATTGTTCATAAACCTAAATAAATTAAGTGTTTTGATTGATTAAATATTCTATGAACTTCAGTTATACTCTCAAATAACAAGTAATTAAATTAATATGTAATTGAAATCTAAATAAAAAAAATGATAGTTAATTTATTTTAAATTGGATACTACAGACGAGAGATAAACAAGGGTAAAATAAACTGTTACCCTTAGGGACGTATGTAGAAGAAGACAAGTAATCACCTAAATGTTTTAAGGATAAGCATGAAAATAGGATCAAAAATTATTGTTTGTATTTTAAAAATTACTTAAAATACAAACTTTTTTTCGGTACTTTTCGGGGGAGGTGAATATATCCTCCACTTTTCCCCTGCGTACTGCTTACAATACTTTTTGGCAGCTATAACGCTGAGAACAGATATGATAATAATTACCGGGATATGATACGAGAGAAGTTATCCTGGCGACCCACTGATAGAATAAGTAATTATATATATATATATATATATATATATATATATATATATATATATATATATATATATTCTAAATTATGGAATAAAATATATACGTGAAATTATACGCTTTTCAACATAATTTTAGAAATAAATTTTAATTAGGTAATTTTAATTAGGTATCACTTCCACAAATTCTCATATCCTTGTAATAATAAAATCAAAATCCGTGACGTGGAAAAACAAAAAACATTTTACCAAATTAATGTACTTTTTCTTAATTGTTATTCAAAATTAGAAGAAGCAAATCGAAATTTTGTCCCAATAAATATCAATGTTTATTTAAATTATTTTTAATTTTATATGGAGCGGGATAGCTCATTGGGTAGGACACTGTGCTACTCAACTCAAGGTCCCGGATTCGAGAACGGCTGTGGCAGATAATTATTTATTTTGTTTTCAGCCCTGTGGGACCGAGAGACCCTCCTGGAGCTCACCCAGCCTTTATAAAGTGGATAACCTTAATTGGGGGAAAACTGGTGGTTGAGCACGATCTCGGCCAAATCACCTCCTTGCACAACCGTTGGCT
Organism: Rhaphigaster nebulosa; assembly: GCA_948150685.1. Lineage (NCBI taxonomy): Eukaryota > Metazoa > Arthropoda > Insecta > Hemiptera > Pentatomidae > Rhaphigaster > Rhaphigaster nebulosa. Next base: position 15,397,718 of record OX411306.1, read on the forward strand.
TAGAAACAGTAAGATCCTTTTCAAGTACTGAACCCAAGACCCTTTACGGGTTGTAGTGGAACAGTTTTTTTTTTTCAATTTTATGACTTTATAGTTATTAATTTAAAAAAATAAATATTCAGTGTCTTGTGCGCAAAAAAGTAAAATCATTTTTTTTTGTGTAATTTAACATATTTGGCAATTTGATAATAATTAAATTGATAATTGAAATGAATGATGGAAAGTAAATGTTATAATGATGGAATAATTAGTTCTTCATAGAATTTTTTATTACCTATTACTACAAACAGGGCCGGAACTTAGGGAGGGTAAAGGGGACACATGCCCCGAGCTGTAGATATTGTGGGCGGAAAATTTCGAGCGGAATTTTAAATTTAGGTTAAGTAAAAGATATTTATTTCTGTTTTTTGATTGTTTTAAGCCACAATTCAGTCAATAGAATGGGTTAAGGTTACATGAAGACGATACTTATTTTGAAATAAGTATTCACCTAAAATACTGTTGAATTATATTTTGGGAGAGGGAGGAATAAAATAAACGGAAGATGGGGACGAAAAATTAGGCTCTCTCTCTCCCTCCTCCCTTATAAAATCCTAGTCCCGTCTCTGACTATTAACAACAATAAATATTGCAATAATGAAACAGGAATCATAATTTGTTTTTATGAATATTCTTATAAATTAAGAAAATTGTAAAAAATAGACCAACCTTTGTTCAAGTTATATCCTGAATATGCCATTGCACTAAAATATGAGAACTTCAGAAAAAACTACCCTAGGTGGAAATAACTTCCTCACACATTAATTCATCCTAAGCCGTGGGAACATCCTACAGGTAATTGTCCTGCCAGCCAACCATGAACTGCGGCGAGCTGTGGTCTGGCAACTGCACTGTAGGGATATGCGATTGTACAAGAAGTCGGAGGCTATCGGCCAATCAGATGCCGACGTTCAATGCCAGGTCTCCTTAATGGACCAATAGCGCACCCTGGATCCAACTAACGGTCCTAGCGTCTTCTTTCGTATGGCACTGGTTTCCGCCGGCACTGGACTCGCAACACTAAAGAAAGGAATCCTGTAAATATTTTTGAAACTGGACAGGAAGTTGCTATTTCGTCGCATAGCTCAGGGCTATTCACCGCAGATCTGTAAGGAAATGTTATTCGGAACGAAAAGATGAAAACAAAAGTTCTTTTAAAAGTGTGCCAGGTGTTTGGCAATGTCGACATCGGACAATCGAATCTATCCGATATTTTCGATAATAGTCGACAAATAAGACGAATTTTCCTAATTTGTTAATAAACTTTCCCGCATCATAACGTTACGGTTCTCAGGAAAAATGCGGGTACATCGACCCAAATAAAAATTGTTGACACACTGCCTTGGCTAACGGTATATCAGCATGCTTAAATGTTCATATTTTTTTTTCATTGAATTATACAAAATACGATAAGAAAATGAGCTGCACAAAAATATATGACAAGTGGAGGATATAGCCGTAATCAGAAATCCAATTAGCTATATGTAAGGGAAATAACGGACTACTTCTTAATAAGGAAGTTGTTGTGGAAGTTTATTGTGCCAAGACAAACAGATATATATTTAAAAATCAGTAGCATTTAAGACATTAAGGTAGTTCTGGATTTATGTATGCAGCATTAAGAACTTAATAAAGTATTTTCAATTAAAATGGTTTGGAAATTGGTATATTTTGATGTCTTAATTTACACGCTTACTCAATTTATTAAGAAATGGTAGTTTTGAAAGTAAAACTTGAAGTTTAGATCAATTAAGTCGTCAAATCGACGAAGTCGAAGGCAGTTTCTTGCCTTATCATCTATTTCTGTATTTGTACTTATTGGACATATTTGAATTTGTATATAGATATATAAATGTATTCACAAATATAGTTCCCTATGAATATAAATATATTTGTATTGAAAAAAAAAATTAATTTGAACATATATATTCGTATTCACTACTGTAAATATGAATACTTACTGCAGGAGTGTACAGGATTACTGCTGTGTTTACACAATCTTATGAACGAATATTCTTATTTGTGCAAATATTCATGTTATTTTTTAGTTGTTCATACTTTATAACCGTATTATTATACTTTTAACATTTTTGGATCTATTGATTCTATTTCACAGCGATCAGATAACACAGTGTCTAATTTTAAGTCAGATTGTGCTCTATAATTCTGAAAAAAAACAAACATACATCTACGTCGTTTTTTGAAAAAGGCGTAAGCGCCATTTAGCAAACTTTACAGGAAAAACAAAATAAGTATATTATGTTCTCCAAATCAAAATATATATATATATATATATATATATATATATATATATATATATATATATATATATATGTTTTTAATTAATTCATTATTGCGTACAGTACGAGTTTATTAAGATGGCAGCACTTTTATAATTACAATATAATGTTAAGGCAGGATACTGATAGTCGTCAGTATTTGAGGCTTACGTCATCAATAGTCCAGTTTTAGATCATTTTCAATTTTTTTTTCTCGAGATAGCGTGATTGGGAATCGATAAGAGGTCGACTTGAAGCCTAAATTCGACATATTCATAGAGAGAAAATTCTCCATGAGTGGAAACAAACAAATTTGTGACTATTTATTCGAATAAGAATATTCATATTCCATAAGATTATTATTTTTTTTTTTAATATAAATATATTCGTATTTATATTTATAGGGAACCATATTCGTGAATACATTCATACTTCGTATTTCCAAATAAAAATAAAAATATGCCATAGGTTATTTGAAAATAAATGACATTTGTTTTATAATCGTAATTAATAAATTATCAAAGAATAAAGTAAGAAAACGCTTAGTATGATTCTCGAGGTATTCATAGGATTTGACACTACCCTGTAATTTTGATAATATTCAGAAAAAGTTAATATAATCTAATTAACTTTTTGTTAATTATTTTTATAATATTGAAACGATATACGGTTTTAGTGGGTAAAAATGTTGTAGATTAAAAAGTTTGACAGGTAGATAAAAAAAGAAGTTGACAAAAGGAATAAACATCTTTATTCGTCAAACATCGCGATAATTTAATTGTTGTACTGTAAGTAATTGATTAATGGAGATTATGAACATAATTTTGAATCAGTCAGTAAAAAAAATAAGAAAATTAAAAAAAAAACGTAGATTAAAAAAAATGGTGTGTGTGACTAGTAAAGAATACATAGGAAACCTATGTACAGACGCACTTTTCTCACGATCTGTTGACAGCAAGATAAGTTGCAGGATGTACCAAGCACTGAAATGTCTTCACACCCTGTGAAACAATCTAAGTGTCTGTTGCAATCTGTCCTAAAAGTCAGTATTTCATCAACGGTAGCCATTTTTATACATAGAAAAAAAAAAGCATAAAAACACACAATGGGCACTACCTACTGCAAAAAGACTAGAAACATCTGAATTAGGCATGTTTTCATCCGTAGTTATTTAAAAAGAAGTCATAAAACTTGCATTTTTTTTTTAATTACCTGATTGAAAAATAAAAGTGAAATCAATAAATTGCCCATTAGTTGCACTAGAATGGCAGCTCTACGTTAGATCCCAAAGCCATCTTCTTTTCAGTCTCTTCGAAGTATTATCGGGAATCGATTGCGAAAATAGGTTAGGAACAAGTTTATTAGAGTATGGAGTTTATAATTAACGGAAAAGTCTTCATTTCGGAGCAACACGAGCAACTTACGAGACATTAAAGTCGCTATGGATAATTTTATTTGGGATATAATAAGGTGCATTAAGGATTTTACAAACAATTTCGGATCGTAAAGATTGGAAACAGGAAAAAGTTCCAAGTTTAGAAAATCCCAAAAGCTCAACTCCGTAAATCCATAATGAAGATCCTTTCTGGAGTAAATTAAAAATTTAGAGCGTTTATCTGGTATATATTAAAGTAGCCAGAATCATTTACAACAATTATTTTCTTAACTATTATAATTTTAGATGCATAATGATTTTATTGATCCAATGCAACGATGTCTTCTCAAATGGTCTATGACAATATCCTCCAAATTGGAAGCAGGAGAACACTAACAAATGGCAAAATGGCAAAGCATTCACACGATTAAGGGACAATGGATATGTTTCTCTAACTGACCCTTTCCACTCCCAAGCTATCGACCCAATTCTGCAACAGCTGTTCAGCGTTGTTTCCACTCCGTAATAAAATCCACTAGAATACTAAAACGTTTCAATAAGAGGCCGTGTCGTTATAAAGGTTTAGTGCCTTAGAAATTAATTGTACAAAATAATTATTTGTACATACGAAATATTTATATTCATATATTTTCATATATATATATATATATATATATATATATATATATATATATATATATATATATATATATATAAATATTTCGTATGTACAAATAATTATTTTGTACAATTAGTATATATATATATATATATATATATATATATATATATATATATATATATATATATATATATATTCATCCTTGAACACGTAACAGTTCCGAATCAAAATTTGGGGTCTGTTTATCCATGGGGCTTGAGAGATGCATCGATTAAATTGAATTTAGTTGTACAATATTTTATAAAATCATTTATAAATATTAAAATTAATTATTTTTAAATAAATTAATGTTTACAAGAATTAATAGCTTTAAAACATTCCTTCAGCTTTTTATTTCTATTCTAAGTTTTCTATAGTAATAATCTTTATTTTACTAATTGCATCATAAATGTTAACTCTAGATTGTTTACTAAAAAAAATTAATTAGTAACATATGCAGAATTATTTTGGACGAAATCAATAGTAGATTATTTTATCACACTGGATAAACAATGAATGGTAAGAAATATAAAAAAAAAACACAAGAACAAATAGAAAAAAAATACATTATAGTTGACATTTTTGTATGCGCATCTATAAACTGAATTCATCTGATATTTTTTTCCTTTTTAAAAATGGATAAAAGAATCCATTACAAAAATCATTTAATATTCAGCTTGTAGATTTCGGCAATAGAATAAAAAAAATAGGACATTATTTACACTTGTTGATTTTTTTATAAAACAACTAATGTAATTTTAACTTTCGGCAACTTTTAATCTCTATTTCTTAACAGTGAGTCTTTTTTTAACTATTAAGAAGTATTAAATTAGTTATACGAACATATGTTCGTGTATAATTATAAAAAAAAATTCAGTTTTTTCTTATCATTAAAAACTTAACATTTTTGAACATAAAGATCACTAAATATTCCTTAAGTTGTTATCTAAAAACTGATCGGAATTATTTATTTTAGCAATGCGATGTTATTACATAATGTACCAGACGCATAATAATTATCAGAATATAAAAAAACAACAATATAATGGATTCTAAATTAAAAGAAATACAGGAAGATGGAACTAAGGAATGTTTATACAGCCGCAAACGGACATTCCGCAATGGATGAATGGTCTGGAACTAAAAGAAATGACTGGAGAATTTCCAGAATACGTCCAGAGAGGCCGCATGCATGCAACTTTCTCCATTTAAAATAGTTATTACTATGAAGAAAAAAAAAAGTGTTAATAATTATAATTAAAAAACGGGTCCGAAATATCACGTTAATAACTCTATTATAGGTCACCGAATATGTATATTAAATCAAGGAAAACATAAATAAGCACATTATTTTCACACTTGACAATTAAATAATTCTCTAGGCTAGTTACAATAAAAGAAAAGTCTCGTTTTTAATTCAGAACCCGCAGAAGTGATTTCGAACGACTGAGTTTTTCTGTTCAGTATGCATTGAAGTCTCTGTTCAAAGAACTTCTGTATGCGTCTTACAATCTAATTCAACTCTTTTCGGTTTTAATGGGAACCTATCATTCCACATTATAATTAGAACTATCTGACCATGTTAAAAATATTCATGAAAATGTTTTGAATAAATACATTTATTTGAACGAAAAATGTGGAAGTAAATGCCATGACATTTACTATAATATACAGTAAAATAAATATAAATATAATTACAGCCAGTATTCATCGAAATTTCATTATTATTACGATCATTAATTTTTGTGTATTAGATATGTTATAAAATATTATATAAGAAAGAAAGAACTACGAAAAACACGACTCAACAAATGAAGTAAATAAGGGCGAATCGTATTAAAATATACGAGCTTTTCCTAATTCCGTAATCCCTCAATCAACTGAAAACTGTCATTTTTTTTTAAATTATTCATTTCTCTTTAATTATTGGTTATATATCTGTAGTTCAACAAGCAAAAGCATCTTAAGATTTGTTTCCTTTCAAATAAAATAATTAATAGGCAATGTTCTATAAGAAAAAAGTACGAATATTACTGTTATTATTAATACGAATATTTTATGTCGCAATTAATATTTTTAATTGTAATTAATATTACGTCTATTAATTTAAGAAAATATTAGAAAAAGAAATCCCATTTTGTTTTTAAATATATATGGGATATATAAATATAATTACGAATGGTTGACTTGTGCATAAAAAATTAACTAAAAAAAAAAAAATCAAAAAAGAAATTCATGGTCTAATAATAAAAATTAAATACGGCTATTGAAAAATGGACCGCTTTATGACATTTAAATTTTAAAATATAAAATGCATTTACGATTATTGTTTATTTTTTTAAATTTATTATTGAAAGTTGTACAAACAATTTTGTTAAATAATGACAAAATAGCTTATCCTGTTTAATAAATAATTCTTGGACTTGCCGGCCTGGTTGAATAAACTTGAAAGTTGAATATTTTACCGAAGCATATTTGGTATGTAAATCCAAAGAAAAACATAGTAGACATTTTTTCGTGTAGAATAAAATGTAGGTATTTAGCAGGCTTTTAAAAACCTCAAAAACACATTTAAGCATATGTAACTGCTAGATTTCTTTAACCACTATAGTGCTCCAGTTTGAATCAGTGGATACTAACTTCTGAACTGTTGTTTTATTTTAGTGTCACACAAACGATCAAGACTACAAGAAATTATTTTTTTTTAATAATTCAGAACAAAAAATAAAAATTTCTATTCAGGATAAAAATTAAACCCCAAGCGTTCTCAGGTACTTACCTTCGCCTTGAGGAGGGACGAAAAACTGAAGATGCGACGACACAAACACACATGGCCGGACTAGAGACGCGGCTCTGGTCCGGCAGGTACAGACACTAGCACCTACAACGGACACAAACGACGATCTACTGGGTCCTCGGGCAGCCCCCACTACAAACGGAGCCCCCCTCCCACTTCTCCGGCCCCCTTGGGGGTCAGTCTGTCACGAGGCGACGAGAGGAAGGGGCCGTCATTGTTCCTTGTTGGCTCTGGATTACATCGGAACATACTGTGCTCAATCATATTCCTACAGGAGACGAATTGCTTCACGAACCGAGGATATTGCTCAAAAACCGAAAAAGGAATTATGTACTTATTTGATACAGCTCAAATAAATACTTTAAAACAATTTCATTTTAAAATAAACACAATATTATTCTATCCATATTATTATATTATCAAGTTGAGCTGGATACGAAACAGATAAATAAATATGCAAATCAAAAAGATTATTACAAATGCTGTACACTGCCTAGAATCATCATCCATGAATTCCTTCCCTGTGTTTAAATATTTCTTCGCGTAATATTAAATAATACCCTACATTATATATATATATATATATATATATATATATATATATATATATATATATATATATATATATATATATATAGAACCACTTTCCTATAAGGATTATGAGAACCTTTGGCCACTAAAATGCTCTAAAACTCATAGAAAATGAGAGGTACTGATTGATTAATACCACTTTTCTTTTTAACTTTTTTTTAATCATTTGGTCATTAAAGAGAGATGGATACTAGAATAGAATAATGTTTTATTTACTATATATATATATATATATATATATATATATATATATATATATATATATAAGAGTAGTAAGTACTGTTTCTCAAGAAATTATGCAATCAGGAGGGACTCCTGATTTTACTAACTTGTAGATAAAAAATAAATCTAATTGAACAAATAGAAACTAAATCATATCGAATAATAAATATGAAAAACGAAAACAAAATTATTCGTTATAAATAATTTTTAATTAAAATAATAGCCAAAGTCATAATATTATCCAAAATCGACTTAGGCATACGCGTTCACTTATTATTTTTTAAGTTACATTTAGCAAACTGAAGGTTTGAGGACAAAGGATAGAAAAGGCTCAAACATATTTTATGCAAGAGAATCTTTCGAAAACAAAACTGACATCATTTGAGTAAAATTTACAGAGATGATGTCAGTTTTGTTACGTAACTTGAGAATAATATTTAATATTATCAAGCTCTTCCTCTTTGTATGAAATAGACCTTTTCCGTTTTAATTTCACCTTCATTGCCATCTGATTTTGATACTCCCAATGTTAAGGTATCAATGAGATTTACAATCAATCTATTCTCTGGGCATTCCATCTGTCCATGAATCATACATCCACACATAAAACCAGTTTTACATCACCTCTTGTTTCCTCAATAACAGTCTGCCACTGCAATGGCGGCTTTTTATCCCATTAGCACAAAATTAGAGAATAATAAAGATACAGACGTTTTTGTATTAACACCAGATTAGGAGCTAAAACAAGACAATTAACGAAAATGATAACCAACCAATTCAGCTTTTATCCTCAGTTGGGATTAGTGTTCTTAATGTGAGCCTGTCCTATTATGAGCCTATTCAGTGCGAGTAGGAACGTTTTATCACCGGAAAATCGCCTTCTAATCTTTGCTTTGAGGAAAGAAGGGTTGTCCATACGCCAAATCTCTCAACGGTTTAAAAAATAAGACAAAGTGATGTCGTAAGATGGTGGAATAAATTTTTTATTTCTTGTCCAGTTGAAGATAGACCCCATAGTGGTAGATACGAGAAAATAGGCCGGGGAGTAACGCCACCAGCTGCAGCATTGTACGAAGACAACAGCAAATGACCAAACAGCACCAAATCATCTTCACGATGCTAATATTTAAGCTAGAAGATCCCTGCGATAAAGCTTGAAAGTAACAGCACCTTCAATGGTCAAGAAAGCATAAAAATTGATTATTACTTAAGCGGAGGAATTGTTTGTCCACATTAGGGATTGATAAATTAAACTTCTATAATTTTGTTTTATTGAAAACTAGATTCGAATGTTATACATTCATCTTCAGTTCTAAAAACACACAAAAAATTCAAAAATAAGCAATTCAAAATATAGTTTGGCATTAATATACATATTAAATTTAGTATGTATATACTCGTATGTATAATTAATAAAAACAAAATTATAGATGTGGCAAGTAATTTATCAATCCCTAATTAGATTGTCTTGTATACCATCATGCTGATGTCAACTGTTTGTTCTCAGATGAAACACGCCTTGGTCTAGAACTATATTGAGGGTAATATCCTAAAAATATATTTTTTTGTTATAAAATATTACAATCTAACTTGTGAGCTGATAGAATTACTTTCGTACCATGCATATAAAATAATAATAATAATAATAACTAAAAAAAGGTCGGCAAATTACCAACTGCATTTGACGGTAATGTCACACACTAAAAACACAAAACAGGAACTTACAGTGGCGTAGCCAGGGGTAGGGTCAAGGGAGTCCGAACACCTCCCCTTCCCCGAAATTACAAAATACTTTTAATTATCCTTATCTGTAAATAAAAATTATATAAATCTCTTAGAATGTTATTTTCTAAATAATACCAAGGCTTAGAAAATATTGTATATAGAGAAAGAGCCCCCTTAGGGCTTCATTAAAGTAGATCATTGGATGGTTCCCTCTTAACCCATCCCTCCTCCCGAAACTAAATCCTGGTTACGCGACTGGGAACTCATTGATTACACTTAAATTATGATCAAACTAAGAAAATAATGACTAAAATTCTAATTTACACACTCATTAGCATACACCTTAGATAGACTACAGTACGGTAAAAACAAATAAACTGGTCCATGATTAACAAATAAATCTCTTTTAGTGAAACATTGAATATTAATAAAGATATGTCTTAATGTTCATTTCAAGAAAATCTCAATCACCATTTTCATCATCTCTTTTGAGATTGGTAAGAATGAAAATGAAGATGGAATATCAAGAACCATCCTCACTTAAAAGGGCAAAGTACAAGTCCAACCAAGTCACTGGTATTGAAAGCCACTGGAGGCTGAGTAAGGACGGATACATGTACAGATGCATGAAAAGAAGTGTGGAATTTCTTCAGGAGCTCTAGATGAGAGGGATAGACTCAGAAGAACCAAATAGCGACAATATTTACACGACTCTTGTCCAAAACAACGTCCTCAGCAAGATTCATGATTTCAAAGTTACAATCTATACGGGCTACAAGAAGTATCTCCAAGAACATAGCATGCTATTAGGCAACTCTGGCCGTGTACTTTGAACCAAGGACCTAACCAATGAACCGAAACTGCACGATGCAACTGTTATCAATAACTTCTTCAAAGCATCATTAGCAAACCTCGCCTTGACCCGCTTTGGGATAGCTCATTGTTTTCATCTCCTTCCAGCGATCGGACTATTTATTGAAAATACGACCTACATTCCGTGTTCCAAAGCCGTTTCGTTACGAATGGTATACCATTAGCGAACATGCACGACTCGGCTAATGAACAAGTTTCTCGTGGGATGTGGAAAATGGACTTCATTATTCAGTTTGGCACTATAGTAATATTTAATTGTATTCCGCAACATATATAACCTTATTACGCTCTTTTTATTTTCCGTACATTTTTTACTGAAATCTCTTCATTTCGACCACTCTTGGTAAAGACGCTAGATCTATCATTTTATTAATTTTAAGCAAACGACTTTAAATATAGAGAAAATGACAGTAACTTGTGTTCAAGTTATAACAATGCCAACAAAATATTATGATTCTAAACAAATCCTACCGATATCACAACGTCACTTGCAAATATTTCAGATCTGGTGGAAACGATTTATAATTCAACAGGATCGTAATACACAACATATTAAATGTTTTCGCTTCGGCAAGAAACTTTCGTGGAAGTATAAATGGATAACTAACAATTACCTGCTGCATTCGTGAAACGATTACATGGGGGCTACATATCAAGATGAAGAATATTCAAAATTTAAATAAACCGGAAACTTATTGATAAACATATCTACTTAAACCCATATCTTCTTACACATTACAGATTTATGGTATAACTAAAATTCACACAAAAAAACAAAAACATTTTTTTCTTCTTTTTTTTCATTCAAATACTTTCAAACTATATATATATATATATATATATATATATATATATATATATATATATATATATATATTCAAACATCTCACAAGTATGTTATTAGCAAAACTACCAACTGACTTGCACACAGCAAAAAATTACACGAACACTTAATAAGATTTATAAATGAAATGCCTATTTAATATGCGAAGAATTCATGATGCTGGTAGAGGGATCTCTTTTAGTAAAACTTTGAAAATTATTCAAGTCATGAAGAAATTTTTGTCTGATATGCCTTCACTCCAATTCTAGATAGGCTTCGTATCTATGTAAGTGGTGATTTTTAATATTTTATTTTGACAGCAATGATAATTGAATTCCTATTTAGTTGAATATAAGAATAGAGTTATTGTTGCTTAAAAGGGGATATGGAACAAAATTTCCGAAAACAGATAGACGAAAAGAAGTTAGTGAGATTATAAGCGCGAATATTAAAAACTAAAAAACTTAGATTGTAAGGATCCATTATCTTAGCAAAGTCTCTTCTAATATTCGGTTGTGGGACTTGGTCTTTAACAGGCCAGAGATTTCAAAGCAAAGTCCTCCGTAAAATAGCTAAATGGATCATCGCTTATGAAGAGAAAAAAAAAAAAATCCAGATCCTCTCTATTCAGCCATGAACAATATAGTGGTATGAAAGAAAAAATACAAAAAATTAAATGGGGGAAAAAATCATACGGAGAGGAAGCAGTGGCGAACGCAGGGGAAAATCAGGGTGATTTATCCTCACCTAAATTTTTGAAAAAATATGATTTGTATTTTTAGTAATAATTGTTGATCAAATTTTCATTATTGCTCTTAAATCTTGCTCCCTATTTGGCGATTATAGACACTTAATTTTTAGTTGCCTTCTCATTAAAACCCTCTCCCGAAAAAAAATTTAAAGCCCTCCTCGAAAAAATCCTGCATATGCGTCACATAAGCAGAATATACAAAAATTCTACAGAGTAAAACTAATAGAAAGAGGGTGGCTCATTATTGGTTAAGATCAAGATAGATATGTTCTACAAGTCTGTAAAGCCTACAGAAAAAAATAAAATTAATAAATTGATAAAAATACTTCTGAGGATAAGTCAGTATAGAAATGTTTCTGCCAGAGTGGAGCCTTTGGTCGACTCTGATGACAGACATAAACATTGCTTTTCTAAATTATATACCGCACAAGAAAAGCTTGTCACGACCATAGTTTATTTCAGTGTAAGGCATATATTTTTCACACTTTCAACTCGTTTCCTTTTTGCTCGCTTGTCATTTCTCTTTTCCTCATCTGCCCTTGAGACGCAGACGATTTTGAGAGACAAAAAAACAAGAATAAAGAAACCACACCCATTTAGTCCCATAAATGGATAACACAAAATATAATGTCTTTGCCATAAATGTCAAATGAAAATGAACGAACATATAAAGTAAATATCTCTTCAATAAACATACTCGAATTTAAAGCCATTCCAGTTTATTAAAAGTAAAAAAAAAAATTATACAATCAGATATCGTGTAAATGTTTCCGATTTAGGAATTCATAACTGTATCTTGTTTATGAAAAGTTCAACTTGAGGAAAAGGGATCAACTTAATCGTAGAAACGCCTCTTTAATAAATTAGAATAACTAATAATTAATTAATCATTAAAAAAAATAGTGGAGTTCAATCGATTCATGAGAAACTGGAGTAAATCGAAACGGATCATAAGCCATTTTTGCAGACTTCTCGAGACATTTAAAATAACCATCATAATTACTTCCTTATACGAAGTAAACGAAGTATTGTAATTTTCGGTTTTCAGATTTCAACGGATATATCCATTTTTGATCCATCGTGACGTGTGTACGTACATGCGTTCGTATCTCGCATAACTCAAAAACAATTAGCCATAGAAAGTTAAAGTTGTAAACCTCCCTTTTTGGTCACTGCATGATCACCGAAAGTGGTACTTTACTTGAAGGTCATAATTGTTTTTCATCAAAAATATAATGTAAAACCTTTCAAATTTGATAAATAAGACTTTTATATCAATATAAATAATATACTATATTTTGGTTAAAATAGGTGAGCCGAAAGGGGTGCTTCACTTGAAGGTCATAATAAACTTACATAAAAAATTATATTAAAATTAAATACAGTGATCAAATGATTCGGTAATAAAGGTTACAAACGCGATTTTTTCCCACTAAAATTAAACTATTTTATTACTTGTTTTAAATGTTAAAATTGAATGAAAAATACTTGTTTTCCTCCTCATTCAGTCTGCAGCAGGAGAATTAGATATAAGCTAAGTGGGTTCTTCTGATTAAAATATCGAATCCGTCGATTTCCAATACTTTATCTAGTGACATTGACAGTTCTTATGTTGTCACGGAACACGAAGAAATCTCTTGGGAACTTGTTATCTACTGAAAGAAAACGACATTTAATAACGAAATGAGACCTCCAGAAACAAGAGCTTGTGTGTGTTTTTACTGCAATCTCCGGAAACTAGTAACCAAATTCAGGATCAATCACTTTTCGAGCTACTGATTTATAGTTTAATAGACGTACAAGGAAGTCATGTGTTGTCCACATCAGATATTATTTTAAATTGTATCAGAATTTCTTTTGATGAGCTTTTAGCAACAAAACCTCTAGGTCGATTAAACAAACTTAAAATAAAAATAAATGCCAATAGCACTAAGTATGATTTTGGAAGCCAATGGCAGCAGAGTTTTCTGGCCTCCCAAGTTTCTTACTAAAATTTTGAAGATGTGGCATTGTATAATGATACAGTGTTAGCTATTACATGGTAATACAATGTTAGTTATTAATTACTACTATAATATAATAATTACAATATAATACAATAATACTATTATTGCATATTGTATTTTATTTTTATAATGGCCATTTCTAATAGGTCTTAGATAAATTATTTTATACATATTTGTTATTCTAAAGGGACTTTGCCTCAGAATAAAGTTGTTTTCATATTTCTACTTCTATCACTGGAATTAGCAATTATTAAAGGTAATATTTTTTCCACTAATTGATAAAATTGAAAATTACAATAACTAAATCAGCCCTTAGGGTACCATTCTTTGCAAATGGCCAGTAGTTTGACCGCCTGGTAGGAACTGATCTTAAGTAAGCTCTGAGAAAACCCCACAATCGGCAAAACGCCTATCACCGTTAAGTAATATGATAATAAACTCGCAGAGACGTAACCAGAAGGCTCAAGACAATCGCACTGACCGTTCCCAGGAGTCGGAAACTGTTGTTCCGCCGATCTTAATCTCGTCTGGGGTAATGCGTACTCCATTAGCTGATGGTCAGAAAGTGCGGCCTAAGAGATGGCTCTTCTAGTCGATAGTACCTCGCAATCAATTGATCTATTCCTTGTGCGTCATATTTTATATTCATCATATATATATATATATATATATATATATATATATATATATATATATATATATATATATATATATATATATATACACACAATCTATCCAACCAAAGCACCAAGCTTACATAGATTTTTACCCTATGTTACAATTACATGACTATACACAGTAATAATCACAAGCTTACGCAACTACTGACAGGCTCTGGCACCTCAAAACAATATCTCAAACGATTCAATATCATACAAACAGACTTGCGAATAAGACGGACAAAATCAAAATTTTAGACATATACTTTATGACTGTAAATTATTTGACTGGCAACGTTTTCATTTGATTAAAAGTATAATTATAAAAAATGGACTGGAACAGAACTAAATTTGCTTTCAAAATTCAAGACAGATTTGCTTAAATTTATTAAAAATATAGACTTCAACTCACTGACCAAAGATGGACACATGTTTTTTACTTATTACTTAATTATTTTCAATGTAATAATTTTATAATTAATTTCAATCAACCAATGAATATGTGACTTTTATTATTATCATTCATATAATGCTAATAATAAAATTATGCATGCTAAGGCTTAGAGCATATATATCTAATAAACGGTTATGTGGGGTTACCATGAATAGAAAAGATGCAAAAAAAAAAATTAGATATAATCTTCTTGCCGTTTTATTAATTTTTCGACCACTTTATTAGAACAGTAAATAGGAAGTACAACGGCCACTTTGAAATGAAATGCTTTAATAATTATATAAGAAAAAATATATTATGTTAATGAAAATTTAACATAACAAAATCGGCTAAACAAAAGTATTCATTCAGACTTTCAGATGGCCGAAACGTCGATATATTGTAAAATAAAATAAAAAACGGTGACGGAATGGCCTTTTTACTTTCTATTACTGTTTACTCTCTCTCTCTCTCTCTCTCTCTCTCTCTCTATATATATATATATATATATATATATATATATATATATATATATATATATATATATATATATATTCGTTGGTGCGTCTGTTAGTGATCGTTTACCTAACTTCAGAACGTCTTGACCGATTAATTTCATAATCACACAATATATTTGTGTATTCGAGGCGATTGTTCATAGCCAAGCTAATATCCGATAGGTATTTATAAGATGACGCTATCATTAAATTATGTGCGTGTATTAATGAACATATGACGTTTTACATAAATGAACAGTGGTTGCAAATAGGTGCATTAACGCGATTATCGTTGAATCGTCTTGCATTTGAATATTCATTACATTCTAAAAATGAAATCATTACAGTGAGTGTGGAAGCATGTCCCTTTCATCATCCATTTCTTAATACTTTTAACTGTACAACTATTACTAATAATCGTTGAAAATATTAATGGGACAAGTTTGGTAATTAAAACATTTATTTAAATATACAATTCATTTACCTAAAAATTATAACAGAAAATGCAAGTTCAGTTTGAAAATTGGAGTTAAGTAATGGATTTTGAGATCTTCTTATTCAGGGCAAAGCCGGGACGGGGCGGATATAGGATTTAGAATATATATTATGTGTGTATATATATAGGATTTAGTATTTAGTATTTACATATATATATAATATATATATATATATATATATATATATATATATATATATATATATATATATATATATATATATATATATATATATATATATGTGTGTTTGTGTGTGTGTGTGTGTAAATACTAAATCCTATCCTAGCCTCCTTTTTCTGAAACATGACTACCTTGATATAGCAGAATCTTTCCCACCGATTACCTTCCAACAGAAGGATTCAAGGACAATGAAGAATTGGTCTAAATCCTGGGATTGTGGCAGATCTGTTTCTGACTATTCAGGAACTACAGGGCCTTCCCATGTCGAATCTCAGGCCAGAGCCAGACTTTTGCCGACTTAATTTTAAAAATTTCAGAGGGTATTTGTGATTACAGATACTGTCTTATATACAGGGGACGCAAGCTCACGTGAGTGTCATGAACATTCGTTTGCCTAAAGACTTACCTCTTTGCAAATCGATAGTACCCAAATGTGGTCCTCGAATTCAGACATCACCAGGACACTTTCTAAGCAAATCCTTCCAAGGCGGGAAAGGTGGTAATAAAATGTCGGTTACTCCATGGAGCATTCTAATAATTTATGGTACAGACTTTCCAATCCACGTAATAATGCTAAACTAAGTTATTATTCAATATCTCAATAAAATTCTCATTTTGTCCCTTGACAGACCTTGTTTCAGTTATTCCTATCTATTCCAGGGATATAATAAAGACTTGAAATTTCTGGAAGAGGGTCGTAAATGAATAGTGGAAAAGACACTAAAATCAGAAAGCTACAACAACTGTGAAAGTGGAATATTCGTTATAATTATCCGTTATTTATTTTTTTGTAACAAAAATAAATCAAAGATAACAGTAATTTCAACAAACTAAATATACAAATCTGAATCATACTTACAAGGAATATGGATGGCTACTAGTAAAGGGATTTCAGGCCAAGCTGGAACTGAATTCGTATTTTATTTTATTATTTTATTTTAAAAACAGTTCTGAATTTCATTTCGTTTAATAAATAAATTATGAAGTTTAACAATGATTAAAATTGATGGGTAAGATTTTATATTTAACTTTTAGTGCTTTGTAGAACCTCAATAAGCCAGAGAATTATTATAATATACAAGCAGATAATTACTGATGCGTTTTTTACAAAAAATCAAAAAAAAATCTGTAGATTTCTACAAGAGTCCCACTCGATCTCTTGAATCGTTCTTAATGATACTTAAGAGACAAGTATGTTATGAGTCCTCAAAATTTTTAAGATTTTCGAGATTTAATATTCTCATACAGAGCTATCTCTTAAAGCACTTCTAACAGATTGACTATTTATTTATTGAGAATTATTACATTCTGTCTCAGCAGGGACAATGGTAATAGTGATAAAATAAATCATCCATACAATATTTACAAAAAATGAAATAATAAAAAAATAAACTTAATACAAGAAATAATAAATAAACTTATAAAAAATAAAAGAAACGTAAAATCTTAAACACAGGCACACTATTTACAATCAGCCTGGGACTCCCCGAGCCAGGCTTATCCCTCCACTTATGTATGGAAAAGCATGACTCCAGGATATCCCAGCGCTACTCACTCAGTCGCGTCACTGGTATTGAAAGCCAATGGAGACTGGGCGAGAGCGCTACAGCTAAAGCATTTCTGAGTGCGTGCAATCGCTTGTACGAGTATACCGATTATTTGAGTAAATAAACTGATATTAAAAAAAAAATTATTTTTTTATTTTTATTTATTTTTTTAATAAATTTTATTTTTTTAAATAAATAAAGAAGCAGATTCGTTGGTATCGTTATTTAGATGGTCTAAATATTTGTTTGTAGTTTTTGGTCTATTCCGCGCTGAGACATTACAAAATAATAAATCATTTCTCTGGGTCAAATTCATATTTAGTATAGCGCCTTTCAGACAGGATTTATTTAAAAGTTACAGAAAAAAAAGGGGTGCAAACAAAAACTGTTTCTTTTCTTGCAAAATACTGAAACAGCAAGGTAATTTTCGCGAGGATATTTTTAATTTGAAAAAATAATGTGCAATTAAAAAAAAAAAAGAGTTTTTTAAAGAAAATAATGGGATAAATATTAACATGTGAATAAAACAAATGGGATTTTTCGGAAAGAATTAATTTTTTTTTTAATTTCAATGCTTTATGAAAAATATAATAAGTTAAATAAAAATTATAATTTAATTTCATTGAAGTTAACAGGTAATTGAGAAAGCATATAGCTAAAAATTTTTTGTTTGTTAGAAATATTTTTATTTCTTAATTATTATTTAAATAATTTTTTTTATTTAAAATTTTTGTAGATTTACCCGTAAATTTTGAACTTCACGTCTATTTAAACTGTTTTAATTATCGAACATTAAAAACTGTCACATTTAAGGACTTTCATAAATTTAAGTTGTGCTTTCAATTTAATATATTGAAATCATAACTTACATGTATGTACGCAATAACAATACGCATGCAAAAATAAAGAACCAATAATTTAAAAATGACAAACAAGTTCTTTGTTTTTATTCTGAATCCGAATTATTTTAATTACTTATTTAATCACTTCAATAGAGCTCTATATAGTTAAATAGAGATATTCTAATATATAATTATTAGTAATTTTAAATCTTTATTCCCGTAATGTCACTTTCATAATGCTAAGTGTATATTAAAATTCATCTAATTTTTTTTTTTGCATCACTAAACTTAAAATGGTTATTTATATTTTTAAGCTAGTTAAAACTAAATTTATAACAAATCAAGTATATAGGGCTTATATTTATTTTAATGCTTGTCATAAAAAATAAATATGAAATAAGGTTATACAAAATAACATTATACTTAAAACAAAAATAATATGGTATTGATGCCCAAAAGGACACCTCTGTTTTCCTTAAATAATTAATATTATTTCGTTTTTTTGTTTTTTTTTTACTGTTTAGGTAGGAAAAATATTGTAATATATTGTTAATGTTTTTTTAATTTAATTTTTGTCAGAATATGCGAAATTTTAAATCACATTTGAAATGATCCCATGTTGGTCTGAAAATGAAATATGATGTACGCAACAATGTTTGCACGTTTTTAAATAAAACTTGAGGCCTTGAGAAAAAATAATTGTTTTTTTTTCTTTAACTATTATAGTTATATATTATAATATAAAACAAAAAAGTGATATGCAAGAGATCGACTAGAAAAGAAAGGAGCGTAGAAAATTAATTTCTCCCAGTAAATTATTAAATTGCGACAACTTAGTGAATAATCATATATTTAAATATAGAATACATATAGAATAATAATAAAAGCAATAATTTAGTTAGAATAACATGAAAAATCCAATTAGCATAGTGGACTCGAGCTTACCTGCCTACGAACACCGACGTGAAGAGATTGAACAAGCGAAGCAGTAAATAGCTTGTAGTGACCAGACAGCTTGAGTTATGCGCCACGAATGTTTTAGCGTGTGAGTGTTTCTGCACCGAAGGCGATATCTAAATCCTTTTATCTCGCTGAGGAAAGTGGGTTCCTTAAGATGGGTGAGTCATTCAAACCCAGATCTATTCCAGAACAGATTGCTGGAGTTCAGGGGTAGATAGTCCAGACCGCCTGGTCGGGTTCGAACCATTGGGCCCAAGAATTTACAGTGACTCATTCTTGTCCCAAGGTAGATAAGATATCTTCGTTCGGTTGACGAGCTTGCTATAAATCACCAGTATTCGTTCCTTTAAACTTTCAAACTTTAGACAATAATGGATGATGAACTTTCTGCTTTTAATATCCTTTTTTTATATCTTTTATAGACCAATACAGTGGTTTGGTCATATTGCTGACCACAATGTCTTGTAAGAATATAAGATCCAGATTATATATCAAGATATAATTGATGATAAATCATGATTCATCTATATAGTATAAACATAGGCTTATTATACATTATCCAATTTTTTTTGGGGGGGGAGGCACGAATTGAATTCAGTTATGGCCTTCCTCCACGCTTAGACCACCAGGCGGTCCTTAAAATGTGAAATATTACGATTTAAAAACAGCAATTAAAAAGTTTGTTTTTCCTCTTTTCGAAAATTTCAAATTAAGTTGGGAGCAAGTGTCCCTCTGGCTTTGTTTGTTTGACAACATTTGACGATAACAAAAATCTTGGTGTCTTAAGAAATTGGTGTTCTTCGTGACAGCTGAAATTCAGGTTTCATTCATTTTATTTAAAGGCTTTTACAAACCTACATCATTTCTTAATTTTTTAACATTATTATTAAAAGGCTTCATCAACGATGTAGGTCATTTGCGTCCTGATTGTCCGCTTTTGAACGACCTGAAAAAAATTAATTGTCTAAAGAAACTTTTAACTCAGGGCTCCAAAATAACTGCGCACTTTTGTTTTGAAAAAATTCTTGTTCTAAATTAAATTTTTTCTTAGGAACTTTTTTGAAACAGTTCATGCAAGAACTTTTATGTGAAAACTTTTATTATAAGTTCTTAAAAGATCTTTCTGGTCAGTTCGTTGAAAACTTTATCGTAAGAAATGTTATGATAAAAGTTCTCTAAAAACTTTATCGCAAGAACTTTAATATACAAGTTCTATATTTAAAAAAATCTAGTTAGAGCTTTTTATTGAGATTATAATGAAAGTTCTCCAATTAAATGCGGAAAATACTTGTGGAATTGTGCATTAAAGGTTCTGTTAACTTAAAATGTTATTTTTACTTCCTTGAACGAAGTAAAGGAAGTATTGCAATTACGAAAATATTTTCAGATTTCGACGGAAATATCCCTTTTGACCATTCCTGAATTTTGACTAGTTTCGTACTTCACATAACTCAAAAACAGTTAGCCATAGAAAGTTTAACTCCCTTTTTGGTCACTGCTTGATCACCGGAAGTGGTACTTTACTTGAGGGTCATAATTGATTTCCATCAAAAATTATATTAAAATACTACACAAAACTTCTCAAATTTAGTATTTATAATTTAATATTGATTTAAATAACATATTGGAAAACCGGAAGCGGTACTTTACTTGAAGGTCATATTAGACTTTCATAAAAAAATTATATTAAAATATAATGTAAATTATCTAAAATTTGGTAAATAGGACTTTTATATATTCGATATGAATGTATATACTACATTTTGGTTAAAATTGGTGAGCCGAAAAGGGTACTTTACTTGAAGGTCATAATAAGCTTACATCAAAAATTATATTTAAATGAAATACATAAATCATATGTCACGCCGAGTGTCGTTTTTGAGATATTGCAATCTTTGGAAACAAGTAACCAAATTCAGGATGACTTTTTGAGCCATCGATTTATACCTTAATAGGCGTACAAGGAAATCGTGTGTTGTCCACATCAGATATTTTTAAATAAACATTCTGCAGGTGATTTAATTAAAATTAAAGTAATTTTTCTATTAATATTAAAAATTAAATGTAAAATAAAATAAATAAAAAGGTGATTGTTTTCTACTTGTTCTTTTATTCTTTATGTTATTTATTATCTATGATTTTTTTTTTTTTTTAATGATTTTTAAATCTTTTCAACAATACTCTTGTCTTCCGATGTTTCCCCCACCTCCCGAACATACCTCTCAAGCTTTGCTCCATAAGTATTTGAAAACTTATAGTTGAGAACTTGTATTTAGAATGTTGTAGGAGGAACGTCTATTAACAGACTTGAAGAACTTATATAAACAGAGCTATTATCAAAAACTTTTAATGATATGAGTTCTTAAGGAACTGTTTATCAGAAGGTTCTTTTGTATAAAACTTTTATGTGAATACTTAAAATTTTTGAAAAAGTTCAATAACTTTTTCAAGCCTTGTTTTAACTAAAAAGAAGCGGAAACTTTTCATAAAGATTAAATTAAACTATATTAAAAAATTTAAAGTTTCAACTATAATTTTGCTTAGGAATATGTGACGACGACAACCTCACATTTTGTGGATTCATATCATCTTACTAAATAAGATCTCAAAAATTTAAAAAAAAAAAAAGTAAGATCTCAAAGACGTTAAAAAACAAAGTAAGATCTCAAAGGTAATGCAATACTTTCTCCATCTTGAATAGTTTGAGATAGTAATTTTCTACAATTATCATCACAATTTTAAGCTTTCTGGTTCTAAATAATTACAAATGCCGTTATCTGAGTATTTTGTAGAATTTTATTAAATATTTCAGAGGACACTAGAAGTTAGAAAAAAAAAACTGTGTAATAAATACATCGGAGGCACAAGAGCATTTATGAATCAATAATAAACTTTTGTAATGTTTAAAGAATTAGCTAGGTGCAGATCGATAATACCTTAGCCGGACATTACCAGCATACTTTATAAGAAAATCATCCTAAGGCGTGAAATCAATAATCAATAAAATTATATATGTGGCAGGTCAGTAAATAACGATATATAGTAAAAGGTTTTAATAATCGATTGTACTGATAGCATCGATATAGTCGAAAGAAGCTGTGAAAATTGAAAAAGAAAATAAACAAAGATTTGTATTGACAGGAGCGGTACATGTGTATTATGTATGCATGATACCCTACTATTGCAGAATACCCGTAATGCAGAAAGGTAATGTAGAGAGGAGAGGGGGAATGATAAGAAATAAATGTAATAGATATTGTCAAAAACTTGTTTTTGTCTAATTATCATAATTTGAATTCAAATATATTTTACGTTTAGTTGACATCAGCATAATGGTATAGAAGGATCAATCTAATTAGGGATTGATAAATTATTTGCCACTTCTATAATTTTGTTTTTATTGAAAACTAGTTTCGATTGTTATACAATCATCTTCAGTTCTAAATATTATTTAAGGGGTATTTATAAAAAACCTTAAACCGTTTGCCTATAAACAACCCAGAAAGGTGGGTCCATTGCTAGTTCAGTGCGATAACAAACCAATACAAACTTTTCTGTTTGATATGATCTACATAAACCTTGGTTATTTCTTGCCTTAATTATATTCATAATTCATAAATGTTTTATAATACTAATTTATATTACATTTAATTTAATTTGTATAATAATACCAAACTGTATTTTGAATTGCTCGTTTTTGAATTTTTGTGTGTTTTTAGAACAGAAGATGAATGTATGAATGCATTAGAAACTAGTTTTCAATAAAAAAAACAATCTTTCTTCCATTGCTAGTTCAGTTGCAAGAACAAACCAATACAAACTTTTCTGTTTGATATGATCTACATAAACCTTGGTGATTTCTTGTCTTAATTATATTCATAATTCATAAATGTTTTATAATACTAATTTATATTACATTTAATTTAATTTGTATAATAATACCAAACTGTATTTTGAATTGCTCGTTTTTGAATTTTTGTGTGTTTTTAGAACAGAAGATGAATGTATGACATTAGAAACTAGTTTTCAATAAAAAAAACAAACTTTCTTCCATTGCTAGTTCAGTTGCAAGAACAAACCAATACAAACTTTTCTGTTTGATATGATCTACATAAACCTTGGTGATTTCTTGTCTTAATTATATTCATAATTCATAAATGTTTTATAATACTAACTTATATTACATTTAATTTAATATGTATAATAATACCAAACTGTATTTTGAATTGCTCGTTTTTGAATTTTTGTGTGTTTTTAGAACTGAAGATGAATGTATAACATTAGAAACTAATTTTCAATAAAAACAAAGTAATATAAGTGGCAAATAATTTATCAATCCCTAATGCCATTATTAGGTTGATGATTATAGTAGGGAAATCCACTGATTTCAATATGAATTTAGATAAGCGTAGACTAATAAATAAAGGAAAAAAATATATGATGAGTAATGCTAATATAAACAAAAATAAATTTATATAAACAATGAAGAAAAAAGATTAATTTTTCGGACTAGGGTTTATAGGAGGTAGATAACTTTTAGGGGAATATCAATCCCTAATTTTACATTTATATACGTTTGTATGTTGAGGTGTACTGGAATCCAATATTCAACCAACAATACTCGGTCTGCACAGGCCTACCAGACGAGCTCGTCATTAGATACAAATGATAGTGACTAAAAGAAACGAAGGGTGTAGCCACTTACAATTGGATCTGTTCCTCAATCGATGGACGAGGAAACGGCACCAACGACCCGAGGGAAGATTGCATAAGAGCCAGAGTGCTCCAAGGACTCGAGATAAACAGAACAGTTATCGCTGTTGGAGACGGGAGGTAAGTGCAGGTTCGAGTACTGCCTGTAAATACCGCATTCACCGATCTTCCAGAACGCCCTGAGATTTGTCGAGATTGGAGCATTAGGGCATTCATGTCCTTAAGACATTATGCAGATCATAGCCAAGAATGGAAACGCCAATTAAGAGGCTCGGGAGTTATCTCATGGGCGGTGTTGAGTTCGGTCCTATCGGCTCATTGAGAGCCTTGTCTCGAGAATTCATGTTCGACCTGCGACTTTCGAGATTTAATCTCAATTCTGTATCCTTGTGAGAAAATTCTTCCTGATATCCTTCTAAGTGTACATTAGATTAAAAAGTAATAGCGTTTTATCTCGCCCTTGATAAGTAACACTTTCTTATCGGATTCACTTTTTGGTCAGGAAAAAAGATTAAGTATAGTCAAAAATTGTTTTCAATATACATTCATGCTTGGTATTTTTTAATGGCGGGACCAATACCTAATCACATTATCTTTAAACTTAGACGTAAAAGATCCTCTCTTCTGACTTATATAAGCCAAATGTTAGTGAAATCGGGTTGCATAGCAATGCTGTAATATAAAAACATGTGCCAAGAACACAAGAAGGTGATACAAAAGGACGTGGATGAGAGATATCTCTGATTGAAGATCAATGTCAGAGACAGGTATTGTTCTCCCCTATTTATGACATGCAATTATTAGCAGTAGAATTCCGCAAGATGGTGTAGAAGGGTCAATCTAAAAAGGGATTGATGAATTATTTGCCACTTCCATAATTTTGTTTTTATTGAAAACTAGTTTCGAATGTTATACATTCATCCTCAGTTCTAAAAACACACAAATATTAAAAAATAAGCAATTCAAAATAAAGTTTTCTATTATTATACATATTAAATTAAGTGTAATATAAATTAGTATTATAAAACATTTATGAATTATGAATTTAATTAGGATAAGAAATCAAATACATGTTATTACTCACCAAGGTTTAAGTAGATTATATCAAACAGAAAAGTTTGTATTGGTTTGTTCTCGCACTGAGCCAGCAATGGAAGAAAGATGGGGTGTTTATAGGTAAACGGTTCAAGTTTTTTTTAATATTAAGAAACTAAATTATATTAAACTTAAAATTTAATATGTTTAATAATACCAAACTATATTTTGAATTGCTTATTTTTATATGTTTGTGTGCTTTTAGAAATGAAGATGAATGTATAACATTCGAGACTAGTTTTCCATAAAAAAAACAAAATTATAGCAGTGGCAAATAATTTATCAATCCCAATTGCCATTATTAGGTTGATGATTATAGTAGGGAAATCCACTGATTTCAATATGAATTTAGATAAGCGTAGACTAATAAATAAAGGAAAAAAATATATGATGAGTAATGCTAATATAAAGATAAATAAATTTGTATAAACAATGAAGAAAAAAGATTAATTTTTCGGGATAGGGTTTATAAGAGGAAGATAACTTTTAGGGGAATGCTATTAGTTTTTTTTTAATTCAAATTTTAATTATTTACCAATAAATTTAAACATTAGCGTAACGCAATACACTATTTCTTGAACTGTTCACGACTGACGGAACAATCTCTGTTTGATCTCTGAATTACTATCAGAGTAATTATCATAATATCTCGGAATATTAATCGATTAATTCTTAAATGCTGTTTGAGAGACAGGATGCTCTGCTTGGAATCCAATAATGACGTAGCAACATATTAATTTTACTAATTAAAATTGGTCTCTATCGAAAACTAAATTGAATATGTGAAATAAATAACTAATCAAAATAAAACTTAACTTCTACTTAACGTGCAAGATAAAAATAATAAGTTGAGGTACGCATGACAGTATAGAAGGAAAAATTAGGGATGGATAAATTATTTGCCACTTCTATAATTTTGTTCTTACTGAAAACTAGTTTCAAATGCTATACGTTCATCTTCAGTTCTAAAAACAATCAAAAATATAAAAATAAACAATTCAAAATACAGGTTGGTATTATTATAAATATTAAATTAAATATAATATAAATTAGAATTATAAAGCATTTATGTATTATGAATTTAATCAAGACAAGAGATCAAATACTGTTGGTACTCACCAAGGTGTAATTAAATTCATAGATAAATGTTTTATAATATTAATTTATATTGAATTAAGTCGCTTATTTTTCAATCTTTGTGTGTTTTTAGAACTGAAGACGAATGTATAAAATTTGAAACTAGTTTTCAATAAAAACAAAATTATAGAAGTGGCAAATAATTTATCAATCCCTAAATAAAAATAATATTTGCTAAGAAAAACTTATTTAAGAATTAAGACCACCTATAGCTGCCCATATTTTAGGGAACTTACCTATTTTTTTTTTCACAAGCAAGTATGAGCTATATTAAGTCTGAGTACTCCATTGCAAGACCTCAATTGCTTTGAGCCGTTCATCAAGATTTAAATATGTGGCAATGAGGTGCAAGAAATCGATGATGCAGCAAGTTGAAGAAATAAAACTGTTAACTTGGTGTGGCTGACATTGGGGATACGAGGCTACTGACTATAGTCCCAGTCATAATTTACAATTTACAGGCCGCGAGTCAAATGGTTGAGGACTTGTGCCAACTCAGCGGTACGACACTGGAACATGACCCGTCACAGATACGTGACTCCGCGACACAGAGAGTAGTTCCGTGTATCTGGCACCAAAAGGAAGATGTCGTGGAGGAAATCGCTTATGTGGTAATTATACATCATGTAGTAGGCGATAATGAAATGGTATCAACAAGCCGTAGAGGCACGAGTTCCATTCCCGGATAAAAAAAAAAAAATACTAAAACCAAGAAATGTTATTGCTAAAATGTCACAGCGGAACCAAAAAATAAAAATCTGAATTATCTAGCTGAATGAATTATTTAAAATTTCCATCCAGTCAAAGTTGTCACTGTAAGTATTGTATACAGGGATTGAGTTTGATAATTTTTTGTTACTACATTTTTCTAATTTAAAAATAATTTTTTGATTTTGTCAAGAAATAACTCTGATTTATTTGACAACTGGTTAAAAATCACCTCATAATAATTATTGTTGAGTGAAAAAATTTAAATAAAAAAAACCTCTTATTTTTGAGCGTTATTTATTTTGCTCAAAATAAATCTCAAAGCGCAATAGCTATCTTAAAATTAGAGTTAGCGAATTGAATCGGCTCCATTTCATTCTGCATGAAAAAAATTATTAAACAACAGTCATTTAACCACTTTTTTATGAATATGATTCACAGAAATATAAACTACCGACAAAACAAATATAAAACCATAAAGTAAACCATTATATAATTTGAACCGATTTGGTTTTAAATCCTTAGTTATTTTTTGGAAATATCTATCTACATCTATTTATAAAAATGTTTATTTATCTTTTCCTTTTTTCAGTCTTACTTGAATGCTCTCTTCAATTCAATATTTTTTCTCCATACTATCTTGATTTATAAGTTGAGATTGTGAATTTATCCAAATGGGACGTGAACAAAATAACATCATTGGACGTTCCTTGGAATATTGTTCAGAATGTCGTACAAATGAAGTAAGATTTTACATTTGATTTATTGATAGTCTATTTTTCAGCAAATCGTACTAACAAAAATGTGATTAAATGACCATTATTAATAGTTAATTCACGCTGAATTAAATGGAATCGCTCTCAATTCGCTAGCTCTAATTTAAGGAAGTTATAGCATTTTGATTAAAAAAAAATAATACTAAAAAATATTTGTGACCTAAAAAAATTGCTCTAAAAGTGACCTTTATTTTTAAACTCAAAACAAATAATCAGTAAATGACGCTTAATTTTTATTTTAAACAAGTATAAGTCATAAATTAACAATTAATTTTAAACAAAGTACATAAATTTTACCAATTAATTTTAACTATTATTTAAAAATCATGGACGATTTTTATTTTTTAATAAAAAATAATTGTTATATTTTATAGTTTATTTTTTGAAATTAATTGCCAATGGAGTTTCACAATGTGATATTTAGGAGAAAAATAGTAGAAACAAATTTTGTATGTTTTAGATAAAATCGATATGTAGCTAAACGATGAAAACAAAAAATCATAAGAGTGCCGAAAAGTATTTTTTTCACGTTTAAAATGTGATTTTTTTTTTTAAGAGAAATAAAAAAACAGTACTTAATAGCGTTAAAAAAAAATGAGTTTTAATCAATTGAAGTCGGTCAATAACTTTTCGTAATACAAATTAACGACAGCGAAATATGGACATTTTATTACTGAACTTGTAATTATCTTGTAGGAGCTTATTTTGGAACTTAAATTGTGGCTTTTGTTAGAGTCTATTCATTACAAAAATTATATGCAAAAAAAATCCCGGAAATTGAGAAAACAGATGTTCTCGAAAAAACAAAACAAAGCCGGTCCTAGAGCCATTTTTCAAAACTCTATTTATTTCTGAGGAGTTTACTTACAACCCTATTTTCATGAAATATATGTCAAATTCGATTAAATGCCTAAAAAACGTGCTTGAACGGGCTCTTTCTCGCTTCGACCGCCAGTGGCGAGGTAGCGTAGGGGAAATGACGAAGGATCTGTCTATCACTTTCTACTGATGCCTTTCCCTGCCTTCTTCACTTTTCCTAAAAGCCACAATTTAACAAGTTCCTGCTATAATTACAAGCCCTGTAATAAAATGGCCATATTTCACGGTTTTTAATTGTTTGTGCTAAATGTTCTTGATCGACTTCAATTGTTCAAAACTCATCTTTTCCGTATTTTTAAACGCTATTACGCACTATTTTACATTTAATTTACTATTAAAAAAAAAAAAAAAAAAAAAATCACATCTTAAACGTGAAAAAAAGACCTTTCGACACATTTGTGAATTTTTTTCATCATGCTGATACATACCGATTTTATCTAAAACATATACAATTTGATTACACTTTTTATCCAAGTTATCACGTTGAATAGTCCATTGGCAATTAATTTTTATAAAAATGAATATATTTACTCTATCGCACCTGGGCTAAGATAACTGCGGATTTGGCAAGAGCTCCACTGCTCGGTCCAAATCCTTCTACTTCTTAGTCATGACGTAGCACTGCGGCGTTTGGAGCTTTATTCGCCAACTTTGGACTTAGCGGCTTTCTTTGAGCACCTCTATTTGCATAAATATGCAGGGCTTACTGCATAAATATGCACCGACAGTAATTCATAAACGGCAAAATACTTTCTATGACGGCCTTGGATCGTCTGTAAAAACATTTAAAGGCAAATATCATTAAATAATTATAAATAATGTTTGTAAACGTTTATTTATACATGGCTGTTTCACTTTTTTTAACATCTCATAACAGTAGTTATTTCTGATCACGTATAATTATTTTCTAGGTAAATTCGAAGTCAGTTAACCATCAGATTTTGAATTTACTTTTTCCATTCTATATGTTCATTCATACAAACCGAAGAGAGGGAAAATCGATAATCAGGGAAGCTCCATAAATACGCTTTATAGTGCAGCTTTTTTTTTCCTGTTTGTCAACCTCTGTCATTTTATATATATATATATATATATATATATATATATATATATATATATATATATATATAAATATCCGTTACGGCGTTTGTGATATAAGTCAGTATAAATAATAGGTACGAAATCTCTATTGAGCTTCTGAAGGTCTAATAAATTAATCATTAAAAAAAATAATCATCAATAGACACCCTCTTTCTCTATATGAAAGAAATTAAATTCAGAAAATTGATTTCTCCTCTTCTGTTAGGAGCTGACTACGCCCTTCTATGAATGACGGGTCAAGATTACCAAAATGTACTTATACAGAAATACACAACTCCAAAGACTGACCACTACTGACCAAAAGTTTCTCTTTTCGGAATTAATTATACGTTGACAGCAATTAAGGAATCCATACCGAAGAGGAACCCGAAACCGCTACTGATAAAGCAGGCCGAAGAGAAAGTCAAGCAGTCAGTCCGGAAGGATCGCTTACCGAAATGTGATCCTGCTCCCGAAAACCGCGGTGCCGAGTGGAGGACGTGCCAGTACCCGGCATTAACAGATAGGCATCGGACTTGGGACATTCCATAGGCCTGTTCTTCGGGAGCTGGAGTTGGCGAAAGTCTTCTTGAGGAGTTACGTAGAGGACAACACGACCGCCGAATAACATCTCACAAGCAGGGAGCATCCTGCCCTAAAAAGTCAGCTCACTTTCTGAAACCGCGGAGATGAAGGCTCTGATCCATTTTAATATTTAAGATAGTTTTGCTTTGAAATCTTTGTTTTCCGACTTATGCAAGTTGTTTTACATGGCCATTCCGTTGCAAGGCCAGCCAGTACAAGATATCTAGGGAAATACCTACAACTCTCACTGTTCTCTTGACATAGTCCCGTCGAAGGAGTTTTTTGCACACGCAACATATCCGTGATATCTGAGAATAGATATTGGGTAACAATTATAAATAGATAACCACAGATTAATTATAGTTCAAAGCAATTGCGATGGGAAAGTAACACTTTTTTCAAAATTAATAACCGAAAAGGTAATGCAAAGAGCTTAATTATGAGAAAAGAGAGTCCTCAGAAGAATGGCCAGATTTTTCAGAAAAAGGTTTATGGTCTCAATTAATAATATGTATAACTTCCCATAGTCCATATTTGCTGAATAATTAGGAAAAACATTAATTATAGAGCTGAAACTTGTGATTAACACAAAATACGTTATGTCGGTTTTAAACTTATACAAAATGTAGAATTAGTAGATGTAGAATTTTAAAGCTAAAATATTCATTCAAAGAGGTGATAGTTGTGGAGATGCCTTAGAGATTTAGAGCCTTAGAGTAGAACAAGAATACGAAAAGAATAAGATAATGAGCAAATAATAACATAAATAAACAAATAAGAAAAAAAAAGATAAAATTATAGTAAATAATGATGACATAAATATTAAACCTATAAGCAAAAACTAACTTCCAATATTAATACATTATAAAGTTAAAGATAATGAATTCATATTAATAATAAAAGTAAAAATAATGTATTAATACATAGTTGGGTGCAAATTTTAGTTGAAAATAAGGAGTACCTATTTAAAAATCTTTTGGAACTGCATGGGCATGAAATGACTGAATAGACGGGATTTAAATGTGGGAAGAGTATTGGAGCAACGGATGGAAGAAGGAATGGAATTCCATAAGGATGAGGATCGGTAAGAAAAGATCTGTTAAAACCTGTGGATCGGTGGGCCGTTATATATAAATCTGAAGACCGAGAACGGGTATGGCCTACGGATGGACGGCGGGATTAGATAACTTGGTAGATGAAGGATGCCAGGAAGTACTTACGATGGTAGGAAGGGTAAATGCACTTCAACTCTTCATAGGATCGGGAGATAGAGGAGTCTCACGGAATCCCGAAGATAAATCGTACAAAGCAGTTTATCAATCGTCCCCAGAGACGCCCCCGTACACCGTACAACAGTACAACAGTAGTCAAAGTGGGGAATACTAAGGAAATATCTAGGAGTTTTCGGGTTTCAAATTTAATACATTTTATTTGATTTATATAAATTTTTGAATTGGATTTAACATGTAGGTACTTTTGTTAGCGGTAATAAATTTCAAGGTGGTTAAAAAACCATTTCATCATCGTTTAAATTACATTATAAAAAAACAAAACAAAAAAAAACAGCCATTTATAAATATAAATAAATTTAGATGTCAGTAACTTAAGGAAATTCTCAAAAATATAAGTAATTGCAAACTACAAGCGTATATTAATTTACAAGGTAATAACTAGAACCCGCATTTCGTGCAGTAAAAAAAATGTTAAACGTGCAAAAATGCGCAACAAAAATTACAATCCTGCCATTCACTGGAAAAAATTACATCTACCTATTTCATTTTCTTACAAAAATTATTGTATTTCATCATAAAGATAGGATGGAACATTGAGATGCGATGTGTTCAGAAAGTTGAGAATTTATGGTTACTTTCCGCTTGAATTCATTTTATTCACGCACTGTGACTAAACGTTTTCTGCCAATGTTTTTTTATTGTCCACAGATTCGGCTTTAAAGTTTTTAATTATGTATTCCATGGTCGAGTGAAACAATCCCAACATTCTTCCGATACGTCGATAACGCAATCCTCGTTGAAAAAATTGAACAATTCATTTTTGGAGTTAAAATTTAATTTTTTAGATTTACGATCCATTTTGGTGGAATTATCTTTCAATTCTGTTCATTTGGCCCATTTTGGCTTTTTATCTGAATAAGGGCTTATCATGAGCTGATAAAAAACTAGCTAGTTATAATCACGACAACTGTTAGTGTATGAAATTTTTTTTGGTACGAGCAATTTGTTAATAAAACTTGCATATGTTAATCAGGGATGCCTTAATTCCTGTAAATAAATTGATCCTGGTGAATTTTAAGCCAGCGGAAAAAAAGTGCGATTGCAGGAGAATCTAGGCTCTATTGATAACATTACATTGAATTAAAGGAATCCACATTCATTGAGCTTAATCCACTAATTAGTTGCTGTGGGAACCAAGCCAAGATTTATGTTATATTGTTATTCTTTCTACCGAAATACACTTCCTGCCTTGCTGGGATCCGGTAGCGTTCCCATGCAGACCATCAGAAAGAGAATCGGACTTAGCATTTCCGAGACGTTACATCAACACCTCTCTTCTAAAAGATTTCGATGAATTTTCATTATCCGATGGTTAGGAATGAATAAAAGTATTACAACATAATTCAAAGTCAATTGGGCGCTGTTAATCGTTAAACTGAAATATTGGAAAATACTAGTTAATAGTAAGTACTTAAACTGAAATTTTCATTTCATCAACAATACTAGGAGTAAATAAAAGTCTAACATAGTATGGTTATTATCTGTCTATTAAATGAAATATAACTTTGCAAGCAAATGTATGGTACATAAAGAGGAAAAGGATATAAAACATGCGACTTGGGAAGTGACATTATACGGACAGGAAAAGGTTTTAGAAAATATTATTTTAAAAAATCAATAGAAAAATTAAAAAAAAAAAAGATTTCCTAAGTTGGTTCAAAAAATGTTAAGCCAAAAATTAGAAAACAAAGCTTATACAAATTAATATCCGTTCAGAAAGAGAAGGTTTCGGGAAAGATTCCAACCGGCATTTATCCTTTGTAACAGTGCTCCCAACAACGCCATTTTTGTTATTAATATGCCAATGTTCATTTATACATAAATTTAAAACTATTTTAAATTATTGATATAGCTGTTTTTTGTCACTCAAAAATCAAGTACCCCAAAGCGGTTTAACAGCCCTTAAAAGTTAAAAATCCCTGATATATATAAAGTGTGTTAACCCTTACATGGACTACTTATTTTTTTCACTATCCGGGACTACGGCGTTTGAGTGACTCCAAAAAAAAATATACAAAAATCAGTATTTCTTTTATCGCTTGAAATGTATTTTACTGTTGGTTTGACTTTTTTTTTTTTTTTAATTTATATCTTATTTTTTCAAAATTGATTGATCGATTTGAAAAATGTATTTGTATATATTTTTCATTTTAATTATACCACATTTTCGCCATTCATTACTTTATTTACTATTTCAAATTATGCTAGCTGAAAATGTTTGATAACTAAATTAAAAGGAAAATTAAATAGCATTGATTCAAATTTTTATATTTATTTGACAACACATGAAAAATAGTAGAAACGATCTTATAAAATGGGGAAAGCATATCATTAAATTCCCAAATTATATCCTTCTCATGGATGCAAGAGACGTCTTAATGACTTCCAGATAGATACCCCTTTTAAAATGGATTCCACCCCTATAAAATAGAAAAAAGCCTCAGAGACTCTGTAGCCAATGTATGGATACTAATATTAGGGAGTTATTAAAAGATTCCCCTCCAAAAAAGCCTTAAGTCCCTCAAATACCAGTAAATAAACAGCCAAACAACGTCTCATCAATTCAGGTATCAACATGAGAGGAAAACACAAGTTTAGATAAATACAGACCGATATTACATTCCCCATTCTCAGAAATTATTATTTTTCAAAATGGCGTATCTTTTAGGCTGATTATGTATGCTTATATCTGAATCTTACTAAGACAACCATAAATATTGAAAAAATCTGGATACTCCTCAAATCTTTTTTACGAAAAAATTGACGCCCAAAGCCGAAATTTTGAAATGACCCATATACTTTGCAAAAAAAGTATGAGACACATTTCATAGCAGTGTGTGTTGAGATGTCTTCCATTGATGTCCTATCTCTGTTTGTTACGACATTTTTAGACTGTTGATGTGAGATGTGTAGTTTTTAGTGAGCATTTATGTGGTCTTGTCTTTTTCGGACCTAATGAAGCGTGAAATGGTGATGCGTTGACTAGTTAGCTATTTTTTGGTGTTTGAGAGACTTGAGCCTTTGCTTTTGGAATCATTCAATAATATACTAACTACAATTTTCTTTATTTATTTGTTTTTAAATTAGTGTGTCAATAAGATGTGAGTTCTTTGAAGAGTATATTCTCATCAATAATAATTTTACCTTAAAATAATAGGTAGATTTTAATAATACAAATATTTTCCTTATTTGTAGCCTAGATGGAGGAATAAAGATATAAGGTGCACAATGGTTTAATTTTCTTAATTTCTATTGTTATCTTGTAGCCGTGGTCCATTATGGGAGATTATATCTAGACAAGGCTCGCTAATTAACAATATGCTAAGGTAAGTCGGAGTAAGTGTATACGGGGCAAATATATTCATACACGTCAATTTATTTCACATTTGTTTTGTTGAAACAGCAACTATCTCCATTAATCGTCATTGATTTTACTATTTACTTCATGTTTAATTCAAATTTCCATAGAAGGTAACTTCCCAACCCATAGGAAAGTCCCAACAAAATAAATTTGAAATAATTCCCCATATATGCACTTGTCACTAGTAAGCATTTAGCCCGAATTATCTTATCTCATTTTAAATACTATTAATTACTATTGAGGCTGGAAAATAAATTATGTTATAATAACGGGTCCTCTTCATTCCAACTTATAACAAAATATCAAAGAGTTGTAATTTGAAAGTTTTAAACTCGCCAAATCCATCACTAATCTGGAAAGATAACTCTTTAAGGAGAAACACTAAAAAATGAAATATATTCTACCCTATATAGTCGCCCGTAATTTATTTCAAAATCAAGTTTTAAAATTTGGATCTTCTATTTTCTTCAGTCTATGGGTATTCTTCGCATACTTCTATCAAACCCACCATCCACTTTTTCGGCTGTTTCTTTTTACCATGTTATTCTACTAATACGAATAATATTATACTAATATAATATTATACGAACACCGTGTGAACATAATTTTAAAGCTAAATACATTTGAGGACCATTCAATCAAAAGTTTATAAATCCACTTTTGGAAAAAAACTTTTGAAAAATTATTTTAGGAACATCTGACAGAGATGAAGGAAATTTTTATTGATATAAAAATTATGTTAATTTGTAAAACCTATTTAATAGGAGAAAAATTAAGATTCGAAAAAAATGAACTATTATTATATTTAGAATTTTAGTTCATCAAAAGAACCTTGTTTTATGAGATATGGATAAATTAATCTTTTAAAGAAAACTCCTCATTTTCATACTTATTCACAGTTAAAAATAATGCATATCTATAATATTTACTAGAATCACCAAGTGATCGAAAATCGACCAAAATTATATCAGTTTTGTGATTTATGTATACAAGTAAAATAAGCAAAAAAAGTTTTGTTCTGCTATTGTTCGAATGTAAATTGAAATTAAAAAATCGAATGAATTGAAGTTCAAAATAAAATCAGTAAACCCATTCAAAAGATAATTCTGGCACAGAAAGTCACACAAACAGAGGCAATGGCCCAAAATACATTTTTTTACGTTAAATTCGTAGCGTCAAAATCTCGAAATTATTCTGTTCGACAGGAAGTGAAGTAAAAAGAATGAGAAAAGAAGGATCTAAGAAAATAATAACTTATAAATTTTAAGGAGCCTCGGTAATGACATACTATATGAATATTACACTTAATTCACAAATTTAGAGCTATTTTTTATAGGTGCATAGTACTGATTATACAGCGATCTGCTTGAATTCGATTAGCTAGAATAGAATAATATATATAGAATAGACCTAGCTTAAGAAATGTTTGGAATAATATTACTGTAATTCGTCCATTCGACGGTGAGAGTAAATCGAAGTTTTATTGTACTTTCCTGATCTAGCAGCGGTAGAACATAAAAACATGGCTACAATGTTCAATGTCCTGTATCTTTGCTATCAATGATTTCTTTTTTTGTAGGCAATTTGATTATCATTTAATTCTATAGTATAATGGACGAAAAATGGATTCTTTTCGAATTATGCGCAAATAAAATATTCTTTCCGTCATAACTTTTTTCCTTCTATTTCTCGAGGATGTAGAACGTGTATGGATAGGTAAAGGGCTTTTATACGGTCTTCTGAGCCGTATTGGCGCTACACTACACAAGCGCTATAACGCTCAGAATGTTCGATTTAGTAAAGAGGCACACCGGATCCAAACTCTATAAAACTAAAAGAAAATTAACAAAATCGGTCCACTCGTTCAAGAGATAATCGTTGAAAAGTTAGAAACAGAGATTTATCTACCTTAACGGAAAAATATGTGAATAATTTTTATACTGTGCTCATATACACGACAATACCTATCTAATGATATATATATTTCCTCCCTATTATGCATACAGACGGAGTAATCAGTACGACAAAAAACTGCTTGCTTATTAATATATAGATTTAAGTTTACTTTATATACGAAAAAATCCAAGATAAAAACGTTATAAAAATAGGAATAGTATTCAATATATATAAACAAAACAGGGATAGCACAATACATAAATGCAAAAGGTTAATGAAGGATCAATAATAAAAATAATGGGGATTGCTCTTAATTTAATACGAAATTTAACTAGGCATTAAATTAAAAACTAATTCACACATCAAATAATTATAAACTACTCTCGCTATACAAAAATATCTACAATGCACCAAGACTTACAACTCCTTTCAATACAACAACTTGTCTTAAAACAAACTGCTACATATTTCAGTAAAACAAGAGCTTCCTGAAAATCCATTAATTAAAGAAATTGGCAACTATAACAAATCCTCTCTTAAACGCTTCACTCATAAAAGAATAAAACATTTATTACTAATGTAAGTTAATATTGTTCATTTAATTATTATTATTTTCATATTTTCTATTTATTTATATTTAATTTAATTTAATTTTTTTTTTTTTTTTGGGCAGGTTTTTGTTTAATTTGTCCTACTATTAGTATTCTAAATTATGTTAAACTTATAAGTTAAATCAAATTTTTTCATTTTCATGTTAAAGATCAAATCTAAAATTGCTTGATAGTAAGGATGTGGCATCCGTAATCATGTAAAATAATAATTTTTTGTTTCTGTAAATTTGTAAATAAAGACTTTATTATTATTAATAATTCACACAACAAAAATAATTAAATAAACGTTGAGAAAACGCAACTTTTTTGTAAGTTATATAATAAAATTAATAAACCAGTCTAGTTTAGATTCTTCATTATCTACTCAATAATAATATGTCTTCGTGGATTTATAAAATACATCAATATGTAGTTTTATTAATTTATAATAATGTAATTTGAGAAATAGTGGATAATGCTATTAAATAGAAAATAAATAAAATACTATAAACACATTAAAATCAATAAAAACATTATTTGTTACCTATAATGTCTGTAAGTATGCCCTGGATTTCAGGATCCAATGCTTTGGTGATGATATTTCATAGATTGTAGGCACTAAGGAATGACGTAACTGTTAAAATTACATATTTTTTGTTGGATGAAAAGCCTTTGGTAGAGTAAGCACTATCCAAATAGTCAGGCAATTTATTAATAAGGCTGAAAGAAGACGAAGCATAGATTCTTGGGAGACAGTATGGCCAGTAGTTTCCTGTCGACAGAGGAAATCTCAACCCACTAAGCTACCACTTGTTGCTAAATAATAATTATGCCTTGTAATTGTTAATTGAAATAACTGTAACAGTTCTAACGACTAATTGAAGTTAACAATTATGTCCATCTCTTGGATAATGCTTTGACATACCCTAGGAATATCGCGGTTGGATAACGAGATCAGGCAACTAAGCACTTTTTTTTTTCTACAAAGGCCTTGATTGGGAACCACTTATACTCGAGATTAAAATTCAATAATCGTTTTAATAAAGTTAAAATTAAAAAAACGCGTTTGTGAAGAGACGGTAATGGAAAACTAAAGATTACCTTTCACCTGTTTGAACCAGTTACCTTCACGCCGTCTTAGGATCTTTCATAGAGATATAATATAAGGAAAGCCCTTTGATAATCGATAATATATAGTAATATATTATCTAATGAAAAAAATATTTATGACATAATGAAAAAGTGGAGACAAATTTATACTTTACTAGTAATAAATATATGCCCAATATATAAAGCATACTTGAGCTACAGGCTATAAATACAAAAGCCTATCATCATATTATCAAGATAAAGACGAATTTATATTTTGCTATCTTCTTATGACTTTCCCTTAGGGCTATCTCACCATAGAATCCATTTGGCCGATAGTCAGTGAGCCGGAAATATTTTTATTATGTATCGGCCAATGTAACAAACAGCCTATAGAATAATTAAAAGCTAACTCGGTTTATTACAACTTTCTAGTCACTCGCCCGTGTCCTGCCGTTTCCAATAAACGAATTATGCCGAAGAAAGTTGGGCACAGTTGGATCGAAAGTTGCATCTCCGAGGAATGAGAATGGACGATATACAGTTCTGAATTTGAATAATTTATGAAAGGAATGAGGCAGAGAGTAGTAGCTGCGAGTATAACTATCGTCCACCTCTCGCTCGGAGATGACCGCCATGTCGTAAGATGATATAGTCGTTAAGTTACAGGCCCTACATCTATTAGATAAACAATAAATCGATAAATAAAAAATAATTATAAATAAAAAAAGGGCCTATCCCAAGGATAGTTATAATTACAGTAATAAAAATGCAAAACATAATATTTCTGTATTTATCCCACTTCGTTTTAGCTTAAAAGAGGGATGCAGACGGAAACGAAGGAATTGACTTCAGCGATTTGTTTGGACTAATTAAGAGGTAAACATACTAAAAGTGCCTGAGTTTAGGAGCAGAAGCAAAAACAGATGGCGAGAGAAGGTTATGGTTTTCTATAAACGGTTAGTCGTAGCTTAAAACATTTCATTTGAAAAATGAAGGGCATTCGATTTCCTACAAGAAAGATCTTATCAATTTTTTTCGTATCTGTTATAGTTTAAGAAATATACACTCTCCAAACTACCAACGGTGGATACTATAAAAGGAAAAGTACAGTACAGTTGTCATATAGTCAATAATGATTTTTACTTCCTTATACGGAGTAAAGGGAGTATTGTAATCGCGAAAATTTTCGATTTTCAGATTTCAGCGGAAATATCCATTTTGACTAGTTTCGTCGTGAGGTCTGTACGTACGTTCGTAAGTTCGTATCTCGCATAACTCAAAAATGGCTAGCCGTACAAAGTTAAAATTTAGTATTTAGGATTGTTGTAAAATCTAGTTGTGAACCTTCCTTTTTAGACACGGCATGATCACCGGAAGTGGTGCTTTACTTGAAGATCATAATTGATTTCTATAAAAAATTATGTTAAAATATAATGCAAAATTTCACAAATTTAGTATTTAAACTTATATATTAATTTAAGTATTAATTATTAAGTAAAATAATTGTTCTACTCCCCATTTGTGAGCTGATCAAGTCTGTAGCAGGAGAATAAGATCTAAATTAAGTGAGTTCTTCCGCTTAAAATGTCGATACCGTCGATTTCCAATGCGACGCCAAGTGTCGTTTTTGAGATTCTGCAATCTTCGGAAACTTGTAACCAAATTCAGGGTCACTTTTTGAGCCACCGATTTATAGCTTAATAGACGTACAAGAAAGTAATGTGCTGTCCATATCAGTTATTTATTTTCAAATTTGTTACATAAGAATAGCTTATATTTCTAATGCTATAATATATACGAAAACAAAAATAAAAGAATTACCCTGTCTCCCCTCCCTCCCAAAAAAAATAGTAGTCAGTCTACCCATCAGATATGTATTTTCAAGGAACAGGGTAAAAACTACAATAAATTTGCCTAAAGGGCAATAATGTTACGCTTAAATAAGTTACTCATTTTCACATATTTTTTTATCATTATCATTACTTTTCGATTTCATTAAAAAAAAATAACGTTTTCATTCAACGTTAATAATTCCAAATTTATTTAAAAAAATGAGTTACCCCAGGAATACTCATTTTTATAAAAAAAACAAAAACAAAAAAAAAACAGACAAACTGAAACAAACGAAAATGTAAAATAGGGAAACACGTATAAATAAAAAGAATTAACGACTTCCAGAACACAACCCTTAATTCCAACTCTCATAATTATCCTATAAGAATGTATTTGTTCCTAATATTTATGTCAATGTTCACTTTGACTAATCCTTTAATTCCTTGTGACATGAATTGGCTTTGTGGGGCCAATCACGTGCAAAATCAGAAGAAAATATCGTGATTCGCGGTTTTTAGAGGCATTACTGGGAAATCGGTTTAAGCACAAAGGCAGCCGTCGAAGAAATTTGTGCCATAGATGACAATTATTCATCGAAATACTGCCGCAAAACCCAGATCAGATCGCCCATCGGTCGTTGATGATTACGTTCATCTTGAATGTGTGAACCAGGACCCACTGCAAATACTCATGATTTATCGGCAGTAGTAGGGACTCAAACCTTTAAGTGAACAGCTAGACAGAGTTTATGCAGTTTTGATATGAAATTGCCCCGCTTTGGTCAACAGGAACCAATCTATATTGCAACCCGACAATGCCTCTGCACATCGTTCTCGTTTCACCAAGGGAAAATTATCGGAACTGCAAAGAGTAAACGTTTTGCCTCATCCTGCGTATAGCCCAGATATTGCGCCATCAGATTATGGTTTGTATAGATCAATGACTTATTTTTTAAAAGGTCGGATCTTTGATAATTATGAGGACGTAAAAATTGGATGTGAACAATTCTTTGCTTCAAAACCAAAGGAATAGTACCGTCATCAAATCCAATTATGGGCAGAAAGATGGGTGAAAGTAGCTGAAAATCATGGACTTTACTTTAAAGAGTAGTATTCAATAATGTTTAAAATATGTAATCTGAAATAAAACTATACTAATGCACAAGGACTTTTGTAACAACCTAGTATGTACTTTTTCATCTTTTGCTAGATAATTTGTAGTTATGTGTTACATTTACGGTTTATATGTAATTGTGGTCAATAAAACATTGGCAAGCGTCCATTCTTTTTCTGTTTCTTAGTTATACAATGACGTCAACCTGTAGGATTGATGCTACAATAATGCTACAACGTTATAAAGTTTTTTAAAAATAACTCCCTCGCATCGTGAGAAACAAAATCTGCGTAGTGAGGGGCAAAAACTTCGGAGAAATAGAAAGTGGATAAGTTTAATTCTCACAGAGCGAGCAGTGGGAATGCAGAACAGCCGGTAAACTGCCAGTTACTATCAGATTTAGATCAGGAATCTGAGTTGGAATACGAAATGATCCGGAAATGAAATACCTTTAAGTCCATTTATGGTCTTTCATCACCTTGACTGAGCACTTATTTCAGCGAGAGATATTTTATTATTTTCTGGTGGAGTTCCAATTGCGTTTTATTTATAACTGTCTATGCTATAATATAAATAAACAAACAAGTATAAATACATAATGTTAATCGAAATCTTACAGAATACACAAAGAACAAAGAAAAGTGTAAAATCCTTTGACAGCAGGTTAAGGCAAGATGATCCAATTCTATAGTATATCCATAAACCTACTAGACAAGGCTCGTTATAGGTAACTAAATATTTGATAAATAAATCCGAGTCATATTAAACTTTTTCCAAGTCAAATTCGTCTTTTTCCAAAAAAAATTAAACTTTTTTCAAGTCAAATTCAACTTTTTCCAAGACAATTTTAAACTGTTTCCAAACTAAATTCAACCCTTTCCATATAAAATTCAACCTTTATCGTTATAGTCGATATAAAGAAATTAGGTAATCTATATCATGCTATAGTACTTTGAAGTGTTAAGGGTGATTAATAAAGCAGTACACTTTATTCCTCTCTCAATTCTTTAAAACCAAATCGAAAAGCAGTTGTACAAGCCAAAAAAAAAATTCCAGGTCCTTTATATCAGTCAAACAATCAGAAAATAAATTTAACAGAGCACAAAAACAACCACACTACAAAAAACCAACAGCTGGAGAGAGGTTTCCAATGGATTTACCACTGAAAGATATGAAAAAACTGATTGTAAAATATTAATATAGAAAATAATAACTAAAAATGCATATCAAATTAATCTATAGTATATGAGAATTAAAATTTAAGAGATAGTTGCGACAGTGGCAAATCCATTTTATAAAAAATCTTTGCTCTCTGCCAGCTAGTGCGGTGGTAACCTATAACGTCACTCTCGTCACTATTAACGACTTTCCTATATGGATTATGTGAACCTTGGACCACTAAAATGCTCTATAACTCATAGAAAATGAGAGGTACTGATTCACTAAAAACAGCTACCAATTTTCTTTTTAACTTTTTTCTAACCATTCGGTCAGTAAAGAGAGATGAATACTAGAATAGAATAGAATTAATTTTATTAAATTAGTTTTAATAAAATATATAGTATATATATATATATATATATATATATATATATATATATATAATGAAACATGTTATGAAAACATTATTAGGGCTTGGTCTATTGGACCGTTAGCCCGGTGTTAGTTGCCTAATATTTTTTTACATAGAATTAAAAGAAATAAAATTTAAATAAACAAACACTGCATACACCAAAATAAACAAATCAGTTGCTCCTCATCTACAACACTAAAATTTTCCATTAAATGATTATAATTCTAAATACATACTATCGTAAAGTTCCAGATGCCATCAATTATAGTAAAATTCCTTTTACTGTAATTATAAGCTATTTTACAATATTTTATTATACTGCCCCAATTTTTATAATTTAAATAATCTATAACTTCGTTATTGTTTAGTTGATTTGTGTTTAAGTATTACCTTCGAATCTTCGATAAGATTGGGCATACGACGAGAAAATGTGTATTTTCGATTTCTCTGGTATATCATACTGAACATAGCTGAGCTTAATTCTCTTGTATATTTTATAATTTAAGTTCGATAGTTCACCTATAGCCTTAAATGTCCACTTCATATCACTTATTTTTTTGTTGCTGGATAAATTATTATTTTTCCCTAAATTGTGAGATATAATATACACAGCTATATAAATTAATTTAATAGACCTGTTTTTCTTTTCTATATTATTTATACAGTGGCTTTTTTGTACGTTATCTCTAAGTTTCGGTAAGACATTTTTCATATCTCTAATATTCTCAAGATTAATCTCATGTTCCTCTCATGTTAAAGCTTTTTTTAATCATTCGCTCAGTAGAGAGAGATGGATACTAGGTCCGATCATAATAAACATGGTTAATGGTATTTCTTGAATCATCTATATTTATGATCGGAATTATCATATTAATAGTTAATTTTTTTTATTTGATTAATAAATTACATGAATTTTATTCTTCTCATTTTCAATGCACGGTATTCAAATTAGAGCATAATCCAGTTCAATATTATTTTTTTAAACATCACACTG
Source organism: Rhaphigaster nebulosa (assembly GCA_948150685.1). Taxonomy (NCBI): domain Eukaryota; kingdom Metazoa; phylum Arthropoda; class Insecta; order Hemiptera; family Pentatomidae; genus Rhaphigaster; species Rhaphigaster nebulosa. The sequence continues at coordinate 15,442,192 of OX411306.1, forward strand.
GAGCATTCCTTGATAATTATTATTAAACACGATTAACAACTAATAATTATGATTAATTAACAAGAAAATTAACCTTTGATAATTACCTGGTGCTAGGCTTCACACGGCTAGTTCTCTTAACAACGGCTCAGAGGTTGATGGACCAACTAATTAATTTTTTTTTTACAGATTCTTTATTGTTCTTTTTAGACTTCGAAGGCCATGGACTGGGACCCCCAGCGTGAAGTAACTCAACCGAGTCACTTTGATCACTTTTTTTTATTTTTTTTTATCACCGTCAGTCTTACAGTCAGGTTATTTTCAAAATTATATATGAAAAATATTTCATAACATCAGTTAGGTAATAGAATATTCCTTATGTAAAGAAACGTCTAATTGGAACAAAAGTTTTATATTACATTATATAAGATGGAATCGAAATAAATTGATTCATGGTAAAAATAAATTTTAATTTATCCATTATAATTGAATTCTGGATAATATCTTAACTATTTTAATTATTAGTCGTATTTTCCCTGAAACAAATAGACTATTGCAGTGGGTCGAAGGTTGGCGGTGAGGGGCGGGACTGCGTTTTCTATCCGTTTCATAACCCCTAGAACACGATTATGGAAGTTTTTGAGATGCCTGATATGTATATATATATTTTTTTTTCTTTCCCGCTACATTTGAGCACCTCCAGCGGCCCCCTTTGGGTCAAATGAGCTGAAATTCGGTATGTAGGACTTTCTTATTTACCTAAAATTTCGACGTTTTTAGAGTTTTGCGCATCTCTACACCTCCACCATATTAGTTTATAGGAAAATTTGTATGTCAATTGGGTTGTGTTAAGGAAGGATCTTTTGGGGATCTCAACTTGGTTCCTCCACTCCCTCGGGTTTCCGATTTTTTAAAACATTTGCGCACCTTTAAAATCCCTCCAAATCGAATAAGGCGGCTCATATATCTGTCTATTTATTTTTATTTTTTTTACTCCCCCTTTTTTTTTTTTTTTTTTTAAAGTGAAAATACGACTTTAGTGACGGAGTTCTCCTGCTCACGAACTTTTTTTTAAATATTCAGAACAACTAAATTCATTCCACTATACCTTCCTAAAAAGGTGCATTCGTGGCCACAGCGTAACACCTGTTTTAACTATAGATTAACTCAACAAAAACGATTGACGAAAACTAAACCCAAAAAAATCTGGTACGGTGCGCGCATCACACAACTTTCCCTTGCAAACCTATAGTAATAATCTTTAAAACATTATTTTAAAGAGTTCACAGAAACACTACTCGGAATAAACTCAGCAGAATGCATTTCTTCAAGTCTTCTCTCACAAATGTATAATAAATTAGTTTTTTTAACAACTTTAGTAAGACAATCCTATATACTTAATATTTTTGGTTTGTCAAGATGACAATATATTTTTAAAGCTTCCATAGAAATTCTATTTAGTTTCCATGGAATCATTTTGTTTTCATTAAATAACATAAAAGTAGAAATTATTAAGTTAATTTCTATTTTTATCTAATTAAAATATATTGTTACAGAGCTTATTGTTAGAAAAGGTTGGCGGATTGGTGGGAGGAGGCTCGGTCGCATCCGTCTACCTTCCGGACGCTCTCGGCTTTTCATCTAGGGTCTTGTAGTTCTTATGAGATACGCTGTATCTTTGCTAAAACAGACACGATTTAGATAATTTTAGTTTTTTAGGGAATTTAATTACCTGTTATATAATTTACATACATTATTTACCGTAAAATACTTAATTTTTGAGTTATGCGTAAATAAAATTTTCTTTTCGCTATAACTTTTTCCTCTGCATTTTCATGTTGATATACTACATATATGAAAAGTTAAAGAGCTATAAGGAGAAGCAAAATTAGGCAAGTTTCATCAAAATCGTTACAGCAATTAACGAGAAAATTGTAAAAATGTGTAAAATCGATGATATAATTGCCACTTCCGGTTACTCCGATTGGTGTATCTTTGCTAATACTCGTCCGATTTTGATAATTCTTTTTTTGTTATTTAGATAATTTAAAAACCTTTCATAAAAATCTATATATAATTAATAAGCCATAAAATGCATACTTTTTATGTTATGCGCAAATAAAATATTCTTTTCATCATAACTGTTTTCTATACATTTCCTCGGTGTACTACATAAGCTTGAAGGAGATAACTTTCTGAATGTTATATTATAATCTATAGAGCCGTTTTCTAGAAAAGTGTAAAATCGATAATATAAAGTGACACTTCCGGTTAGTCGATATTGACGAAAAAGTTGCTATAACATCCCATAAATTGTATATTAACGAACCTTAAATACGTAGAGGTTCGTACGTTTTTGAGCTAAAATGTTCACACATATCGGGAAGCAACTCTACCAGCACTAGTATGGATATACTAATATTGATAAAAATGCTACGGTTTTCTCCTATATTCCTACTTTGATCTCCATAGGTGTGGAGAAAAGCTTGATTCGGTATCTCCAAGCTGGATGAAATTTATGTAATACAAATAAGAACCCAACAAATATACATAATGACCTAAATGAAAAATTGTACTCTTAATATCACAGTGGATAAAAACATCTAGATTTTGATATCATTATCTCATTATTTTTCGTCGTGGATTAAACTGAATTTAAACAAATTATGACTCGACGCGACGCGCAGTGGGGTTAGTTCCGATAGTTCCGTTGGACATTGGGAGAAAAAAACAAAAGTAAAAATTTGGAAGTTTGATTGCAATAGTGACAAGAAAATCTCGTTTTTCCGTCATGCCGCGCAATTTTTACCATTATTGTCGCGTTAATAATTCCTTTATATCAAATTATATTTGGAGGAACGAAAAATCATCTTTTTTATATTTAGAGCTAGCTTGTTATATTTTGCCTAAACCTAACTGTGGGTATTGAGCATAATCAGGCACTGCTTGTAAATCCTAAGATTCACTGAAGAAAACAGGAGTTTTTAAAAACAGAATTATTCCAACATTTAAAAAAATTGGAAACCAATTGATTCCATTAAGCAAATCGCCCAAAAAACTACTCAACCTCTGTTATTAATTAAAGTTTGAAATTTTATAAACAGTTTTCAGATTTTGCTCCAAACTGCCATCTCGCTAGTAATCGAGGAATTAACAAGAGCTCAGAGTGACAACGATTATTTTTTGTCTATTTAATTTTTTTTTATTAGTGTATTCGGTTTTTGATCAATCTATTTTTTTACAAAGTATGGATTATAAATGTATATTGCTCTACATTGAATAAGTTGAGATCATATCCTTAACAAATCACGGATTAAGAGTATAGTTCAAAACAATCAACAATGATATTGAAAAAAAAATTTTTTTTAATTATATAGTTATATTATTCTACTATAACATGTCGTTTTTAAACAGGTAAAAATTAATGCAATTTCTGAAAAATACGATGTTTGTAATACTTTATCGATTAGTAACTAGAATATTTTTGTTATCAATGTTTTACACAAAATAATTATTTAAACCTAAATCGTTTAGTTAGAAACATATTGACAAGAGAAAAATATTAGATTTGCAGAATATTTGCTTTATACCAATTTGAGAACAGAACTGGTTACCATGTTTCAATATATTGGTAATACCCTAATGTAATATTATACTAGTATAATATTACATATAAAAGTCTTTTGGTTGGTTGAACATTACTAGTTCCAATAGGTCTATTCTAGTCTATGATAGAAAATAGCTGAGACATAATAAACAATTTGTACATCATTTCCGATCCCATAATTTCAAGTTTAAAAAACAAATAGTTATTTTGTTTAAAATTATAATTATTCGATTCTAGAAAATTATAGTGCTACATTCATGTTGTAGAATAAATGGCTTGAATTCAAATTTCACATCCTCAAATACATGGACTGACAAACTTTGGGCCATCTGCTGAATTTTCTGAATTAGAGCCGAAATCCAATGAATCTATATGTTCACCCCACTGTGCGTAGCCAAGCTTCATCATTTATTTCTATTTAAGGCTATAAGAATAGAAATGTAGCAGTGTACTTCTGATACTGGAGACGCGGACTGGATTCGCTGAAGTCCAGAAAACAATTTTGAATAGGTTTTTTATGGTGAATTAAGTTGCGCAGATTTGGGATTGAAACCCGTACTATTCTACTAACCTTGCTATAATGAATAACATACATTAAGAGCCAACCGATTCGGTAGGCCTTAAATCTACCAAGTAATGTTGAGGGAGACAAGTTTAGCTTGGTTTATTACAGCAAATATATTCATCACTTAATGATCAGGATAGTGAGGGTGATATAACTAAAAAGGATTATGGATACTTCCTAGAATTGTGCAATCTGATTTGTAAGAATAGTGGAGAAACGAAACAAGATTGAACTCGACATGGCTTCACGCCCCAGCTACGCCAGACGCAGACCATACGATTAGCATATGCAGTATGGCGTGCTGACAGTTGGTGGAAAGTGCAGAGAGTTGCAAAGAGCTGGGTAGGAGATGAATTATTAAATAAGGAATCCGATACTAGGACTAACGAGCCCTCATTACATCAGTCTTCTGCCTCGAACAATAGTTTTCTCTTAGAAAATAAAAGGCAGGACAATATCCAAGCGTTTCACTGACAATGAGATTATTAAAATAGGAGGAAAAAGGACGACTGGATCGGGATTATGAAACGGTACGTGGAGCTGGGACAGAACTAAATAACTGGCTCGGCTACTATTATAGGATAAAGCTGATTATAGACCTGACGCTTGGCTCATGCATATTTAAAGAGTCCTTTGCCTCGGGCTCAAAGCTTGGCTATACACTCCGCTCTGTAATTCCTGTAGTATTGATACCGCGTTTAATCAGAACTCGTTACAAGTCAATTCAAAAACTAAATAAAGTCAAGCTAAGTAAGTTCAAACATTCTCCTGAGCTTATAGGCAAAGAAATAGGCGAGAAAGACCGGGAAGCGATGGAACAACTGTGGGCGGCTTCAATTCTGTGTCTCAGAGGTATAATACACAATGTCCATTTTTTACCAATTTAGGATTATTATACATTCGTATTTTTACTTTTTTTACTTTACCCAGATATAGAGATAACTATGCCCTAGACCAGAGGTGTCCAACCCAAGGCATGCGCGCCTGAATGTGGCACGCTGGGTGATCGGGATTGGCACGCGGCCGGTCAATACGTTTTTGATTATTTTGTTCTTAATTTCGTATTAATTATAATATGACTAACCTATTCGCGCGTGACCAACACGTACAGGCACGCAGCGGAATCTTATCACCGGTCGGTATACTGTGAGCTGTGAGCGGTGATGTCATCAACTCAAACACAAAATTGTTCTACTTTACTCACTTAACTTAACTTCTGCCTCAAGACCGAAGCCCAAAATTATTTTTGCTATCTAAAATGCCACACATTTTCTCAGTTAAATGAGACCAATTCTTGCTTTCTAGCGTTCATAGAAGCAGAGCTGTGAGCGCTTAAAAATGAAGCAAAGGTTTTATTTGGGGGGTGTTTCTGCCCCATACTTTACGTTAAAAAATATTTCTCTTTCCGAGATGAAAGTTTATTGTATGAATAATTGTAATTAACTGATTTAATGATGATACATTAAAGGAAACACATTTTTGAAAACAAGAGCCTACTCTATATAGAAATAATTATTGTTAAAGTGACAGACTATAGGGTTTTGGAAAGGGGAGCATAGATACAAATGTGGCACGCCTCAACATGAAAATCTCTTGGTTGTGGCACGAGTTATAAAAAGATTGGGCGCCCCTGTCCTAGACCTACTGAGGAGTTTTCAATCAAAAGTTAATAATTTCACTTTTGGAAAATTATTACTAACAAATTATTAGAGAGGTATCTCATGGAGGTAAAGCAAACTTGTATTGAAAATGTCGATTTCAACACATAATTAACAGGAGAAAATTAAAGATTTGGAATAATCTGAATAATTTTTGGGTGTAGAATATTAATTTGTTAAAAAAATCTTTGTTTTTGAGAAGTAGATATATTAACTTTTTATAGGAAAATACTCAATTGTTAGATAAATTACATGATTTTAAAAGAATGCTAAGAAGTTCACTTTTATTCGGAGAGAAAGATCTGTTGCAACTGCTTTCCTATGTAGGGAAATGAGACCTAGCACCTCCAAGTTACAGAACTGTATTCTATAGGAAAGAATTTTAGAAAAGTAAAGCATAGCGCCAGTTCTGCTGATTTAATCGGGTTGTTTCAGATCTATTAGTACAAAAATAACAGTAAGCCACTCAGGTAGTGTTGGAAAATGCGTTAGACCACAAATAAAATGCGCAAACACTTTTTGTTTTTTAATGATTTGCGCCTTACTGATATTTTATATTCTCGTTAGGGCCGATTGCATGCCAAGAGCGCCAGGCGGATTTGCAATGTAAGTTGATTTATTGCCACATTCCTATTTACATTGGTAACATGTTATAATTAACTAACTTATTACAAAAACAACATAAAATATATTAAGTAAACGTATAGTGAGAGGAATAATAATAATAATAGCTTAATTTTGATTCTTTACAGAACTATAACCCTTCCCTTGGGAGATAAGAGCCTGGGTTATAAACATATAACATTTGCCATACCTTCAGTTAGAAAACACTTTAGACCTGCTCAATTATATGATACAATTTCAAAAATAGTCACATGTTTGAAATTATTCATTAAAATGTCGTTTATTTAAATACTTTGTCGTTAAAATTATCATCAAATTTCTTCAAAACTTCAAACACCAGACGTTAGACAACTCTATTTCAATGTTATAACGGGACCAACGGCTGAAAGCTGATTTATTGTCCCAATCGTAATATGTTTATTATATAATTATAATAAATAGTATATATATAAATGTATATATAAATTATAGTAATATAATTAATTAAGTTAATACAAAAACAACATAAATGCAAAGCATATTGAAAAACTTAAACATCTGCTACTAAATAATATAATAGTTCAGTTAAACTGAATAAATGAAAAATAGACTAAGGATTTGAGGACATATTTAAAAATTGATTATTACATTTATCAAGCTTTTTAACATTAGATAAAATATGTCTGAATTTAAAAATTTCGTTTTAGAGGTTTTCGCCATAAAAAGTTGTTAATTACTCCACAAAAAGTAATTTAAGATGTTGTTTCTTTTTCTAGTTATTACAAGGCTTAAATTGAAAGATTTTCTTAGGGTTTCAATTTAGTAAAACTTCTTTCAGAAGAAGAATCAGGCACGGGTGATGACAAAAACTACTTGCACTTAAATTTGAAATTACAATATTTAGTTAAATATATATAATTAACGAGAGAAATAGCCCCTCCATCCAGTGTAACCAGATTGCTGTTTTTTCCCCCTAAATTTTGGATTTTATTCATCCTCTGGGGTATTTATTACTTTTCTAATAATTTATTCTTATCTTATACTAGGGGTTAATTTTGGTTGCATTAATAGAAAAATAAGAATTAAACATTTAGGGTAAAAGTTAGTGGATTTAGAGACAATTTAAATAACTTTAGGGCAAAAGTTGGTAAATTTAGCAAGTTTTAGGGGGAAATACTGGGCTGACCTGGCAACACTGCCTCTAACCTCCTCTCCATTAAAAAAAGACATGCTATTATCAGGATATTTTCTTTTTAAAAAATCTTTATTTATTCAAATATCATTTATTAGCTAGCCAGTCAACCACTGGCATAACTAGGATGGGCGCAGTAATGCCACCCTCGGACGGCGCAAAAAAAAAAAAAAACAACTGAAAAATCAAAGGGAAGATTAAAAATTCTTTTTTTATTAAGTTTACTGAAAGAAAATGTATAGATTATAAAAGAATGAAAGAAGAATGTGCAAAGGAGCAATAAAAAAAGGAATGTGGCGGTAAACGGAATCTTATGGCCTAATGTTTTTATCACACCGAGCTAGCTCCTTTCTTTGTTTTACGACATTATAAAACCGAATAAACTGAAGATACGAGACTATCACAGCGCTGCCGCTTCACTTATCCCAACACTAGTATTTCCCCCTTCGTCCCTCCTTCAAAGTTGATTTTGGATACAATTTGAATTTTTATTATTCCCAACTGCTCTAATCAATTTCATGTTTTAAATATTGGTAATTATTTATTGTCACACTATTTTGCAATGTTTTATTTATGCCACAAAAAAAATCCCTTCTCTCATGCACCCAATTTTTTCAAGCTTAAAAATTGTCAAGAGAGATAACTTTTTCGTGTTCGTACTTAGGCACGAAATATCCAGTGAGCCACCAACGTCTCGCCAATTCACCTGTCATCAATACTAAAAAACACAAAATTATTTAATGCGGATTAGATAGCAAATCTCAAGCCAACAGACTAACCACATAGAGATATTACAACATTCTTAACAAATAAAATCTAGTTTAGTGATTCATAATCAATAATTTTTAGTTAAATGTTGAAACTTAGGATAGGATTTAATCATATCTAAGTAAAATTGCATTTTTTTATTTTTGGAATAGAGCTGTGTGGACTAAGCCATTTTTCTGATTTATTCCAGCTTTCATTCCTAATAAATATATTATTTTTTCACTTCTCATATCATTTTTTAAAAGCAAAAGGAGTTTTAAAAAATGATGGAGCTTACTCAGTTTTCGCTGTATTTTTACTTCCTTTTACGAAGTAAAGGAAGTATTGTAATCGCGAAAATTTTCGGTTTTCAGATTTTAACGGAAACATCCATTTTGACCACCCCTGAATCCATTTTGACTAGTTTCGTCGTGGCGTACGTACTATATATATCGCATAACTCAAAAACGGTTAGACGTAGAAAGTTGAAATTTTGTATTTAGGATTGTTGTAAAATCTAGTTGTGAACCTCCCTTTTTGGTCACTGCTTAATCACCGGAAGTGGTACTTTACTTGAAGGTCATAATTGATTTCCATCAAAAATTATATTAAAATACTTTGGAAAACTTCGCAAATTTGGTATTTAGAACTTATATATTGATCTAAATACCATACTAGATTTTTGTCTAAATTGGAAAACCGCAAGAGGTACTTTATTTGAAGGTCATATTATACTTTCATCAAAAATTATATTAAAATATAATGTAAAACATTTAAAATTTAGTAAATAGGACTTTTATATCAATATGAATGTATTTTCTAGATTTTGGTTAAAATTGGTGAGCCGAAAAGGGTACTTAACTTGAAGGTCATAATAAACTTACATCAAAAATTATATTAAAATTAAATGGAGAAATTATATGTTTCGGTAATAAAGGTTACCAACGCGATTTTGTTTATACTCTAATTAAACATTTTTATTACTTATTTTAAGTGTTAATATTGGGCATATAATACTGGTTTTCCTCCCCATTTGTGCGATGAACAAGTCTGCAGCAGGAGAATAAGATATAAGTTAAGTGGGTTCTTCCGCTTAAAATTTAGAAACTGTCGATTTCTAATTCTTTATCTAGTGATATTGACAGTTTTAATGTTGTCACTGAACACGAAGAAATCTCTTGGAAACTAGTTACCTACTGAAAAAAAAACGACATTTAATAACGGAATGAAACCTCCAGAAACAAGAGTATGTGTGTGTGTCAATAGATGGGTGTCCCGACGCCGAATTTCGTTTTTGAGATATTGCAATTTTCGGAAATTAGTAACCAAATTGAGGATCACTTTTTGAGCCAACGATTTATAATTTAATAGGAGTACAAGGAAGTCATGTGTTGTCCACATCAGATATTTTATTTAAAGATTCAGCAATGATGGCTTAGTATATATTTTAATTTTTGTATGTTATCCCACGAATGGGATAGAAATTGAGAAATATCTCACTTATATGTGATTGGTAGTCCATCTGCATCTGCTAGGCCCCATTAATAAATATTTCATTGTATAATAGAATGATGAATACTTTCTAATTTACTACGAATTGCATAAAATAACGTTTAATAACGTACAGTGACACTACCCGAAGATTAAATTGCCTTCGTGAGCTCCTTATATATTATTTTTCAATTTCTCTTGATATGCTTAATACAAAGTTGGATAATTTATTTTCACAAACATGGATCCTAGCATAATTAAATTTTACAACTATAATAATAACTCAATTAATAAATTAGTTAAAATGTTCAAAATCTTTTAAGAAACAAAAAAATAATTTCGTGGTTATTTAGGATTGACTTTGAAGATTTTGATTTTGATGGGATTCTGGGGGGGAAGGAATGCAGACAAAGATTGTTGGTGTCTTCGACATCGAACCTTGGGATAGGTTAGGGCATGTTAATTATTTTTATTTATTATATAAAAAATAATACCACAAGCTGGTTGGGCAGGACTCTTTCAATCGATAACGGCCTACCTGAAGAGCCACAACTGTTACCTGACCCGCACAAGGAACGGCCAGGGAAAATTAGCAGTTATCAGTAATTTATTGCATCGTAAATATTCTCAATACCTACTTTTAAATGCTTAATTACTAGGCTTCAGCCAATACCGGTTGGTGTTTTCGTAACTGGATTTGTCCAGTAGTAAGGGCTTGAAATACAAATCTCAAATATCATATAAACGTATATATGGAACAATGAAAGGCAATAATCATAATTTGTTTATACAAAAAATTTAAAGATGACATTAATTTTAAGTATCACATTAATGGTAAACAAAAATTATTTATTTTACTATTATAGTGAGATTGGACACCCATTAGGGTTAATACAATAATATTGAATCATTCTTATTTTTATTGGGAAGTCCTTAGGAACATTTCATTGTTGAAAATGACTTCCAAATAATAAGTTAATTCTATAAATCATATTAATAACAATTGTAACATTTCGGAGATTATACATATATATATATATATATATATATATATATATATATATATATATATATATATATATATATATATATATATATACATATATATAATGAGAATTATAGAATAAACATATTATTTGGAAGTCATTTTCAACAATGAATCTATGAAATGATTCTAAGGACTTCCCAAAAAAAATTTCAAATTTTATTTTAAATATTTTGAATGTTCTATCACTCTTTATCTAATAATATTTTAGTTTATTTTTAGTAAGTTGTAGGCAATCTTAGAATATTTTCTACATATGGTTTTGAGGGTCTTTTCCATTTCGAGTACCGCAGTTACTAACCGGTGATTTCTGTGATAATGTCTATTATTTTGCATGCTTAATTTTAAACATCTGTTGTTAATATCAACTAACCTTGTTACCTGCTTTATTTACACTACAAATTACGTTACGTTTAAGTTACGTATAAGTTGTGAACATCCCTTTTTTAATGTAAAAAATCTCAAATTTGGTAAATAGGACTTTTATATCGATATGAATGTATTTACTATATTTTGGATAAAATTGGAGAGCCGAAAAGGGTACTTTGCTTGAAGGTTATAATACGCTTAAATCAAAAATTATATTTAAATTAAATACATAAATCATATGTTTCGGTAATAAAGGTTACAAACGCAATTTGATTTCCAATCCAATTAAACATTTTTATTACTTGTTTTAAGTGTTAAAATTGAGTGTAAAATATTGGTTTTCCTTCCCATTTCTGTGTGTGTGTGTGTGTGTCAATAAATGGACGTCGCGATGCCGAGTGTCGTTTTTGAGATACTGCAATCTTCGGAAACTAGTAACCAAATTCAAGATCACTTTTTGAGCCACCGATTTTTAGTTTAATAGGCGTACAAGGAAGTCATGTGTTGTCCACATCAGATATTTATACTGCATATTTATTTTATCGCTTAGCAATGTAAATAAATGCTTATTTTTGTTGTTCACTGCATACATTATTAATAAACTAAACTTTAGCATCATACGTTAAACTAGTGATCACATAAATCACCAGTAAGTAACTGCGGTACTCGAAACGGAAAAGACCCGGTTTTAATTATGAGCTTTTACAAATAAAGATTGTATTTGTCATATTTTCCTTTGTTCAAAAAAACTAAAAAAAAAAAACTATAAAAGATTGTATTGTAGTTAATTAGTTTCTAATCAAGCCTGTAATTTAAGGAACAGATATATGTTATAACATTTTAAGTGCTTATGCATTAAATCATTGTTAGTATTATGCTAGTTTATTTATTTATATAAGTAGTTATTTAAATAAATTAGGTTAAGCTTATTCGGTGGATGAAATGTTCCCGAGAACAGATAGAAATAAGTTAAAAGAAAAATATATATTTAAAAACATTCATTGAAGAAAAATATATTTTAACATTTAAAAGGTGGGCAAAAGTATATTATAACTTATTTAATGTAATTGTTAATATGAGTGAATACTAACAAGTAGCCAGACCAAATGTTTGACTGCTAATTAACAAGTTAAGATTGGCAACTAAAACAAAATAACATTTGAAAAATAACAGATTACTAAGTAGTATAACTGACAGCCCATGTCTAGAACACTATACCAATGAGCCCTAAAACGGTGAGCAGAAGGCTTTAAATTTGATAGCCCCTGCTGTTTTATAACTGTGTTACGTCACTAATATTTTTAAGACCTATGAATATATATTTAAATATATATTCTATTTAAAAAAAATAAATGTAATAACCATAGGAAACGCGTGAGAGGTAACGTAAATATGAATATTCATTATTAACTTTCGAAGGTTTTTATGACACTAGGCGATAAATTCTTTTAAGCATATGGACGTTGCACATGGTCAACGTTAAAACGTCTGAACTAAAATAAACTAAGAAACTTATCACTACAAAAAAAACAAAAAAAAAAAACACTATACATAAGAATTGTAATGAACTTGAATATTAAAAAATAATAAACATAAATATTGTATACATACTTATTTTAGCCAAATTTTAGGAGTCAGGAACTCATGTGAATGGACTTCTGTACCTTAAAAAATAAAAAAAAAAAAACAATTAATTAAAATAAGACAAACTATCATTAAATTCTTAAATCAGAGAAATGTAAAATCAATCCGTTGAAATATACTAGATTAATCAAGCCAGTGTATCGCAAATAATTAAAATGTCAAAAATTTGGAACGAACTAAATAATAAAAGAAAATTGGGTTTTAGTAACAGTTTAAACAACACTGAAAAATTTAATTATAAAAATTTAAATAATATCCGAGCTACGAAATTTTATTTTTATATCAATTAAGTTTTCTATTGCATATAGAATAGAGAGAGAAAATCTTTTATTGAGAAATAGTAAAAGTTGCCACACTCAAGGGCAATAGGTATTAATGCTGTAAGCAAGGCTGGAACTAGAATTTTTTTTCGGGTGTATTGGGGGGAATGTGTTGCTAACCTAATTAACAACAAAAATTGAAAATTTATCATAAAAAAAAGTATTCATACTGTAACAGTTGTCATGAAAATTTTTTCTTCTCACTTAATGTACAATCTCTTGTTCAAATGTAAACCCAAAATGGGCCAAATTATCCGAATTGAAGGATAATTCCCCCAAAATCGATCGAAAATGGAAATAATTGCATTCGATCAGAAAAGGTGAATTGTCATTTTCACAAAAACTGTAACTTTATGGATACTTTTTCTGCATGATAAATTTCCAATTTTTGTTGTCAATTAGATTAACCAGCCATCTCTCCCAAACAGATGGTTAATTGAAATGATTAAGTCATACCTGAAAAGATGAACTGTTCAATTTTTGTTATTAATTAGGTTGTACGGGTTTCTGATTTCCTTCAACTGTAAAAATTAATTAATTAAATTAAATTAATTGTTTTTTTATCATATCCATCCATTAATTTGTGTTCAATAAATTATTAAACATTTTTTTAACGGAAAAACTAAATGTACGAATACTCATTTTGACCACTGAAAGTATAACCTTAATCAGTTGACATCCGCATGATGGTATAGAAGGATCAATCTAAATAGGGATTGATAAATTATTTGCCACTTCTATAAATTTGTTTTATTGAAAACTAGTTTCGAATGTTATAAATTCATCCTCAGTTCAAGGTTTAAATGGATTATATCAAACAGAAAAGTTTGTACTGGTTTCTTCTCGAGAAACCATGCGAACAACAATGCGAGAAGAAACCAGTACAAACTTTTCTGTTTGATATAATCCATATAAATCTTGAACTGAGAATGAATGTATAACATTCGAAACTAGTTTTCAATAAAATAAATTTATAGAAGTGGCAAATAATTTATCAATCACTAATTATAACCATAATGACTGACGGGGTAATTCTGAAACTAAACGCATGATTCCAACAATTAGTCCGCTTAAAAAGAGTAATATAAATAAATGTATTTTTTTACATATTTATGCATAAAATAGCCTTGTATGTAAATATAAAATAATAAATTGGAACAGATATGTAATAATAATTCAATGCATATCATTGTTCGTCATACTAACTAAGGAGTATGAAACCCATTACTTTTCAGTAAAGAAAAAAAAACACTTTATATTATATAATTACTGCTACTTTCGAAAGTTTACATTACTAAATTAAATTTTTTTTTTTTGTGAACAAACAGAACTTCCCTTAATATTTTTCTAACATTAACATTTTTTCCCACAAACTAACCAACATTTGAAAATATACTTTCTTACTCTGGATTTTCCTTTCTTTCTCTCTAAAATTCAGCAATCTTGCATAATGAAAAAAACACTAAAATATGAAGATTATGAAAGCTATTTACATCACAAAAAAAAATTTAATTAATACAGTGAATTTCAAGTCAGATGCAGTAAATTTAAAGAGTGACTATGCCTATATAATTAATAAATTAAATAATTAATGACAATAATAATTATTTCATAATTAATAATAACCAGCACAATAGTAAAAAAACAATAGTTAGGGATACAAAATATTGGATTTTTACAAAAAAAAAAAAAAAAAAGGAAGAAAATAAATAACAGAGTAGGTAACTATGTTGGATAATAGACAAATAGAAAACGGATTAATACAAAGTTTAATTCTAATATAGTTCAATGTGGCATCGATATAAATCATAACAGACAATCACTAGTGTAATTATGATTTAAAAAAAAATAAATAGTGGACACAACAGACGAAATAATGTATTTATGGAAAAAACAGACTTTAGGGAAGTCCTGCCAATTATTTTATATTAAAAAAAAAGTAGCATAATTAAGGTAAAACAATTTAGTTTTTGAAATATATTAAAATTACATTAATAATTGAAAACTACGTATGGTAATGTTATTGTATTGTTGAATTTAAAAAAGAAAGGAAAACCCAGAGGAAGAAAGAAAATTTCGAAAAGTTGGTTTGTTTGTGGGTAAAAACATATTAATATTAAAAAAAAATAATGATATAAGGGAATGTGTGTTTGTTCATTTATTTTTTTTTAAATGTATTTTTCTGTGTATAAAGAATACCTTCGATATTTTAATTTTTTCGGTTTATGGTGCATACATGTATATTAGCGGTGAATAGGGACGACTCACCTGGAGCACTTATTGTTAGGCTCTTTAAAGTAGCCACAAACTCTTAATTGGAGTGGGGAAAGAGCGAAACCTGGCGGTCGAGCGTGGATAATTATAACATCATGTCGGTGTATATAATTCTTGATCAAAATACATTTTTTTCTAACCTAGTATTGGTTCTTCGTTAGTGGTAAAGGTTTTTAATTTGTTTTCTCATAGAAGTTAGAAACGGCTGAAGCATAACACTGAAACTTTGTGGTAAACAACAAAATTAATTAAACAATTACTAGAAGAATTGATATGAATTCTACTGCGCTAATTAAATTTTGTTTACGAAAAGAAGTAATGTTTTAAAAAAAAAAAAATTGTTTTTAATAAATGATGCGGTAAACAAAAACAGCTTTAGAACAGGATTCTTTTCACATCCATTCCATAAATAACTCCTAACAAAACTGCTGAGTGGAGGGTCCTCAATATCAAAGAGGCATAGCAAAAACCAAGATAACAGACCCAAAGAGAGAGAGAGTTTAAGAAAAAGAAGAAGACACGAGGCCAGTGTGGTGCTGAATGGGCCAGGCTTCTACAGCCCGATCAGCACTCACTCTTTCCCCTGCTCTTTCGCTTTCAACACAGTAAAATCCATCTGTTTACTGTAAAAGGAATTAACTCGAATGCGAGGAACAAAATATTATAAAAGTGATCGAAATAGTACTCAAAGGTCGACTATAAATATCCTCTCACCTTGAGTGGTTACGTGCGCCTTTAGAACGTGGTAACTTTAAGACCTCCCTAAAAAGTTTAGGGTTATTGGCACTTTGGATCAAAGAGGCAGCCGGAGTGGTGTTTGGGTAAACATCTGCTTCCTGGGCAGAAAGAATACTTGAAAATATCCTAGAGCACGGAAGCACGTGGCGTGTAATTTTAGAGGCACTGTTTCCTCCCAGCTGCTGGTCCAGGGGCTGGGGGTGCCACCATGGATCATCCAACGCATCAAAGGGATGCCAGCTATCACTCCTCCCCCTCCCACCACTGTATTATTTTTCATCTTTCCCTCACAAAAGAGTTACAGCTGTGAGCTACTTGGATTTAAAAAATCAGGATACCATAATCTATCTATCATATTCCCTCTTAAGTACCCATCCAAGTTATCTGAAGGAATAAAACACGTATTGCACTACCAAGACAAATATTCCACTGCCAAAGTATAAGATTGTAGAAAAGTGTAGGTAGTTCAATATATATATATACATAAATATATATATATATATATATATATATATATATATATATATATATATATATATTAATATTATTGTTTTTATGGAAGATATTGGGCATTGATTTGAATTTCTAGGCAAAGGAATGGTATGAATGAAATAGTCAATTAAATTTTAAAATTAAAACCAAAAAAAATATTCCATTAAATAAGACATAAAACTCATTGCATTTTTTCAAAAAGAAACCAAGAAAATTAAATGAATGGAGTAATAAATAATCTATCGTGAGTTTTCTATTCTAAACATAATACATATTTCCTCTATAAAAATATTTGGCCCAAACCGAAGATCTAGTTTGAAGTAGAATAATTGAATTCAAAATGGATAAAACTATAATAATAATATTAATAGAAAAAATATAAAATAAGAAAAATAAAAAGATAAAATTGTAAGAAGTAAACGAAACTGATAAAGAAAAGCATATAGAGAGAGTCATGTAGAATGAAGATAAAAGAATGATAAGAAAAGGAAAATAAACAGAACGTCAGATGCATTAGAAACGGTTAAAAATATAAGAATAATTTATTTTAATTACAGTGATAAAATTATATTTATAATATATACAAATCGCTTTTAAAACAAAGCAAGTCAGTCGTCATCAAATACATTTATAAATATTTTAAAAAATAATAAAGCTCTTAAATATCATTTTCTGCAGGTTATTTTACATAATTTTTTTAAACCAACATATTAATACATTCATACATTCATACATTAATACATACATTAATACAACATATAAATACATTATTGGAATTATTATTATTACCAATTTTAAAATTAAATTTGGGTAAAATATTTACGATTAAACATATACCATAATTTATTTCATAACTGGCAAATAACAATTAAATAATATCCCTTTAATTGTTTCTAAATCAATATGGTGTGGACCATATTAAAAAATATTCTTAAAATATTTTTATTATTTAATTACTGAGATTTAAATTTTTAAAAATACAGCATATTTACTGTATTTTTAACAAAAAAATGGCATTAGAATAAAAAATTATCTTTAATTATTATAATTTTATTTGTGACATCATGAAATAAGGAGAATTGAGGATTTTCCAAGAATTTCAGATTTGATACAGGAAAGATTTATTACATGAAAAGTTTTTCCCAAAATAACAATATATTTTTCTTCTGGTAGTAGTGTTTTTAAAATATCGCGCCATAACAGATATTTAAATTATAAATTAAAAACAAGCCAATTGGACACCAATATATATTTTTTATTCAGACATTGACAACCTTTCAAGTAGTGTAACTTGCGAGTCAGTTCATCCTGTTTGGCTATTGAAGTGAGACTGTAGGATGAAAATGAATAATACAAAGAAAGAAAAACTATAAAGAAAAATAGCGAAACATGTTTTTCATGTTTAATTAAAATATAAAGTGCGTTAAAAATGTTGACTTAAAAATGGCTCAAGATAGCCGAAATGTCAATATTTGAATAAAAAATATATATTGGTGCCCAATTGGTCTGCTTAAATATATATATATATTGTTTTTAATTTTATTCTTTATCGTTTAGAGTAAGAGTTTATGAATATGTTAAAATTATTGTAATTATAATATGTATTTAAGATTTCTAGCACTTGGGAAGGCCAGAGTGACGACCGAGAGTCGTCAGTATGTGTCGCTTACGTCACCAATAGTAGATTTTCTGACCATTTCCAAATTATTTTCCGATATATCGTGAGCGGGAATAGAGGTGGTGTTTACGTCCTTTAATAAATCGAAAACTAAACTTTGAATTTTTGGCGCTTAAGCCTTTTTAAAAAAAAAACCAAGGTCATAATCGAGTTGAAGAAAGTGAGAAAAAAAAATTAAGTGCTACTGAAAGTTAATTTTTTACAAACAATTAGTATATACATATATATACAAACAGATTACTGTAAGGTTGAAATGTAATGTTGCATTTAAAGTATTACCTCAATTTTTAGAAAGAACCATTTATATGTAAAATACTAACTTTCAGAGGCACTTTAAATTTTTCTCACTTTCACCCAATCGATTATGACCTTCACCTGCTTCTTATTAGCCTAATATATTTTTTTATTTAATGAAGAATTCAACAAACTTGGAGCATTCCGGCGGGGACATGATTAACGACCCCGACCCTCCCGAGAAAGCAGATACTTCAGGACCTGGGGAACCTCTTTCGGCTGAATGGTGATAGTTAAATTCCATTTATTTTAGCAATAATTTATTAAATGCGATTAGTAGCAATTATCGCCCGTGAGATCCGGAGACTTCTTGTTCCTCGAACAGCGGAAAGATGTGGTTCACCCATCAATGGACTGGATGACTTCCCTTCATAGATCCCATCTGGGAGGCCCATTGTTTCTGCCGACTGTAAAGTCTTGATGGATGGCTCGTGCTGATCTAACAAAGCAGCGGAAACGATCTGAGCTCTTGATGGCGGCATGATCGATCACATTCTCAACTGGAACCAAGGCACATTCCGCAAATTATATTATTTATTATTGTTATATATTACATCCACCTAAAAGCCTCTTATAATTACTTTTTGAAAATGTCATACTACAGAATATTCTAATTTTTCTGAGAGTCATTTGATGAAAATATTTATAGACTTCAAAAAAGGGAGAGGAATGATAAGTATATTTTGCGTTACCATTATTATTTTAAAACGCTGCAAATTATTACACAATGGTTTATTATTTCCACTTAGTAATATTTCAAAAATATCTATTCTGTCCAAGTAAAAAAAAATTAAGCAGTAGGCACAAAAGGGAAAGAAATTTGAAGCTTTTCACAAGATGATCGCCGTGAGAGTACTGAACTGGGAGTGTTAATTTAAAAAACTCTGTCAATGCAAGTAGGCTGTGATGTAAAATGATACAGAGGAAATATTTGATGTGCACTTCTGCAGGAAAAAAAAAAGGAAAGACTAAGGAAGCTAAAGGAAGTAAAGAAATAATCAAAGGAAGAGAGAAATACGAGGAGGTCAGAAGCCCAATAGACAAGTCAGGAAGCCGGATGACTAGCCGCCAGGAGAATCAGTCTCCGAAGTTCCTTACGCAATATCTCAGCTAATAATGGTCCGATTTATATGATTTTTATTTCATTTTGTAGGAAATTTCATTAGCTTTCGTTTAAATACAATAAAATACACACTCCGAGGATCATACACACTACTACAAAACTCCGAGGATCATCCCGGGGTCTCAAGACAATCGGTCCAATAGCCTCGGAGAAAATCCGCGGACGGCGTACGGCGGACGGTGGACGGACGGTTTTTTTTTATTCGATATTTGGATTCTACGTATCTTGAAACGTAAAATATTTTGAGGGGGATTACAAAAATTTTTTCCTTGGTCGATTCCAAAGGTCTATTATTGAAAATAATAAACCAAAATGGTAGGGAATGTTCCATAATTTTCAAAAGGAATAATGTTAAGACTGAGAATATCTTTAGAAAAATATATAATAAAAAATAAAAACCCCCACTACGGAAATAACTTATCTTACAATCCCATTCATCCTAAGGGAATGAATATACTTGCATATCTACTTAAGCGCATTTGTTTTTTTTTAGTGAAGTTGACGCCCATGAATATTGAAA
Source organism: Rhaphigaster nebulosa (assembly GCA_948150685.1). Classification (NCBI taxonomy): domain Eukaryota; kingdom Metazoa; phylum Arthropoda; class Insecta; order Hemiptera; family Pentatomidae; genus Rhaphigaster; species Rhaphigaster nebulosa. Next base: position 15,462,531 of record OX411306.1, read on the forward strand.
CTTGATGTTGGAGTCGGATGGGTGACTTCAACACCCAAACGAAAATGAACTCTTCTTTACTCAATACATTGATTTACCCTCTCTATGTTCACTTGCAAAGATGCAAGAAACTTTCTGTATTTTGACACGCACAGTTGAATAGAAACAGAATTTACTTACAAGGGGTTCGTGAAGTGTAGTTGAAGACACCCTACTACAACACCAAGGTTCCATATTCATGGGCGTCAACTTCACCAACAACCCACCAATGCGCTTAAGTAGATATACAAGTACATCCAATCTCTTAGGACGAATAGGTTGTAATATATAAAAGTTATTTCCGTAGTCGGGATTTTTATTTTTTATTATATTAAATTTTATTCTAGCGTTTTTAGTATTTCAAGTATTACCTATTCATAATTTATAAACATATAATCATCAACTTAAAAATGATATAATAAGAAACATTAGCAAAAAGTCGAAAATGCTTAAAATATAATGAAATATTTTTTCAGTATTATGAGCTTTCAATCTTTCAAAACATTCACGGGAATTTACTGGATAATTGGAGCCATCAAACTTAAAAATTTGTCGTGCGATTCGCTCAAAAAATTGTTAAAATACTCTAAAGCGGAAACACATTTAATACAACATCTCTTTAGTATTTTGAGCTCAAAATTTTTCAAAACATTCACGGCATCTCAACGAATAATTTGAGCCATTAAATTTAAAAATCTGTTGAGTCGTTCGCTCAAAAAATCGTTAGTCACCTACAAACGGTGAAGCTAAACACATTACTCTCCTTGTGGCTTCGCCGAAGTCAAAGTAATTACCATATAATTATGATGAAACAGATGCTTCAGATTCATTTAATATTTGTTTCACAGAAGCAACGGAATATTTGTATAATAATGTTGCGTTATAAAATAAATGGGTTTACTTTAGTATGTCTTGAAAAACAACTGTAACATAACTTAACACAAAGAAAAAGTTCTTATTTCCTTCTAGTCTTATTAAAGGAACAAATAGCAAATTAATTCATGTCATCTTGCTTGTTATGTAGATGTTCTCTAGCAGGTTTTTTTTGTAAGAAAATAATTGATTGAGGGTTTTTTTTTTTTATTTATTAATTTATTCTCATGGCCAAATATGATTTTTGTAAATGTATGTTGTTCTTAAAGGACCTAGTCATAGAATAAAGATTTCTTCTCATCAATCTATTTCTGTTATAAAAGGATTCGATAGCACTCTTAAGCCCTGAGTAATTCAAAAGAAATGCAGTATGCAAATAGACTGATAGAACACGAGGGGAAATACCTTCGACAACATAGATCAGATGCAAATACCTGGGAAGGTATTGCATCGGCGTACAGACCACTTCAAGGAAAGCGACTGTCTGCTAAGCTATTCCAGACAATTCCTATTGTACATAGTTTCACTTCGAGTCGGCGCTATGAGCGAGTAAAGAAGATTTATCTAAGCAATTAGTGCAAGCTATCGGTGCAAGCTATTAGTGCAAGCTATCGGAAACTGAAAGTGTCTTTGAAAGAGTCATAGTGTTGCGGCATCTTGTGCAAGGTGCTCTATGGCCGCTGTGAGGAAACCGGATCATCTACTGGCTCTCTTGTACATTGAGGTCGTTCAAGAAAACCAGTCATCCATCAGCAAACCATTTCATTATCGGCTAAATTATGGCCTTCAATAAAAATAGATAGGCATTCGACATAAATAAGATACATAGTAAATAAAAAAAAATCACCATCCTATAATAATTTTTTTAACATAATTTTAAAGAGTTTCTATTAACTATTAACACTATTCGAAATACACTCAGCAAAAATTCTGTTCATAGTATATTTTAGAATGGCAAACTGAAAATCCCAGCCAATTTTAACCAAAATCTGGCATGTTATTTTTATTGATATAAAAGTCTTATATACTAAATTTGAGATGTTTTTGCATTATTGTAATATAATTTTTGATGAAAGTCTATTATGACCATTATGTAAAGTACCACTTCCGGCCATCCAATTTAAACCAAATTCTAGTATATTATTTATATTAGTACAAACGTTGTATGCACCACATTTCAGATATTTTTCATTATATTTTAATATAATTTTTTATGAAAGTCTATAATGGCCTTCAAGTAAAGTACTAGTTCCTGTAATGGTGTAGAAACCAAAAAGAGAGGTTCATAACTACATTTTACAGAAATCCCAAACACAATATTTTAACTTTCTACAGCTAACCGTTTTTTAATTATGCGAGATACGAACGTTCGTACAGACGTCACGAGTAAACTAGTCAAAATGGATTCAGGGATGAGAAAAATGGATATTTCCTTTGAAATCTGAAAACCGGAAAGTTTCGCGATTACAATACTTCCTTGTAATACTATAATACTTACTTTACTGCGTAGAAGAAAGTTTAAAAAAATAAACTTTCCTAGGAACTAATTTCGTGTAATCAATTAAACTGCTGTTTCTGAAGTAAAATATCTGATGTGGACACCCGATAACTTCCTTGTACGCCTATTAAACTATAAATCGGTGGCTAAAAAAGTGACTCTTTCAGTAGGTAAAATGTTCCAAAGAGATTTCTGCGTGTTGTATGAAATACGTACGAACGTTCGTACAGATGTCACGAAAAAACTAGTCAAAATGGATTCAGGAATGGTCACAATGGATATTTCTGTTGCAATCTGAAAACCGAAAATTTTCGCGATTACAATATTTCCGTTACATCGTAGAAGGAAATAAAAACGTTTGAAAGATAAAACACCTCAACTGATAAAATACTCAGGACATCTTTTGGACAGCTAATTTAGCAGTTATTTTGACTTTTAGGTCTCCAGTGAGAATTACCGTATACTGGCGAGTGCTGGAGCGATTTAAAGATCTCTTTTCAATAAAGTATTATAGCACGTAAAGAGAAAATTATAGTAGGTAGTTTTGTTTTTGGGAACACTATTCACCTATCTAAAATTAAAAAAATCAAATCTTACGGAATAGAAAAATAAACGAAGGAAAGTTTTAAGTATCCACTGTTGGCAAACTATTTCTGTTATATCGCCTGCACGAGGCGTGTGCCCTACCCTAGAAATCAAAGATCTGACGCAAGAACAATGAAACTTGAGCCGAAATGAAAATAAAGTATTTAATTTCATTGTTCATTTCGGTTAAGTAACGAAGCCTTCCGATTTCGTGACTTCAATCAGAAGAAAAATCAGCGCTAAGCCGAGTGCCAACACAGATCCGCCATTAGTACTGTCGCCCGAGTGCTGGGCCACGTTTCTTAATAAATCTAGCAAGCGCTGAAAGGCAGAGCTATTTCCTATAATTTTCCTGTACAATTAGTGACAAATTCATTGCCGTAGAGGTCAAATTGGCGGCCGATAGGGAACCAATAGCTACGGAGGCTTTTCACGAAGGCAGTCAAAAGGTAAGTGGAAATCGTGACGAGGAATTTAGGTCTGAAGCCTGAAGAAGGGGGCTCTCTCTACTGAGGGAGAACAAATGACAGTTAATTTCCAAGAGCAAGTAAGTTTTCTAGATAATACTACTGGTGAAATTAAAAAAAAAATATTAGGTAACTGAGAAATAACACTTCGCATACGTAGGGAAGACGGGAAGGGACCGAACCGGATCCATAACTCTTTAATTCATTTATTTTATACTTGGATATTTATTCGTGCTTGGGTAGAGGCCACATACAAAGATAGGTGTTTCTACATTCACCAATTACTGACTCGATTACCAATTACTGATAGCCCTCTGTGTCTTCGGAATCAGCGACTCAAACCACAGCTTTAAACAGACAGGAGGTTCATAATGACGGAAATATTAATATTTATTAATATTCCCAGCATTAGAAAAGCATCTTTACCTGTAATAGTATTTAAAGTACCTAACAAATAAATAAAAAATGCATACAAAAATAATTTTCAAAATGTTCCCATATTTCAATAAAAAATCCAAATTAAGCCCCCAAAATAAATCAATCCTGTACAAATCATTTATCCGACTTCAGACCACTTCAGATGCCTCACCCGTTTAGAGTTCAACTTGTTTAAAAAATTACAGTAAACTGGAAAGAATACAAAATTTATCCATGAGAATTATAAACAACTACCCTCGCTAAACAAAAATATCTACCATGCACCAAGACTTGCAACTCTCTTCAATACAACAACTTGTCTTAAAACAAACTGCTACAAATTTCAGTAAAACATTTAAACGCTACATTCATAAAAGAGCAAATCATGCATTACTACCGTAACTTAATATTGCTTATTTAAATTATTATTATTTTCATCATTCTATTTACTTATTTTTTGGGTAGATTTTTTTTTTTTTTTTTTTTTTTAATTTTGCAACTATGAAACTTAAAATTATATTAAACTTATAATTTAAATCAAATTTTAATTTCATGTTAAAGATGTAGCATCCTTAATCATGCAAAATAATAATTTTCGTTTCTGTAAATTTGTAAATAAAAGCTTTATTATTATTATTAAAGACGCATAACAAATTCATTTACCTAAAACTTTGTCGACAGTTATTGAAGATCTATTGCAAAATTTATTTGGATAGTTAGTTGGAACTGTGGTTCTACATACGTTTACGAACAATAACATAATACTCAGTTGTCTCTCTTAAAAAAATTCCTAATATTTTCAGGTTCTTATGCTTTAAGAAATAATATCAAAGGAGAGAATGTTGTTGCGTGATAGCTCCGAGGAAAGTGGCAGCCTACTTAATTCTGCTGACGTTTCGTGTCCATTGAGTGACTCATCTTCAGGCTGACGTCTAAATATTTCAATAAAACAACAGATTTGCCTCGATCGACCTCATCGCTCGAGTTCTCAAAATAATAATACTGAGGTCATTGGTAGTTATTTTTTTAATTGAATCTGAAAGAAATCGATCGATAATTTCGATCACGGTAGCTAAAAAATGAATATTTCTTTTAGTGTACCACAATAGCATTGAATGCAAAGTATATAGTTGAGATCAGCAAAACCAATAAACTTCTTTAATCAATCATTGACCGAATAGGGTCCTGTTTTGACTCGGCCGCTGGGAATTGCGTTTGTCTATCTGTTCGTTACGCGATTACGAATAAACGCGTCGTTCGTTTTTCTCCCAATTAGGCACAAATGTTCCTTGAAGTCAGAAAGAACGACGTATTCGTAGAGATTTTTATGAGCTTAATTCCGATCGTTTTAATGGCACCATATCATAAAAAATCATTTTGTTTCGCAGTCACTACCAAATGCGTTGTTTGATTTTCCTCAAATTTGGCATGAATATTCCATTGATACGAATGGTGAAGGGAAACAAAATCAGATAATTACAATAATAATTCAATCAACTTGCGAAGATTAGGGATTGATAAGTAATTTGCCACTTCTATAATTTTGTTTTTATTGAAAACTAGTTTCGAATGTTATACATTCATCTTCAGTTCTAGAAACACATGAACATTCAAAAATAAGCAATTCAAAATACAGTTTGGTATTAATATAAATATTAAATTAAATGTAATATAAATGTAATATATATAATAACACCAAACTGTATTTTAAATTGCTTATTTTTGAATTTTTGTGTGTTTTTCGAACTGAAGATGAATGTATAACATTTGAAACTATTTTTCAATAAAAACAAAATTATAGAAGTGGCAAATAATTTATCAATCCCTAATTAGATTGATCCTTCTTTACCATCATGCGGATGTTATGTCAACTGAACTTGTGAAGAGATTGAATAATTTTTTTAGTGAAAAAAATTGATCAATTCAGTAATAGGTTCTGTGATTGTTTGTGAATTGTCATTTATATCTCTAGCTTGAATGTTGTAGAATCCTGGCGATTTTTTTACATGGAGAATTTTAATTGTATTACTAGTGTCGTTGATATTACGAGAGGACAATATGAAGAGAGGCGAAAAAGATTTATGACAATTGCAAGACGGATTCAAAATAAAAATAAAAATTCTTAAATTGGTTAGCGAAGTCAACTATTCATGACTTGTATTATAATCATTTAATAATTTAATAATTGGTATGGTATGAATATGAAGAAACAGTTGTAGAAAAAAAAAAAAAAAAAACAGCAAACTGGTATCGGTCCAGTGAGAAATTGTAAAAACGCCACGTCGAGTAATATGGCGGTGAATCCGCATACGCATTAATTATCAACATAAGCTTTCCATTTCTCAAAAACCAAAAGCTCGAAAGAGAGCGTTCACTTAATGAACACCGATCGTCCGAAACCGTTTCGACTATTTGCTACTCCTTAGCTGGTTTCGGATCCTCTCACGCACGAAATGTCCAGTAATTAATCAGGGAGGTAATGTGAGGTTCTCAGATTTTGGTTCTCCGGCATGAAGAATGGTCGGAAAAGAAATTCAAACCTGAGCAGATGGTAAGCAGAACTGAAATTTCTCGTCCCAAACCAGTAGAGCCTTTAATCTGGTCCATCACCTCAGTAATACTGTATCTACAATACATCACACACTTTTACTAGTCTTCAATTTTAATCAGGGATTGATAAATTATTTGGCACTTCTATAATTTTGTTTTTATTGAAAACTAGTTTCGAATGTTAAACATTCATCTTCAATTCTAAAAACACACAAAAATTCAAAAATGAGCAATTCAAAATACAGTTTGAGATATATATATATATATATATATATATATATATATATATATATATATATATATATATATATTAAATTAAATGGTATATTACATTTATGAATTATGAATTTAATTATGGCAAGAAATCAAATACATTTTGGTACTCACCAAGGTTTGAGTAGATTATATCAAACAGAAAAGTTTGTACTGGTTTATTATCGCACTGAACTACCAATAAAAGAAAGGTGAGGTGTTTATAGGTAAACGGTTTAAGGGTCGGGGTTTTTACATTAATTCCGGTGAGTATTTACTGTTTTTTCTGTTATAGATGGGAATAAATTTAAGATTGGACTATTGGAGATATTTATTTGGTCATTTAAGCAAAAATCTGGAATATGACAAATAACAATATAACAATAATAACAAACAAGTAACAATAAATAACTGAATTTTCATTCCAGTATTAGGACCCTATTGGCTTGAAGATATTTTAATAAAATTACGATTAATAGGAGGAGGGGTAAGGATGTAAGCTCTGTTAATGCAAATGAATGAACATTTAATAAACAATCATTCAGTCATCGCTGATAAATTACGTGACAAGGAACACTTGCCGGGCATCAGCACTACAAAGGAATAAACATGTCCATTAACTTCCAACAAACTCTGAAACTAATGGACTTTTATGTAAAGTGCAGGGAGGGTAACGCCCTGGAAGGAATGAGGAAGAACGACCTCTGGTCTGGGCCATCGGCCAACACTGCCCAATCTCAGGGTCACATCTCTCCTGTTTGCTCTGTGGATGGCCGACTGTGTTTACTGCGTCAGGAAGTCGTCAGGCGGAGAGGAGTCCAAGGCGTGAGCTAGAGTCAACAGTTTGCTCAAGAGATAGTTGACAGGGGCACCAGGTCCTCTTGTTTATCCCCGTCTTTGAAGAGGCCACGGAAATCGTCAATATACCCCGCATTCCGATTGCGCTAAATCCGGCATAAAACTGGCAGCAGGATATCCGCCAAGATATTCATAAACCTCTTCATCAAATACAAATCGTAATATAATAGATTTACAATATAATGACTCGTTAGGAGGAACTATCTTTGTAGCATTCGAAATGAAAATTTCATTATGAAATGTGGTTACAAAAAAAGTTCAATTGTCACTAAAAATTCGAATATCGAAAACCAATTACTGAAGTTTGGTAAAGTAGTTAATACTAGTAAGCTAAATGTACAAAACAAACCTAAATTTGAACACAGATAAAATAAAATTATAAGCAAGTTATAGATGAAAACAATATTGACTGATATAATAGTTGATATAATAATGAGTTAAAAAACAGATGAACAATATAATGAAATATATAATAACTGATAATCAATTGACATCCGCATGATTGTACAGAAGGATCAATCTAATTAGGGATTGATAAATTATTTGCCACTTCTATAATTTTGTTTTTATTGTTTAGATTGTCCTGAGCGTCTGTGGCTCTAGTGCCCTCATTCAGTCTCCACTGGTCTTTAATACCAGTGACGCGGCTGGGTGACAAGCGCTAGGATCTCCTGGAGTCCGGCTTTGCCATTCACATGTGGGGGCAGAGCTTGGTTCGGAGTTGTAAATATTGTATATAGGTATGAATGTGTTTAAGATGACTTATTTTATTTTTACTTAACTTAATTTTTCTTTTCTTGGTTGTTTACTTATTTTGTTATTATTTAAATTGTTTATCAATTCATTTTTACTAGTAATGTACATTTATTTTTATTTTTATATGATATTTATTATTTTTATTTTATTTCCTTGTACATATTGTAAGAACGGATTCTCATAGCCCTAATACCTATTTACCTTGAGGGTGGTAGCTTGTATTATTTTTCAAATAAAAAAAAAAAAAAATTGTATAGATTATCTACTTAAACCCTGAACTGAGGATGAATTTATAACATTCGAAACTAGTTTTCAATAAAAACAAAATTATAGAAGTGGCAAATAATTTATCAATCCCTAATAACTAATAAAGTATAAAATTATACCTAAATAATGGCAGTAGTTTATTCTGAATGTTTATTCCAGTACAAGTACCCTATTGGCCTGAAGATATTTTAATAAAATTACGATCATAAATTTAAAGATATTAAAAAATATTAAGGATTTAAGCCCTGTAAATGGAAATGAATGAACATTTTAACTAAACAATCATTCAGTCATTGCAAATAAATTACGTGACAAGGAACACTGGCTGGATATCAGCACTGGAAAGGAACTAACATATTAAATATTACACTACATTATAGCAATCATTATCCAGGAAACAGAGTAGTGATATTGCTGATGGGAAAAACAAAAAAACTGGTTTTATAATCAAACCCGTTTCTCGATTTTCTACAAGAATAATAATATGCATTTCAATGCTTGTAGAAAACTAGTGCTTCTTTATAGAATAAGCTTTACACTCCACCCTATCTACCTGGTTAATGTCACATGTCAAAAATCTGTGAGAGAGGAATAGTTTAGTATTGAGACTTTGTTAAGTTATATTCTTTCGAGACTTTCTTTATTCTCGCTGCCTATTTTTTAGACAGAACAATACTATAAAAGTGAGGGTGAATTTCAGTCAAAATTTTGGCATGTCCAAATGTTTTTCGCTTGTTTTCACAAGTTTCGTACAAAAGTTTATCACAGCCCCTTCAAATTTATTTAGAAGATACACAAATTTGACTGAGAATTGAGTTGGTGGCAAAGAAGTGACATCTGAGCTGAACTTTTTTTCTTCCGTCCCCGTTATTTTGATATGATCAATTTTGCATTTTAGTTTCTATTAATGATAATTTAAAATCTCACGTTTTTTTAAAATTTATTATTATTATTATTATTATTTTATAATTACTTCGATTTCATATTTTTTTCTATCCGAAATTTATTCAAAGCCATCAAGTGAACTAGCTGCACACACACATTTGGTTACTAATGAAGTAATGGATTCCTATTGGTGGAAACTCTTCAAATTTATCTCGATGATAATCTTGCAGAAGTTGATTTGGTTAATATACAGTTGTAATTTTAAATAGATAAATTTAAAAAAAAAAGTACAAGAATGGAAAATGTTAATTAGGAAGAGTTTGTGAACTTTCACACTCTTCCTGAGCCACCCCCGGACCATCCCTTAGCCACAGCCTCCAAGGTTACATAAGGAGACGCACCGCTACCGTAGAGTGCCCACGATCGGGTTTCACTTTCGGCCAATAAGGAACTCGTTAGTACGGGGGCGGCAGCACGACTACTTGGCCTGTCAACCTTCCATCACGGCTTGCGCAATCTGTGCGCATCCAGGAGAGAGGGGATGATCTTCGGTGAAGTGCATAAGTGCGAGAGGATTCGAATGCATCTGACTTAAGCTGGGTTGAGGAAACAAGTGTTAAGGCTATATGATTTTAGGATAAGTTTGTAAATAAATAAGTAAATATTTGAAATTTTTTTCAATATTCATTCATCCTTTAATAATGTTATGCCTCGAATTAATACTTCCTATTTTTTTTCTAATCAAATGCACATTTTTATTAGATGCAGAAATAAGCCAAGAGGCAGTAAAGATGAAAATTTAGTTGAAAGTTTATCCGTCAGAGTAAATGCTCGTTCAACTAGGCGACAACTCGGATGATTCGACTTTTACTGTAGATGACTGCAGTATTTTCACCTTCACGAATAATTTGAAACACAAAACACGCTTAACATATTCAAGTATCGTTTATCTCGTAGTAGAGAGTGAGTCCTGGAGAAGGAGAGTCCTGGAGAAGGTGAGTCCTGGAAAAGGTGGGGCCGGAGATAACCCGTGTAAGGACGTTACGGAAAGTAATTTACACCTCAACATGTCTATTTATCTCTCAGGTGACAGTTGAGATTGTGAGAGGGTACGCCCGTGAATTTTATGTTGAACAATATGCAAAATAAGGGAATGTGTACGAGTATTTTATTTGTTTCATGATTATTGATGGCTATCGTAGAATAAACCGACATAGAGATAAAATCAGAGTTAAAATTTAGTCGAATTGATAATACTAGTCGAATTTTATCAAAGTAAATTTTTATACACTATTTAGCTTATTGCTTTTAGTTATAGGATAAATGGAAAAATATTTAAAACCTTACAACTGCAAATTTAAAAAAAAAAAATAGGCACACAGAGAAAAAAATAATAGAAGAATATAGATCATTTATAGATTTTCAGCTTCCTCACTTCACTTCAATTTTGTTTTATAATTTATTAATGTTCGATAATTTGGATATTAATTAATTAATTATTTCTTTTAGTTTTAATATAAATGGAAAAATATTTAAAATCTTACAACTGCAAATTTGAAAAAATAAAATAGGCACATAGAGAAAAAAATAATATACGAAAATATAGCGAAGCCCGGGATGTGAGAAAATCGCAAAATCCGATAAACAAAATTTAAAAAAAAAAATATTAGTTAAATTTTGTTTTTATGATTTTTTTTATCATCTATTTTATAAATTTTGTCTATTATTCTTTTTCTTTTTTTTTTTTAATTTATGAGGCAAACAAATAATAGGCGTTAATGACTGGTATTACCCCTGGTATTACTGAGGGTATTACCCCTAAAACGACAATAAAACCCAAACATAGATAAAAAAATAATAAATAAAGAATACAATTCTGCTTGTGTTCTAAGAATAAAAAAAAAATGTATTAAACTTGTTCAAAGTTAATTATATTCAATTTTAGCCCAGAATGCCAAATCTAAAAGATGAATGAGTCTCAAAGGATTTTTTTTTATCGAAGGTGAAATTTATTATTCCGAACGAACCAGTTATTTTAGCCATTATCTAAAGGCGATTCGGGACCAAAGGTTTAACCCAATTCATTCAATTACTAGCTAGATAAATCATCACATAACAAACGATACACTTGCAGGTTTCAGGTTTTATAGAACGGAAACACTGCCTAAAATCTAGATGAAGCAGTTTGGAAAGCGGAGCCCGAGGCGTACGAAAAACGGATAATATTCCAAGATGACGATACAGCGAAACTTTCTAGGCTCACACCGAGGCATATTCTCCAGAAGAAATAAAGATATTGAAGATTACACGGGAGGTTTCTGACATGAGGAGGACTGAGGTGCGGAGGATTTCTCCAGCACTGGAGCCTGCATTTCGATTATCGTTGCAGAGGCGGGAAAAGACCAGCCTATTTGTCGAAAGTTGAGGAGTGTGTGCTGAGAGGAAAACGGTTTCTCTTCACACCTACTCACAGTCCATCAGGTTCAAGGGTGGGCAGGTCCTAGACTTAACGAGAACGGAATTAAAGGTTCAGCTGATAACTGCTTCAACGAGATGCAATCTTCAACTGGCTTCAGCCGTTAATAGAATACTGATGTGAGGGCGAAGGAACTGCATCATAAAAGAAGAAGCTAGATGATTCATATCCAATCATAGCTGAATTCAAAGACGGAATGAAATCTTTAAGTACGGTGGCATAGTACCCTACAGTGATTGCCAATGAATAGCGATAAGAAGATTTTAATTAGATAACTTGGTCACTAATTTAAATCAATTTTAAAAACAAGTTATTTCTTCTCAACACCGAACCGAATATGAATTTGAAATTTATAATTGTATTTCCAAAATAATAAATAATTTAATTTAACATGGAAAAAATATGAGATGTATCGCACAGTCTCCGCAGAAAAAACTTCCAGAAAAAACTATTTGGACCGTTTTCAATTTATTTATTTGGTAGCGAATGCAATAAAATTATTTTATCAATATCTGTTTGTGGTCTTTCAATAGTAGCCTATAAGATTGGTGCTACCTTTGCCAGAATAAAAGAAAAACATCTTGATCGAAACGCTAAGTTAACTCAGTGCAGTGAAGATAATAGCAGGCTACATGATAAATATAAATAACAATGGCATAAAAAATTAAAACTCAAATTACATGCAAAATAAAAAAACATACACACAAAAAAATGATAACATAAAATTAATAAAACAATGTATTTATTTATTTAATATTTTAAAATTTTAAGAATTTTGTGAAACAGAAAAATAAACTACTGTTAAACTCCAAAGATAAAATGATTATTAACGAGGCAGAGTTTAAAGGACGGAGTGCCGTGCCCAGAATTGAGGGGCACATTGAAAATTTTAATAAAGAACATTTTATAATATCATTACCAGGAATCTGGAGTAATATTAAATTATATTATTTTAAATTCTTTAATTATCTAAATTTAATTTGATTCGTTAATTAATTTAAATTATATTATTTTAATTCGTTTTTTAGAGATCTATTTCCTTTTTTATTGAATATATTTTCTTTTTAAATACCAATCAATTCCGTTTAGTTCATTAAATCTTGTAAATAAATTAGCACACCTCCGATTATCCGATAAAGCTAAAATTTGTACAAATGCATAAAATTGATTACAAGAAAGCATTATGGTGCAACTGATATAGGCTGATTATGATGATGGATCAGCTAAGAAGAACGACTTGGCTGATTTTGAGAGATCTTTGGAACTCGCGTTTCTTATAAGACTGCTAAAGATTTATTTGTGGTATATTAGCCAATACTTTTTTTTTAGAAGGTAAGGGTTATCAGCTCTTCAGAATGCAGTCTAAAAACAGCCACGAATCGTCAGAAAAATATTAAGGTTAACTATATAATAAAATTAAGCCATGATTAGTTAAAGGAAACCCAACGTATCAGTTGAAAAGAAATGGCCGCAGAGGTTTCTTGGCCATACATAAAACATCTCCAACTCATTAGACCTCTTCCCAATTTGTCCCCCAGTCCTGAGTGCTGCATTATCAACTCATTATCTCTTATTCTCAGTCAGTGTCTTTGCCCTTCTACGGTGTCCTCTTCCTTTCCAAGTCTTGTAACAGGATGACTTCACTCAAAAGTCGGTCCTCAGTTTCTATTTTAGTAAAAAGGGTTGAAACACGCTCTACCAATTATATACAAACCAGAGCTATCTGTATTAAAAGAATTCCTAGCTTTTTCAAGTATAAATACACCCATGTCAAAGTGCAACAGCCTTCTAATTTATAAAAAAAAACAATAAATTATCACACTATCATTTATTATTTCCAGACAGTAATATATTAAAAAAAAAAAATATTTTTTTTTTTTTTAAAGATCTTGGTATATTGATTCCAAAACACTTTATAATTCTCCTCTATCTTCATAAATTACTGAGATATGGGCGTATGAAAACTTTAATAGACCAGCTTGATAACTTGAAATGAAATGGCGGATGGTAATGTCGAGTTCAAAGGAACATCCTTTTGGTAATGACTTTGCTGTAAAATAAATTATTGTTATATTTCGCACTCGGTCTCTTCTTGTCTTCCCTTCATTCTTTTTTATACCGCATCTCCATGGCTTGAAGTTAGCTCTTCTACTTTGTGGTGAGAAATAGAAAATAATTAACTAAAATGGAGACAAATCGCTTTTCGTGAACGGAGTAACCAACTTGGTTACTTCCTGAACCACTTCCTTGTTATTTCTAGATGCAAAATGTTTGAGAGCAAAATTTTCAATGTTCCTAATTCTATCATAAATAAAATTATCACGTATATAAGATCTTGGTATATTTTATATGTTGCAGATTTGTCTCGAAACATTACATTATAAATTGGATAGCCACAAAAACCCAATATTTCACCATTATATCCATTATATCAGCAATGTATCCGCCAAGGCTACTCAACAAAAGATGTCAACCAAACCTTTTGGCATCGGGCTATCATAGGTGTGACATCAACGGGTAGTTTCTTCACAAATCAATGACATGTCATACAATTTTTGCACATCATACGCATTTTTGTATTGAAATGGATGCGAATAATAATAGATGATAAATTCTAATATAAATTTTATAATTTATAATAATAAATTAAAGAAGTGTAAATTACCTAAAATGTTTATGCTAATGATTTTTACTTCCTTGTACGAAGTAAAGGAAGTATTGTAATCGCGAAAATTTTCGGTTTTCAGATTTCGACGGAAATATCCAATTTGAGCATCCCTGAATCCATTTTGACTAATTTCGTCGTGGCGTCTGTACGTACAGTCGTATTTCGCATAACTCAAAAACGGTTTGCCGTAGAAAGTTGAAATTTTGTATTTAGAATTTTTATTTACGTACGAAAAATACGTACTTAGGATTGTTGTAAAATCTAGTTGTGAACCTCCCTTTTTGGCCACTGCTTGATCACCGGAAGTGGTACTTTCATAAAAAAAATTATTAAAATATAATGTAAAACATCTCAAATTTGGTAAATAGGACTTTTATATCGATATGAATGTATTTAATAGATTTTGGTTCAAATTGGTGAGCCGAAAAGGGCACTTTACTTGAAGTTCATAATAAGCTTACATCAAAAATTATATTTAAATTAAATACATAAATCATATGTTTCGGTAATAAAGGTTACAAACGCGATTTGGTTTCCAATCCAATTAAACATTTTTATTACTTGTTTTACGTGTTAAAATTGAATGTAAAATACTGGTTTTCTTCCCCATTTTTGAGATCAACAAATCTGCAGGAGGAGAATAAGATATTAGTTAAGTGGGTTTTTCCGCTTAAAATGTCGAAACTGTCGATTTCCAATGCTTTATCTCTTGATATTGACAATTTTAATGTTGCCACGGAACACGAAGAAATCTCTTCGAAACTAATTACCTACTGAAGGAAAACGACATATAATAACGGAATGAGACCTCCAGAAACAAGAATGTCTGTGTGTGTGTGTGTGTGTCAATAGATGGAAGTCGTGACGTCGAATATAGTTTTTAATGCAATCTTTGGGAACTAGTAACCAAATTCAGTATCACATTTTGAGCCACGGATTTATAATTTAATAGGCGTACAACGAAGTCATGTGTTGTCCACATCAGATATTTTTGTTTGGCAGTTCCGTTTTGAAGTGAGCGCGAATCGAACTTATGAGACGAAATATCCAATTTAGTTTATTGAGTTTTTTTTTTTTTTTTTTTTTAATTTCCAGAAAATATTAAATAAAAAGTTGAAATTCGTAATCAGCATCGAAAAATCATAAATGAGCAAATTTTCAGAACTTTCCTCGGAGACCCCTTTATAAATAGTCCCTACTTGACTATTTAAGCATATGGATGAACGGTGTAGTAGTATTTAGACATTAAGAAACTATTTTTCTCATCATATCATGTATGATGTATTTTCATTATGAATAAATGAAGTTAAGTGAACTATTGTATTAAACGATAATTCTATATCCCTAAAAAATGATTGCCTGCCCCCATTCCTCCAATCCTGATAATATTATAAAAGCCCTAAACACACAAAGGAGCAGGAAGAAATATAAGTTTCCGTGTGGCTTGACAATGAGGGTTTATCGATAACAACTATTGACGCCAAGGTTTTTGATTTCACTTTGTCACTTCCTGGCTCAACGTATTTAAATAATTCGATCAGACGAACCTTTTTTAATTTTTAAAACTAATTTTTATGCATTTGATAATGAGCTAGAAAAGCAAACAGCTTAATGGTACAACAGTAAAAAAAAAATTGTTAGTATCAAGGAATCTGCCTGAGATCGAATATAAGCAGAATCTGATACCATAGAGCTAAATGAATCATTCATAATAAAGATCAAATTATTTATTTATATATTTTTTTCTTATCATATGTAAGTCTGTTAGGATGTACCATAAAATCCTAACCTTTAGAAACCTAAGCCTCTATTTGAGTTTTGAACGCTAAAAATTGGAATATATGAACGTGTAAAATTTATTCATCAACCTCTTATGGCCCTAATGAATATGAGCGAAATAATAATCTCAGATTAAATGGTATAAACATTGTAAAATATTTATAATAAAAAAATTAAAACTTAATTTCTCTAATATGTATTGCTGTATTTTTGCCGGCCATTCAATCCTGAAAACTTTTCATGAAATATTTTCGAAAATTTAATAACTTTTTTTTTTCTTCGATTCTTATTCGTCCGAAACGTTGAAAAATACAGTAATAACAATTGTTTGTATCAATTTAATACTCTCTACCCTTATCCTAACCGTTTTTTTCTTGATTATTTTTCGAATCGATATTAAAAGATGTGGCTATATTATCGATTATAATGAGTCACCCCACATGATATTGAACTTCATTATCTTAAGAGTAAATACAGTTTCATCAATACCAATACACAGATAAAAATTCTCTGTTTGTTCAATGATAGAGACAGATCAACACAAAGCCACGCCCCAACAATAATGAAAATTAAAAAATTTCGGAACTCCTAAATTTTTTCTTTTTTCTAATAAATGAAATAAAATCAGAAATGAAGAACTGAAGTGACAGAGATTGGCAAAAATGCCTCATTGTCAACAATATCGTATCCTTGGAAGATAGTATGGGCAATACAGCGTTCCAACAGAATTATATATACCCAGAATAATGTCAAAGTTGAGTAAACGCAGAATGCGCTGCCAAAATACGGTTTTAACCCAGATAAAAGCCTACTGATTTTCTGCCGACTAATTAAGAGAAATGTGTAGGTGTTAGTAGATTTCATTCCCCCATATAAATATCATAATAAATACTGTTTCCCATTATTTCATGTGAAATTGGGTTTGAAAAAAGTGAATTCTTTTACAAAGACTACATTAAATTTGAATTCTTAAAATTAAAAAAAATTGACTTCACATCATCATAAGCTGATCGGAAAAAAAAACTTGTCTGTTTCTTAAAGAATGCTAAAATACGTATTTCTTTTCCATATATGAAGGCAGTTGCAAATTACTTGACAACATTAAGAAATAGATTTTTCTTTTCTTATTTATTACAGAATTAAAACTACTTAACACCAGTGAGGACTTGCAAAATTTCTTCCCGGATCTGTGGTAGCAATTAGAATTATTATTTTAAGTCCTTGAGATTAACAATCGTGAACTTGCATTTCTCGAGCTAATATTAGTCCATGTTCAGGAAGCGATCGAAGGTAGAATGTCGTTTACTATTCCTTCCTGGTATGGTTTCAGTTCGTTCGACGAATTTCAAAACGTTTACGGACCTTTTAAGAATTGAGTCAACAAACTGAAACCATTAGCAAAAGCGGTTCGTTTGAGGGATTCTCTATGCCCGTATTGGGAAAGAGAAATGTGGCTAACCGAGTGAACAGGCCCGTTTGTGCTGTTTTCTAAAGCGAGGCGATGGTCCAACATATATGGTGGCTTCAAAAGAGTCATTGCGTGTGAGATATTAACGAGAAGAAATTGACATCCATAATTGTGAATTGTTAAATATAGTATAAATGGAAAAGCCGCTACTTTACCAGTGTTATTTCTAAATCTTTTTCATTTCAAAAGGAAAATCTCACTCAATTTTCGGATCGAACTAAATTATATAGTAAAGAAAACTAAAGCCTAAAGAAAAAAACGGTATTGCTTAGTTCCCGCTGGATCATTGTGTCTTCAAACCTATATGTTAGGTGATGATTTTCAATCAGAGGATATAAGTAATAATAATAAAAAGCAGGTCTAACAAACAGAGCTCGTTGAAAATTATCTACATATCATGTAGTGGTATCGGTATGTAGATGACATTGTATGCCTATGGTCAGGTACGAAAAGACAAATAAACAATTTCTCAGAGGAAATAAACGAAATTCACCCCTAGATTAAATTCACATTAGAACTGAAAAAAAACAAAAAACTTTTTAGATTTAGAAACCTCAGTAAAAAACAAATAAACAAGAATTTGGAATTTACCAGAAACCCACCCACACGGATTTCGTTATAAACGATGAACCGATAGCACATAAACTCGCAGTCATCAATGGCATGATTAGAACTGATTAGAACCGTCATTTTGAACGTAACATTATATGAAAAGAACTATAATAAAGAAATTGAAATAATATATTCCATAGCAAAAAATAACGGGTACAATAAAACCACTATCAAACTTTAAATTTAAAAAAAAACAAATACAAAAAAAAGACAATTAATGTTTTATATTCAACAACCCCAAAAGATAGGCCCATCCCGAAACATTATGTCTTGATTCCATATTACGGCCCTATAGCCACCAAATTCGGAAATGAATTTAAAAAACTAGGATTAAACCCTGCATTTAAAATATTTCTCTTCTCCAATTGTGCAGTCAAATACACGGGAAAAACTGTAAGACCACTAAATCAGAGATTAAAGGAACATATACGTGCATATTATAATAAGACAGAGAATTCCAACTTTGCAATTCATTTGAATGAAAAAAAAAAAACACAAATTCATCAAAGACTCAGGAGTTAAATTAATACATCACGTTGAAAGCAGCCTCAAATTAAATATATATGAAGCACTCGAAATAATAAAATGCTTCAAATCCAATCCAGATTTTTGCTTAAATGACCAAATAAATATCTCCAATAGTCCAATCTTAAATTTATTCCCATCCATAATAGAAAAAATAATTATTCACCGGAATTACTGGAAAAACTCCGGCCCGTAAACCGTTTACCTGTAAACACCCCTTTATTTCATTGTTAGTTCATTGCCAGAAGAAACCAGTACAAACTTTTCGGTTTGATATAATCAATTTAAACCTTTTGACATCTTCATGATAGTATAGAAGAATCAATCTAATCACGGTTTGATAAATTACATACCACTTCTATAAATTTCTTTTATTGAAAAGTAGTTTCGAATGTCATTCATCCTCAGTTATGATCAAATAAATATCCCCAATAATCCAATCTTAAATTTATTCCCATCTATAACAGAAAAAACAATTACTCACCGGCATTAATGGAAAAATCCTGACCATTAAACCGTTTACCTATAAAAATCCTACCTACCTTTCGTTCATTGTTAGTACAATGCGAGAAGAAACCAGTACAAATTTTTCTGTTTGATATAATCCAATTTAAACCTTGATGAGTACCGACATGTATTTGATTTCTTGTCTTAATTAAATTCATGATTCATAAATGTTTTACAATATTGATTTATATTAATAAATTTTAATATGTATAATAATACCAAACTATATTTTGAATTGCTAATTTTTGAATTTTTTGTGTGTTTTTAGAACTGAGGATGAATGTATAACATTCGAAACTAATTTTCAATAAAACAAATTTATAGAAGTGGCAAATAATTTATCAATCCCTAATTTAAACCTTGGTGAGTACCAACATGTATTTAATTTCTTGTCTCAATTAAATTCATAATTCATAAATGTTTTATGATACTAATTTTATATTACATTTAATTTAATACGTATAATAATACTAAACTGTATTTTGAATTGCTTATTTTTGAATTTTTGTGTGTTTTTAGAACTGAAGATGAATGTATAACATTCGAAACTAGTTTTCAATAAAGCCAAATTATAGAAGTAATAATTTATCAATCCCTAAAAATACAATAAATATAAATACATTTTTTGAGTGATTCGACATTGATAAAAAGTCGATTTGTATTCTGCCGTATTGTCCATTGGGACCAAGGAGCTGAGTAAATTAAGTTTGGGTTTGAAGCTATTTGCCTCGTCTTCAGTTTACCCAATATCGACCTTCTTGGAGTCTATCTTCTTTCCCTACAACTAAAAAAATTATAGCACCTTAGAAGGTCTATGTAAAAAAAGGAGATTATATGATATAAAATAACGTTGGTTCTAATACACGTAAGAACACCGCGGTTAATTCATATTGCTTCAAATTATATTCGCTCGAAAATTTGAATAAAGGGATTTTCAAAAGTGCTAAAACCGAATCTAAAGCCAGTTTTGGATAAAAAATTCTTTTAATATCCTTACTTCATAGAAGAATACCATTTTCATTGCATATAAGTCAAATCGCTTTAAAATTCAATTTTCTCATTTTAAAAAATTGGACCACTCTAAAATTTACTTAAAGTCAACTATTAAAAAGGATATCAAAAATTAATTATTTATTTTAATATTTTGGAAATATTCGTCACTATTGTGCTTTACGGATAAGTATTTAAATTTTGTCTCATAAATATTAGACTGAAATGAGTTACATAAATCAATATATTTCTCCAATCATAATATTCATAACTAACTACATATAATAAATAAAAGAACCTTTCAAGTATGAGCAATGTTTTAAACACGCAATTGCTCTGCTTAGAGTAAACTATTGTCATAGGGAATAAAATGACTGGCCTTTTTAGATTTATTACAACGAGGCTAACCTACTTCCAGAGTTTTAACTGTTCAGAATTATTATGCAGGCACATTCCTGTGGTATGGAATTCGCTCACGCAATACACCACGCCTTAAAGAGTCTGAGGAGTTAAGCATTTCTTCTGTATAATAATATAAACAAAATTCAATCCGTGGCTTGACAAGCCAATATTGATTAACCAAACGCAATTTTCCACGTACTATATACGTACTCACCTTATTATCCTCGTTAGCACATATGTCTGCTAATTACAAATTCGATTACGATGGCTTTCAAATCTATATCTATCTTCAGGATTTGGGTATTTATAATATAAATGCAATATAATATGAATATAAATGTTCACTGAGTTTTTATTTACTCCTAGTTTATAAATGAATATAATATTTATCAATCATTTTCACTTAAACTGTTTTCCTAAGTTTTATTTTACACATTTCACTGTGATGACCGTAAGTAAATGCAATAAAAAAAAAACCGACACGCCCTGGCTCCAGTATACACTATTTTCATAGAGAATTCATTACCATCAGAAATAAATATGCTGATATTTAAAAATCTTTAATTTTTTAATGTTTATTCCCTATTGGTAATTAATTGATATTGAGGTCAAGAAAGAAAAGCTATAAACAATAATAGGTTCCTTTATTTCAAAGCACTTTCAGAATAACCAGTTGAGTTCTTTGCACAGTAGACCTCTAAAAAAAAAAATCTAAAATCTGTTCTTTATTGCAGCTTTTAAGGTTAAGCCAAAGGAAAAGCCGACATTGTTTCTAAGGATACCGGACATCACAATTCGTTCGAATTCAAATCTCAATATATATATTTTGAATATTTAATTATCAATCAATCTAATGTATTTCCAAAATTTTTATTTTTTTTTGTATCCCTTTATTCTAATTAATAAAAATAAATGTGACTTTTAATAAACCTCTTATTTTATTTTTCGACTATTGTTCTGTTTTGTTTAGCTGATGTCTTAAAATAATAACTCAGCAACCTCTCCAAGGCGGTTATCATCATATTATATTTTACTATAATATAATTTTGATTCGCAGCTAATCTTGACCAAAAACTAATTCATTTTGCAATTAAAACTAACTGGCAATAATAGCAATTCCTGCCCCCTTGGTTTCTATACTTAAGACGGCATCATCTGCAATGTGCTGGTACAGTTTTACCGACTACGTTTTTCGTAAATCGGAGAAAACTCACCTTAATCAATACCTTTATTAATAGGGATACAGGCCAGATGCTGTTTATTCCCTCGTTATAAAATACATCACTAACTTAGAAGATCTAAACATGGGAGAGCGAGGAGTTATTAGTCAACTGTTAATAACTTATTAAGTGAAAAAACTGGTGCAGTTCGTGCAACACACAACTTTCTCTTACCACCCTATAATAATAATAATAATAATAGATTTAACTTAATTTTAAAGAGTTCACATAAACTCTACTCGAAATAAACTCAGCAGAATCCACTTCTTCAAGTATTTTCTCACAAAATAATAATAAATAAATTAGTTTTTAAGCAAATTTATTACTACAATTCTGCACACTAAATATTTTGGGTTGTCAAACAGAAAATCACTACTATATATTATTACGGTAGTATAGATCCTTTTTCCGGCTCTCAGGAGCGATGGATTTTGACGAATGAGGTATCAAAAGAAAGGGAATTTCACGGAGAAGTGACGAATCCTGATTTTGATTCTTAAAATCTTACAAGGGCTTAAATAAAAGTGATGAAAAAACTGGAAGGTTTCAAAGATTTGACGACTGAGAGTCGGCGGATCGAGACGGAATAAGTTGGGTTTTAAAGATTTTGACGCGGGCATCAAGATCATATACGCTCCTATGGAGCGTATTGGTCCAGCGTTTTAAAGCTTAAAAACCTACCGTTTTCGAGATAACGCACGATATAAGACCACATATTCCCTATGCTATCTTGCGTATGTGCCGTTGTCATGGCAACTTTATATCAATTTGAGTCTGTTTACAAACACTTTTAATGAGTGGGAAATTATATATTGTTTCCCATGTCCAACCCTAAAGGGCACTGTTATATATTACTACTACATGTAGAAAATGGTATAGCTGAATCTAATTGCCTAACGGCTAAATTGAAGAGATGATTTCCAGTGGGGTAAGCTAATTACTTATTAAGTATGAATCGTAACTTCAACATAGTCAGTACAAACTATGTAGATACACCAAATCTGAATGTTAAATAAACTTTGTTGGTAATATTATATTGTTTACACGAATAAATATCTTTCCCGAATATCGCTTATACTTCTAATGTATTAGGGATTATGCGAGAGTTCTCGCTGGGGTATACTAGTATATTTTAAAAGTTCCGGTTTAGTTTCCATGGAAATTCCATTTAGTTTCCATGGAATCATTTTGTTACCATTAAATAATATGATAGTAAAAATACACCGTTACAGAGCGTTTAGTTAACAATAGGTTGGCTGCTTGGTGGGAGGAGGGTTCGGTCGCATTCGTCTCTTTCCGGACGCGCTCGGCTTTCCATCAAGGATCTAGTAGTGCTTATGAGATACACTGTATCTTTACTAATACAGGCTCGATTTAAATAATCGTTTTTTTTTTGTTTTTTAGGGAATTTAATTACCTTTTATATGATTTCATACAAAATGTACCATAAAATGCTCACTTTTTGAGTTATGCGCAAATTAAATTTTCTTTTCGCTATAACTTCTTCCTCTGCAATTCCACGATGAAGTACTACATGAATGAAAAGCTAAAGGGCTTTAAGGAGAAGACTTTCAGCAAGTTTCATCAATATCGTTTGAGCCGTTTTCGAGAAAATTGTAGAAAAATGTAAAATCGATGATATAAAGTGACACTTCCGGCCAGTCGATTTTGACGAAAAAGTGAATATAATACATGAATATACCTACCTTAAATACGTAGTTTCAATTTCGTACGACTTTTCATTTTTGAGCTAGGCTGTTCACATACACACGTACACACAGACCATTTTCAGCGAGTCTTTCAAGCGAGACTTGGTTATTTGGACTTAGGGGACCTTAAAACGTGTGTTTCCGTTGAAAACTCGAATTCGAAAATTTTCACGATTGCAATACTTCCTTTTACTATATATTTCATATATAGTTAAGGGAAAGTAAAAATAACAACCATTCAATTAAAATTTCTAAAGCCGAGATATCCTTCAGATTTTTTCTCCTAATCGAAATTTCATCTCTCTTTAATAATAAAATACGCAAAAGTGACGTGATTCAACAGCTGCTGTATATAAAATAATACTATATGTAATTTTCAGCGGTTCCTTTTAAGTGTTATTCGAAATAAAATATAATCATACGATTCATGAATTTTTAATTAATTTTATTCAATTATTCGAGTTCATACCAACTCTGTCCTGAAAGTATATAATTCCAGTCGTGATTTCCGAGAACAGTTATAATCTCGTGGGAGGAGAAAATAACAATATATCAAAGATCAAGCAGAGGGAGAACTATTACATCAAAAAGGTCGAGTCAAAATGAACTTAGTACAAAGGTCAATATTGCCTCGACGAAATTGAAATTTTCGCAAAGAGCCCATAACGGGCAACAACATTTTCCCTCCTCATTGAGGTCAAGTCTTTCCAGTCACAAATTAATTTCATCGGTGCTTGAAAGCCCGATAAAGTTCTATAAAAGTTCATTCGACCACGACTTTTCCACACGAACGTGTACCACGGCGAGAGTCCGGGTTTCAAGGACAGTCGTAGGGAAAGAAAACGAGAACGGAAAGGAAAAGGAGAAATAATCGAGGAGGAAGAAAAGATGGCTTCGAGATAGATATCGAATAAAAAAAAAACTCGATAGATCGTCTGTCACAATAATCTCATTTTTACGATTCCGTCTGATATCGCTTACCGAAGGCTACAAATTAAAGGGGAAAAAAATGTATTTTTTTCTTTCTGTAAATCAAATTATAACGATTTAGAACTCGAGAAAGTTATAGGCAATGCAGTGGAATCTATAAACCTTTAAATTTCTGGTAAATTATTGTAACAATCTACGCCGGACGCAATTATGTTGTTAACATATGAAACGCTGCGTTTAAATTTCTCATATATAGAATGCATTTCTGAGCTCGATCAATAGAAGCGTCAACGTTGAACATTCGTGAGTGGGGGGCGTAATAGAGAAGATTTTATTGCAAGTGAATTTGCTCTCACGAGTATGAAACTGTCTTGACAACGATTACAGACACCAATCTACAACCTATCTGTACACTGTATCTGTAGCGTTTCATTATATGAAGGACTTGGAGAAAGAAAGTGACACACAATTATGAAATATTTTGTACAAAACGCTATTTTGTCTCTCTATATTATTATGTTAGTTTGCGTACATTCAATTAGGGTCCTATTATCTCAAGGAATGTACCCAAATACTCATAAGCAAAATATTTGCGTTTTGTACAAAATACTCACAAACTTCAAAATAGTGGCTAGTCGCATTCTTGCCCCAAGCTCTTAATGAATGAATTAATGAATTAAAATGAATTAATTAAAATACAAAATTGAAGTAAACAGTTATAAATCCTTTTAATTTCAGTTTTTTTTTTGATACATAAAATGAATATAAATTGTCTACTGTATCACAATACACCTATCTCTAGATTAAAATATATTAATGTGCAACTTTACATATACGACTACAAACATTCTTAATAAAAAATGAAAGAAAGAAACATATAAAAAAGTTTTGAGTGTTTCACTTATGAATTTTATTCAAACAGGTCTGGGGAATTAATATACAAACAAATAATTTAGACGATGGATTAATGTTCAAAACCCCTCCCCTCTCCCTGATGACGGAGAAATGATTTGAAAGGTAGAGTAATAGTCATTGTTTGCATGAAAATAAATTAAAATTAGAATTATTACTGTATAATATGATGTATATACATAATGAATAATTAGCTTGTTTTAATCTTAATGTTGTTTTCAAATAGAGATAAATATGGTGCTAGACACTGAAAGCTTCTCACAATGGAACAAAATATAATGAATTTGAGACTGTGTATGATAAACTACATTTATCAATTGGAAACTAATCCTAAGGATTAATAAGTATGATATGCATTTTTTTTATATTAAAATTTTCATTTCAACTTTCTCTCACAGGAATACTCAAAGCTTCAAAACTATAATTATTTAAACAGTGAAAATAATATCACATAGAAAATCAATTTACAATCGCAGATAAAAATTCATTCTTCTGTTTTAGTCAAAATTTTAACTCTTATCATCTAGTGAACTTATTGAATGTCTTTAGTTGATTTAAAAAACATGGTCCCAACTATTTATAGATTGAGAAATTATCAATCTTTCGAAAAATGTCTAAATTTCAGACTTCTTTTGAGACTGTACAATACTCCTACCACACTCCGTCGTCGGCCGGGTGTGGGCAATATTGTGCCGTTACCCCCGTCGCAACGCCAAGGCTCGAGAAAAAAAATTAATCCACAACCTTTTTACTCACCAAACCATTAAAAATAAAATACAATTATAAAAAAAATCTAACCAAAAAAAAAAAAAAAGGAAATCGTCTGTTATTAAAATTATTAAATCGTCTGGCACAAAAAAATAATTAAAAATTCTTACTAAGACCGTTAAGTCACTTGAACAAAAAATAATGATAGTTAAAAAAAATTAATTTAATTATTAACAAAAAAAAAATACCTGCCGGAGGTAGTTTCGAACTCAGAGCCTCAGTGTGACCCTCTATTGATATATCCACTAAACCCCTTGAGAGACGTAGTTCACATGGACATTTCTAAATTTTCCATGGTAAAATATAATAATATCAGGACAATATAATAAACGAAATAAAATACCTTGTTTAAAAACAAATATACATAAATCTTTTATTAACCAATAAAAAATAAAAACATTAAAAACAAACAAATGAAACTATTTCAGCCGGACTAAAAAAAAAATTAAAATTATTATCCTTAGTTTAATGTATAAAAGAAATTAAATAATATACAAATCTGAAGAATTAGGTGGGGCAGCCAGTCCTATTTTCTTGGTTCTTCCTATTTTCCTGTTCTTCCTTTTTTTTCATTTCCTTCTCAGGAAATTCGCTATACACTCTCGTGTGACGCGAAGCTCTAATGTTTTGGACGCACACAAAAAAATATCCGGTTAAACCGTACAGAACAGACACAAATTCCGCACCTCGTGGACTTCAATAAAGGCCCACCCCTATCGTCATCTGTCTGCCCCCACCCGGTGAGATCTCTGATCCCTGCATATCACACAGCTGTTTAAGGATCGTAATTAAATCTATAACATAACTTACAATTATTTATTTTACTTCTAATATTACGTCCTCACGATGTTTCTCTTTAGTGGTTCGTAATAATTACAATTTTTAAAAAAATAATAAAATAACTTCTATCTATAGTTTAGAGCATAACGAAATTTTTTAACGTAACAATAAAGCAGATAAATGTATGAATTTGTTTACACGTGAATATTTTTTCAAGTAAAATATATAAGACAGTAAAAAGAATAAATTAGTCAAATCTATCAGCAGATGACAATGAATCTCTAAAAGAACGCATCATCAATTAATTGCGAAAATTAATTACTCATCGAGATCATTGATTAGCATCGAATATCCGGGTCGGAGATGCTGTCCTTGACGATGAAGGGAAGATAAAACGTCCAACAGGAAAGGTCTTACTGACAGGTGAGATCTGGAAGACACTACTTGGTCCTACGCGGCAAGGACATGGCTGGCCGAATGGTGTTCGCTATAAATAGCAGACCGGTCCTATGGTCTGCTCCTCGCTCCTCTAGCACACCTCATTCTACGGGGACAAAGGAATTTATCAACATTACAGATAATATTATCGAAATGTAATAAATGTTGATAATACTAAAGCAACTGTTCATCTCAAAATGAATGGAATACATACAAATGAAATAATCTAATTAACTACAAAGAAAATCAAAGCATTCTTTTTTTCGTTCAAAAATTAGCCACATAGCAACATCTTTTAATTATGTAGAGTGTTCTAATAATAAAAATACTTTATAAAATAATTAAGATAAAATTGTAGCCTCTTACAAAAAATATCTGATGTGGACAACACATGACTTCCTTTTACGCCTATTAAACTGTAAATCGGTGGTTCAAAAAGTGTTCCTGAATTTGGTAACTAGTTTTCGAAGATTGCAAAATCTCAAAAATGACACTCGGCGTCGTGGCATACATCTATTTACACACACGCACACAAAAACTCTTGTTTATGGAGGTCTCATTCTGTTGTTTTCTTTCAGTAGATAACAAGTTCCCAAAAGATTTCTTCGTGTTCCGTGACTGGAAATCGACGGTTTCGACATTTTAAATGGAAGAATCAACTTAACTTATATTTTATTCTTTTGCTACAAACTTGTTCAACTCAAAAATAGGGAGAAAACAAATTATTTTACACTAAATTTTAAAACTTAAAACAAGTGATAAAAATGTTTAACTATAGTGGGAAAAAATCGCGTTTTTAACCTTTATTACCAAAGCATATGATCTCTGTATTTAATTTTGATATCATTTTTATGTTTTAAGTTTTTTATGTAAAGTACCTTTTTCGGCTCACTAATTTTAACAAAAATCTAGTATGTTATTTAAATTGATATGAAAGTCTTAATTATCAAATTTGAGATGTTTTACATTATATTTTAATATAATTTTTGATGAAAGTCTAATATGACCTTCAAGTAAAGTACCGCTTCCGGTTTTCCAATTTAGACCAAAACCTAGTACGTTATTTTAATTAATATATAAGTTATAAATACCAAATTTGAGAAGTTTTGCAAAGTATTTTAATATAATTTTTGATGGAAATCAATTATGACTTACAAGTAAAGTACCACTTCCGGTGATCATGCAGTGACCAAAAACGGAGGTTTACAACTAGATGTTATACTAATCCTAAATACAAAATTTCAACTTTCTACGGCTAACCGTTTTTGAGTTATGTGAGATACGAACGTACGTACGTACAGCCGCCACGACGAAACTAGTCAAAATGGATTCAGGGATGGTCAAAATGGATATTTCCGTTGAAACCTAAAAACCGAAACTTTTTGCGATTACAATACTTCATTTACTTCCTACAAGGAAGTAAAAAGAGATGCTAAGTTAGCGGTCAATAATTACAACTAAACGGAGTAAGAGTTAAAAAATAACAACAATAAGATCAAAGAGATAAAAAGCAGCCAGTCGTTATATTGAACTACCAATGTATAATTTTCTCTTATCAATTCAAAACTTATATGCCAAAATAATTTACAGTCGAACCTCTGTATATCGAACAAGAAGGTTCCTTGAAAAAAAAAATCGATATATGGAATGATCGATATAGAGAAAAATTGCAATTTTTCACCCTTTTTAGGCTAAAACGATTACAGCTATTCTTTAGGGTCAAAGAAGTATCAAAAACAATTTTTTAGGATTAAAGAAAAATAAAGCTGAACGATCATCAATAGCACTTATTTGAAAAATTGTACAATATACATCTGTGATTGCTGATTTTTTACAAACGTACAATTATAATTTAATAAGGGCATGTATTAAAAATATCCAAACATGCATAAAAATTAATTTTTTTTTTCCGCAAAATAGCTTCTAATATCTATTTGTGTATAATTCATAACCGAAGTCATGTTTAGGAACAATGTTCACAACAAGAGAGGCAAAGTTAAGCTGAATTTAAAATGGAAATTTCACTCTATATTATCTAAGAGATTCGAGGAATTAAGGTATTCCTGTACTTCTTCTGAACCAAGATCTTCCCCGAATTTCCACTGCTTTGCAAACCAGTGGACCATTTTGTTTTTCTTATTTAATTATTACCCATTCTTGTTTACGTAAACTAAGAGCTCTTTTTTATGACAGTCACATTTTATATTTTCTTAAATTAGAATTTTTTGATCGATATACAGAAATTTTATTCGATATACAGAATATTTTTTTCTTAAAAAAATTTAAGGTTCCTGAAAAAAGTTCGATCTATAGAGATTTTCAATATATGGAAGTTCGATATACAGAGGTTCGAGTGTATTTAGTTTTCGACATCTTGATTTATTTACAACCCAAAAAGAAATTTGGAATTAGATCTTAAGTATTTGTTAGAAATGGGCTGCTTATTAGTATAATCAGTTTCTTTGAACTGTCATTTCATTTTAACAGTTATAAATTACAAAGGGGATTGTAAAACTGAAAAAAAAATGTTCGCATTAAAACATTAGGTTCTCTATTGCTGTTAGTTTTGTTGACCGTTGATGGAATTTAAAGAAGAAGTTGATCGGGGGGTTGCGGCTAATGAAGAATACACTAAGAAGTATACCTTATTTTATTGTGTGCCAACGTTTCGGCCTAAGTATAGGGCGTCATCAGGGCAGAGAGGCGTACAGCCGAGCGCCAACTCAAGTTGTCATTGTTAAGTTGCTACTCGACTGTACGCTTTAAATCAGCTTCTTATTTAAATCAGGTTCTCTATTATTAATTAGATTGAGTTGAAACTTGGATGTTTCAAACTGATTAAAGAAAATGCTTGCTAGCTCAGCAGTCCAAAACAACTGGATATAGATCATCAGCCTGATTTTTTTTATAGTAATTTTTTAACCGTTTTGCCATAAAGATGTTAACCTTAACAGTTAATTTCGTAGCCCTAGACATGATCATGGTACTTGCTAGCATTTTGTTTTGTTTTTCCAATTTTATGTTGCCTTTGCGTTATCCTTTTAAATCAATTAATGTTATTTTTTCAAATGTTTTCTTTGAACTCCTAATCGTGATGCTGCTAAATTAGCTTTCCTAATGGACTAGCTGTTTATTCGAAATCTGGAGTTTTTAAAGAATTATAAAAAAAATTTAAGTAAGAAATTATCGAATATTCTACAACCTTACAATTTAGTTTTTAAAAGTAAGTGTTATTATAGCTAAGCATTTTTTTTAAAAATTAAATGAATTTATCGATTAAATTAAATTTTTAAATATAAAGATTCCATATGAAAAAAAAAATGTTTTATAAAATAAAAATTAAGTCATATGGGAAAGTCTCAACTTCCTAATTAAGATAAAGCTTAAATTGTGGTAAGCCGTTTAAAAGACCGCAAAATATTATTTTGTTTATTACAGATGGACATGATTATTGAGATGTTAATTGAAATGATATCAAAGTTTTGTTGTTTCTGCGAGAACTTTTTTTTTAACCATTTAACCGGAACACTTTGAGGAACACCAATTTAAATTGCCGAAGTTAGGCCTCTCTGCTTATCTCCTACTCTCCTATCCCATCATTTTAGGAGATTGATCCCAACTGTTTAAAATTTACGAAACATAGTCAAATATGTTTACAAAACGTAACAAACAAAATTTCTCAATGCAATAATCTTAATCGCTTCGGAAGTCATTTGATCAAACCAAAATATGACGCACAAACCGGCTTTTTATGATAAAATTCTCTCTTCAATAATAGTTCGAGAACTAAAGATTTTACTAAATAAAGTTTGATTCAATATTATTTTGAAAACACGGATTATACTGCTGAGTGATAAATAAATAAAGACCCAAACGTAAGCTGATAAGACTTCAGTACCGGACAGAAAGGCCAAACAAGTTACATGCGGTACTCGAAAGGCATGTAAGTATTTGTGAACCATTTTATTTATATGTCACATTTGTTTATTTCACATTAAGTATTTTATCGAATCAGAAAAAAAAAAAAAAAAAAAAACGACAGTTCAAGCCTTTTTTCTCCTAACAGGTCATTTTTGAATGTTGCCGATCGGAGATAAAAAACATTGCTTTGAGAATTCCTAATAATTCATATAGTGAACGCGGAGAAGTGAATAGCCCAAAAATAATTTGTTATATCTCCAGATAGAGTAAAGTGTAAAGATTGTTTAAAACAATTTTTCAACCCATAAGTCTCATTGGTATAAACAAAGTTGATTCTCTTTCTTATTTTTAATTCAATATTACTTACTTCGAGCATCTGTAGTACTGATAAATTGTATTTTGTAAATACATATCTTAAACATCTTTTTCGCCTTATTTTATTTTCTTCTTCTTCAACGTTTATTGAAAATAATATAGAAAGAACAAGATGAATAATAAATTTAAATTTCAAAAAAGTACTTCATTAAATAGCGAAACTAAAAATGAAAAAATATTACGAATATTGGTTATTAGTTGAAAATAATTGGTAAAATCAATTGTAAAATTTATATTATATGATGCTATAGTCTTCAGACAATACCTAAAGACTTAGCTAAAACTACGAAAATTGTGGCTGAAAAACAAAAAAAAAAATAAGGAAAATAAAACTGTCTAATATATTTATACAACAACTATTAACGTTCTTTTGAATAATATATTTTTGAAGTGATCAATAAGAAAATTATGATTGCTTTATAATTACACATATTTTATAAAATGATAAATAAGTGGTAAATACAAAATTCAAGATGATTAACATTATTCATATAAAGATAGCAAATTTATTTAATATTAATTCCGATAAGTATATTCAACTTTAAACAAACCCCATTTTTAAGGAAACATCTCATAAATTAAAAACACCAATGATCTTGAATGTCTTATTTGTTTATTTTTGAGAAGATTCCCTCAAGAATTGATTAATAAAAAGAACTTCCAATTACTTACTTACTTGAAGTTTTAAGAGAGCTTGAACAATTTATGTCTAGTAGCAAGTATTGTAGCAATGACATGAACAACTTGGATAACATTTTTTATTTAAGAATGATTAATGTAATGAAATATCAAAAATTCCATTTTTTAAAATTTAAGTTTAAACCTTAATAATGCATTTTAATGCCTGATAATTATTATTAATTTCAATGATAATCCGTCACGACCAATATCCAAGAAATAGAGATAAATTAAAAAATATCTGATGTGGACAACATATGACTTCCTAGTACGCCTATTAAACTATAAATCGGTGGCTCAAAAAGTGATCCTCAATTTGGTTACTAGTTTCCAAAGATTGCATTAAAAACGACACTCGACGTCGCGACATCCACGACGAAACTTGTCAAAATGGATTCAGGGATGGCCAAAATGGATATTTCCGTCGAAATCTGAAAACCGTAAATTTTCGCGATTACAATACTTCCTTTACTTCGTACAAGGAAGTAAAAAAAAAAAACTAACAATATAATGTGAACAGTTTCATTAAGGAGGTATAAGTTAGAAGAGAATAGTAATGGGACATTTTTCCCTGAAAGAAATAAGGAAAACATTAAATGTAATTAATTTAAAAATTTCGATTGAACATTGTTTTTATTTTAAAATCAACTTATGTTTGTTTTTTTTTCTGTATGTTATATTTTTATTATTGAAAGTTTAAATTTGATTTTATCTATAAGTATTGCGAATATTATCCAGGGTAATAAAAAGTTATTTTTATGATCTCTTGAAAGTGATCAATAGGTATGAAATGTTGGTGATAAGAAAAGAGATCATGAACCAAATACTGCTGAGTAAAACACTCTAGAATCAACAGTTAATTAATATTTTAATATTTAGTCCGAATTATTTATTATGATAGTTGTAAGTCCACTGAAAGATCCTCAAATAGGTTAGAAACCACGCATCGTTAAAAAAAAATTATATAAATAAATCAGTTGAAATCCGCATGATGATATAGAAGGATCAATCCTAATATAAAAGGTTATTGAAAACTAGTTTCGAATGTTATACATTCATCTTCAGTTCAAGGTTTAAGTAGATTATAATTTATTAATATTATAATAATATATTTTCTTATCTAATATTAAATATAATTTTCATCTAATAATAAAATTTAAATTAAACAAGATACGGAATAAAATTGTAATCACTATCTGGGAAAATATTCTCCGAACTGACACTGAAAGCATTTAAGAGCTAAAAGAATAAAGGAATCCAATAAAAGACGTAGGTAATAGTAATAAAGTTTACGATGGATGCACTGGCCTTTTTATTAAAGGTAATTTTGTTTTAAATTTTTATGAAGCTAACGTCATAAAAAATTAATTGTTATTATTGCAATGCAGTTCCTTTCCATTCATCACTGACGCCGCGTTCCGAGATGTAATAATTTCAGAGATGGTAACCTCTTTCTTCTAATTGTAAAAATGATGTCATAAAATATGAAGTTAATAAAATTTAATGCATATTTAAACTTTTTAAACATTTTCTATTTTTTTTTATAAAAACTATGAATTATAAGTAGTCCAACGTACCAGCCATACTTAGCCATTTATTGCCAAAATGTTTATTCAGTTTTTTGAAAAATAATTATGCCAGTTTGTAGATTCTGGTATAATACAGACCAGGACAACCCGGGATCCATCGAACGATTATATATTTCTATTAAAAGTTATTTTCTCGTTGTAAGTTTACAAAAAATAAATAAAAATTTGTATTTGTAATGTTATAAAACACAGGTGCGACTGCGAACTAAAGTTTTATATTTGATATCCACAAACGCCAAATGTTACAGAAAGAATCTGAAAAAATTAATTGAAAGAAAGGATAAATAAATACCTCTTTATTTAAGACTCGAGATCTAATTATATAGATTCATAGTATAACAATAATGCTTGTTTAACCAAATTGCGGCCTTAAAATTGTAAAAACCAGAGGTCCGCTGCAACGTGACGCTTCATGCAACTAGTCCGTGTGACCATTTGAGTTGGCCTGGTATAGAGAATATAGTGATGTCCTGTTTTATTAAAAATAATTATTTTTTTTTTATTTATAACAGTGTTACTTAGTTGAACATTATAAAAATTCGCCATTGCTAATACAATAAACAATTATGCTGGCAAAGGAGAATATGCTGGCAAATATGGATAGGAAAAAAAATACAAAAGAAAAACAATAGGATAGGAAGACGTCTTCACTACTCCAGCTTAACCTCCCGACGTAAGCTTCACCCACAAGGTTCTCTCTAAAGTTGTTGGCCTATAGATAACTATATCCTGGACTAATTATAACGAGAGTTACTTGCTTTTAAAATAACACTATAAGTCCATTGTTATTCGGAGGAAATATATTGCCACATACCCGCCAAGGTACAGACATACATATAGATCATATATTCGGTTCTCCACGCTAGTTTTTCAAGAAAACTAGGTTATGCATAACACTAGGCATCCTAAATATACATTCAAGACATAAAATATTTTTTTAGATCTAACTTTAATCATTGGAGAGGATCACAATTAAAATTTCCATTAAGAATTTCGTTGAATATTTAAATTAATATTATTGTTGATTTAGTTAATATAATTATTTATTAATTAATATCATTAATCAATTTAAAGCAAAGAAGTAGATACAAACTTCTAGATTATTATTGGAATCTTCCAGTAATAAAGCCTTGAGTCTTCAGGACTAAAAACTTAAAACCACATTAATGTAGACTAAAGATAATACATCTCATTTCAACAGCCTAAATAGGACTAACCAAATTGAGATAGTACATCACTCCTAAGTATTTCAAATTTGAATATATTAAAAGATTTTTGGGTGTTATTTAATGAAATCTATTAGGTTATCTAGTGATATCTATTTGGTTACCTTGTCTTTTTATGATTTAGAAGTGAGATTTGTTATTTCTAGCCTACATTTACGTGTTATTGTCTTTTTCTGTCCTGATAATATTTTGATTAGTGAATCGTTGATAGTGAAGTTATTTACTACTATTATTACTATTATTATACATTATATTATATTATATTATATATTATATATTATTACTATTATTATTTACTACTATTTAAGAGACGAAAGATTTTGTTTCGAAAGCATCCATTAAGAACAGAAGAGTTTATTAATGTTGAGAGTTTTTTTAGGAAAGTAATAAAAGTAACTCCAAGTGCTGGTTTGTTGCAATAAAAGTTATTCTCCTATCACTGGAATGTATGTAGTGGGATTACTATTATTATTGAGGTGTGTTATTCTCAGGCATTAAAAGCTCTTATTATCTAAGCTTGCCGTTTTATGTTGTTGGAGACTTCATAAATAAGACTATAGCTGTCAGAAGTGCTGTAGGATACTCCGAACATAAATATTTATCATATTTTTATTACTTGTCACTGGCATTGGCTGGTTAAGATATTTATAATCGCCTAGTATGTAATGGCTATTTTTTCTTATTGAATTTTTACTTTTGAAATTATTTTTGTCATCTTAAAAAAATGTGATGGGGAAATTTGAAGGGAAGGTAATGCGGGGTAAGTGCGCACATTTAGATTTGGCTATGTTTGACATTAAATGAGTGTAAAATTTATTATTTTTAAAGCTAGAATTTTTTTCGATCATGTTTAAATATTACATTCAAGTCCACGTTTGAATCCCGTCCATTTTTAAGAGATTGATAATTCAATTTATTAGTACCTATTGCGTAATTACTCTGCCTTAGGGGTAAGTGTGTACAAGGTACCTGAAAGACTCATTATTCAAGCAATAGTGATTATGGGGTAAGTGTAAAATTATTCGTTTCTGGAAGATTATTATTATTATGTTTTCATCGAAAAAAGTTAAAACTCGTCTGAGAGTGGGATGTGGAATATTATTGAATAAATGTTTTGATAAAAGATCTTATATTTCAATGCGCCAGCATTAATCGTGTTTTGGGCCAAGATTGTCAATTCTAATGAAATTAATTTACCTCCTCCAACACCTAATATCCATAATTTAAACATTTTAGGCACGAATATAACGAAGTGGATTTTAAAATGATCTTCTATTGTAGTTGTTCTCTATTTCAAAGAACATTTAATATCCTTATTTATTCTACATTAAATAATAACATTATATTAAGAATCAAGTCTGTTCATGCATGTTATTCCATTAACAGCGCATTTTGAATATTTCATGATTTAATTATTACAATTTTTAAAATTCAATAAAAAAATCTCCTTAATCAATTTTTTTGTTGTTTTATTTCACTATGCAAACTACTAAATAAATGTGCTGAAAATTCGTCATTTTTCAAAATACAGAATTACATCGTTTTTTCAGATTCGCTGCAATAATTTGCAGCGTTTTAAACGATATTCCTACATACCACGCAGAATTTATTTTCGGGAGGAGATTTAACGAGAAGGAAGTCAATCAATCAATCAATCGTAATGTTTTTTGTTACTTACTGTTTTATTTCATAATTATCATTCAAGATACAAACCTTTTGTTGGTGGGTATGAAAATCATATTTTTCATACATTTCGAGGGGTAGAAGAGATATATCCCTCATCCTCCCCTCGCCATGCGTACGCCACTGCTACCACGATTCCTGTATTTGACTTTCAAAAAGGCCAAGTTGAAATAAAGAAGTAAACATCCTAAGCTTTCATCTGAGCCGAATTTTTTTTAGGTTGGACCTAATCCGATTTTTTTGTATGTTTTTGGACATGTTTATTTTTATATGAAGTATTTATCTTTTTTTTTTTTAACACTTCATAAATATTGCAGACAGATATTTTTAAAAAATCTTAAAGTATAGCACTACTAATAATCTGTAATGTCCAAAATATCATTTTAAATTCAATTCTAACGAAAACCAGTTGCAGACTTCCGCGCAGCACAATTCATCAAACATCTGCAGCATAATAGAGTCGCATATTTCTTGACGCCTTCCCTTCATTTCTTTTATGTCCTTGAGTATCCTTTCTCTTTGACCTTAAATGTAATCACTAAGATATGTAGGAAAATACTGGGAAGCGTGAGATAAAAAAATGCATTTGCAAGCTCGTTTTATAACTAAGTTGGCTGGTTTTTAAAGCATATAGCTTAACGAGTTTATATCTTTATCCTCGAGAATTATATATAATATTAACAGTTATAAACTTTTAGAAATAATTTAAATGCGATTTTTGAAGTAACTAAAATTTGGGGGAAGCATTTAAATTTGGTAATTTTCTGAGTAGGATTGGACCATGGATCCATAAGAACTTTTTGTTACTCTTGAGGTCTGCACTCAGGTTTTTGAATATGTTCCGTAACTTACGGGGCAGTCTCTGTATCGTTGAGCCGTGAGATGGCATTTTTCTGTGGGGTTTTTTAACCTAAAATTAGTAATAAATTCTAAACTATTGACTCAATTGTCTCGGGGGTGGTCTCATTCGATTCAGAAACAATAAAACTATAACATAGTTTTATAATATAGTATAATCTATGTTATAATATAGTATAATATATTCTATAACATAGTATAAACAAACTAAAACAATACCTTACTCGATTTATTTTCTGCAAATTTTTAAATATCCCGCCCTCATTGGACCCCTCCTATTTGTGTTATCCCACAGAAATTTTTGAGGACTCGGTATATCACGATTTCTACCACAGAGGAAGAAAGTTGTGACCAAAGTTTAATGAATATACAAATTTTGTAATTTATTTGGTAAATTTTGGCCTACTTTTCCTGTACTTTGAAGAAAATCAAGAAATTTAGCAAAAAATTTGCAATTGTCTTATTTTTGACTCGTCAAAGATAAATGAGTAAATAAAAATATAATTTAGAAGGAAATACATTTTTATACAACATTCTTTCCGTCGATTTTTCTGTAAAACGAAAGAGTGAGGAGTTAAAAAGACAAGTTTGACAAAAACGTGAGTGGAAAATATATTTTCGGAAATTGCCGATTTTGAAAAACGAATATTTTTTAAATGTATTTTCATAAGGGTACATCAATTATTTAAATTATCAATTTTTATAAAAAAGTTCCCCTTATCAACTTCCACAACTTTATTAATTATTTCTCACAACGTTTCGGGCCCATATTGCCCATTTTCAAGTGATATTGTATTTGCTTTTTTATCCCTATTTGTTATCGTAGTTCACTGCATGCAATTATCACATTTTTTCATTACCAGCTATCCTGTTAGCTAAAGTTGAAGTAGTATCCCTCAGGATAGTTGATAATGAAAAAATATGACAATTGTATGCAGCGAACTACGATGACAAATAGGAATTTCCTAAACTAATTATAGGACATGCACAAGAAGGGATAAAAAAGCAAATACCTGATCAATTGAAAATGGGCAATATTTGCCCGAAACGTTGTGAGGAATAATTAATAGAGCTGTGGAAGTGTATAAGGAGAATGTTTTCCTGAAAATTGATAATTTAAATAATTAATATAAAGATTCTTGTAGGATATTTTTTTAGCTTTAATTTTGCATACATCCAATTTTTCAGTACGAAGCACCGTTTTAGAGATATAAGAGAAAAACAGAAAAAAAGGGACCTTTTCACACCCCAAGGTTTTCCTTTTCAAGGGGTAAGGGTGGGGACTTTTAGTATGTTTACCTTCTAAGTACCTCCAACAAATTCCCAAAGACAAATGCTTTTTCCTCTCCAAGTTCTCTACACTCCTATTTTTGGTCTATCCGGTGACTGGATTAGGTAAAAGAAAAAACATTTCGGTATATTCAAACAAATTTATTTTATCGGCTTGATGTCAAACAGTAATTTTCAATTTACTCACCACCTTCAAGAGATTGTATCTTGCGAAGTGGAGTTGTTCCAGCTGTCAAATCGTGTTAATTTGAAGATAAGAAAAATTAATTTGGTTAGTCATTTGTTAAGAAAGAATTTTGATTCGAGTTTATAAATTTTGTTTGCATATTCTAAAATAATCGTAAATGAACAAGTTTATCCCGAAAAATTATTAGCAGAGTAGTGTATTTGGAATTGTCAAAGGTTAGTTGTTTTTTGTTTTGTTTTTGGTTAGTTATAAAAAAAAATGGCGAATGAGAGGTTAGTTTTTTTTATGGTTAATAAAAAAAATAATGGAAGGAAGTGAATATGAATATATTTTTTTATTTTTGGAATTTATTTTATGAAATAATATTTAATGGCTCGAATAATAAACAAATAAAAATTAAACGATTAAGTAGCAGCATTACCAGGTTCTTAATTTAGGTTTCGCTGTTACATGTCGATAAGACAACACAAAGCTACAATAATGAAAACTTCTGAATAATGAAGACTTCCATGATATCAATATATGTTACTTATAATTTCGTCAGTGCTAATTACCTGTATTGACAAATACTCCAACTTGATTAAGTGTTCATTTTATTCCAAAAAACGTTACAAAACTCAACTGATGTTATCGACATCCATAGCAATAACGGAGCCTTCGTATCCGTACTTTTTTATAAAATATCATTTGATTGATATAATGTTTACGTTACTCGTATACAAACCATATTTATGAAGACCGTTTGGATAATAATTTTTGTTTGCTTACTGCTATCAGATATAGGTGTTTTTGTTTCTGTGTCGACTCTTGCCGAGTTAAATGTTGATTGTATATAAAATATTTAGAGCAATATCAACTATGAATTATTAAAAAATCTTCCACCCTATTCCGGCATTTTGTTTTTTATCAATTCAAATATAATGAATAAAAAAATATAATTATTTCAACTAAGTGATTGTTTTTTCCTCCTAGATTTTATAGAAACTGTGCAGAATTTTATCACGAAAAAATTATGACATCCTGAAATAATTCAGAGGGATGAAAATAGACGAACAGTTATCATTAATGGAAGAAAAACTCATACTGATGATTAAATGTGTAGAAATTTCAAAATGCCGATTACAATACTTTCCTTATTTAGGGAATCTCTGGTAGCAGAGATAATAAAGTAAAAAATGCTTAAAATAATTGTAAAGTCCAAATATGAGGTAAAGCTATAATGCAGAGAATTTTCAAAACGAAGCATTCTTTTAAATTGTTATAAAAAATGTTAAAAATATGGGAACAGGGTAGCCATAGGAGTTTTTAGCTACTGAGATTCGAGCTCTTATGAACCAGAGAAATCTGAGATACAGAAACACTCAGCCTCTCAAAAGTTCTTTCAATGAAGATCTTTCAATGGGTCGTGGGAGGGGAGAGAAGAATAATCTGGCTAATGATTTATATGTTCTTACATTTTTATTTCTTTACTTGATTAGGGTATATATTTTAAAATCGAAATTAAGACCTAATAAAAAAATTAAGACCTAATAAAAAATCTAGATTTTTTTAATTTTTATTATTATCATATTGTCATTTATTGCGACTAATGTTTTGTTCCCCCTAATGTCACCATTTTTTGATATACTATTAATTTGATTTAGCGTAGAAATGCCCTATTATAACTATTTAAATTTCTGTTGTTCCTTTGGGTATTTTTGTAATTATAATAACAAAAAAAAATCAAGGAGATTTGATACTTTTGATACGCTTGGCCGCCTGATTCTCCCTTTCCAAACTATTGAACGATCAGGTACCCGGTTTATAGAGGCTAGGTGTGCCCTAGAGTCGATTCATGGCTTATAGTAGAAAATATTTTTTTC
The DNA here is from genome assembly GCA_948150685.1 of Rhaphigaster nebulosa. Classification (NCBI taxonomy): domain Eukaryota; kingdom Metazoa; phylum Arthropoda; class Insecta; order Hemiptera; family Pentatomidae; genus Rhaphigaster; species Rhaphigaster nebulosa. Next base: position 15,503,810 of record OX411306.1, read on the forward strand.
AATTATCATACAAAGTTTCAACTCTGTGAATCATTTCATTATTTTAATCATTTTTATATCCTGCAATCATGAAATTCTGTTTGGTTGTTTTTGGAGTTTTTTTTAACTCTGGATTGTTTCATTATTTTTATATTTTAATTATCTTCGTTTTTTCTTTCTTTTTTTTTTCTTTTCAGTTATTTTATCAGTACAATTATATTTATTTTTATTTTTTTACCAGAAGAATGCTCTTTTTACTTCCTTGTACGAAGTAAAGGAAGTATTGTAATCGCGAAAATTTTCGGTTTTCAGATATCGACGAAAATATCCATTTTGACCATCCCTGAATCCATTTTGACTAGTTTCGTCGTGGCGTCTGAACGTACGTTCGTATTTCGCATAACTCAAAAACGGTTAGACGTAGAAAGTTGAAATTTTGTATTCAGGATTGTTGTAAAATCTAGTTGTGAACCTCCCTTTTTGGTCACTGTTGATCACCAAAATTGGTTCTTTACTTGAAGGTCATAATTGATTTCCATTAAAAATTGTATTAAAATACTATGCAAATCTTCTCAAATTTAGTATTCAGAACTTGTATATTGATTTAAATAACATACTAGAATTTGGTCTAAATTGGAAAACAGGAAGTGGTACTTTACTTGAAAGCCATATTAGACTTTAATCAAATATTATATTAAAATATTATGTGAAACATCTCAAATTTGGTAAATAGGACTTCGATATCGATATGAATGTATTTACTAGATTTTGGTGAAAATTGGTGAGCCGAAAAGGGTACTTTACTTGAAGGTCATAATAAGCTTACATCAAAAAATATATTTAAATTAAAAATCATATGTTTCGGTAATAAATGTTACAAACGCGATGTGTTTTCCAATCCAATTAAATATTTTTATTACTTGTTTCAAGTGTTAAAATAGAGTATAAAATACTGGTTTTCCTCTCCATTTGCGAGATGAACAAGTCTGCTGCAGGAGAATAAGATATTAGTCAAGTGGGTTTTTCCGCTTAAAAAGTCGAAATTGTCGATTTCCAATGATTTACCTATTGATATTGACAGTTTTAATGTTGTCATGGAACATGAAGAAATCTCTTGAAAACTTGTTGCCTACTGAAGGAAAACGACATATAATAAAGGAATGAGACCTCCAGAAACAAGAGTGTGTCAATAGATGGATGCCGCGACGCCGAGTGTCGTTTTTGAGACACTGCAATCTTCGGAAACTAGTAAACAAATTCAGGATCACTTTTTGAGCCACCGATTTATAATTTAATAGTCGTACAAGGAAGTCATGTGTTGTCCACATCAGATTTTTTTTTTATTAAAATATATGTAATAATTGAGATTATTGTAAATATCAACTGACTTTTTTTAATTTGGTCTTAGGACAGACATTTGTTTTCTTTTTCGCTTGCACATACTTGTTATTCTTAAGGGACATAATCCCAGAATACAATTTATTTTTCTATTCCATAGCTAAATAGATTGTATAGCAATATAGATTAAATGGATTGTCTTCCGTAGCCGTAATGGAACCAGGTGCCGGTAGTTCGGAATCCACTGCCTTCCCCACTCAGCAATTTAGGGTTAGGCTCTTGTAATTAAAATAAGCTATGATTAAAATCAGGAAGTTTAAAATTAAATTAATATTAACAAATAAATAATCTGCTTATGCTAATTCGGGAATCAGTCCCCCCCTATGGCTATATTAAACGAGGACGGACTGAGAATCAGATGTTGGCGTGTGCCCCACAGCGAGCCACAGCTGTGTCGCCCAGTCTGACCCAGTACTGTGCATCCAACAGTGGCTAAGATCGTGCTTCTGTCTTAAGTGTCCTCAATGGAGATATCCAACGAGATTCGTCCTGTAGGTATGACCTGCCTTTATCCTCTTTCTGATTCTAATTTTTCGCTATACGCCCACAAAAGTCCAATGCAGTAGTCCTTACAAAACAAGCCATTGTTTATTAACTATCAGTCATTTCTCTGAAAGTTGTTAGCTGTTTATTAAGGTGGATAAAGTAACATATAAGCCTAGCGAGATTTCTTATTTCCAAGTCTTAACTAAATATAAAAGTGATCTGTCAGCTATGCTGATTGATTTTAATCAACTACGTCGTTTACATCCAAGAGACCGGATTTTGGTATTATTACAAATTTTATTCGCATGTTTGTAACACGATTAAAACCTATTATTTATCCCTTTCAATATCATAGGAATCGTTTATTAAAATTGAATATTGCACAAAATTGCATCTTTTGGGACTGAATAGTGTTACGCAACTACACGTTCTATGTAATTTTAATTCAGAGTCTGTATCTCAAAACTTAAGGTTAGATAACATTTTAACATATTAACATTATAACTTAAACAAAATAAATGATTTTTGAATGTTTAAGATTTTACACATTTTGAATTTGTTTAAAACACGTTCTTCGATTTTTTAAAGTAAATCGGGTCTGTTTATTTTTATTTTTGTAAGACTTTATAACACCATAATATGGTTGTAGACATGAAAAAAGTTCAATAAACCATCAGCCATAACTAAAATATAAAATCATCCCTATTTTTTCTTCTTGATTTATATATACATATCTACTGTACGTTTAACAAATTATTATTACTAATTAATCTTGTATTGCTGTTTATTTCAGGCATAAACAGTTTTTTTTTTTATACTTGATATAAACATAGAATCATTGATCATAATGGAAACACTTAAGAGATATGGCAAATCACCTGCAACCTGATTGTGGTTGACAGATTTCAAACCACAAACTATCCTCACCGCTCACATTAACCTCGTTTTTACGTTTGGTGGTTCCTGCTTTCAAAGCTCCGTCATCAATTGTCCGTATAATTTGACAATTGATTTTATAAATTGTACAAAATAATAATTCGTAATTTTCACCTGTTAGTCGAGCACTGTGGAGGTTATCCACATATACAAAAATTCAGCCTGTGTATGTTTGTGTTTGCAAAACTCGAAAAGTGGTCTTTCGATTTTGATGCGGTTTTCACTATCATTTAGAAAATTTCTTCCGAAAAGTTTATGCATTAAATTCTTCGAAATGCTCTCCATATGAGAAGAAAATAAAATAAGGTAATTTTGTAATCGTTGTCATGACTTCATACGCGTGGAAGCAAGTTCACTACAAAAACATTTTAACAAGTGTGAAATTATTATGTGAAAGCGTCATTTGTTAAAATAACTGATGTGGACAACACATGACTTTCTTGAACGCTTATTAAACTATAAATCGGTAGCTCAAAAAGTGATCCTGAATTTGGTTACTAATTTCCGAAGATTGCAGTAAAAACGACACTCGAACCGCGACATCCATCTATTGACACACACACAAGTTCCCGAGATGTCTCGTGTAGAACTGTCAATGTCACTAGATAAAGCATAATAAAAGGTTCGACATTTTAAGCGGAAGAACCCACTTAGCTTATATTTTATTCTCCTGCTGCAGACTTGTTCAACTAACAATTGGGGGAGAAAACCAATATTTTACACTCAATTTTAACACAAGACAAATAACAAAAATGCTTAATTAGTGTGGGTAAAAATCGCGTTTGTAACCTTTATTACCGAATTAAATGATCTGTGTCTTTAATTTTAATATAAGTTTTTATGTAAGCTCATGTCCTTCAAGTAAAGTACCCCTTTCGGCTCACCAATATTAACAAAAATATAGTATATTATTTATATTGATATAAAAGTCTCATTTATCAGATTTGAGATGTTTCACATTATATTTTAATATAATTTTTTATGGAAGGTTATTATGATCTTCAAGCAATGTACTGCTTCCGATTTCCTAATTTAGACCAAAATATAGTATGCTATTTAGATAAATATATAAATACTAAATTTTGTAAGTTTTGCACAAAATTTTAATATAATTTTTTACGGAAATCACTTATAACCTTCAAGTACCACGTCCGTTAATCATGCAACGACCAAAAAGAGATTTTCTCAACTTTATTTTACAAAATTCCTAGATGCAAAACTTCAACTTTCTACGGCTAACCATTTTTGAATTATGCGAGATCCGCACGTACATACGAACGTACGTACAGGCGTCACGACGAAACTAGTCAAAATGGATTTAGGGATGGTCACAATGGATATTTCCGTCGAAATTTGAAAATTGAAAATTTTCGCGATTACAATACTTCCTTTACTTCGTGCAAGGAAGTAAAAATCGAAGATTAAGGAAAAAAACGTGAAGTTTAATTGCCGTTTTGACAAATTTATTACCATTTGGATCCTGTTCCTAGAAAACGTCTAAATAAAATCAGACCAATTCCAAACAATGCAGTCGATTTACCAGAAAAAGTTTCTACCCTTCTGCCCTGGAATATTCACAGTCAAAATTTGTGTTGGTAACCGGTTGCTTCGTTGAAAGTTCCGGTAGCCCCTCTTAGAGTTGTAATAATTGAAGCATAGAAATGAAAAAGAGTTTTAAGACATTTAGAAAATTTTTCAGAATTCAAGTATTAAAGAAATATGGCTTAATTAAAAAAACAAAACATTTTTTTCTGATAACCTATGGTTGTTTAAGTAATGAAATCACATTTATAATAGTACTAACTTTACAATAAAAAAAAAAATGATGATTTTTTAAAAAGAAAAGACACATCACATCTTTTTTCTTCCTTTCCGAATCCACGGAAAAGCAAGTATTGAATTGAATGATATGTTTCCTCGGTGAATCCATGTTTGCTATAATTCTTTTATTAGCTTTCTCATTCATTTCATATAGCAATAAGTATGTTGAATAGATAATTAATGTGTTTAAAATGAAATAAAAATCAAAGTTAAACTTATATCTTATTTTTTTTTAAAGTAGTTTTTAAAAGTTATTTTCACGGGCAACGCATTTACGGGTAGAGCTAATTTTAGAAAAAAAAAAGGAGATTATTTTAGACAACTCTGAATATATTACATTTTAATATAATGTTACCTCCTAAAAAAACATCTTCAAACATTTTATTTATCACTTTATAGGTCGAGCCTTAGGAAGAGATAAATCAATAGTTAAGAGCATTGGACTGTTAACTCCTAAGCACGGATTTGGCTGTGACGGGAAATTTATTTTCTGTTCAATCAGTTCACCACAGAACCTCCTGAGGCACAACCTCAATGGAGAGGGGTAAAACTTGGCATCCGTGACACATTCTGGGTACGTCACTTTCTGAGCCGTCAGTACATCATTACCCAGTTCTGAACGTAACAAGTAAAGTTTATGTTTGGTTGAATTTGCTTCAGCCATTTGCTAGGGCTAGTCCTCATTAGAGCCTGAGTAAAATTAAGGGTGCAATGAAGCAGGGATATAGGAATATAAGGTTTCAAAGTTAACACTGGTGCCTATGGGATATGTTCCAAAAATTTCTTTTGGACATGTTAAAATACTTTTGTATCAATGATGCTTATACCTTGTAACTATAGAAGACAAAATAAGCATTTTGGATCAGTTCAAAATAAGAATCGCCGTATTAGTTCTAAAACGAATTGTCATGACGGGTCTGAATAAGTGCACATCCACCTGGAATTAGTCTCTTTTAATTTGGGGTTATTATGTCAATCAAGGCATCAGCTCGTTTCATATTCCTGAATCGGACGTCAACGTTTCGCTTCGTGACGGGTTCCTGCAATTGCAGGCCTTCACAATTTTCCACAGGCATACTTGGACACATTACTTCTTTGTAGAACGTTATCACGCCAGACTTGCTCATGTTTGCAGCTTTGATGTTTGCTGGATCAGCAGATTTAGATGCAGAAAATACTTCTTTTCGTTTTGCTACAAGAACGTATATTGGAAGCAGGGTTTCTCCATCCATTGACATCACAGTCATACTCATATAATAAGGCGTTGTTGCACTCACAGGATCAAATACTGCTATCTTTTTCACGGAGTGTTTTGGAAGAGTATAATTCCTTCTCAAATCTGCTCTAATCAGCATTAAAGACATTTGGGTTGTTGATGGGTTCTTGCAGTTGCAGATTTTCAAAATATTCCATTTCAGTGTGTCTGGCTTCAGAAACATAATTCGATGTGCGGTTCACAAGTTAAGAGTGGACGAGGAAACTGGAACATTGATCACGCCACATGACTCTTACCTCGACAGGATCGTGAATGGCACGTGCTTTAAGTACCACTCAATTTCATCTGTTAAGTGGAATCTGTATGAGTCATGTGAAGGTCTCCGAATCCCACATTGCCTGAAGATTGTATCACTAGCTACCCGATGTTGAATTAAAAATTTCCTTCCGATTTCCTCAACAATAATGATTTTTTCTTCTATAGTTACAATATAAATTATTAAACATAAAAATAATTTTAACATATTGAAAGAAAATTTTAAAAGATATTACATAGGCGCCAATATTAACTTTGTAACTGTTATATACCTGATCCATTTCACCCTCAATTTTGCTCCGGTTCAAATGAATACTAGTACTATAGAATGGCATAGATCTCAATCTGCAAATCAATTTACCCTTTGTTCTAAACACACAAGAAATTTTTTTTTTAAATAAGTTTAAACTTGTAGAGAAGTTTTTTTAAAAACCTGTTACTTACTCATTTTATTATAAGGAAAACAATTATTTTTTTCAATTATTATTCACTGATTTCGCTATAAGATTTTTTACATGATAGATTAACGTAAACATAATAGCATACTTGGAAACTTCCATTACATATTTTAACAGCGTTATTTGCATATTTTGTTGAATTTAATTTATTTCACTCGATAAAAATACGGTATCTGATAACTGTAAATAATAAAATGTGAAAATTATTACCTGCGTAAAAAAATAATAACGCCTGTTGTACGTTATTGAGATGATCCAGTTCGAACTTACCTGCAAAAAAAAAAATTAAATAAATAAAAAATTATATCAATAAAATAACTAATATATCATTTAAATAAAATATAACCTTTCTTACAATCTTCCTTTCATACTTTTCATTTATTATTTTCAATAGTGAACCTTCATGATCGACCAAGAAAAAAAAAATATAACCTCTCCTCTCAAAATGTGAGATTTTACATTTCAAGATATGTAAAATCCAAAAATCGATTAAACAAATCCGTCCGCCCGCCGTTCGCGTCTTATCTCCGAAACTACAGGGCCGATTTTTTTGATAGTTGTACCGAAGTCACAGGCCTCAGCATTCGACCTCACCATCCGCCATTCGTGTCAAAATGGCAGCCGATTAAAAGTTTCATTCGACCATATCACGGTCATTTATAAATTTAGAGGAAAAATATAAAGTTTTTAAACTATACCAAACTCGTTAAAAAATAAATTCAACTAAGTATAATTCAAATAACAATTATTAGTTTCAGATTTTTCTTTATGTTTGAGGGTCCGATTTCATTTGTTTCCAAAAATACTGGTGAAGAAGAAGAATAAAAATATATTTTTAGGTTGTTAAAACAAGACCCATACGAATTAAAAATAATAATAATGCAAGTAACTGAGTTCATACGATTTTAAAATGGGATCGTACATAATTATGTGGTATATAAAAGAGGAAAAAGGCAGGTCACCTAGTTCTACATAAATCTGGTTCAAAATGACGAAAAACCAATACGTATTAGTTAATTAGCATTACCTAATTAATTTCAGGCAAAAGTCGCTTAAAATAAAAAATCTCGGCTACTTGTTTCAAAACATCGTGGTTCGCTTAACAATGACTTAGCAAAGGTTGAATGTCATAACCGTAGTGTATTTAAAATGATTATGCCGAAATTGGTTTTTTTGGTTTGTTGGTTTTTGGAGAGTATTTCGTAGTGATTCTTGGACACTAAGAAGTCCTTCGGATGTCTACGTTTTATTTGAGATGGAAAAAATTTCATATCACCGCCATCAGCAACAAAATCATAAAAAGCAAATAATTACTCAATTATAATTTTATTTACGATAACTATTTCAAACAAGTGTTTTTATAAAAGGGATCTGTAGATATTGATGAATGCTGTAGATTAAAACTTAAACTAACGTCATATCTTCACCGAGTCAAAAGTTATATCATGCTGAAGTTATAAAAGTTGGCAAAACAAGCTCAAAAACATCACCTCCCCACCATCGCACGTAATGTGTCCCTACTTAGCATAATAAATTCTTTGGTTATCGAGTGGTATTATAGAATTTGGGAAATAGACTATATCTTTGGAGCTGTAATGCCAAACTCTTTCGCTTGGTTTTGTTATCATTGGGTTATTCGGTAACCACACTACGGTAAAATAATAATTAAATTAAAACCAAATATTATGAATTTTAATAGAATATATATATATTTTTTTAAACAGTGTATTTTTTTTTTAATGATGTCCAGAATATTGGTAATTCATCCGCTACGCTTGTTTAGGAAATAAATAAAATATCAGGACCCTCAGTTGCAACTCACTATTTGCCCTTAATGCAAATAATACAATCGAAAATACTTAAATAAAATGTCAATATGTGCATAAGAGACAAATAATCAGTAATCAGGAAAAGCAAATTTACAAAATTTTAATTTTTATTTGTAACGAAAAAATAGTGTTCCTGCATTTCGCAAATCTATCACACTAAAACCTAATGCTTAAATGAATCAAAATCATTTTAATACTTTAATATTTCCATACTTCAGAGTTTTATGTATTTTCTCTTCTACATATATATTTTTCCATTTATTTAATATAATACCTAATACGGTTAAAAAGTATATTATACAGTATAGTTTTCCAACAATAACTACAAATAAATGATCTTGTAAACAAATTGAAGAGTTTTTACCATGAGAATAATGTGAATGTGAAATAGACACCGTTATTTAAAAAATATCTTAAGGTAATCTTTTATATATATATATATATATATATATATATATATATATATATATATATATATATATATATATATATATATATATATATAATTGTTATAAAGCTAAAGGGTCGTATTTGTGTAGTCAAAAACACACAAGAGAAAGTAGAATTAAAAATACACCGGATAAGAGTTTTAATGTCCAAAATAGACTCTAACGATAAATCTTCGGTTTTAGTATCAATATATATCCGGAGATATAATTTCCTACAGGTTTCTAAAAAAGGGCATTCCTGCAATAAATGTTTTAAGCTATTACAAATAAGTCGATCACACCATTTACAAACTTCATATAGTTTTGTGATATAATTTTAGATAGTCATTGCTAGAGACCTTTAATTGCCTTACTGTGCGTAGCTTTCGTACAGAGACAGTAAATTTTAGATAATTTTCTGGTTCGGAGAGAGAGTAATTACAGATATTGCTATTGTATAATTTGATTTAAATGCATGTTCAATGTCTATAGAGCTATTAGATACACTTTTTAAAATAGAATTTATATTCATAATTAATATTCTACAACAAAATTAGAAGCGGCTAATTTGTGAAACCCGTAAAGTCAAGGTTTGACTCCCTATTGTCCAAAACCACCAATTTTTGCAAGGACTTTCGAGAAAGCCGATGTTCTCATAACGCTGATATTTTTATATAGAACTTTATAATTTTCTTTAAAACTGTCATCAAAACTGGCGAACGGCCAGTTTCCAAATCGAACTATGTGATTTGGAGTTGATCTTGGCCAGAGATATAAATGTTGGAGAAATTTCACCTGTGCTGACTCAATAGATTTAGATAATCCAATTTAGCTCCAAATTTCTGCTGCATAGAGAATATTTGATGAGACCATTGAGTCAAAGAGGGACATTTTAGTTTCCATGAATGGTAGTGATCCATTCTAATTTTCAAAATTCGAAGTATATACAGTAGTGACAAAAACCGGTTAATGGCAAGAAGAATTGTCTTTACTCTCGTACCCCTATTCTATACTAACAAAGATCCATATTTTAATTTAGCCTCAGACATCATCGTTTAGAATTTTATAGTATGCAACCTTGGGATCTGACACTGGTAGATTTACTTCTTGATTAATATAAAAAAACTCATTTTAGGACGTGACTGTCAAAACACGAATCCAACAGAATTGCAGCTTGTTTTTTTTTCTGTAAGGAGAAAATTTAATGTTCCAATAGGGAGTCAGTAGTAGCATGTTGGGATTTCTGCATCACCCACTTTAAAGAAGCAACAAGACTTGATAAGCTTCTCCAAAGTTAAGAGTTAAGCTTTCCAAATTTAAGAGTTAAGCTTTCCAAATTTAAGAGTTAAGCTTTCCAAAGTAATGAGTTAAGCTTCCCCAAAGTTAAGAGTTAAGCTTTCACGAACTTGTAATATGTACTTCCCATTGGACGGCTTCTCTAAAGTGGGTGATGCAGAAACTCCAAAATGCTATTAATATACACACACATGTATATATATATATATATATATATATATATATATATATATATATATATATATATATATATATATATTTGAAACGAAAATATGCGATTGTGTAGTCTATGCACTGTTTTTCACAGTAGGGAGAATTATATCTCCCAATTTCATAATCGTCGGGTATTAGTAAATAGCATGCCTAGTAATTTTAATTTTCAAGATTAAATTTATATGCATTAAACCTCATTTTCTAATCACACTTGAAATTACTCAGCTGACTACATCAATGTTCTCGTATGATGTCGGTATGATCCATGCTCTTCTTGGTCTGCAAAGTTCCTCTGAGAGAAATACCAAATATAGAAGACCAAGTCAAGATATAGATCCGGGGTGAGTCAATCGATTCCTGAATTATAATTTCTAATGATAAACGTAATTTTATTAAGTTATCGGTTCCCCCCGAAAATATCGAAACTGCATAATAAAAAAAGCAATAGCATATATTAAAAATCCATTGAAAATTTATTATTATTTTTTAAAATTGCTATCTATATCTTATTTTTATATATAGATTAATTATTCATACACATAGCTACCACTATAACCTCTAATGGGTTTTATTTAAACATTGATCATATGTTAACATTATGCGTGCACGTTGCTGTTGGTTTACTCAACTCGTTCTGTGTTCTATGTAAATTGAAAATAAAAAAATGGGCTTTGACATGAACTCAAAAGAAGTTATTAATATTCGAAGAGCATAATTTCAACATAATGCATAAAATATGTCTTCAAACATATCGCTCATTCATAACGCTGCATGTGAACATCTTAAGAGCCATATACTCACTAGCTGAAGGAGAAACAAGGTGATAATAATATATCCTAATATTGAAATTTTATAATTGTAATTAAAGATACACACGAAAATAGGAATAGAATTCTCATTTTTGGAGACTGTTGTCTTTGAAGGTTAGTATTATTTTTCAATTCTTTGAAAACTTTGATTTTATTAATCATGCTGACTTTACCTTTTGGGTATTTATTTCCCAAAATTTTACTGAAATCTATCTTTCCATCTCAAGATGTAAATAATACCATATTTGAGGGATCTCTTTAAAGTGATGAGCGAGCTAATATCGTACATTTGCCTTTACGATATTGCCTTTCGCAAATATCGATTTTTTCGATAATATCAAATGGAACTTTTGCCAACCTGACATACTTCTTTATTTTATGGCCACAATAAAATTTAGTACACCAAAATTTATTATTATTTCACCATTACTAGATATTATACGCATTATAACATTGACAAAAAGCCCTACTTCGTGGGGTCAAGTACGATTTGTGGGGTTTGTTTATTTCATGAATGAGCGTGAACATAAGTTCACGACAGCTGTGATCTACTTAAAGTTTAAAGTTATCATACAATATCGAAAATATTTTGAAAGTTAGCACTTAATTGGCTTTTTGTTTATTATTTTCAATAACAGAGGCCAACGATGAAAAAATGTTTGTACTGAAAATACCTTATTCCTATAGTTTTTAGGGTGCTGAATCCAAATATGATATTAAAAAAGCTGTAACACCCACAATTTCTTCATATTTTATAGTTAAATTTATTAAATTAAGCGATTTTTAAAGAATTGAACAGCTTCACAGGCCAACGATGAAAAAATGTTTGTACTGAGAATACCTTATTCCTATAGTTTTTAGGGTGCTTAATCCAAATATGATATAAAAAAAGCTGTATCACCCACAATTTCTTCATATTTTATAGTTAAATTTATTAAATTAAGCGATTTTTAAAGAATTGAACAGCTTCATAGGCCAACGATGAAAAAATGTTTGTACTGAGAATACCTTATTCCTATAGTTTTTAGGGTGCTTAATCCAAATATGATATTAAAAAAGCTGTATCACCCACAATTTCTTCATATTTTATAGTTAAATTTATTAAATTAAGCGATTTTTAAAGAATTGAACAGCTTCATAGGCCAACGATGAAAAAACTTTTGCACTGAAAATACCATATTCCTATAGTTTTTAGGGTGCTTAATCCAAATATGATATTAAAAAAGCTGTATCACCCACAATTTCTTCATATTTTATAGTTAAATTTATTAAATTAAGCGATTTTTAAAGAATTGAATACCTTTCAGTCTTCCTGAAAAAGGAAGACCTACATATAAAGTTAGGCCTCATGAAACAATTTGTAAAGGCTTTGCCTAGATGGACCATGTTTCAAGTATCTCTGCCAAAAGTTTCCACGCCTTTCAGAATCTAAACTAAAAGAAGGCGTCTTTGTCGGATCTGACATTAGAAAAATGATGTTTAATGTTAACTTTGAATCCACAATGACCTTAAATGAGAAAGAAGCATGGGTATCATTCAAGCAAGTCGTTACAAAGTTCTTGGGAAATGAAAAAGACCTAGAGTATGTTTCTATTGTAAGTAACTTGTTACAGAATTTTAAAAAGTTAAGATGTTTGATCAGCCTGAAACCAACGGAAAACTATGGGTGATACAAAAAAACTAAGGCCAGATTTAGATTCAGCACATAAAAATCTATAAAGATCAACTATTAAAGATAAAAAAGTTTTCAAAAAAAATTTTTTTTGTAGGCCTCTGTAATAGACCTTTGGAATCGTCCAAAGCAAAAAAATGTTGTAACCCTCTCTCAAAATTTGAGGTTTTACGTTTCAAGATACGTAGAATCCAAATATCGAATAAAAACAAAAACCGTCCGTTTGTCGTACGCCGTTTTTAAAGATCGCTATATTGTCATTATTAAAGATTGTTGTCATTTCGACCCTTTTTAATGACATGGTTCCGACTGACAAAATAGAAAAAAATCGTCTGTTAACGTGAAAAGGTAATATCTGACTTCTGCTACAAGCAGAACTTACTAATGCTGCAAAATATGAAGAAATAGCGGAGTCACAAGAAGGCATGACGAGATATCAATTTTATATAATTTTTTAAATGTTGTTTGCAACCGATGATGGTTACAAAGAATGACGCAGGGAGAAGTTTAATTAGTAACGTTGCCGCTTGTATTACAATGTTTTTGTAAATGTTCTTCACCGTTCATTGAGACAAGCATCGACTTTGTATGTATATCATAGCATAGCAATAGGAAATAAACATATCAAAAAAATACTACTGTAGGTGGAAAGAAGACTGAATAATCAATTAATGTAACTTTGACATAAATTTACATGAAACATATGAAGTGTTAGTTGGAACCTTCTCATTCCAATGGGTCGATTTGTAAATTTCCCATATTATAACTTTTAATTAAACGTCACTTTTATAAAAAAAAAGAAGTAGAATATTTTAATGTTAAAAAAAAACAAAACAAAAAATGGTAAAAATTATATAAACAATTGACAGTTACGTTCTTTACTCCTTGTAAGCCATTAACCAAAACCCGTTATCCAAATGTAAAAAAAAAAAAATAAAAATAAAAATAAATAAATAAGTTTTATTGGGTCCTTTGCAGGTTAGCTCCTCCAGTTATTTTTAAACGGGAAAAGTATCTGTTATTGAAAAGTATCAGTTATATTTGAATCAATGGTGTTATTCTTCTATTATATAAACATCTATTAACAGATTCATTTAGTTAGCAAAATGAACTCCTTTAGGTTATACACCAGTTTGAATACACAAGAGGGAAGCCTTTAAGTTTTATCAGGAAACTAGAATTATATTATACGAGCGCTGCTGTAATTAAGGACACCTAATGAAGCTCGTAAATGCTTTTGATAGAAGGAGGTGTTAACCACTTTCGTGAAGAAATGAGAAGAGAATATTCTTCAATACATAATCGGCGGAGAAGAAACCACGGAAAAAATTTGTCTAAGACAATATTACTAAATTTCAAAGAGTTTTGACCACGTGAATAATCTTGAAACAAAAAAAAATTGTGAATTAGGTTAATTATAATTAAAGCTTTCGATGTCGTGTGCGTTTCTTTAATCAAGTAAAATAACAGATTCCTATTTAAAAAGAACTGATTGGGCTAATCTGCAAAAGACCCGTTTTATTCGCACTCTATTGCTTGTTGTAGATAATGATCAATCTTTATGTTAGACATGTTGTATTTTTTTTTATATCCTTTTAGCTTATTTACTATACCTAAACCTCTAAAATATGCCCAGAAAAATGCAAATACGATGATAAAATCAAAATAAGCAAAATTGGGCTTAGGATAGTTTTTCTCTAACGTACTGAATTTAATAAGCATGTATTCTTTAGAAAAACCGAAACCTATTACAAACCGTTTTATTTCGGAAACTATTTCGGACCTGCTGCAAATACAGTAAAATTGTAATATACAACGTAAATCCTTTTTCCACTTTATTTCTCAACAAAAAAATCTAAGAAAGAAGATATTTAAAATCCCCTTTTCCATCCCCACGTTATTGATGTAAGTTGAAGTGGTATTGGAAATAGTCATCCTATTTGTTTTTTATTTTTATTTACTTTTTTGTTGAAAAAACATTGGTTTTCGATACTCAAATTTCAATTTCGATATTACTATATCTATCGACAAAAATAATGATATGTTTCTTAAAATATATCGATATTTTTCCGACATCCCCAGCGCGGAGTACCCAGCTGATCGTATCGACTCAAGACCATCCATATGCTAAATTAAAAGCCTCCACCACCACCTGGCCGTTAAGTTCATGAACTCACGTTTTAAGTAAATGAATAAACTTTACATTTTGTGATCAACATTTTTTTTAAGATTTAATTAGTAAAAAAAAATAACATCAAAGAAAGCAAGTCTGAGAAAATGGCAGAGGGAAAATCACGACATTGCTTGTCAGTGCCATAACACAATAGAAAGTTTTAAGATATGTCGATTGTTTATATTTGGAGTTTTGATTCCCTTTCTTCAGGGAATCGAAGGAAAAAGTAATATTGCCAATCTGGGACAAAACGTGAAACTACAGGACTAGAAAAGCAGCCCTCGTTACAGCGCCCTTTATTCATACATAGGTGGTGCATTGGAGTCCCGACTATTCAAATAGAAACGAGGATCGTAATAGGACTTTCTATAGGGCTCTCGTGACAGGAAGAGGAATCCTGGCTAATGGTCAGTGCGACCTCTTCGGCGTATGGCGAAGAGAAAGTGACCGAGTGACCGTCCTATGTCACCTCAGAGTCGAGGTTCTGGCGAAACGCGGCGCTTCTGATGTCCTCTTGCGAAACCTCTGTCGGATGGTACCGATTCCTTGTTTGAGGATCATTAGGAGGGTGCCCTTATGTGGCTGTCGAGACAATGTGTCAGGAATTTCGACATAGGCTGCAACAGGTGACATGTTGCTTCAGCAGCTTTACGTGCCGAACTTATTCAAGTCTATTTCTTACAGTTCGAACCGAATAGAACAATAACAAGACGCAGAGAACGGAGGGGTACAATGTCGTAAAGTTCCGGTGGAAGGAGACCATAACTATGGATATCCAATGCAATGGAGATGTTCTCCGGATAGAAGGGTCCAATGCCAAATATTTAAAACTATTTAAATTAAATATACGGGTAACATTTATCAGTTTAACATTTCGAATTGAGATTTACAACATTAAAATATTTTTGCTTGTAGATATGAAATAGAAACAGCTTTGAACTACAATTCAACAAAATTTTCAATTTAGTTTTTCCGAAAACAATGAATTCTTCTATGGGCCCTTCTTCCCTGGAACGACTTAATTAATCTTATTTGGATGGACTAGTAAGGGCATTGATGCCAATAGTAGGGATGGCTAACAGTTAAGTGCAAAGTGTAGCGTTGAATGCCGCCTTAATGAAAGGATAACTTTAATTATCTAATAAAAAAAAAAGAGCAAAAACTCAAAAAGAGATATAAAAATATTGTATCCTATTAATTACATAAAGATTTATTTGGTGGGTTGGTGGGTGATGGATAAAGTTATCTGAGGATTCGGAAAAAAAAAAAAAAATAATAATCAATATTTTCAATTTTCAAAACTTGATGATTCTCTTGTGTTGATAAAAAATTATTAAGATATCAATAATTTTTTGTTTATTTTGTAGTTTTATTTTTATAAATATCATTTATAAATCTCCATTAAAAATTCTCTAAAAAAAACGAATATACTACATTTAAAGTTTAAATTTCCAAAAACTTTTTTTTTCTATCAATTATTTACAAAACCAAGCAAAGAAAATCATTTTATTGCTAAAATCAAATGTCTCTTCAACTCCTACACCAGGCAGCAGCTCGAAAATTGTTGAAAATCAATCAATTAAAAAATATAGAAACAAGTTCAGACTGACTTTATGGAAAAAAATTCTCTCAAATATGGTTTGGTTTGGGAAATAGCTGATAGAAACAAAAAGTGTTCGTAATTTAATTATTTTTTTGCTTTTATAGAATTATAAAGGTTAGGATATAATACGAAAAATTCTAGTTATTGATTTCCTTTTTTTTTTAATTATCAGTGCTGGATGAAGAAAAAATAAGTTGATGCTTTGATTATAAAAAATCAATTATAAAAAGTTCATAGCCTATTAAGCTAAAAGACTGCCTGCTGCTATTCCCCCAAATATGTATTTACCAAAAATATTCCCTAATTCGTTTCTTCATATAAGACATCAATTTTATAAACTAAATTCTTGTAATATTCCATAATTTTAATTCTGTGAGAAAGGGGCTTAAGCCGAAGAATGCTATTGTTGTACGCACGTCTATGTATGACAAAGGTTCAGTTGTAATGCGAGAAAGCTATAAAGCAAGCAAGTACCAAGATAATACTATTGTGTAGATAGCTATGCTCCTTATGTTATGGGAAAAATTAAAATATAGTATCATACATTACCTTTATAATGGTTCAATAATGAGAAAGCTACTATTATTATCATTTATTTAAGTTTTAAATCCATGATGAAACTCTAAATATAACACGATAAAATGGCCCTGAGGATTTTTTACCAGAATACAATATTTTACAAATAAGCCAGTACTTCCTTTGTAAAAACTAAATTAATCCTTCTTGATTATTTATTTTTTTTAATTTGGAGAAAACATTAATATATTAACAAGGGATAATCAATTGTCCTAAGCCGGCATAACTAAAGAAACATTTTGAATTTAAATTAATGGCATTGTTTTTCTTTGCAATGTCTAAAAATAATATCGGATCTTGAACTTGAGGTCCTGGGCAATATGATAATGTGGAGCCTTCTTGATTATAGACGTAGCCGAATGGGACGGGAGGTAAGGTGGAACAGCTTCCCCCCTTTTAACGTGAAAAAAATCTTAAAATTTTGCAGCTTATCCTCGCAAAGTATTGGTTTAGATTTTTTTAAAAAATAAATTGTATTCTTTTGAATGCTACTGTTAATTATTGCATGACAACATGGACCTCCTCCCTCTCTACATGAAATTAATTAAATTTGGAAAATCCTCCTCCTTCTGTTTATAGCTGGATACGCCCTGGTGGATCAGAGTAAGGTATTCCATGTAATAACTTACAAAATTTAACAAAAGAAACGAGGTTCTGGCGTGTCCTCAATCCAAAACCTTCTTGGTTCGACATTCTTAATTCTATTCACTCCTTTTTTAAAAATAATAGATACTGATTAAAAATGGTTTTAATAAAATAAATTAAACCCAACTTGATAATGTAAAACTACGTACTGTTCTTACATATATTGTAAGCTAAATAAACAGATCGATTTAAATAAAAATAAATTTTTGATTGACAATATAATTAACAAATTGGAACTATTGAATGTTTAACAAATATTTATATATTTGTTATATACCACCATTGTTATAATATTTGTTATATACCACTCTTCATAACTTCAGATTAGAAGGCACTGGGGCAACCCTGTTTATTTGTGAAGACAGTGAAGAAAGGTTTCACTAGAAACAAAATAATTGACTCATCGTTTCTAATAGGACATTGAAGGTTTCATTACGTTAGTATTTTTAAATTGGATCAAACATTAATCACGGATTTTAATTTACTCCCACATAAAATAAAACCATACGGCAGATTGATAGTCTGTGTAAAAGTTTGTGAACTCATTATTGAACTCCTGGACTTAAGAATTACAATTTAATGAAAATCATTTAAAAACTCCATATGAATTTGTGGTAATTGCATAGTTTAACACTTTCCTATTTAGTTAGAATTTTTCTTATATTTTTTTGTATTTCTTTTTTCTAGTATAAAAGTGCTTATAGTTCATCATTGATAACATGTCTATATTAGATTTCAGTTGTCAGTATCAATCCTTCAATAATTATTGAAACAACATTAATGGGTGATTCGGAAATAAGATTATTTCAATTTTTTTGTTCCAGTCATATTTGAGATAGTTATTAGGATTATTAAGTTTCTTTAATTAAAGAATAAACTTGGTTTTTCTTTAACAATATAGAAATATAAACTGCATCCATTTGTAAGTGTGAACCTTAAAACTACTATCTATTATTATATACTACTATCTATTAATGATTTCATTAATGTTATATCTTTGCGCATTTCAAAATCAATAACTAAACCTAGCAATTACTTGTTCTATCTTATAGGTTTGTGAAAATCATTCCAATAGTACAATTTAAGCTGTTACAGAATTATGAAGATGCTTTTAATACATGAGCTAGATACAGAATTGAATTTTAACTACCATTTTAAAACCTTTTGTGCCTTTAATATAACTTAAAGATCTGTTTCATTTACTTTTTTGTAATTTTGTTTCATGAATGAAAGTAGTTGAAAGCTGAAATAGTATAGGAGGAACCAATTTTTATTTTTTTGAGTTATACCTGGATATATAATCTTTATTTTATTTCTAATTAGTAAACGAAAAACCCAATATATGAACTATATGTTTTAAATGCTTATTATTTTGTTTAAAATTCACAATCAATTTTTCATTATCATTTTTTTTTAATTGTCTTTAATTTTCAGAAAGGATATTCATAAGAAATATTTACAAATTTAGTTTTTATATAATGTATAAACGCGGGTCTTCCTCCTTGGATGGTTGTCTTTCACTATCAAAACGGATTCAGAAATAGTTTTAGGAATATTTAGTGAACTTATTGGCTAGTAACAGTTAAATTGTATGTCACATTGCTTAGGTGAAAAACAAATATTCAGTCCTGAATGAACATGACTCGTGGATGCACTGATGCTCAATCTGCTTATGCCTTATGTCCTTTATTTTGCATTCCCTTTTGTATAAGCCTTTAAGTATTTTGACTTCTCTTAAGTGACTTCCATTTGTTATATGTCTAATCCTCTATCGTTTATGGTTAGATACACAAGTGATTAGTAATATAATTCAATAATACTTTAATTTCACTAATTCATGTATATATATTTTTTTTTTCAGGGGATTGCCTTTACCAACGTTCTGATTATTTAAGTGTTTCTGATACAATGAGTTTGGCCACTGAAGTCATTAAATCCAGAATGGATGTTGCAAATCCCACATCAACAAAACCTATCAAGAAAGAAACTACCACAAAGCAGGGGGATAGCAAATCCCAACCAACATCTGAACAAATAAGAATTGCTCAATTGATAAATACAAAAAAAGAAGATCCTAAATTAAAAGAAAAATTGAGACAGGTGATGGATGCAACACAAAGAACAATGGAAGAAGCTTATTTAGCATTGCATGATAGTGAATTTGATCCTAACAGAGCAGTGAATTTATTATTAGAAGGTGATATGGAAACAGAATGGTCGACATTGTCAAAAAAAAAGAAGACTAGAACTCCGGGAGAGGTGAAACCTATTAAAAATAAAAATGAAAGTGCTCAAGAGGCGACACAACAAAGTGAACCATGGGATCCATCTCTTAATGCAAAGCCTTCCATTGGGAACAGAGGATCTAATTCAAGAGGAGGAAGAGGTGGACGAAATTTCCGTGGTAGAGGAGGTGGCTTTCAACAATCTGATTATGCTGACCGTGGTAGGCGCTTTAACAGGCCCAACAACATCACCAGTAATAATGACGAAACAGAAGATATTGGCATCATTCAAAGCAGGACTTTTGAAAGAGTCGTTCCTCCTACTTTGAGGCCTGTTGACACATGGGATCCCAAACGACCTATATCCTCGGTGCTCAACCAAAACCGTGCCTATGACTGGGATGAAGAAGAATACACAGGGTCTTTATCTAGCACTTTAGTTTATACTTCATCTGGGTCAAATCAACAAACAAAGTTGAATAGTGCATCAACTCACTCAACACTGGAAATTAAACAGCCAAACCTATATGATGATTCTATTGTTCAGCCAACATTGCCAAGTTTACCATCCCCTATTAGAGAACAGGTTGTTCCAACAAGAGTTAAACCTCCAAGTAACACTCCAACATCCTTGCCTCCACCAATAACAAGCTGTTGCACTTCTGTGCCGGCAGCGCTTAAGATCAGATCTCCACCACTTGGAGCAAATCCTACAAAACCTCCGAGGGTTGATAAGTCGAAAGAAACACAAGAAATTACTGTGGATAGAGTCACTTGCAAGCCACTTGGAAGTGTTACAAAACTGCCTTCTAAACCAGTTGAAATGCCTCCCCTTTCTGTGAACAATAGTGTTGGGCTATTGGATATACAGTTCGGCTCTTTGGACTTGAAAGATAGCTCTAATGATGCAATAGGTTTTTCTTTGCAACCAAGTAGTTCCCAAACATCAAAACTAACTGAAAATAGAGCAGCTAACTTGAATAAAAGTGATTCTTCCTCTCACATTTTTTCTGGAAGCTCTAATGCTGGTGATTCATTACCTCCTGCATCGTCTTTGAGCAAAGACAATATTTGTCAAGTTTCTGTAAGTCCTCAAAAGCTTCAACAAACACCACTAGCTTATAGTTCACAATATTTATCTGGTCTAGCCCCAACTTCTAGTAAAAACACAAGTCCTAATCAGAATACCAATTCTAGTTCATCAGGAGGAGTGAGTGGAGGGACGAGTAATGCCTGTCCTCAGTACCATTGTAGTAATTATGTAACACAATCTTCTCAGTCAGTACCTGTGATGCCAAACATATCTAATTCCTATCAGAATATTTTAGGCACTCAGTCTTATACCTCAAGTAGTCAAAGCATCTATGGAAGCAATGTTTTGCCAACGTCTTCATACACAACGCCTTATCAAACTTACAGCAGCACTGCACAGCATAAACCTACAATGGTGCCTATACCTTTCACAGCTTCCAAGGATTTTGAATCAGGAAATCAAAATGTCAGTCTAGGTTTATCCACTAGATCAGCAATCCCAAGTGCTTCATCCATGCTTTCAACTAACCAATCTTTTTCTTCGACCAAACCAACAACTGTACCGAAGAATCCTATTCTCTCAAACATGCCTCCTATTATAGGACATCAGCATCCCCTGTTCATTGGGCAAGGTGGTATTCCATACTTTCAGCCTCCTATTTATTACCAGGACTTGCAGCTAATGCAACAACAAAGACTTGCTTCTCCAATCAACACTGCATATTATGAAATAGGGTATCCATCATTAACTAGAGATGGTGTTCCATATAACATGAATGATAGAGTACTTCCTAAACAAGAGAATACTCAACCTATTCCGCATGGACATCAAATGATTGGTGGTTGTGCTTCTGGTCATCTAGGTTCGAGCACTGCCTTTGGAACTGAAACAGAACACTACATAGATCGTGATGAGATTTGTGAAAATACGAGCGGAAACTGCAGTGAAAATTGTGAACCCACTCAGTCTTGTCAGTTAATCCCATCAGGAATGACTTTGATGGACTCTGGTTCCAATGATGCTATAGACATGTGTTCTTTACCGACTAATGTGACCCAGAAAAAATTAAACGAATATGACTGAAAATTAGACACATTGTATATATAAAAAGACCTATGTATGTGTTTTTGTATGTGCTTATTTTCATAATTTCTTCTTCAACCATTCCAAGTGGAATTGAGTTGACTTAAATGTGTGCATAACAATTTTTTCCATTATCCACATAAAGGATGTACAAATGTATTTTATTAGAAAAATAAAACTGTACAAAGATTTTTATTTTTTTGTTTTGTAATCAAGCTAGAGTATTTTAAATTAGTTAATATCCAATTTGGTTAAAATATTTAATTATTAATAATAAGGCATAACTACTTAATGAAAAGATATAATTTTTATTGTATTTTTTAAATGATATCAAATATTAAAAACATAATAAATCTATATAAAAAAAATGCAGTCCCTCAATTGATGATAGGGACCTCTTATACAAATATTATCTGGTAAGTAAATTTAAACATTGACCATTGAATTGTTTTTTAAAATTCTCTGAAGCCCATAGTGAATGTATGTAATTAAAAAAAAAAAAATAGATTTTGGAAGATTATTTCATAAATTAAATTAATAAATTTTGTATGTTGATGCAGAAATATGTGTTATATATATTGATGTATTTAGACATCGAATCTGGGTTTTCCAAAGGTAGTCTTGTATCAAAGTATACAATATTTTCATATCACATTATTAAATCGCAGTGTCATATTCTGAAGATCTGCATTTATTGTTTGAAAACGACAAATTGTATATTAAGATGGTATTCTAGCTTTAATGTTCATAGCATTTTTTTTTTAAATGTTGATACGTCATTTTTATTCATGAAATGCAGTCAGAGATAATAATTGTATAATCTAATATATTGATATTAAATATATTTTTAATAATTTGATAATGACATTATAATATAATCGTAGATAAGTGTTGTATATGCTTGATTGTGATCAAAGTATACAATATTTTCATATCAAACCGGAGTCATATTCTGAAGATCTGCATTTATTTTTAAAAATGACTAATTTATATTAAGATGGTATTCTAGCTTTAATGCTCATAGCATTTTTTTAAATGTTGATATGTCATTTTTATACAGTGCAAAATACAGTGTTGTTTATCTCAAGATATAGCAAATAGTGTTAAATATGTAATTATGCTCATAAATATTAGTATGAAATTAACCATTATTAATAGTTTTACTTTTCCAGATTGCTGTGATTACATTAATTTGTTTTATTATAGCTGTAAAGGGAAAACTTTTTCTTTTTTTTTACTACTTTAAATATTTCTTAACAAATGATTTATATATGGTTTGTTAATCTTTTAATGCCTTCAATTACCAACCATGATTTTCAAATCGTTTTTATTCAGTTTTGTCCTTTTCTATGAGTTAATAAAGTTAAAGTAAAAATATGTGTTATTTTTTCAAGCCCTGAGGTATTATTCTGCTAACAGAGATGTTTAATAGTTCATTAAATTATTAAGATTCTTTAAAAAAAATGAGTCCTGTTGAATTTATTATTAATAGTTACCTCACCAAGCTTATATAATCAATAAGGTAAGTACTGAAATAGAAAAATTATAGAAACAGTTTTCTTTTTATGATAAAATTGTAAGGTTCCAAGAATCCGACCTGATTCTGGATGGGATGTTCTTTAGAAGATAATTAAAGCGCTTTTAAACAACATTTTGTCTTTACTTATATCATTTATCTTAATTCAATTTAATTTATATTATTTCAAATTTAAAGTAAGGATCTGGGTGTAATATTATATTTTAATATATTTTTTATTTTATCTTATTTTTATGTTTAATTTAATTTATTTGTTTTAATTGAGATGTTTCTATCCTTAGGAGTCATTAGCGACACTTTTAAATTATTAAACCTTTATTAAATATTTTTTGTTCTTCTTATTAGTCTTTTAAATTTTCCTATTTGTGGTAAAAAAAATTTAATGTTTCTTATTTATGTATATTTTGGACATAGTACTTCACAAACCTAAACATTTGGACAATGTTCACAAAATGAGTGATCAAGTACAGGTATAAATATCCTTCTGAAAAATCATAACCTCTTTCTGAGCATGGGCCAAAAATAACCTTTAGTAATTGGAATAAAAATCAACTTACGAATTAGTTGAAAGAATGTAAAAAAAAAAAAAAAAAAAAAAAAAAAAATGCAAGATGGTGGTAATTTGACAAGCTAATTGTCTGAAATTTTGCAGAGGGAGAAGGCTTTTCACATCTTCAGCCTAACCTCACGGCGTATGCTTCGCCTACTTAATGTTCTCCCTTAAGTTGTTCTATAATATTCCCCATAGCTGACTATGAGTTTACAAACTCATACACCTGAAGAACCCTTTTTACAAAAACTTGTATTAAGCAGAGTAAAAGGAGTGATGTCGGAGAAAGTATTTAACACATTATCTCCCAAAAATATAAAAAGTAAGATTGAGAATATGTTGAACAGTTCCTAAAGAATTAAAAATAGGTAAGAATCCTGTGCATAAATACAGTCGATATGTTTAATTTCCTCATAGCTGGTTCAAACAGGGAGTCTTTTTAGTGAGTGACAGATTATAACGAGAAATTAACTCAGTGAACTGAACTTTATTGGATTGAGAACAAACTTTTGGGCTGGGAATCAGAATTTAAATGAATGTTTTAATCTGAATCGCTGAACGATAATATTGTTTTATTATAATAGATAAATCTGTTACAACAATATGTCTCTTTGTTATTAGAATCGTAACAAATAATACGAGTATCCATACAAAATAAATAAATAACGGCCTTGGTACCATATGAAAGAACAGTCGTTTGATTAGAAACTGTGCGATGCCATCTAAATGCAAATATGCTGGAAGAGGTATTCAAACGACATTAAAACTGAATAAATAATTTATAGCTAGCAATAAAATAAACGAATATCTATTTATCTCTATCAACTATAAAAGAGATAGTAATGCTGACATTGCAATACAAAATCCTTGACAATAGGACGCATCCTTCAAATCCTTGATGCCTGGTTATCTTTTTAACCTTCCACACACAATACTCATGCATCGAAACAACAGACCAGATCAAAGATTGGTAGTTAAATGAAATGATGTCATCTCAGGCTATAATCTGTTGTGGTAAATTCGCAGGTTGTATTCCTTTGAAGTCTTTGAGTCTGTACGTATTGTCGAGATTGTAAGTGTAGGAGTTGGCAGAGGTCTGGAGTACGCCATCCCTAATAGATTTAGTTCAAAGCTGCTCTAACGGTGTTGCGCTATTCAATTCACGACTGAGTGAGTCATTACTGATCCGTCGCGTGTAAGAAGAAAGGTTAGGCATCTTCAATTAGTAGTTAATCTTATCATTTCTCTTTTAAATTCAATGGAGCAAAGTTGGATCTGAGTTCTTCAAAATTACTTTTTCTGGCGAAATAACTTTTGATGTGACTCACTGTATGAGAAAATTAAAGGTTGAGTTCTCAAACTAATCGATTGACAGTTAGTTTTAACTTAATCCTTAATTTTCTCGTTCAAAGAGTCACAGCAAAACGTAATGCACCGATCTACAATTCATTTTTTTAATTCAATCAAAATCGTTAGAGACATATTCGAGAAAATTATAGAAAAGTGCAAAATATAAAGTGGCTTCCGGTAAGTTGTTTTTAGCGAAAAGCATCATAGGGATATACTTACTTTAAATCAATTTCGTATAACTTCTCGTTTTTTGGGCTAGGATGTTAGAAATATTGTACATAACTACAGTTAGACGATTTTGCGAGACTAGGTTATTCGGACTCAGGGAACCTTTATGTATTTCCGTTGTAAAACAAATATTCGAAATATTTTACGACTGCAATACATCCGTTAGGATATATTTGATATAGTTGAGTGAAAGTAAATTAGATCGAATAACATATGGATATGGTAAAAATTTGAAAATAAATATATGCACCTTGAATTTTGTAAACATTTCATGAATAAATAATCATTTTAATTCTAGGATATGTAAAGGATGACACCTTGGAAATATTTTATTATAAGTGTACTTAATACAATATAGTTTAATAAAATCTACACTATAATTCTCTAGTTAATTAAATATTTTAAAATTTAATGCAATACAGGCAGTATGAGCGAATTCCAGCCTGCATCTAACTTCAAATCTATTCTGGATAAAGAGCATATCATATTTTAAAAATATCTTATAAAAAAATGTAACGAATTTATTTCTTATTCTTACTACTCATAAATATTTAATTCCAGTAGGCCTATTTAATGCTCCAAAAATAATTTCAAAGGAGATATTATTCGGAATCATCAATTTATAATTTGTAAATGTGTTGATAAATATATTATTGAGATATATTAAACGCACGTATAGTTGAGCAACGTGCCTCTCCGACTTCCTCCTTAAATCTTTTCAGAATGCGATGCACATTTAAGGAAAGAAGAGTACGAAATTCCTCACGTATGAACGGCGCATGATAACCGAGGATTCAACTACATGAGCATACCGCCAAGTTAGGAAGAGTTATGTCAGAATATTTACCGGAGAACAGCAAAGCGTGACGCCGCGGATCCGACGACAAACCGACAAAGAACAACGAGGAAGAAGTTTCGAAAGTCGCTTGCTAGAGGTCCGATCTAGGAAGTACAAGGGACGACCCGCGACCCCTAATGTTTCTGCACGATGTGACGAGTGTCATCGGATACGCTGTGTCGCCGACTTTAGGCATGGGAAGAACTCGACCTCTCTGCGCAATCACCCACATACGGCCGCGACCACCCGAGTCAGAACAATGGGCGCTCCGAGAGTTCCGCAAAAGCAGTTACACAAGTTCCAGCGGCTCTTTTTGGGACGTTACTTTTGTCAGCCAACTGTCGTTGGCTGAGAGAATAGAGAGTCCGTGGTGGCCGAGAGTGTAAAGGCGTCACCTTAACAACCTCGAGACTGCTACGGCGTCGGTTCAAATCCAGCCAGGGCGGGTTGAAATTTATTTTGTAGGCGATTGGACGTAATGAATCTCGACCTTCCCACTCTGATTAGAATAGGTTGGTAATAAGTAGGATAATCCATCCTGTTTGCCTAATAAAAAAAAAAGAAAAAAGATAGGGAGGATGGAATGAAAAAATGGAAGTATACTACACTGCTATTATTGGACAGTGAAACTCGAAAGGATTGCTAAATGAAGCACGTTGTAAAAAAATAATAATAATAATAATATTTAAAATTAGTCAATCGGTGGTTCAGAAAAAAAAATGTCCTTCCAGCAACTCCCTTAACGTTAGAATGGACCATGTAAGGGTCTATTAATCCAAGATCAAGAGAAAATCTTTTAAAAAATGTATCCATCAGCAGAAATAGAAATCAATGCAAGTGGAGCAATTTAAGGCTAAGGTTTCGCAGAGCTACTGGAATATGGCCTATTGACTAACGTTTTTTGCAAGGTCTGTACATAAAATGCCGAGTCTGCCGCGAATAAGGTTAGTCTTCGACATCGAAATCCAAAATCCAATCACTCCAACCTTATATTATTATTTAATATAGTTAATCTATTTTAAACAATTTATGATAACGTTTTTGGTGTTTCTTATAATTATTTTACGGAAGTTATAGGTTGTAAATGATTTGAACCTGGGTTTGGAACTTTTATAATTTATGATAAGGCATTATCATAAGCAATATATTATTTCAGACCCTTTACCTATTTTAATAAATTATTAAACTTTAATTCTAACAAATTAAGACAAATAAAATGAAAAATAATTAAAATATATTAATAATAGTAAAAGAATTAAAACAAAAATATCTGATGTGGACAACACATGACTTCCTTGTAAGCCTATTAAACTATAATTCGGTGGCTCAAAAAGTCATCCTAAATTTGGTTACTAGTTTCTGAAGATTGCAGTATCTCAAAAACGAAACTCGGCGTCACGACATCCATCTATTGACACACAGACAAATGGGGAGGAAAACTAGTATTTTACACTCAAATTTTAACACTTAAAGTAAGTAATAAAAAATTTTAATTGGATTGGAAACCAAATTGTGTTTGTAACCTTTATTACCGAAACATATGATTTATGTATTTAATTTAAATATAATTTTTGATATAAGCTTATTATGACCTTCAAGTAAAGTACCGTTTTCGGCTCGCCAATGTTAACCAGAATATAGTAAATACATTCATATCGATATAAAAGTCCTATTTACCAAATTTGAGATATTTTACATTATATTTTAATATAATTTTTGATGAAAGTCTAATATGGCCTTCAAGTAAAGTACCCCTTCCGGTTTTCCAATTTAGACCAAAATCTAGTATATTATTTAAATCAATATATAACTTACAAATACTAAATTTGAGAAGTTTTTCGTAGTATTTTAATATAATTTTTTATGGAAATCAATTATGACCTTTAAGTAAAGTACCAATTTTGGTGATCAACAGTGACCAAAAAGGGAGGTTCACAACTAGATTTTACAACAATCCTGAATACAAAATTTCAACTTTCTATGTCTAACCGTTTTTGAGTTATGCGAGATATTTTTTACATATATACATATATTATATATTATATTATATAATATATACATATATTATATTATATATATATTACACATATTACGTATGTACAGACGCCACGACGAAACTAGTCAAAATGGATTCAGGGATGGTAAAAATGGATATTTCGGTCAAAATGGATATTTCTATCGAAATCTGAAAACCGAAATTTTTAGCGATTACAATACTTCCTTTACTTCGTACAAGGAAGTAAAAAGATAACCCATTATAAATAAAACCATGCTGAGTTGTAGAAAATCAATTAATGCTATGACCAAACGAATCATAAACCATAACTTCCTAATTTCAATAAAATAACTTATAAAATTATAAATCAAAAATACCATGAGACAAATAAAGTATAAACAAATAAATAATAACCAGCTGAAATTCGTTGAGACTGATAACCCCGCCAAAAGATTGAAAAAAGGGTGGAATCAATGATCTTTCAAAACAAATGTAAAAATTAAATATATAATAACAAAAAAAGCGATTGTCAATGACCGCCTCAACAGACTCGGCTTTAGATGTACAGACCGTGCCAAAAACATTAGCCGATCTGTCAAGAGGCCACGCCCACCAATACCACTACGGAACTTTAACCCAATTTGATACTCAAATTACATAATTTTTTAAATATTACGTGGAACATAAACTAACTTCTAAACCACATTCCAGTTACTACGATGACAGAGGAAGACCACCCAGAAAACCACTCGGAATCGATTCCAGCTGGCAATTCCCGCAGGTTTACGTTTTGCCTCGAGGAACCTGTGTCTTTTTTTCATCTCGATAATGATGAGCTTTTACAGAGGAGATTGGAACATTTGCTCTGACTTCAAGATTGCTGGCCTGTGTAGCGGTTAGAATGAAAATTTGTTACAATTCAGCGGTAAGAGCATTCAATTCGAATTATTTTTAACTGCGAACTAAATATATTTTTGTATACATAATATAGGAAAGTATTCATATAAAAAAAAAATTAGAAAAATTCAAACAATGCAACATGCATACACTCTTTTGATTTTGTATTCAAAAGTAATATTAATGTCTTTTAATTTAAGCTTTTAAGTTATTTACTCGGTAATCAAGAAAATATGGTTCCGTATAGAAATAATTCAAGGACAAACTGAAGTTAAAACTACTTTCGATACAACTTTACAATCGGGACGCCTTATAACTGGCCCTTACCGAACTTACCCGAAGGTCGCCGCACTACCACTCTCTAGCGCTATTTATGCTAATTAACTGCTTTGTATTCAATTCTAAAATTCGTATTCAATGGAATTATTTAAATGATTACTGTCTTGATTAGATATTATTTAAAATTATTAGCTCAGTCGACTTCCGCTCATTACGTTCGCCGAAGACATAAAAAAACAAAAACAACGACGGATCCTTTTCAGTTGAGGTCGGGCCCTTACCATAATATAAATGATTACTGCTTTAATTAGATCACTGCTATCGACTTCCGCTGGTTGCGCTCGCTCAAGAGGTACACAAACCTTCATAAGTTCTTTTTTAGTTAAGGTCGGGGTACAACTTAACAATAGGGGCGCGTTATCACTGGTTCCTCTCGAACTTACCCGAAGGTCTCCAGACTAGCATACTCTAGCGCCATTTGTGCTAACTAACTGCTTTGTATTCAATTCTAAAATTCGTATTCATTGGAATTATTAAAATTGTTACTGCTTCAATTAGATATTATTTAAAATTACAAGTGTTGTCGACTTCCGGTGATCTGGGGAAGTTGTAGTAATAATTTAAAGGAATGATAATGTATATTACGGTAAGGGCCGACCTCAGTACAACTTTACAAAGGGGCACGTTGTCAGTGGTTCCTCCCGAACTTACCCGAAAGTCGCCGGAGTTGCATATTCTAGCCTCATTTGTGCTAACTAACTTCTTTGCATTCAATTGTAACATTCCTATTCATTGGAATTATTAAAATTACTACTGCTTCAATTAGATATTATTTCAAATTATTAGTACTGTCGACTTCCGCTCATTACGTTCGCCCAAGAAATAAACAAAACCCCAATGGGTGCTTTTCAGTTGAGCTCGTAATTTAAATTATTACTCCTTTAATTGTGGTCTAATTAAATTAAGCTAATCTAATTAAGCTGTGATCTAATTAAAGCAGTAATAATTTATATTTTCGTAAGGGCCCGACCTCAACTGAAAAGGATCCGTCGTTGTTTTGGTTTTTTTATTTCTTGGGCGAACGTAGTGAGCGGAAGTCGACTGAGCTAATAATTTTAAATAATATCTAATCTAGACAGTAATCATTTTAATAATTCCAATGAATACGAATTTTAGAATTGAATACAAAGCAGTTAGTTAGCACAAATGGCGCTAGAGTATGCTAGTCTGGCGACCTTCGGGCAAGTTCGAGAGGAACCAGTGATAACGCGCCCCTATTGTTAAGTTGTAACCCGACCTTAACTAAAAAAGAACTTATGAAGGTTGATGCTAGTCTGGCGACCTTCGGGTAAGATCGGTATGGGTCAGTGATAAGGCGTCCCAATTGTAAAGTTGCACCCTACTTTCGTCTTTTAAAATTAATGTCTCTGGGAGGATCACTGAATTTTTAAAGTAAATCTCATTTGCATTGTACTATCAATGCCTACTTGCTGTTTTATTGAAATTCCAAGTCAGGTATGGTATTCCGAAGACGGATGGGAACTCGAAAGTGTTAAAATTTACGACCAAATGGAGTCATAGTTCTGATCCGCCAGAGTAGTAAGTGCCATTAATTCTATCTGTACAGCAGCAAGGGCAGTTTTATGACTTGGTCGTAAACCGTCTCTAGCAGCAGGCGATAAACTTCGTGTCCATTTATCGATTTTTGAGTACACCGAGAAAATTATTATTAGACAGATGGTATTCCAAGGTTAAGAAGGGAAAGTTTGACTGGATGTGTTAGTTTCTGTGCACAGATTTGAACTTGAAGATCCTAGAATCGTTAAGTACTTTTTTGGCTATAGAAGGAATCCTATAAATTTGGCGTTAAAGCTTCTTGGGTTCTGGATGCTATAGCTTCTTGGGTTCTTGGTGTTACCGAGAAATACCAAGAAGTCTTTTATCATGTATATCACTGTTCTTCGCTTTTAAATATTATTTATATATTTATTAAATGATGGACAATATATAACTTCCATTATAAAATTCACTTTAATTTATTATGTTAACGTTTCGGAGAGAGTGGCAGACAGCACTCCAAATAAATTGAAGGCCATAAAGAATGAAGTGAGACCATGGAGCAGCTCCAGTCGCAACAGCCGCAGAGAAGAAGTGATCCTTACACGACTCAGAATAGGACATACAAGGCTTATTTTCACCTAATAAGGCTTAGTTCACCTAATAACTAAAGAAAATCCGTCCAGATGTCAGAAAAGTAATGAGAGATTGACAATAGCCCATATCTTTGAGGGTTGAACTTTGTACGTGAGAACATTAAATGAAATAGGAATACCAATCAATATGTCAATAGCTTTGGGAAATGAGGAAAAATATGTGAATAAGGTAATCTCCTTTCTCTCCGAAGAAGGATTTTTTAAAAATATCTAATATTAATTTTCCTTTTTTTCTTTTCTTTCACTATCTTATTTATTTATCTTTTTATTTATTCTTATTTATTTATTTTTTACTCTTTCTTATTTATACTCTATTCTTATCTATTAATTTCTCCACCTGATTTTTCTAATTTTTATTTTTCTTAATTTCTTAACTTTTTATTTATTATTTTTTGTTCTCGTATCCTTATAATCTTTTATTATCACATCTATTTAACCCTCTCATCTAATCAATATTATTAATGTAAATAAATAAGCGTTGACAAAGGCGTTGATGACCAACAGATTTTAAACCTTAATCTTTTTAGAACAACCAACCAACGTTTTGAGAAAATATCTTCATCTCCAGAACTATCTTTCTCAACTCATATTTCTTTCCCATCGTCAATTTTACAATAAATATTACAATATTTTAAATAATTAAAATCAACTACATATTGCTTGGAGTCAAGGTTATTGACTAATTTTAAACATTTCTCCGAAACGTTCGTTAATATTATAAATTTAAGTGAATATTATATTAAAAGTTATATCGTCGTTGCCATGGAAAACTTACGAATGTGAAAATCACTACTTTTCAGGAGAGCAAAAAAAACTGTTAATGGTGAGAGTATGTTGGGAGAATCTTGGTTGGGGGTGCGGTCAATAAATAAACACACAAATAAGGAAACTTATTGGAATGTGTGCCGGCGTTTCGGTCAAAGTTTTAGGCCATCATCAGGGCTAAGAAAAAACAAAATAACAAATAAATGTGCCAGTACCAGTAATAGTAAGAAAGTTAACAAAACATTAAGATAAAAAAATATAAAGTATAAAGAAAAATATTTTAATAATAATATGAAGAATGAGGAATATAGAAGAATATGCTAATAAAGTAAAAATATTCTTAATAAAGTTTAAAGAAAAATGCTAATCATAATGTGAATAATAATAATAAATAAAGAAAAATATGTAAATGGATAATAACAAAAAAGTATTTAAAATTATGTTGAAAATATAGATATATATAATATAGAAAGAAACTTTGACACTGTTGTTACATCTATTGTTATCTTGTTTTTTTTTAGCCCTGATGATGGCCTAAAACTTAGGTCGAAATGTCAGCACACATTACATTAAGTTATCTTATTTGTTTGTTTATTTAAAAAAGTGTTACATTCGTCTGTGTATAAGAGCCGATTTCGACTATTTTAATTTTTTATTCGTGTTTTTTTCCTCATAATTTCATGCGTATTTATTGTTGTATACTTTTATAATAATATAAACATTCGTTGAGTTAACACAAAGACTTCAGAATTTCAGACAATTTTCATAAAAGGGCAACTGCGATTTTAGAAATTTCTAATGCCGTACCAGATTCGTAACATTATTAAAGGCTGTATCACCCGAAATACCTACTATCGAAAAATAACAAAAACGAAAAATCGAATTTTTCACATTCGTAAGTTTAACAAGGGGCCGGTGGATAGGAACTTCTTAAATTGAAAAAACAGAAGATAATTTATATATTTAGTAGTATATTGATTTTGTTGTTGTAAATATTAACAAATAATGTATTGATAACATATAATAATAATGATAATAACTATGTTTTTCTTTAAAAATCTGTAGGCAAAAGTTTTTTTTTCAACAATTGTTGTTTTGCTTGAGAGCCTCCTGATAGATAAACTATGTTTGGTGTCCATTCACCTGAGGCAGTGGAAAAAAAAAAAAACTGTTGAATCCCATGACCTTGGAGCAGGACACGTAAAGCTGACCATGTGAAAAGTATCCAGAATTCTGCACGAAACGTTAAAGATAAAATAAAATTTCTTGATTTTAAGCCTTTAAGTCTAGAAGCTCATGTACGATGGTCTTCTTCGCTTACTCATCATTCATCTAGAACAGTTTATTGTCGCTAAAAACATTTGCAAGGTCCTAAATGAATGAAGAAGTTTAGTTTAAATCACTTGCCGTTTTTCTAAGAAAATCGGAAAAAATATCTAGGGT
Organism: Rhaphigaster nebulosa; assembly: GCA_948150685.1. NCBI lineage: Eukaryota > Metazoa > Arthropoda > Insecta > Hemiptera > Pentatomidae > Rhaphigaster > Rhaphigaster nebulosa. The sequence goes on from OX411306.1 coordinate 15,538,100, forward strand.
TTTAATCTTCCGTTGTTTTGTTTTAGGATGGCGAATGGGAGGTTAACATTGCTCAAAACCTTCTCACCATTTTATATAACAGAAAAATATTTAAGTTGAGATGTTTTCTCATGAAAAGCAGACAAAAGGCATTAATTGAATGATAAAAATTTAGAATTATTATTTTATTTATAAGATAGTATCAACGACGAGTATTCTTTACATTAATTTTGTACTTTTTTTTTTTTTTTGTCGAAATCCTATGGACTCAGAACAATTCCCACCTTCAGTGAAAGGAAACACATACACACCCTTCTCGGTAACCTAGTGTAATTCGGTAATGCCACTGTAACCTAATCGAAATCCTCTTTGGCTTCTCCTTAATGACCTTCGTTCCGGAGATTAGCGGTGACTTAACTATTTTCCGAAGAAGTGGTGTTAAGTTCTTAATGGATTTGGAAGAGCTTGGTTGCATCCTACTTGAGTATCGATGTTACATAAGCTCTGGTCGCTTGTGTCACTGAAGTAGATGCTTGCAAAGGGATTTTTCCTTTCTTCTTGCATCATATTGGAATGATTTTGCCTCAAATCAACCAAAAAATCCTCAATATATCGACATCGTTTTTTGTAAAGGCGTAAGTGTCATTTAGCAAACTTAACAGGAAACACATGGAACGATTTTTTCCCCAAATAACAATATATTGTTTTTAAATCTAATTCTTCATCGTGTTCAATAGGAGTTTATAAGGACGGAGAAATTTTTATGATTAAAATATATGTTTAAGACTTCTAGCACTAATTTAGGCCAGAATGACGCCTGAGAGTCGTTAATATTTGGTGCTTACGTCATCAATATTTGATTTGTAGACCATTTACAATTTTTGTTAACGATATATCGTGAGCGGGAATCGATAGAGGTGATGTTTACATCCAAAACCAATGGAAATCAAAATTTTTCAAAAAACGTCGATATATAGTTAACTTGAAAATCATACCTTCTGAATTACCCATACTAACCATCATACCCACTAAGAGTTCTAGGCCAGGTTAGGAACTATTATATAAAAAAAAAAATTGTAATTCCACTCGGTAATATTTGAAAAATTAATAATTCTGGACAGCTTTAAGATTACATCTATATTTTTGTATAACAATGCCGGCTTGAAAGGTCAGATGTCTCAAAACCATGATTTTACAGTACAAACGAAAAACTGATTTATAAGCACTTTTATAAAATATAATTTTATGGACTATTGATAGGTATTATAGCATTGTTAGGTAAATACTTGTAAAACCATTTATGTGAAGACTGTCTTTAAAGAGTGGCATGGATGATTTATAGCGGTGACTGTTGCGTATGCGATGTTTATCGTTGTGTTTACTAATGATAAGAAACACGAAATAAAGATTTTTATCTCATATGTGCTGGTGAAACGTACCCTTGTGACGATTTTTTAACACATGAGTACGTTTCACCAGCACGTATGAGATAAAATCTTTGTTTCTTGTTTCTAATAATAATAATAATAATAATAATTTAATAATAAATGAAATAACGGATTATTTATTTGCTACTATGGCGCTTTGTTAATGAAAGTTTCAAATTAGAAGATTTGAACTTTATGAATGAGTCTATAGTTCTTGATATGTAATATTTCTTCACTTATCACTTAATTTTTTGGATAATTCGAAAAATGTTTTTTATTATTTTTGTGATATTATATAAGTTTCATATAATCACGGAAGTCGTCATTTATTTTGAAATTATCATTATTGCAATACCTATTTTTTTGTGGAAGTAATGCACAACTCCGTTGATCAGAATTTGGGCTGAAAATTTATGAAAAAGAGATTTTTTTAGTAAACATCGACGCGGGTTTATTGTGCAATCCTTTGATAATTTCGATAAAATAATTTCAAAATATAGTTATTTAGCCTATCCTTTAATTTCAATGAGCTTTAAAAGTCTATATTCCATGGCTATAAAAGCTTTTATTACCTGCAAGATTAAAACTGGCCCGACTAATTTCCATCATTGATTGCAGCGTTAAAACCTTTGAAACCGCATTATGATGTATCCAAAAAAGTATTCTTCAATTACAAAATATAAATAAAAAAATTCTGAAATTAATGGTACTATATTTTCAATTATTTATTAGGCTCAATCGTTTTTATTTTTTGGTTTAACCAGAGAGGTCGGATGGGTTTGAAAATAGATTGATGAACAAAACAATGATAGCTGTAATCGTATACAGAATTTATAGCACATAATCCAAATTTTTCATGAATGCTTACTAATTTTTGAAATTAGATAAGATAAGAAGCAATTAACATTAAACATATATTTTTTTTAATACACAAAGTACTTTCTACAAAGTATATATATAATCTGTTTTTAAAGGCAAGATATTCATATTGTGAATTTTCCAGCCAACATTTACACCTTCGAATAAAAAAATGAATACAGAAGCATTACTTTGTTAAAATGTACTATGAAACTTTCGGAAGTTTTACTTAAAAATAAACAAGCGACTTTATAATCATACTTCCATTTTGAGTATTCCGACGTCAAGATTAATTTTCTTTTATATGGAGTCATAGTCGAAGAAAATAACATAAAAGTTTAAATACCACTTTCGAATCTACTCAAGCTGATACAATAAACCTAAATATAATCGGTTTATATCTAATAAACTGAAACTGGGTTGAACGCAATAAACAACAATGTTTTGAAGGCAGGCTACGTAGTCAACAATAAAATAGATTAATCAAAACACATATATTTATTTATTTAAGACATTTTATTTTTTTTGTTTTCACATTGAAATCTAAAACTGTTTTACAATTACATTGCAAAAACACATCAAGTTATCTGGAATTGGACTATTGAACAAGCAATCCAATGGCTACAACAATAATAGAATCCCAACATCTGTTGATAAAGTTTACCATGATAGCAATCTCACAATTTTTCATAGAGAGATCTTTCCTTTGCCTCCCAAGATCCCAACAAGGCAAACCAATCCAATTGCAAGCAATCAAGAACTCAAAGCACTAGCTCTCGAGACCATACACACGGAGTACCCTAGTCCACTTCGGATACAAGTTCTTGCAGATGGATCTGCAGAGGGGGGAGTAAGGAATGAAAGAGCTGTCGTCTTCTCATCCATTTTCCAAATATGAAAACCTGTTGGAAAATGGACCACACGTCCGTGCTATTTATGGTTCTAAATATGATTGCAGAAACAGAAATTCAAAATATTGTAATTCTGGTTATCTCCCAAGCAGCGATTCTAGTATCTTCCAGTCCTGGTTCTGGATTGCCTGGTTAAGAGATCATAGAGGAATTGAAAGGTTGTACTCCAGTGGATCCCGAGACACTGCGGACTGCACGGTAATGAGATTGCGGACGCTGTGGCAAAGGGGAGAGCATTAAATTCCATATGGAGAATAGGTTAATATCATCGAGCAAGGAAAGAAATATAGAAATCTCTACAAGAGAAAACGCTTGAGGAGCAGACAAGGGCTTCTTTGAGAAAACAATGTGCCGTGTTACTAGAAGAAGAGGTGCGCATCCCAATAAACAGACCACGAAAAGACGCAGTGTCGGAATTCAGAATGATCTCTGGGCACGATTATTTGAAAAAACATTTACACACGCAGGTGTTGCAGAATCCTCTGACTATATTCTCGACAACACCGAGTTCAAATCATCAAAATAATATGAGTTCATAGAAGACTCGTGGTGAAAGCTGAACGCTAAGGGACAGGAGAAAAAAAACAAAATAAAAAACGTCCGGAATAAGAGCGTTTTCAAAATGATTATTGAAAAACAAACACTTAGAATTAGTTGCCATTCAACAACCTAATATTCTTAGCCTAAAATTATACTTGATGTTCTCACAAGAGAAATGAACTCTACAACTGGCAACCAGGCACCGGCATTCTGAAATTCGTTTCTTAACATGTGTGAATGTTCCACAGGATTTAATAGCGATCTATTTCCTCACTCTCTCACTATCTTCCTCAGCCTGTACTCGCTAGAAGGACGCAACCCTTCATATAGACTAATCACTGTGAGAAACAGCTGATTGCAATTTTAATTCCATTCATGGGATATTCCCATAAACACCTTGTTAATAGCTATGACTTTCTCTACGTGTTCTCTTTCATTGGGCCTATTGACCGGATTTTATTGCTCATCGTTTTATTAGTAACCCGTTTCCACAGATGAATAGTTGATTGGAGCACCGTTGGATGTGCCTTTTTTTGGTTAAGTACATTGTGACTCCGCGTATGGGAAAGTTAAGAGTTAAGATTCCAAACTAACCGCTAGATCGATTTAAGAAAAAATATTCGAGATTTTGGGTGGTGGTGTAACGTAGGATGTGGTTCAGAGGTTTTATTTTTTCCAAAAACGGTGGATGACCACAGAATTTGAGATACTCTGCCATGATTAAACCATAATTTTTTTTGGTACTATTGAATATTGGTATACATTCTTCATTTAAGGTGGCAAAATCAATAAAAAATGTAGGGAGAAAGATTTGTTGAGCATCAATGCTGCCCTAATACATTTGGTTGCTACAATACACAGCGTACTAATCAATCCTTAGTTGAACATTATATATATATATATATATATATATATATATATATATATATATATATATATATATATAAACACATACATTTAATTAGGGCTTGATAAATTATTTACCACTTCTTTAATTTTGTTTTTATTGAAAACTAATTTTGTAATGTTACACATTCATCTTCAATTCAAGGTTTAATGGATTATTAATGGTTTCTTCTCTACCAGTACAAACTTTATTGTTTGATATAATCCATTTAAACATTGAACTGAAGATGAGTGTATAACATTCGAAACTAGTTTTCAATAAAAACAAAATTATAGAAATGGCAAATAATTTAACAATCCCTAATTAGATTGATCCTTCTATACTATCATGCGGATGTCAACTGACCAATCTTATTGATTCTTCTATACCATCATGCGGATGTCAACTGATACATGCATTTCATTCTTTCTTTTTTTTTACCTTCCTTTATCCTTTTAACATTTAATCATACATCTACGTAAGTCATACTCATCCTCATTCGATTACATTATATTTTTTTTCCTATGTTTTGTTTATTTTAATCTATCTAATTACCTTCTCATTTCTCCACAATTTTCTCTTCCAGCTATCAATCAACCCTTTCCTAATCTAGTATACAACTGCTAGATAATTCTAAAACTTATGGAACTAATCCAATATCAAAATTTAAACACACACACACACACATATATAGAACAAAAGTACAGGAAAGAAAAAATACATGTACAAACAAAATAAATAAAAAAAATTAAAGACATGAATGAATAAAGGTGCTATGCAACAAATTTTCGAAAATTGATTTTGTCTAACGAATGAAGGCAATCCAAGATTCTTGATGAACAGCATGATTTCTCAATGTATCAAATATATCATATTTAAAAAAAAAATAAGTTTGTTGTAGGATATTAAGGCGTAAGCGAAACAAAACTAAAAAAAAAAAAAGAAATCTGTACCACTACAACCCAACAAGAGTCTTGGATTCAGTACTTGGTAAGGGCCGTACTGTTTCTAAGCCACAACGGTCGTGCAAGGAAGTGATTTGGCCGTGATCACGCTCAACCGCCAGGTTTTTCTCTAACTTTATAAAGGCTGGGTAAGCCATCTACCGATTCCACAGGGCCGATCCACGGCTGAAATCAGACTAAATAATTATCTGCCAAAGCCGGCACGAACCCGGGACCTAGAGATTAAAGCGAAGTAAGCGAAAGTAGTTGATCTGATATGGGACCATTTAGGTGGGACCAACTAAAGTTGAAGAAAATTAAATATTAATAACAATAATTATGAAAAAAATCTTTTTGACGAAAATAATCTTAATGTAATCCTAAATTGGCTTGGCAAAATTGTTCAGAAAATGTTTTCATAGTCCTCGGAAACAGTGATCTACAATTACTTACGTTTTATTATTTACTTTTTTTGTACTACCATATTTGATTACAGTTGTAGCATGTGTCATATTGCGTTTTAGTAAAAAACATTAATTGTGTTCTCGGTGCTGAAGTCAAAATGGTAACTGGATTCGTGAGCATTAATTTCGAATCCTGTTTGTCAAGTCATGTCCAGCTAAAAGTCAGAGATTTAGATACCGCTTGCGATTCCGTGATCACGAAGAGCTGAGATCTGCACACCTTTGCGACTTCCCAGAACGGCGTGAAATGCATTATAGCCCGAAATGCCAGGACAGAGACATTGTATAATAGCGTTACGACTGTGCACTAGCCAGAGGAGAGAGATAATATTAATGAAGTGAGGAGACACGATCTAAGAGCTACTTAGAGAACTGCTACTGGCCGCTAGCAGTCCAACTGCCGTTGACCACACCTCCTTATTAATTAGTGTCTTGTAAGTATCCCGCGAATTCCTTTCTTTCTATTACTTACGTATTCAGGGCCTTTTCCTCTAACCAATACGAAGCTAAAGATATATATCACTAATCAGTGAATATTCAATGTTTTCTTTTTTTATAATGTGTTCAAATGAGCACTGAAAGGAAGCAAAGTTCAGGAAGTTCAACCAAGTGCCTCGAATCTTTACCAGTTTCACTTTCCTGCATTTGATATTTACATGCAGTCAGCTTTTAATAACTCCATTGCATGAATAAACATGAGATTTAGTATAATAACGCGTTAACTCAATGTCAGAATTAAATCTTAAGAATATTGCATTAACAACACATTGTTTTAGAATACAGTAATGATTAACTGATTATCAGCTCTTCCTACAGGAAAGAGCACGGTCGAAAGCGTTACCCGAGAATCAACAGGAGGGCTTTTGACATTTACTTCACTGCTCTTTCCATTTTAATATTTTTTTTTCAGTAAAATATCAATTTTTTATTGTAAGCACTATTACATATTTTTTAGTCTATTTAGATATAAAATATGCTGTGACAGTACATTAATTTTCCACCAGCAAAGTATTTTTGCAATAAACAAATCTGAGCTCATACAGATAACGATTAAATTAGCAAATCTTTTTACCACTGCCTCGAAAATCGTCGGGGTGGATTGCATTGGCTCGTGGTGGATGTAAGTTTTTGTGCTAAGGGGTTCATGCTGGAAGTGAATCTGTTTTGGAATTTTTTGTAATATTCTGTGGCAGTATCTGAAACTGTTAGGATGTCTAATTCTTTGTCACATAGAATGGCGTTTCCACTATTTTTTCAATGGTTTTATCAGAAACGACTGAATTCTTAACATGTTTGAACTTGAAACAAAATTACTCGATTCTGTATGAAGGTTGTAATTATTTAACCAATTAATATTGGATCTGATTTTTCGATAAATAAAATAAACTTCTAGAACGCATTTTGTCTTAAGATCGGGGATAACAATTTAATGTGGCTGACAACCATTTTGAGGCTCTCTATAACAACAATAAAAAGTTTGGTCTTGATTGGTTTAGCCATTTTTCTATGAATAGAGGAGAAAAACATCTCCAGGTTTCTGATCCTCCACCATTATGTTTTAAGGTTGCTTTAGGTTGATACCTATTGCTTGAAACCTGATTACGGCTCTAAATGAGGCTATGTGATGTAAAGTGGCCACTTCTTCATTTCATTTCGACTAAAAACAGAATTACTTTGATAGGTCATGTGCTTATTTCTACAGGTATACTTGAAAAATTGGTTTGCAAAGGTATCAAACATCTATATATACCATAGAGTGTAATAACTGTATAAACCAAAAAAATCAAAACTGCAATTTTTATGATTTTGTGGGGTGGGCCACCTTTGCTCTCATAGCCTCAAATAACAAATTAAAAATAGTTCAATGAATTTTTTTTTTTCATGGTAAGCGGACAATTAAGCGTAACAGATATTATAAATATTATTTTATTTATAAGAAAAGGAACAAATAACCATTTAATTTTATTGTTATCACATGGGTATTGTTACATAAGGATTGGAAATTGCAATTTCAATAAAAAATCATAAAATAATGTCCTATTCATATTTAAATATTTAACGTGGATGAAACGTTGCACGAGATCATCACGAAGAAGTCTTTTCATATAACTTCTTCATCATGATTAAAAGTAACTGGAATGTTAGTTCTCTGGCTAATGTGAAACTGAAGATGTCGTATCAAAAATAACCTTTTGGTTAGAAATCACGGAATTCTTTCACAAATATCAAAGACACGCATATGTTTGGGAAAGTAAACACAAATTTAAAGGTCCTGCAATAGGAAACTGGAATGATTGAAAATATTAAAAACACAAATTTCAATATCAGATAAGAAGCTGAATTTTCTGAACTATATATTGAAAGAATATTATCAATCATAATAATGCACATTTATTTTTTTTTTGCCAGGAGTGTTTCAGAAAAATGTTGTGGTTAGTGACGTTTTAATTTCAATAATCGTTTCTATCCATTAGAGCAGTTGTCTTGCTAAGTGATGTAAATTTCGTTAGTTAAATATCAAATATCATCAAATGATGCGTAAAAAATCAATTAAGAACAAAAATTATAAGTAAATGGTTGAAACAAGTTAAAAAAGAGTAAAACAAATATAAAAAAAAGTATAGGTTTTTAAAATTATTACCGCATCAAAATAAAAGGTTTAATACAGTCTAAGAACAAATAAATGAGGTTTCAGACAGAAATAAGAAGAACTAGTCAGATTTAAAATTTTTTTTTTTTTCAAAGACCATAATAAGCTATTGGAAATCTTTTCTTTTCTGCAGATTTTCGCTTTAAGGAGGTCTATATTATATCTTCATCATCGTTTCTGTTAATTTCTCATAATTTATAATTAATAATTAGCTGATAGTGCTCATCTTTTATTTTGTATCGATCTTGCAAACTAAAATCTACAAATAATTATTGTTAATACTGGACTACAGCAGAATCTACGAGCTCACCGAATGTGGGTGGAGCTTGTTATGTTGTATTAGGATTATTATTTATTTATTAATTTTTCTTTCTTTAAGTATATTTGTTGTCATTGGTATTCATCCATATCTTTTTATTTATTTATTATTTCTTGTACTAATTTTGATGCTTAGGTGCGGGTTTCTAAAATGTGAACATTTGGTTAATTTTTAAGTAATTTATTTTATTTTTTAATTTATAAAAAAAAAAATTCGTTATTTCAAGTAATAGTTGAGGGTCACTGGAAAAGAGGAAATAAGGCAAATAAGATTAGAGCGTGATAGAAGGTTTACAGAAAACAAAGAGATAACAAATGAAAAAGAAAGGGAAAAAAAAAAGAGAATAGATATATTGTGGTAATGTAGCGATGAGAATAATGTATTTAGAGTTAAAATGATATATATCCTCATATTGATGATGAGGATGCATCATGCATGCATGAGGCATCATTGCTGTAAATAAAGCATTTCTCTTTTATTGATTCGAAAAATTTATTCCTTTTGGGGAGCCTTGATGTTATAACTGTTTTGCTATAAAGTTCGTATCCTTCTCAATACTTCTTTTGAAATTATTGTAAACACTTTCTTGTCGCCTTTGCAACAAGTGAAAACAAACGTGCGCGATACAATAGGGTCGTCGGACGTATAATCGTTTCATAGATTTAAACAGTAAAACGAAAAGATAGGATGCGGTTTCACTTTTTGCTGTTTTAATATTCGTTACAAAAGTATGTCGAAAAAGAAAAAAAACTTTAACAAATGAATAATTGGTTTGATACGTTGCGACGCGAACTATCCTTACATCATTACTAACATTAAAAGCTATTGAAATTTTCTGATTATAGTTAATAAAGTAACACGGGTTAATTATACTTAGTTCTACATAACATGTAATTATATAAAATTGCATGACATAATCTTGCTAATAACAGAGTAAAACGAGTTAATGAAATAATAGTTTAAATAATAATTATAATATGAAATATTCTGTTTTCTCCTTTACCATTAATTATGAAATCAAAGCGTAATGATTCGAAACATTTCTTTTTAGATAATGTTATACATCATCAAAAATTAAAATATCGTTACCACCAAGTCTAAGTAACCAATCTGAATATATAGGTATATACTTTTCAAGAGACCGAAAAAGAACGTAACTAAGAACTTTACTTTTTAACTTCCCAATAGCCAATAATGTTTTTATCTCTGTTTTTATTTTTATTTCTCTAAGCACTAGATTTGTTTTTATAAGACTTTATTCTGCAATTATGCTTCTGATAAATTAATATATCTAAGGAATTCGAAAAATGTGGTTATCACATTTTTTTCTTAAACGTACTGACTAAGATAAGTTCAAAGTTTTTACAGTGTTGGAAGAAAGCAGTATATAATTTTACCAAAGTCGCAGTTCTGCTAATATACTCTCTTTTTAGCGAAAAAAAAAAATTATAAATATTTTATTTTTTAAATAAAATAAAAATAATTTTATAGAAAACACCAGATCCTTGGAAAACCTGATTAATGTTGGAGAACAGTGTTACGCTTTTTATTTAACTGTTTTAATTTAAATCTCTTATGTTTTAAGATAATATTATGGTTATTTTGTGAAAAAAAGTTCATTTCTAGGGCGATTGTTCATTCCATCTTGGTTCAATGATTTCTTGGCTATTTCATTGTACATAATAAATATACATACTTTTCCTCATATCATCTTTTAAAGGGAATGATGTATGGTACAACTTAAAAAATATATACATGGTGCGTTGGATAAGCTCTTGGATAAGGTAAGAAAAGCGACTGTGTAAAAAAGATTTGATCTGACATTAAGCGGTCTTTTGTCTGAGATTTTATGAAGTATTTCCTTAAAAAGCAGATACAATTCAAAGGCGAATTTAAGATTTGACAGCTTCAGTGAAAGTTATTATATTCTCGAGAATGGGTTTAGAGTTTTTATTTTGATTCCTTCGCAACGTAAATATGTGTCTTCGAAGCGATTGTTTTTCTGGTTACGTAATGAGTTATGGTCGGGGAAATGTGGAAGAAATATGGTTCGGCTTATTCCGTTTCACACCGGTGAACACAGCTTTGAATATTCACACTTTTTCGTAAACTGCCCTACTCACATAACCAGTGTATCGCTGTGGACTCGAACAATATGAAAGACACACAACAGCATCCTACAAATAAATAGAAATAATTGATAGTGTAACCCGTGATTAACATTTAGAAAAAGTTTTTAGGATTCTGGTAACCACCTCTCTCCAAAAGAGTTCTAACAATTATTATAAAGAACCAAAGTTGATAGCCAAAAAGTTATAGCGGTTTAAAATTGCGAAAAATATGAAATTAAATGTTTGAAAACGATCATCTCAAATATGGTAGTGAGCATAACATTTCAAAATTTTGGGTGAAATAGTACATTAACTCTGAAAGAAATGTAGTTTATTGAAATTGTGCCAATTTTAGTTTCTTATTGGTTGGATCATTATTTGGCATTTACGATTTTTTTTTTTTTTTGAATATATATTCTTAATAGTGACATATTTTATAAAACTAATATTTCAATGTGTGAACCTTATAGTACATGATTTTCTTGAAATTTGGCAACAAAGTCTCTGGTCGTCCTAGAATGATCCTCGGAACTTGACATTACCATCGTTTCGTTTCAAAATGGCGACCGATTTTCTATTGCATAAGCCTATAACTAAGCTGTTTATAAGGATAAGAGGGAAAATGTAAAGTGTTTTGAAATCAGCACACCAAGGAATTAAAAAAAAAATTGTATATAAAACCTTTACGTTTATTATTTTCAATAATTATTAACACATTGTTTTTGATATATTTAATCGACACGCTATATAATTCTCTACAAAATAAATAAAAATCATTGAAACTGGAGCATTATTGCGTATTGAACATTGAATACTAATTCCACGGCACTCGTGACCGATGGCGCTCGTTTTCTATGTCTTTCTGTCCTCTGCCTCTATATCCTAACGCCTCCTCCCAGCTTTCTCGCATCTATCTCCACTTCATTCTTCCTTGCATTCCATCCTCCACTTCTACCAGCTTCGTTGGCTTTCCCTTTTCCTTTTAACACTTTTACCTTCTACATTTTCCTCTTTACCGTTCGAGCTTCTATTCTTGGGCATCATAGCCTACTTGCGGATAAGGAGGAATGGACACGCCAGATATTTTTGAAATATGACTATTTGGAAATAATAAACCATTGTGTACTTTTTTTTCCTCTTCGAAACATTGGCTCTATCACGAATACACTAAAATATGAGAAAAAGTAAAATACCATGTAATGTAAGGTACGGATGCACCCACCCACGTAGCAAGCATATCACTTTCGTAACCGAAATATCTGGCATACCACTTAACATTAGTACCTTATGTAATAGAATTCGATCGTCTGGAATGTTCTTGTTATAAATCGATTGTTCTGAAGTGGAGTTAGCAGAAAAACCTTATTTCGAAATAGTTATTAACTTTTTTACTTTCACGTATAAGAATCATATTTAGAGAAAGTGAAGGTAAAAATATTACGAACCTTTTTGAGACCGGATATACTCAAAAACTAATAATCGGATGACAAAAAAATAAACCAGTTCAGCTAGAATTCATCAAAAAGTTATTTACAAGATATTGGAATTTTTATTGTTTCACGGATAACCTCTCAATTATTATGTGACATGTTACCTATCGATTTCGGAAAAATCTCTAATTGAAAATATTAAATCTGACATCCTCATGTTAAAAATTAGGCCAGAAAGAATTTTTTATATCCAAAATAACAGTAGTTATTATATGCAATCTATGCTTATAGATAACCCGGTATGGTGAGCATAGAAAGGTATCAAACCTCATCGAAAAAAGGTTAAGAAAGAGATAAATAATTAATCAGATGGTCAGGAATTTATACACCGCAAATTTTTTTTTCTTAATTTTTTTTTAAAGGCATAACCAATAATTTTAATATATATATATATATATATATATATATATATATATATATATATATATATATATATATATAAAACTAAAGACATATAAAATAATTTATAACAATTGTGTTATTAATAATACTTAAAATTCATCAAAATTTTCACCAGGATACTTATCTATTCATTTATTTATATTTTAAAAATTTATTTATTTATAAACGCCCATCAATATGTTAACTGACCAATCGGAGGATTGTTTCGTATACTAGTCAACGTGGTATTTACATTCCAGACATAAGAAAGAACAATTAAGAGTTGCCTCTACAACTTGCTTATTGAAGCGATCAAAGTAGTATTCGTATCAGTTGGCATGTTTAAATTAGTATGCTTAAATTTTGTTAGTAATATACCAAGAAACTTGAAAAATAAGGGATTTATTTGATTGGAATGAAACTTCATGCTTTTGGACAGAGAAAATTTACTTTATTTTTTGTTTAATTAACTACTCGACGGTGATAGGTTAATTACTTTCTGTTACTACCAACGACAGGTTAAGAAATATTCATCCAAAGATGAATATTTATTAATATATACTTCAAATAGCCGACTATGACTGTTGTGGATAAAGAGAATACTTTATTCTGTAGCCTCGACGTGGGAGTATTGAAGGAAGATCATGGCCAAATATAAAATACATGTTTTCTTCTCGGTTAAGGATGCCTTATCTCATGCTGTACATCATTCTGGATGCCCTGAAAGAAAGTTTCGAAACCCTACCGGGTCCGCCTCACCCACGACACTCCCGAAGTCGCTTATTATCCAGTTACCACGACTCCCGATCTACTCAAGACGAACATCCTTCAAGATCTGATCAGGCTGAAATCTCGAAGAAGAGGTTAGTTATTAGACATTTTTCAACATTGCCGAAGGTCATTCCTGAGAGTCCCCAGGCCATAAGGAAAGGCTTGCCTCAGGACTTTCCAGAAGTGTCCAGGACGAAGGAATCCCTACTTAACTTGAAGAGTCGTGACTAAGATGGTACCTACCGGACTGAGGTGACCCGCATCTCGGACAGCTGGAGTCGCTGCTTTCACCGGAATAGCACTCACCTGGAAACAAAACAAAACATTAACGCCAATATAAACATAATGTAATGACAACTTTATGTATTCGACTAAACATGTAAAAGCGAAAGCCCACACGGACTCAAACCTAATTCTCACACTTTCCAAGAAGCTTGAGGACTGAAAATCTGAACAAGTGTTCCTAAGAAACTAATTAGGAAAATATGTTTCATTCCGATGTTATGTGATAAAAGTAGAGAAATGAGGGTAACTGCTCTAATTAATATCATTGCTTTCCTGTGATAAAATGAATAATTTAAGCATCTGAGATTTATCTTTGTGTATTTAAACTCTTTTATTTACTTTCACTGCTTTCAACCAAATCATGTAATCGCATTTTAGCGCACTTCCGATCAATCTGAAATTTGGTAAATGGTGGAGATAATCGTGATAATGGACCAATTTTAAGGGATCTTGGTATGATGTATCTTATAACAATTCCTGAAGCGAACACTAGCCAATATTTATTGAAGCTAGGACCAAGTAGAACGACGCTGCCGAAACTACGTGTCGTTTCTACATCTTCAAAATCAAAAAGTGAATAAAATAAAATTTAAAAAAATAATTTTAAGAAAAACGCTTTTAGATCTATCAAAACGTGTTTCTTGATTTTCTTAATATATTCGATATTTAGTCATCATCTTAGCTTTTCCCACATATGTAACTTATTGCATTTGTGTATAACAGTCTTGAAAATTATTACATGACTCCATCTTATACATTCATATAAATGAATCGTTGAATGTTAAAAAAACCGTTCTTCACAAGACCCGACTTTTGGGAAATTAAAAAAAAAAACAGTTTAACTATATTCCGCGAAGTATATCAGTGAACTAAAAATATTCCTATGTTATATTTCAGCTATGTCGAATGGCGCTGAAAATGATAATTTTGGATCATTTAATCATTCTCCATCACCTAGATAAATTTTTATAATAGGTGGAGTTCGGCCCTTTTAACCTACCACGACATCTTTTAATAGAACTTTCGTAATTTTCCACCTTAAAAATGGGAAAAGTCAGGTTGTTGAAGTCCAAAAAAAAAAAAAAAATTAAATATGTAGTGGGAGAAAATTGTTATTTCCTTCAATAATAAAGATTATAAGCTCCAAGAAAAAAAAAATTTAAACAGATAGTTTGAGAAAAACTATTGCAAGGTATAAAAAATGACAAAGTTTCAAACAAAGTTCTGCCAAAAATCATTTAAGAGATCACTGTCGCTTTCTGTGTTGGGCCAGCTATTTATTATTTCCTCATAGAAAAGTCCGGCACTGTTTGGAACGGACTGCGTGATTTTGCGTAAGTCCTCTACATTCTTCTGATTCAATGGGACTTTGCCAGATAGATAAGTATATACTGCCGGATATTCAACTTCTGTATTCTTAAGCAGAGGAAAAGTATGATGAATGTTGTCTTCGTATACTGAGGGAAATAGGACTCCTTTGAGTTGAGCACCCTACCAACATCACCTTAATAATATCTATTTTAAATTTTTAAATGTTATGTATGGTAAAAAGTTTGAAATATCATATTATTGGAGTTTAGTTAATTGGAATTGAGATTCATGGACAACTTTGGAACGAGCGCCGGCTCACTGCATGTTGAAAGGCCGGAGATCAGCCCTTTAACATGCAGCGCTCAGAAACAGCTAAGTTCAGAGCGCTCTTTAATACACTAAAATCTCTCAGGAATGTCTCTTTCTGAGTAGAACGAAGCAATACATCAAATAGAAAACGATAATCAAGATAAATCATATAATCTAAAAAATTGGAGAACGCCTCTGTTAACATTCAACGATTCATGTATATATATATCACAATTTATATCAGGATTGGCGGACCACATGTCAGGAAGTGATTCCTCACCTTTTTTTTGTTTGTTTTTTTGTTGCAAATGATGCAACAAAAAAGTTCATTTGGGCTATGGTCTATTCCGAAGCCCAAATTTTGAAAAGAGAAGAAGTAAATTAATTTGTTTCTTTTTTTTTCTAATTATGAAGTGATAACTAAAAAAAAATTTATATTTGGTAATTTCCGATTGCAGCATCATAAACTAAACATAATTTTCTTTTAAAAATAAATAGAATTTCTCTTTGTTAAGCCCTCTTGCTTTCGAGCAGCTAAATTGCACTTAAAAGTTCTGGTTTTCGTAAAACTATGGATTATTCGCGATTTTTTTACGGACTGTTACTGGACTACAGATTCCCTACTTTATGAAAAAGTTTGATGTTGAATAGGTTTTAAGTCCATGTTAATTAAGTTTAGGTCAATTAATATGATTCAATAATGGCAAGTGAATGAAAACACTGACAGAGGGATGAAACTTTTGACGAAATTTAGCGCAAAATTAGAATTGATTCATTTTAATTTCAGTGAAAATTTCACAATTAAATATGCCACAGATAAACGATCAGACCATTTTGGTGGAAATCGGGTATAATGAACTCTGCATAGAAAAAAGCAATAAGCAACTCTCATTCAACAGTCTCTGTACTTTATCAGGACATCTTAATTGATACCTGAATTCGATCACATCAAAACATCCTGGATACTTTAATTTTTTGTAGGGTATAATATTTCAAGTCTTGAATGTGTAGCGTTCTCCCAGTAAAACTGCTTGCTTTAGATAGCCGAATGAATATTATAACGTATGTTTTTTTTTATTATAAATATGTTTTTTTTAATTATATTGGAATTATTAATATATATAATTATAAAAATCCAGTTATTTAAAAGTGCCCACTTCTATGAGAACTACCCTTATATTAATAAAGAATAAACATATTTAGCCCATATCTAGCTAGATCATATCTTTAGCCCATAGCGTAAAATGCTACTAACGGTATTTTTATGTTTCTTACCTACTTAAGTTTATTTAACATCTGGAATGGAGCCGAATTCAAATTATAATGAGAAAAAAAAAACGCTGCAAATTATTACACAATGGTTTATTATTATTATTCAAAAATATCTATTTTGTCCAAGTAAAAAAAATTAGGCAGTAGTCACCAAAGGAAAATAATATTTATATAAAGAAGTTTTTAAATTTTTTTTTTATTAATGGCTTGTTATGCTAATTTTAGAAAAACTTACATTTCTCCTCTATCTTTATAAATGGTCGAGTTATGGGCTTACAAGATCTCTAATCGTCCGCCATTTTTACAATGAAACAAACAGAGGGATGATAATGTCGAGTTCCGAGGATCTGCCTGGGGTGACCTGTGACATTGGTACCGAATCTCAAGAAAATCGGTCCAGTAGTCTCGGAGAAAAGCCGCGGACGGCGGACGGACGGATTTGTTTTTATTCGATAACTGGATTCTACGTATCTTGAAACGTAAAACCGCAAATTTTGAGAGGCGGTAACAAAAATGTTTTCCTTGGTCGGTTACAGAGGTCTATTATTGAAAATAATAAACCAATATCATTTTCTAACAATTCCGTAAAGAGAAAAGTTTCATTGCGCTATAAACATAAGCTATTTCCATTTCGGGTCTTGTGGGGAGAAATATAAAATATGGGATCAACTAAGAAAGGAACGATATTATTAGATATTCAAATACCAATTTCGAATCCACTATAAGCAATCGACAAGGGTATAACTGGCTAGGGAACATAATTTCTATAATGTCCCTATTTCATAGGTTGCTCGTCTTATAACATCGCCCATAGCTGCACTAAAAACCATCACTTACATGGCCTCTCATTAAATTACATAAAACAGCCATAAAACGTTCTACTTCGCTATTATAGGGATTACGGATACCCGGAGGAGGTACCTTCCGGACCAGATCACCTCCAAAAACGGAGTGAAGGCCTCACGCGAAAAAGTGAAAATACTTTCTAGGTCCGAGGAGACAAAAGTGAGCGGGATATTTAGAATACTTTCCCGTCGGAATGACCCACACGAGGTCGTGCGAGAGTGCCGGAATAAAGCGGCTTCGACCAGGGACCATTTGTTTGGCTCCGCTGAGGACAATACAAAAGGACGATATAACAGATCCACGATCTTCGGGGACACGGCCGAGGCTGTCGGTCGAGCGGTGACCCGCCCCGCCCGGGGCTTCGGAACCGGTTACCGCTTTCGTCCAGTCATTTATGCGAATCTTAATGTCGCAATATTTTATGCTTCGAAGAGAATGTCATCATAAATAATTAATATTTGTCATCCCGGCTCCGTGAACGAAACAACAGATAAGGCGCTGTATAACAGCCATTAATAACCGAGAGAATAATAAAGAAAACACTAGAAGGTGACTGAAAAGATCCGAAGAATATGACGCAATAGAAATGTTACCCTAGTGATGGAATATGCACGGATCGTATTTTCAATAAGAACATTAGCTGATTATAAGTATCTTTTTGATGGGAATGAATATAATATTCAGAGAAATTTATAATATCCTTAGCGTACCACGACCAGATCTTGTGATGCAAAGTGTTAATGATTAGACTTCATAAAAGAATACAAACTGATTTACAAAAGTTTATTAAACAAACAAAACAATGAATAATACAGTAAATATGATAAAAAAAAACCCAATAAACTGAGAATAAAATTCAAAAATCCAAAGTTAAATTTATATCACATAACAGCAGCAACAGTAAGATAATAACACGAAAAATTCTGGAGATAAAAGTGTATCCATAAAAAATAAGAAATTTGGACAATATTTTTCAGCTGAAAGCATGTTATTGTTTATTTGCAACTAGAGCATTATCGGACTTCTCCCAAATATAGTCCGTTCCGATTTAATAACTAGCCAGGATCTATCAAAGCCTGTATCAATGTTAACACCTATTATTTTTGAAACAAGGACCTCTCGAAGGACCTAACCTCGCCAAAGTTAGTATTATTTGAAGAACGTTATAATATATGCATAAGATATCTCCTCCTCCTCCGTAAGGAAGGGTGGATTGGGTGAGAGGTAGCTTGGGGGTTGGGTGGCTTTTTGTAGCTTCATGGAGCTCAACTAGATTCTTAAATACTCTACAAACTAAATGCTTTCGTCTTTACTACGATAACCATTCTGATAATAGTAGATCCTGTTTATTCGTCTTATAATTGCTACATTAAATAATATTTCTAAAAAAATTGTTATCCTTCATTAAACGTGTTAAAAAGACGATTTCATTCCTGGATTTTTTTGCTTATTCGCGTACTACCAGGAACGTCGTTGCGTACCCTCAGGGGCATCCATACCACAGTCTGGAAACCTCTGTCCTAAACTATCTATTATTATGGATCAATGATGAATGTAGAAAAATATACAAAAGAGGGAAGACGTCTAAATTAGATAATCTCAATCGTTTTTTATAAACACATAACCTTCAGAAATCTAGATCCCTGATGAACTAGAAGCCAGACTTAAAACATAAAATAATTAGTTTCTACGATTTATTTTATGTAATTAGATATTGATAAATTATTTGCCACTTCTATAATTTAGTTTCAATTGAAAACTAGTTTCGAATGTTATATATTCCTCTTGAATTCTAAAAACATACAAAAATTCAAAAATATGCAATTCAAAATACAGCTTGGTATTATTATACATATTAAAGTAAGTGTAATATAAATTAGTATAGTAAAACATTTATGAATTATGAATTTAATTAAGACAAGAAATCAAATACATGTTGGTACTCACCAAGCATTAAATGGATTATGTCAAACAGAAAAGTTTGTACTGGTTGCTTCTCGCACTGAAGTAGCAATGGATGAAAGGTGGGATATTTATAGGTAAACGGTTTAAAGGTCGGGATTTTTCCAGTAATTCCGCTGAGTAATTGTTTTTTCTGTTATAGATTGGAATATATTCAGGATTGGACTATTGGAGATATTTATTTAGTCATTTTTGCTTAAATTATTACACTTAATTTAATATGTATAATAATACCAAACTATATTTTGAATTGCTTATTTTTGAATAAGAACTGAAGATGAATGTATAACATTCGAAACTAGTTTTCAATAACAACTAAATTATATAAGTGGCAAATAATTTATCAATCCCTTATTAGATTGATCCTTCTATACCATCATGCGGACGTCAACTGATTTATTTTATGGATCTCCACTTGAGGCAGTGGTCAGTTAAAAGCTATGAGGTATTGGCTTTTACCTGACCACCACCTCAAGTATTTTCTTGCCTCCTTCATATATCTTATTGTCCAATTTCATCCCCCTCTTGATATCTTCCAACTCCTTCAGTTCAAATCAGAAACTCATTCCCGTAATACACGCTCTCTCCCTTCCAATTTCTAAATAAATATAAATAAATAACGGAAATTCCACGCCTCATCACTCAAAAAAAAAAAAAAAAAATGAAAATCCTCCGATTTTTGCATTAAATCGGTATTGATTTACTAATTCTCATTAGACATGGGATATTACTTTGACTTTCTGTATCTGAACCCCGAATATTTTCCTTTTTTCTCATAACTCTTATTTGGAAGTATAAGTTGTTAGAAACAGGGGACGAAAAAACGACAGAATAATATTTAAAATAAAACAAAAAAAATATACGTTGTTTCATAGGGAATGATTGATTGACAATTGAATAACTGATGCAATTTTCCATTTTAACAAAAATAATAACAATGAATACATCAAGATAGCTGGTCATGAGCTTGAATACTTAAAATACACATTGCTACATGCTACAAACATAGAACGTATCGCAAATGACTTACTAATTGTTAGTAAATTGTAGTGAAGTAAGGCATACTTATACTTTGTTCATTATTCTCTGTACGTACTGACTCCTTACAGCGCTGCGTACATGAGCAGTTGAGACAGAGGCCAAGCTGCTTAAATTGTAAATTTAAGCTAATTATAACAATTATAAGTAATGGACCATTACAGGTAATGAATTTAAAATAGAATCACACCCGCAGTAAAACTGCAGCACCTATTGAAATAGCATCTACATCAACAGTTCCTACCATTCCAATAAGCAACCGATTTGCAGTCTTAAGTAATACAACCGAATCTACCACTCACCGGCAGTTCTCTGAACCAGAGCCACCTCCAATATTTGTAAGCAATATTCAAAACTTTATGTCGTTTGGCCATGAAATTGCAAATTTAATTGGACAAACAAATTTCAAATGTTTTTCCCGATTAAAGGACATCAGAATTAATACAACCAACAAAGACAACTATAAAAAACTAGTCAACCATTTGACAGAAAAGCAATATGACTTCCATTGCTATCAATTAAAACAAGAAAAAGCATACAGAGTTGTCTTAAGGGGTCTTCATACCACCACCCCCACTACCGCTATCAAGAAGGATATAGAAGAGTTAGGGCACAATGTTAGAAGCATTTCCAACGTTTTCCACCCTACTGAAAGATATCCATTGCCACTATTTTTCGTCGACCTTGAGCCAGGACCAAATAATACAGAAATATTTTTAGTAAATAGACTAGTATACTCGTGTATACGTTTCGAAGAACCGAGGCAGAGACCAGAAATTGTCCAGTGCACTAAATGCCAAAGTCTAGGCCATACCAAAGCCTACTGTCATCATCAGGCCAGGTGTGTTAAATGTGCAGGCCCTCATGCGTCTGACACTTGCCAGAAGCCTCGGGATACTCCAGCTAAATGTGTTCTATGCAGTGAAAGCCATCCTGCAAATTACAAAGGTTGCATTGTTTATAAAAACATGCAACGACAAAAAGTTCTAGTTGCAAGAAATTTGCCAAGGAACGAAGTTCATGAAGACCAAATGCCTGGCCCTTCAACGAGGAATGATCCTATGAACCTGGGAACTCCGGTAAACAATGCAGAACGAAGACAGATGAGCTCCAGGAGTAGAATAACGTATTCCAACGTCACCACAAGACATCTGGCTCGACCACAGGCGCCTCAAGTCTCCTTACCTCAGCCTCAGACCTCCCATTCTCAACCCCAGATCCCTCACCCTCAGACTTCCAGTTCTCAACCCCAGACCTCTCATCCTCAGCCTCGCCCCTCCCATTCTCAGTCGCAGTCTTCATATCCTCAACCTCAGACCTCCCATCCTCAGCCTAAAATAACTAGAAATGAAATTTCTTCCAAAAGCGCATCCCTAAGGGTGAAGTTATCGCCACAGATTCCACCTCCTTACTATCCCAAACATCCTGAACTATCCCAGTTCCCCTATCCTTCACAAGAAGCTCCATTAAATGTGGAATCCACACAACGATCCCACACGAGGGTTCAACCTCCACCAAGACAGAATAACCCTCCACCTCACGACTCTTCCTTCTACTCCTATCCTAGCCAAAATGCTTCCGATATAACATCAATCCTTTCATCCTTCCTTCGTGATCTTCAAGATACAATAAGACCTCTTATCACAATACTTACCAGAGTCCTAACTGAAATCCCGCTCAATATCTCACGAACAAAAATGAACAATGAACAAAAATACCCTAACTATCCTTTTGTGGAATGCAAATGGCCTACAGAATCACAGAGACGAACTTGACATATTCCTCCACGAAAATTTCATTGACATTGCCTTAGTTACTGAAACTCACTTCACGACGCGTTCTTTCTTTTACATACGAGACTACATTACATACAGATCAGATCATCCAGATAACACATCCCACGCAGGTTCTTGCATCCTTATTCACAAATCCCTACCTCACTCCCTAATTCCTTCCACTCCAACTGACACCATTCAATCAACCTCAATAACCTTATCCTCCCGTCCTTTAAACACTACATTCTCAGCTGTATACTGCCCTCCTGAAAATTCCCTTTCCTGTAACCACCTTGATTCCTTATTCCGATCCCTTGGTCCGCGTTTCGTTGCTGGAGGGGATTACAACGCCAAAGACCAACGATGGGGATGTCGAACTTCCAATACTCGTGGCAGAATTCTTTCTCGTATCACAACCTCCAACAGTTATTCCATCCTTTCTCCCATGAACCCTACTTATTGGCCTACATCCCTTAAAAAACATCCTGATATCCTTGATATATTCATTACTTCCCAGATACCCTCCTTCCAATGTACAATAAAATCCATAGATGACCTATCTTCAGATCATAGTCCGGTTCTGCTTTTCTTGCATTCAAATCCTGTTCCGAAACCCTCCCCTCCTTCCCTGATTAAAGGACAAGTAAACTGGAACAATTTTCGGTACGATCTAGAAAACAAACTTGACTTAAAAATTCCGTTAAAAACTAAACATCAGATTGATTCTGCTATAGAGGAATTCACAAGAGCAATAGGTACCACTATCTACAGCAACACGTCACACCACAAAATTAGAAATATGCAAGAAACCAACTTGCCACATCATATTCGCATTTTATTAACTGAAAAACGCCGAGCAAGAGCGAGGTGGCATAGAACAAGATATCCATCAGACAAAATTCATTATTCAAAACTGACCAACAAATTAAAAGTAGAAATCAGAAAATACAAAATTCAAAATTTCCAGAAAATAACAGAGAACCTAACTTCTAACGATAAATCATTATGGATAACTACAGCAAAGCTATTAAAATTCAAAACCTTTAATCATCCGCTTCTCACTGAATCTCAGACCTGGTCTAGATCAGATGAGGAAAAATCCCAAATATTCGGTGAACACCTTTTCAAAACTTTTAATCCTCATCCTGATATCCTTAACCCAGCCCATCTTGAGCATGTTGAGGCAGAACTAACTATTCCACTTCAGATGTCCCTTCCTCCTAAAGCGTTTCATCCTTCCGAAATAACTAACATCATTCAGAAATTACCTTCCAAAAAAGCTCCTGGTCATGATCTCATCACATCGCACATCCTAAAACACCTCCCTCGAAAAGCTGTCCTATTCCTAACCTATATATACAATGCATCACTCAGAACCACCTATTTCCCTGATCCTTGGAAACTGTCTATTATAAAAATGATACCAAAACCAAAAAAAACATCTGAAAATCCATCCTCCTATCGTCCTATTTCCCTCTTGCCCACTATGGGCAAAATCCTAGAAAAACTCATATTAAAGAGACTGTACCCAATCCTAGAATTAAATCAAGTGATTCCTGACCATCAGTTTGGATTTCGAACATCCCATTCTACTATTCAAGAGTGTCATCGTGTGGTGGATGTGATATCCTCCACATTGGAGCGCGGAATGTACTGCACGGGAGCCTTTCTCGATGTGGAACAAGCTTTTGACCGAGTCTGGCACCCGGGACTGCTTTACAAACTCCGTCAATTCCTTCCCCCGACATATTTTCTATTAATCCGTTCCTACCTCACCGATAGAACCTTCAAAGTAAACCATAATCTTGCCTACTCATCACTATTCTCTCAGTCCGCCGGTGTACCTCAAGGTAGTATCCTTGGCCCCATCCTTTACAGGGTGTATACAGCTGATATCCCAACCCATCCTAGCACCATCCTCACTACTTACGCTGATGACACATGTGTGTTATCTGTGAACAATGACCCATTTGCCGCATCTCAAATCCTGCAGTCACACATCACAGCCATTGAAGAATGGTGTCAAAACTGGAGAATCAAAATAAATCCTAACAAATCCCATCAAATCACCTTTACCCTACGTCGTAAACCCACTATATCCTGTCCTACAGTATCCTTTAATAATATACCATTTATCCCAGTCGAACAAATCCGCTACCTAGGACTCCAGCTTGATAAACGCCTTACATGGAATCCTCACACAAGACTGAAACGACAAGAAACTGCTCGAAGATTCCGATTACTGCAACACTTACTTGACAAACGCTCGAAATTACCGATTTTCTACAAAAAGCTCATTTACATCACCATTATCAGGCCTATTTGGACATACGGGATAGAGCTTTGGGGTACCACCAAACCATCAAATTCCTCCCGCATCCAATCCTTGCAATCCAAAATCCTTCGAAAAATCCTTAATGCTCCTTATTTTGTCACAAATAAAATTATCCATAAAGACCTCAATATCCCATTTGTTGCAGATTTAGCCCGAAATAGATATACCTCCTTTAATTCCAAACTCCTTGCCCATACCAACCCTCTTATTCGTAGCCTTTCATCCCCATGTATTCCTGATAATCCTCTGAGGCGTCTGAAAAGAAGATGGCCACGGGACCTTCTAAGTTAAAATAGACATTGAAGTGCTACCAATGGGTGGCTCCTTCACAAGTAATTCTCATGTCTTGTACTTCAAATTCCCATTTACTTGTTGTATTATGTAATACAGTTGTAAATTTCAATAAATAAATAAAAAAAAAAAAAAAAAAATAGAATCAAAATAGAAAGTATGGAAAGTTAGGATATATTTTTGACACAACGTTACCTTGGTAGTGACAATTTTTAAATGGCATTTTTGACTAAAATGGAATTATTGGTTAGTCTGATTATCCTTTGTATTTTATGCAAAAGAGAAATCAATTCTATCTTTACTAATTTTTAAAAAGACTAGATTTCAACATATTTTTTATAAAATCAGAAGTATGATATATTTTGATTAAACCAACTTCAAAAGTCAAACTACAACATACAAAGTGAGGAGAAAATTGATAAATCTTATTGATAACGACAAAAATTATTCGTTTCTTTTAGCACTTTTCAATTTTCAAACTCGTTTTTCCTAAACTTAAGTTTAGAGAAGTTAGAATCTTGTTAAACCAAGGCAGCGACATCCTAATATTAAATTTGTTAATATTAAGATATTAGGTGTTCCCCGCGTTTCCACCTCCGTTAAATTTGGACTGACTCCTGAAATATAAAATAATGTAAAAAATAATAACTTATGCCATGCTGTTCAGTCTCATTTGTACCAGGCATTTTCAAGGAAAGGGGTCAAAATTACATTTATTTTTATAAAGGGCAATACAGTTTCACATTTTAACTCTATTTTTCCTCTTTGCCTTTCTTCCCAATTTTATTTAAAAAATAACGTTTTCACTGGGGCTCGAATAAATGGGAAGCTGGGCCAACCTTTTGCAGTGAAGTCAGGAGTTAGGGTGACCCCCTTCCACCACTGCTATTTAATATTGCCCACCAAATTATGGTGAAAAGAGCGGTGCTTAATCAGTCAGGTTAATAAAATAACTCAAGTGCTTAGTCATGCTGATGATGTGGCTCTGGTTGTGTTGTCCCTCGAGGCTACAAGGGAGTCCTGCGAAGGGTTAGAAAGAGAAGCATAAAGAATGGGCCTATCTACAAATGAAGGGAAAACGAAAATTATGATGCTTAGGAAGAAATCTATGAATACGTAAAGTATTATGTTGTGGGAAAGTATACGTTCCAGTAAGAGTCCAGTTTAAAGTATCTTGTCTCCATAGTAAATGATCACATGGAAGAAGAGGAGGAAATTCAAAACCGTATTATGAGGGCTAATAAAGCATATTTCGCCCTAAGATAAGATTTTCGGGGTACCAAAATAACTTGGTACCAAACAATCATACGGCCCGTATTGACCTATGCCTGTGCAATACCATATGTCTGGATGATACCAAAGATCCTGGCTGAAAAGATTCACAGATTTGAGGAAAAAGTGTTGAGGCGCATCATGGGACCTATCAGGGAAAATGGTTCGTTTTGGAGCCCTGATTTTCACAGAATAATTTCACACATAGGAAACATATTTTTCAGAAGCGACGACGGATATCTTTGGATATGACTCATCAGATACCATAATAACTCATATCCAGGAACTCTAACTTATATGATTTAAGGAACTGATAATATTAAAATATATTATTAACCTAGTGGATCGGATGTTGCAAACATACCAATGTTAATATCAGCAATCTATGCGGAAGAAGAGAGAATTTCGTCAAAATATATTTCATTGGGCTGAGTCCAAATTACGTTGGAAAATAATCTTGATACTTCCACACCATGCACATTTTTATTAGAAATATTTATATTTACAGAAGTACTCGTATTTGAAATCGTTTTTAAAATTTTCCATTGATCAATATTACGATAGGAAATATCGAAGTTTATTGTGTTTATATAAATATAATTAATATTATATTATCCCTACATAATTTTCATTTATGGATGAGATAGGATCATACTTTATACAAAATTTATACATATATTGTAACGTTCTAAAAATAATACTAGCTTTGGTGAGGATAGAGGTACTTCAAAAGATCCTTATTTCGAAAATAGTCAGTTTTAACATAGTGTATTTAATAGCTATTTGTAGATTCACATCCTCTTTTTGATGATTTTTCCTTTTACTGTAAGAGTATTACGCTCTAAGGAATTTATCACGTTTAAGATAAATTCTATGAGATTTGTTTTTGTTCATTAAATAATAAAGGCAATGGGGCTCAACAATGTTTTGTGATAAATTAAGCTAGCATTAAACTTGAAGTAAATTACAACTAAATTAATTATTTGATTCCATGATCACTGCACTGGTATCTGCCACCACCTCCGGCATGGTGGTGCTGGTGTTAATGCATACAGGCTTCGATAAATCCTTGCTAGTTATTAAATCCAAATCGATTATATTAACTAGTAGAGAGACATAAAATTCTTTCGATATAAACTATCGCCAATATACCTATGCCAATTGAAATAAATAAGAAATCTTTCCCCGTCGGCGATATCGATACGGCCTTCGATTGAGGTAATCGAAATCGAATTGCTGTAATTTGACAGGTCCGATTCCGGCGCACAGGACTCGCTTACGCAACTAGCGGCCACAACACGTGACGATTCCTCCGCGGCATCTTCGATATTCACCTAGGGTCTCTTGTTTTTTGTCTGTACATGATGAGAGGCTCCAGGAAGATCGTCTTTAGAGTTGGACATGATAAAGGAAAATTGAAAAAGTGAAAGCGATTGTCACATGTGCTTGAAATTGTTATGATAGAGGTAATATTTTTTACTTTCGTTGTGATTTTCATTAAGTATCAACGGGGTGAATAAGGGTTAACAACTAAGCTTGGCTCAGTCTTTAAGGTTTTCTATATTTTTTCTTTTTATTATTTTTAACAAAATAAAATACAATTTATTCTTATATCGAACAATACAATGGGAGAAGTTTGTCGTGTTTATTTCCAAAATACATGATAGGTATTAGAAATTCTTATAAATTTAGAATTATTAAAAGTCTAATCAGAATTCTGTTGCAAACTGGAAATAATATTTTCCTTCTGGACAACTGCCAGCAAATCGTTCCCATAACACTAATTCGGTTGCCCTTCGAAACACGAGAAGAACTTGAATTATTAAAAAACAAATTATTACGTAAGGAAATAATTATAAATATTTTTTTAAAGTTGTATCTGTTGCGACGAACACATGTCAAATTACACCTACATTTTATCTTTTTTGAACAATCTTAAAAAACACACAGACCGAGACGGATACTAATTTGAAAATTAATTATAGTTCGAGAGTAAGTGTCATGGCCGCAACTGAAGTTAGACTTAGTTATCGCTCTGCACTGATTCTGTAATCGTAGTGGTATTAGCTCAAGTTGTGCTCAGAAACTTTTGTAAATATTGACTTTATACGTAGGTGAACAATATTACAATAACATTGAGTGAGGTGAGTGCTCCTTAATTAACTTTAATAGTGAGAAGATGTACTCGTAGGCCAGAGAGATCACACACGTGGCAAGGCAATCTGTAACCTGCACGCTACTGGCTACTGGCTATCATCGCGTGGAACAGTCTGTTATCACATCTCAGGTAGCTCAGTGGACTAGGCGCTGTACACCAGTTCTCTTCCTCTGCTTAGTCCGAGTTCGAATCCATAGACTTATTAATCTTTTTTTTTTTTTTTTTTTTTTTTTTTTTTTTTTTTTTCCCTTAATCCACACAACGATCCCACACGAGGGTCGTTGAGGGTTTTTTTCCCCCTTAATTTCATAGAATGTTTTATTTTGTATTATTTTTTTTTTCATGCACATAATTATAAATAATTAGAAGTTAAATTTTAATTTTATATTCTCTAAAATTTATTTATTTTAATTAATATGGATAAATCATCGAATATGGACACAGACGAGGAGACGGCTTTTTCCGAAATAAGCGAGACAGATTCCCAATATTTGAAGAGAAGGACCCTCCAGAAGCGTCAACGAAACGCTGCACCTGGCTCTGCTGGGAATTCGCCGAATAAAAAAAAAAATAAAAAAGTAAAAGCCAAACAAACTTCCCAACCTAACACCCGCAGTAAAACTGCAGCACCTATTGAAATAGCATCTACATCAACAGTTCCTACCATTCCAATAAGCAACCAATTTGCAGTCTTAAGTAATACAACCGAATCTACCACTCACCGGCAGTTCTCTGAACCAGAGCCACCTCCAATATTTGTAAGCAATATTCAAGACTTTATGTCGTTTGGCCATGAAATTGCAAATTTAATTGGACAAACAAATTTCAAATGTTTTTCCCGATTAAAGGACATCAGAATTAATACAACCAACAAAGACAACTATAAAAAACTAGTCAACCATTTGACAGAAAAGCAATATGACTTCCATTGCTATCAATTAAAACAAGAAAAAGCATACAGAGTTGTCTTGAGGGGTCTTCATACCACCACCCCCACTACCGCTATTAAGAAGGATATAGAAGAGTTAGGGCACAATGTTAGAAGCATTTCCAACGTTTTCCACCCTACTGAAAGATATCCATTGCCACTATTTTTCGTCGACCTTGAGCCAGGACCAAATAATACAGAAATATTTTTAGTAAATAGACTAGTATACTCGTGTATACGTTTCGAAGAACCGAGGCAGAGACCAGAAATTGTCCAGTGCACTAAATGCCAAAGTCTAGGCCATACCAAAGCCTACTGTCATCATCAGGCCAGGTGTGTTAAATGTGCAGGCCCTCATGCGTCTGACACTTGCCAGAAGCCTCGGGATACTCCAGCTAAATGTGTTCTATGCAGTGAAAGCCATCCTGCAAATTACAAAGGTTGCATTGTTTATAAAAACATGCAACGACAAAAAGTTCTAGTTGCAAGAAATTTGCCAAGGAACGAAGTTCATGAAGACCAAATGCCTGGCCCTTCAACGAGGAATGATCCTATGAACCTGGGAACTCCGGTAAACAATGCAGAACGAAGACAGATGAGCTCCAGGAGTAGAATAACGTATTCCAACGTCACCACAAGACATCTGGTTCGACCACAGGCGCCTCAAGTCTCCTTACCTCAGCCTCAGACCTCCCATTCTCAACCCCAGATCCCACACCCTCAGACTTCCAGTTCTCAACCCCAGACCTCTCATCCTCAGCCTCGCCCCTCCCATTCTCAGTCGCAGTCTTCATATCCTCAACCTCAGACCTCCCATCCTCAGCCTAAAATAACTAGAAATGAAATTTCTTCCAAAAGCGCATCCCTAAGGGTGAAGTTATCGCCACAGATTCCACCTCCTTACTATCCCAAACATCCTGAACTATCCCAGTTCCCCTATCCTTCACAAGAAGCTCCATTAAATGTGGAATCCACACAACGATCCCACACGAGGATCGTTGAGGGTTTTTTTCCCCCTTAATTTCATAGAATGTTTTATTTTGTATTATTTTTTTTTTCATGCACATAATTATAAATAATTAGAAGTTAAATTTTAATTTTATATTCTCTAAAATTTATTTATTTTAATTAATATGGATAAATCGTCGAATATGGACACAGACGAGGAGACGGCTTTTTCCGAAATAAGCGAGACAGATTCCCAATATTTGAAGAGAAGGACCCTCCAGAAGCGTCAACGAAACGCTGCACCTGGCTCTGCTGGGAATTCGCCGAATAAAAAAAAAAATAAAAAAGTAAAATCCAAACAAACTTCCCAACCTAACACCCGCAGTAAAACTGCAGCACCTATTGAAATAGCATCTACATCAACAGTTCCTACCATTCCAATAAGCAACCAATTTGCAGTCTTAAGTAATACAACCGAATCTACCACTCACCGGCAGTTCTCTGAACCAGAGCCACCTCCAATATTTGTAAGCAATATTCAAGACTTTATGTCGTTTGGCCATGAAATTGCAAATTTAATTGGACAAACAAATTTCAAATGTTTTTCCCGATTAAAGGACATCAGAATTAATACAACCAACAAAGACAACTATAAAAAACTAGTCAACCATTTGACAGAAAAGCAATATGACTTCCATTGCTATCAATTAAAACAAGAAAAAGCATACAGAGTTGTCTTGAGGGGTCTTCATACCACCACCCCCACTACCGCTATTAAGAAGGATATAGAAGAGTTAGGGCACAATGTTAGAAGCATTTCCAACGTTTTCCACCCTACTGAAAGATATCCATTGCCACTATTTTTCGTCGACCTTGAGCCAGGACCAAATAATACAGAAATATTTTTAGTAAATAGACTAGTATACTCGTGTATACGTTTCGAAGAACCGAGGCAGAGACCAGAAATTGTCCAGTGCACTAAATGCCAAAGTCTAGGCCATACCAAAGCCTACTGTCATCATCAGGCCAGGTGTGTTAAATGTGCAGGCCCTCATGCGTCTGACACTTGCCAGAAGCCTCGGGATACTCCAGCTAAATGTGTTCTATGCAGTGAAAGCCATCCTGCAAATTACAAAGGTTGCATTGTTTATAAAAACATGCAACGACAAAAAGTTCTAGTTGCAAGAAATTTGCTAAGGAACGAAGTTCATGAAGACCAAATGCCTGGCCCTTCAACGAGGAATGATCCTATGAACCTGGGAACTCCGGTAAACAATGCAGAACGAAGACAGATGAGCTCCAGGAGTAGAATAACGTATTCCAACGTCACCACAAGACATCTGGTTCGACCACAGGCGCCTCAAGTCTCCTTACCTCAGCCTCAGACCTCCCATTCTCAACCCCAGATCCCACACCCTCAGACTTCCAGTTCTCAACCCCAGACCTCTCATCCTCAGCCTCGCCCCTCCCATTCTCAGTCGTAGTCTTCATATCCTCAACCTCAGACCTCCCATCCTCAGCCTAAAATAACTAGAAATGAAATTTCTTCCAAAAGCGCATCCCTAAGGGTGAAGTTATCGCCACAGATTCCACCTCCTTACTATCCCAAACATCCTGAACTATCCCAGTTCCCCTATCCTTCACAAGAAGCTCCATTAAATGTGGAATCCACACAACGATCCCACACGAGGGTTCAACCTCCACCAAGACAGAATAACCCTCCACCTCACGACTCTTCCTTCTACTCCTATCCTAGCCAAAATCCTTCCGATATAACATCAATCCTTTCATCCTTCCTTCGTGATCTTCAAGATACAATAAGACCTCTTATCACAATACTTACCAGAGTCCTAACTGAAATCCCGCTCAATATCTCACGATGAACAAAAATACCCTAACTATCCTTTTGTGGAATGCAAATGGCCTACAGAATCACAGAGACGAACTTGACATATTCCTCCACGAAAATTTCATTGACATTGCCCTAGTTACTGAAACTCACTTCAGGACGCGTTCTTTCTTTTACATACGAGACTACATTACACACAGATCAGATCATCCAGATAACACATCCCACGCAGGTTCTTGCATCCTTATTCACAAATCCCTACCTCACTCCCTAATTCCTTCCACTCCAACTGACACCATTCAATCAACCTCAATAACCTTATCCTCCCGTCCTTTAAACACTACATTCTCAGCTGTATACTGCCCTCCTGGAAATTCCCTTTCCTGTAACCACCTTGATTCCTTATTCCGATCCCTTGGTCCGCGTTTCGTTGCTGGAGGGGATTACAACGCCAAAGACCAACGATGGGGATGTCGAACTTCCAATACTCGTGGCAGAATTCTTTCTCGTATCACAACCTCCAACAGTTATTCCATCCTCTCCCCCATGAACCCTACTTATTGGCCTACATCCCTTAAAAAACATCCTGATATCCTTGATATATTCATTACTTCCCAGATACCCTCCTTCCAATGTACAATAAAATCCATAGATGACCTATCTTCAGATCATAGTCCGGTTCTGCTTTTCTTGCATTCAAATCCTGTTCCGAAGCCCTCCCCTCCTTCCCTGATTAAAGGACAAGTAAACTGGAACAATTTTCGGTACGATCTAGAAAACAAACTTGACTTAAAAATTCCGTTAAAAACTAAACATCAGATTGATTCTGCTATAGAGGAATTCACAAGAGCAATAGGTACCACTATCTACAGCAACACATCACACCACAAAATTAGAAATATGCAAGAAACCAACTTGCCACATCATATTCGCATTTTATTAACTGAAAAACGCCGAGCAAGAGCGAGGTGGCATAGAACAAGATATCCATCAGACAAAATTCATTATTCAAAACTGACCAACAAATTAAAAGTAGAAATCAGAAAATACAAAATTCAAAATTTCCAGAAAATAACAGAGAACCTAACTTCTAACGATAAATCATTATGGATAACTACAGCAAAGCTATTAAAATTCAAAACCTTTAATCATCCGCTTCTCACTGAATCTCAGACCTGGTCTAGATCAGATGAGGAAAAATCCCAAATATTCGGTGAACACCTTTTCAAAACTTTTAATCCTCATCCTGATATCCTTAACCCAGCCCATCTTGAGCATGTTGAGGCAGAACTAACTATTCCACTTCAGATGTCCCTTCCTCCTAAAGCGTTTCATCCTTCCGAAATAACTAACATCATTCAGAAATTACCTTCCAAAAAAGCTCCTGTTCATGATCTCATCACATCGCACATCCTAAAACACCTCCCTCGAAAAGCTGTCCTATTCCTAACCTATATATACAATGCATCACACAGAACCACCTATTTCCCTGATCCTTGGAAACTGTCTATTATAAAAATGATACCAAAACCAAAAAAACCATCTGAAAATCCATCCTCCTATCGTCCTATTTCCCTCTTGCCCACTATGGGCAAAATCCTAGAAAAACTCATATTAAAGAGACTGTACCCAATCCTAGAATTAAATCAAGTGATTCCTGACCATCAGTTTGGATTTCGAACATCCCATTCTACTATTCAGCAGTGTCATCGTGTGGTGGATGTGATATCCTCCACATTGGAGCGCGGAATGTACTGCACGGGAACCTTTCTCGATGTGGAACAAGCTTTTGACCGAGTCTGGCACCCGGGACTGCTTTACAAACTCCGTCAATTCCTTCCCCCGACATATTTTCTATTAATCCGTTCCTACCTCACCGATAGAACCTTCAAAGTAAACCATAATCTTGCCTACTCATCACTATTCTCTCAGTCCGCCGGTGTACCTCAAGGTAGTATCCTTGGCCCCATCCTTTACACGGTGTATACAGCTGATATCCCAACCCATCCTAGCACCATCCTCACTACTTACGCTGATGACACATGTGTGTTATCTGTGAACAATGACCCATTTGCCGCATCTCAAACCCTGCAGTCACACATCACAGCCATTGAAGAATGGTGTCAAAACTGGAGAATCAAAATAAATCCTAACAAATCCCATCAAATCACCTTTACCCTACGTCGTAAACCCACTACATCCTGTCCTACAGTATCCTTTAATAATATACCATTTATCCCAGTCGAACAAATCCGCTACCTAGGACTCCATCTTGATAAACGCCTTACATGGAATCCTCACACAAGACTGAAACGACAAGAAACTGCTCGAAGATTCCGATTACTGCAACACTTACTTGACAAACGCTCCAAATTACCGATTTTCTACAAAAAGCTAATTTACATCACCATTATCAGGCCTATTTGGACATACGGGATAGAGCTTTGGGGTACCACTAAACCATCAAATTCCTCCCGCATCCAATCCTTGCAATCCAAAATCCTTCGAAAAATCCTTAATGCTCCTTATTTTGTCACAAATAAAATTATCCATAAAGACCTCAATATCCCATTTGTTGCAGATTTAGCCCGAAATAGATATACCTCCTTTAATTCCAAACTCCTTGCCCATACCAACCCTCTTATTCGTAGCCTTTCATCCCCATGTATTCCTGATAATCCTCTGAGGCGTCTGAAAAGAAGATGGCCACGGGACCTTCTAAGTTAAAATAGACATTGAAGTGCTACCAATGGGTGGCTCCTTCACAAGTAATTCTCATGTCTTGTACTTCAAATTCCCATTTACTTGTTGTATTATGTAATACAGTTGTAAATTTCAATAAATAAATAAAAAAAAAAAAAAAAAAAAAAATTATAGTTCGGACTCAGAGTGGAACAAATATCTTTATCCATTACATTTTTAAATTTTAGGGCTTCCATTAAAGCCAGAAGCGTATGCAGAATTTTTTTTTAGAGGGAGATTTAAATTTTTTTTCGAGGAGTGGAGGATTTAATATACAATAGGCAAACCACCTAAATATCTGTAATCGCCAAATTTGGTATACGATTTAAGGATTAGAATGAATATTGGATAAAATTCATTGTTAAAATTTCCAAAAATATTACTAAAAATGCAAATCTTATGTTGGTGGGTATGAAAATTAATTTTTTTCCTACATTTCGGAGGAGGATGGCATACCCCACTAATCCCCTCCTTGCGTACGCCACTGATTAAAATATACAAATGAAGCGATGTGAGCCGAAGTTGACCGACCTCACTACCTGTGATTTTGAGAAAAAGCCCTTCAGAAGATTTTACAAATTTTTGTCAAACTGCCTATGCCCACTTTTAAAATTTATTCCTTACATTTCTACCGGTTTGGGTCCAATGAGGGACAGCTTTTAAAAATGTATTAGTTTCATTGCCTGGAGTTAGCTTTGACACTTCAAATATGAATTTCCGCCTTATCCACAACGGGTATTTGTGCCAATAAATAGTCTTTAAATTCGATTATAACAATAACGTATTCTCTTAATGAGCTTAAAAGAGGGAGGTGATTTGCTCTTTGTAGTCTTCTATTTTTTGTATTGTTTTTGGTAATAATTAATTTTATTGAATAGGCTTGGGAGCACTATTGCAACAAATGTTTCTGATTGTAGATGTTATTTCAGACAGATGAGAATAAAAAAAATATTTTTAGTCCTATATAAGGAATTCCTCAGTTATTTGTACTTTTTTTTAATTTTTTTTTACACTGGGCCCGTTCACGAAGTATTCAATACGTTTTGTGACCATTTTGAAGAAAAACGTGGAGGAGAAAATTTATGGATGAAAACCAGACCGATACGATTTTAAGGACCGTTTAAGAACGTGATATTATTTAATTAAATTCTAGAAGATTCAATCATTAGTTTCCGAGAACAAGCCAAAGAAAAACATACAAGGATATTTTGACCAATAATCTTTACAAACATTTTTCTGATGTGACATTACATTGAAGGCTCTTATTCTACAGGTTGAACATTACACACTTACAGAGAAAGTCGAGGTGCAATTCACTGTCAACTGTTACTGTGTTCGAATGAAGGAGAATGTACAAGGTGTAATTTGTCAACCGAGCCAACTTTCCAGAAAATAGCTATTTCCATATGTACCTAGAATGAGGTATAAAATGTATATGGAAAATATATTCATTTTTTTTATTCTACTACCTCTTCTTGTTCTAGTATATATGTGGCGGTGGATACTCGAAAATAGTACTCTAAATCTTGGGAAAAGATTAAAGCTACATAATTTATATATGTATTATAAATTTACTATCGACCAATTCTAATTAAATATTATTAAATCGAGCTTTCCTGGTGAACCATTTACTGGAGACGCTTTGTAATAAAAACCACTTCAACCTCTTATAAGAGACAAGGGCTGCCAGCATATGCAGAGACTAGACAAAGAGCAATAGACTATAGACCCAAGAAAGGTGTATTGACAGAGCACTCTGTGAGCATCGTGAAAGTGTATCGTTGTCTAAGGCACAATGGACACCCTGTTGGCTCGACGAAAATGGCCAATCTGAAGGGAGAGAAATCTCCATGAAGGCCGCGCCGCATCCTTCGGGATTCGAATCCTGTTCCTTAATAAGAGGTCCTTCCTCCTCTTCCTTTTACTCCTGCCACCGAAGGATACTTAGTTCGCTCTTAACGTAACGACCCGAGCTGAAAAATCTCCTTGCATATGTTCAGACTTCCTGGTGCTATATGGAACGGTATCCTTTCTCTAGCCGCAAAGTTATTGATGATCGAACCGCTTCGGGTTAATGACTAGTGGGTCATTAATCTTTGCTAGATTTACGTAACTTAGCTTGAATAGATTGTTTATCTTAAGATTTAAAGTATGAAACGTTATCATCTATTCATTACACCTAAACATATTACAAATAAATTTTATGCTGACCACGGTTTTAAATATTAATTTATTTTAAAATAAATTTAAATTTTTAACTAAAGTGAGGATAGATTTTTCAAGAATTTTTCCTCCATATCTATCAGTGCACATCCTCTATATATTGTATCTTCTTCGACGATGTTTATAATATTTTGTTATGGATCCTGATTTTTCTTCTACTGGTTGTCAATATTAAACAAACATCAACTCAAATCCGTAGTCAGCTTATTTAGAGTTAAATTAAATAAACATTAATCATAACTGTGATAATCATAAAGAAGACTAAAGACTTCTATCAATATTATAACAGTAATCTCTATTAGAAAAAAAGAAACTAAGTTCGAATATTAGAAATAGTTTTACTCCTAGCAATAGTTTTAAAGTATATAAAACATAGTTATTTTTGTTTAAGTAATTGTATTTGTTAACAGACGAAATCAATATGAATAGATCTAGACAATAGGAGTATAGAGATAAAAAAAAAAAACTCCTTGAGAATGGGGGAGTACCCCGAAACGATATAGCATAAAATAATTAAGGAATATAAAGATGTACTGGTACTGGTACTGGTATTGGTGGGGGGGAACTAGTCCGGCAAGTGGGCCTTATGGTCCTTTTTGCCAACCCCTGACGGCTACTTGTACGTCACCGCCGCGTACTAACCAGAGTGGGAGTGTCAAGATTCATTTCGCGGGTTCGCCACGAAATAAATATTAACCGACCCAGGTGGGAATCGAACCCACAACGTTCCGAACCGGGCACTCTGGGACACTCGCCCCAACGTACTCGGCCGTCATGGCCTCAATATAAAGATGTAAGGAAGAAATTATTCCACCAATACAACACTACATTAACGATGAAATGTCTCGTGCTTCAATAGAATAAGACCACCACTTTGGCAAATGTCCAACAATTTTTCTTTTTCTATACAATATTTGATGTATCAGAATTGGCAGACCATAGGCCAGCAGATGATTTTGCACTTCATTTGCAATAAAAAAGTTTATTTGGGCTATGGTCCGATTCCTAACTGAGGAATAAATAAAAATTGTCTGTTACTTTACGATTACCATGTTTTTTGTTGAATAGGAAGCGATAATTAAAGAACTGTTTAAGGTAAGTAATTCCCCAATTGCAGTATTATAAACAAGATAAAATGTCCTTTAAAAATAAGTATAATTTGTCTTAATTAAAACCATTTTAAAGGGAGCTTTCGAGTGGCTAAATTACGCTAAGTACTGTTTTTGTGCTATTATGGATTATTCGCGATTTTTTCATTAGTCTCCTACTGTACATCAGATTTCCACTTTTAGAAAAACTTCCTTGTTTAATAAGTTTTAAATCCATGTAAAGGAAGTTTCGTTCTGTTCCAGAATAAGCTGGTTATTCGCCTCCTGTTTTTAAAAAAATCATGAGATGTGAAATTCTCACACTCCCAAAACTAGTGTTTTTAGTAAAAATAATTAAAATAAATGATTATACAACTTTTATTTTTATTTTTATTCTGTGACCTGGGATTTGTTATAATAAATTAATTACTAAAATACATTTTTTTTTATACTATTATGTAAAATAAAATATTAAATGTGAGTATTCTTTCCAAAAAGGCATCAGTTGCTTCGTTAATCGTCATTCCTTTACATTTTATAATTATTCTTCGGATGAATGCTGCATTAAAAACAAAATTTATCAAAATCAATTTGGAGGGAATTTAGAGGTACGCAAATACTTAAAAAAATTGAAAACTCCGGTGGGAGAGGAGTTCAGACCCCAAAAGATATTTTCCTAACACTAACATAATTCACATAAAAATGTTTAACTCTATAAACTGATTTGGTAGAGCTTTAGACATGCGCAAAACTTTAAAAACGCCCAAATTTCAGATAAAAATACCGAAATTTTTACAAGGATTTAGCTATACGTTTATGGCGTCGTTCTGCCTAGCAGAAATCTATGCATACCGAATTTCAGATCATTTGACCCAAAGGGGGCCGCTGAAGATTATCAATCGTAGCGGGAAATAAATATAGAAAATACGACTAAAAAAGATATAAATAACATGAAGTAAATATAAACCCATTAAGGCGACCTACTGAAATGGTGGCTACTGATTCTCCACCGTCACTTGAACGGATTTCGAGCCACACATTCATCTCGAGTAGATAACTCACGTATAATATAAACTTGAGTACCCTAGAAGGGAGGTGGCTAACCCATTCGTGATAAGGCAGCCTTATCGGAACGAAGGAGAGTGGCGAAGGCACGCCAAGAGATAAGGGCACGGGTCGTGGTCTCGGGACTTCAAAGACCTCCACTTAATTTATTAGAGGACAGATCTAATTCACTATTTGCATAAGAGATATCCCACCTCCGATGGACAGCTGATAACATTGTGTGCTGATCGCTCTTATCTCCTAGTCCCTAGATCTCGAATACAATTGAATGTTAACCGAATCGTTAGCTAAAAATAATAAACTTTCGATTACTGTTCAATATTCATAGGCTGCTTTTCGTTTTCGCGGCAGAGGAGGTGGCGTATCCTACAACGAGGGCGACGGCGATATACCTGAGAACTATCAACGTACCGGAATGCAGAACAAAACAGAAGTGAGACATCCGTGCATCACAAATGGTTCTCCTGGACGTGAGGGGAATGAGGATGTCTTCGGTAGCAGGAGGAAGTGTCCGCCGAGAAGGAATTCGAGCAGATGAAGAGGAAGAGGGTCATCTTTGTAACGTGTCAATAAAATGTCCGCAGCTTCAATAATAAAACAAATAATAAATTTAGCAAACATTTTTCCTAAATCAGCAAATGACAAAAGTTTCTTGCACAAAAAAACTGCATTAGAATGTCATCTATGGAAAGGCTTAGTTCCTAAGTCTAACAAAGCATCACCTAAGTGATGAGGAAAGTGGTTAAAAATAGGATATTTAGCTCTGCAAAAGTTTATTAAAGAAAACAGATTCACCTTTAATGTTTTTACTTATAAAGTTTAGTCCTTGTACTACTTGCTGAT
The DNA here is from genome assembly GCA_948150685.1 of Rhaphigaster nebulosa. NCBI lineage: Eukaryota > Metazoa > Arthropoda > Insecta > Hemiptera > Pentatomidae > Rhaphigaster > Rhaphigaster nebulosa. The sequence goes on from OX411306.1 coordinate 15,578,371, forward strand.
GAAATTTTAATCTTGAAGACTTTGTCCTATTTTCAAATAAGGGACTGACAAAGGGAGGGAACAGTCAATGGGTCAGTCAATATAATAACATTTTTTTTTTATACAAAACTGGTGTCAGATTTGGTTTCAGCACTCTAATAAAACCAAATCTAAAAATAATTTTTTTCCGAATAAAAATTACGCCCTTAAAATTTTTTTTTTAAGATTTTAACATTTTCCATAATTCAGGGACCCTTTGAATGATTCAAACCATATTTGGGTCGTCGATAAAGGTTCTTAATCTACGTGGTTTGCTTTAACTGTGGTCTATCTGCGTGTTTTAGAACCAACGATATTCGCAAAAAATCTCAATCTTGTTTTTATTTTGTATTCACATTTTTTTTCTACAGACCTTCTAGATAATGCAATAGCTATTTACATTTGCGGAAAAAAGAAACTTCATTCTTTCCAACGAGTCCAAGAAAATCGAAATCGTATAAAATGATGACGAGATACAGAAATTCAAATCGGGACGTAATTTCGTGGCTTATAAATTTCAAACCCCTTCAAAACTAAAAAAAAAATAAAGGTTTTTGCTAAAATCTGCTATAATTTTTTTAGGTAAGTCTTGTTTACCGTATAATCTAAAATTTGTTTAATTTATTTGACCAAAAAACAATAATTTTTTTAAGTTTGTATTTTTCGTTTAATATGTACTGAAAAAAAAAATATTTTAATGGAAAAACCACGTCGACACCTTCGTTCAAACTCGAGATAAAAAACAGAGCAGTTTCAGCATGTTTTTTGTTTGTTTTTTTTTCGACGAACACCGACACACATGTCCAATATATTCGGATGTAGAAGAACTGGTTTAAATCAGTGACCATTGACTGTTCCATCCTCTTGTCAGTCAGTGATAATAGAATTTTACGGAAACACGTGGCACAAGATTAGTGACAGGGACTCAACAGATTCTAGAGTTATAAATGTACTTCGAAGCTAAAAACAAGTTTGCTTGGCATTCAATTCAAGGGGAGGATATGCTAAAGCCGACGCTAGCGATGCAGCAATGTTTGAAGCATCAACTTGGAAACCGGTTGAGTATCAGCCATCAATTTTGTCATATGTTTCTATCAAATACAGTAACCTGGATCAGTTTCATAATCTTTTACTCAGTTCCCGTAAAGGATATTCCACTTTAAAGATTACAGAAAATTACTTTTGACCATATTTGAAAAAAAAAAAAAAGGACAAAGTTTCCAAAATTGATATTTCTACAACAAGTATAGTTTGACAAAACTATACAGGGAAAAAAAATCAAAAGTGAGTTTATCTTTCTTAATACAATTTTCAACTTCAAATCTTATGGTCCCAGACTCTGCTACATTCGTCTCAGAGGGAAGTTTTTTAACTATAGCATCTTTAGTGTGCATGCTCCTACAGAAGCTGCCGAAGATAATGACAAAGATTCCTTTTATGATGAACTGGAAAAAGCATCAGATAATTGCCCTCGTCATGACATAAAACTATTCCTAAGTGACGCACAAATTAGCAAAGAGAATTAATTCACTGTTCCCAGCAATAAGAGGCCACAGTCTACACGACATAACCAATGATAATGGGCTTAGGCTTGTCACATTCGCAGCATCCATAGGACTGATTGTAGGAAGCACGCTCTTTAAATCAAAACGAATTCATAAAGCAACGTGGACATCTCCAGATAAAAAGACCACAAACCAGATTGATCATGTGCTTATAATAAAATCGTGTGCTCCAGACATAAAGGCAATCTACTTAATGTGAGAACCTACAGGGGCGCTAATGTGGATTCAGACCACTACCTGGTCGTGGCAACCCTCCGAGCACGCATATCAAATGCAAGGAAAGTTAGAACGGACAAAGTTACCAAGTATAACATTGCAAAACTCAAAGACCCCCGTTGCATGGAAGAATTTGAGCGCAACATTAGCGAGCAAATGCAGAGAGCGAAATGCCCACCAGAGAACAGCATTGATCAGATCTGGGAAGTTTGTAAACAAGACATAAAACTAGTTGCTAAAGAAACACTAGGCTTAGAAGAAAAAAACATTAAACCTAGTTGGTACGACGAAGAGTGTAAAAGAGCCACCAATGGGAAAAACGAGGCCTATAGACGAATGATTACCGGAAGAAGAACCAGGAATCTGGTGGAAGAATATAGAAGGCGACGGAGAGAAGAAAAGAAGATCCTCAGGAAGAAAAAGAGAGAGTGGGAGAAAAAGAAGATGGAGGAAATAGAGACATTGAAGGAACAGAGGGATGTGAAAAAGTTTTACAAAAGCATTAACGAAGGAAGAAAAGCGTACGTGCCCAGAAATAGCCAGATCCGAAATATTAATGGAAAACTAATTTCAGATAAATCTGAAATATTAAATAGGTGGGAAGAGCATTATAAGGAACACTTTAAGGTGGATGATGAAGACGCTACCCCATACCAATTAGCTGAGGAGCAGGACGTGGAACCTCCTGACGAGGATGACGTGCTTGATGCCATTATGCAACTTAAGAACAATAAGGCCCCCCGGAATCGATGGTCTGCAGGCTGAACTTTTGAAACAGGGAGGACCAGAAACTCTGAAGCGTTTGCATGATATCCTGTTAAAGATATGGATAGAAGAAGTTATGCCGGAAGAATGGAGGACAGGAGTAATATGCCCGATACACAAGAAGAATGATGTCCTCGACTGTAACAACTACAGGGCTATTACCTTACTCCCCATGGCGTACAAGATATTTTCAAACGTCCTCAATGCTAAAATAAGACCTTACACTGATAAAGTGGTGGGGCAATATCAGTGTGGTTTCAGGAAGGGAAATTCCACCATTGATCAACTGTTTACTCTGCGACAGATACTTGAAAAGATGAATGAGTTCAATACATACCTCCATCTCCTCTTTATAGACTTCAAAACAGCATATGACAGTGTGTATCGGGACAAGTTATACATAGCTATGAAGAGGCTGGGAATTCCGTCAAAACTAATACGACTGGTCAGAATGACGATGACAAATGCCAGCTGCTGTGTTAGAATACAGGGAGATCTGTCTAATAAATTTTGTTGCGAAAGAGGATTAAGACAGGTGAGTGGTGATGCCAGAGCTCTGGGCATCCAGAGTTGGTGGAAGGACGCACGAGATAGGGAGAGATGGAAGAAGATTCTTGAGGCAGCCAAGATTCAGTAATGGATTGTCGCGCTAAGGATGATGATGATGATGATGATGAATACAATTTTACAGCGCTGTGATGACAAAAATGTAGATATTATCCAATATTATCCAAATTTTAGTTTTTGTTTTGATATCTGCAAAACTACCAGAGATATGAGTCTGAAAAATATTTTAATCATAGTTTTGCACTCCCCAAACGATAGGAAATAACAAGTAAAAAAGTATAAAAACAATAAATATCAAGCAAAAAAAATTATTGAAACTGGTTGATTTCAAATGGACTGACTATTATTATTATATGTAAACAATTATTGAACAATATTACAAGAAATAATTATATAGGTTTATTTAAATGCCACAGTAAAATTTTATCAAGAGACGAAAAAGATCTAAAGCAAAGACTGCCCCTTCCAAACATGGCTCGTTTCTGAATCTGCTTATTGGAATGCTGACCACGCTTGATATAGACAGGCTCTTTCTCCTATTAGGTCCAACTATAACGAGATCTACATCACGCTGAAGGAAACCAACAGAGCTGATGAAGTCAAATAATCTGGAGCCCGAAACTAGATCGCCTGAAACGAGAAACTACTTCTGCTCGAAAAATACCTCATCCAATTATCGAGTGCTTTGGAAAGTTATGAAGAGAGTGTTTCATTCATGGAATCCTTTTGTATTAATTTATTTGTGAGCGATTGAGTTTTCCATTTTCTTACAAAGGCTCTTGGGTATGAAAACAATATCTTAAAATCATAAATATAAACATGTTTTTTCATTGAGATGTGGTAATATATATAGGGATTCAATTTTGTAAATAAGAATACAATAATAAAAGTAATGGTATCAAGTGAAGATCAAAGCCGCAACTTAAAGGATGTTAAGGTTTTTTTATAGATAATTTCCTTTTGGACTTAATGAGGAGCATTAAGGATTTAGTTAGGTTTTTAGCTGTATGTTTGAAAGATATATTATTTTTAGGTGCACATGTAACGCTTTTATTATGAAATCATTGGAAGGTTTCATAATGAATACTAGTTTCTTAACGAGTTTAATGTTTCAAACTAATCGAAATTCGATTCCGATTAGTTCAGGGTTATCGATTTCAACCAAATGATCTGTTGGGAAACTGACAATTATCTCATCAACTCACCAGTTACAAGCCAATAAACACGCTAAATATTAAGCAATTTCATCTCTTGCAAAAAATTACTAGTATTTTAAAAATTGTCTCATGAACACGATGATATCATTCCATGGGAACAGAAATGATAAGATTTGAAGCCAATAAGGAAGAGAAGAGTTAATTATCATATAAACAGAGCAAGAAGGAATCAAGTACAATTTAAAAGAAAACGGTAATAGTTAAATTAGACATCTCGCAATTCGATTTTATAATGAAAAATAATGGAACGACTGTAGCAAGTATAATTTTGGTTAGGGAAATGAGGGCAGGAGACGGGCTAAAGTGGAAATGGTATCCTGGCGAATCCTAGAAATGAGCGGTCTGCGGCGTAGGTGACCATGACCGCAAGATGAGTAGGTCATCCTGAGGAGCACTCAATCCTAGGCCCAATTACCCTCCGGTCAGTCCAACAGTTCATCCACCAGGGCGATCCTACCACCTTACCTTACCTTACCTTACCTTAGGGTAAGTGAATAAAGTTCTCTGTTATTTATTTTAATATATTTTAAAACTAATTAATAGCATGGATTTGATAATAAATCGCCACCGCAGAGAATAGATACTGAATGAGGTGGCTGATCCTCGACCGTAGGGTTACTCCTGGGAGACAGACATGGTCATTAATCGAAGCTTTTGATTTATTCCTTCAATTGTAAGGTATTCCTTGAATGGTTTGGATATAGGAAGAGCCCTTAAATAGAACAGAACACGTTTCGCAATAAAACATTTATATAAAAAAAATAGCTGTACCGCCCGGTGTAGCCTATGAAAAGAATTGCGAATTAAATACCCTCCCAAATTTCAAGTTTATTTATGTTTAACTTAAAAGATAATGTGAGTAACAGAAGACAGAACTATTCTTTTTATCATTCCTAATCATCATTCATCATACTGTAAAGTTTGTACAACATTTTTACAAACAACCTTAAAAAAAAAAAAAAAAGATTTAAGTTTAACTCTTATCTTTTATTTTATTTTTAACAGATTAATTGTATATTTCACATTTTATCATACTTATTTCTATATTGATATATAGAAATCTATATACTATAGTTAACATGGATTCACCGAGGAAACACATCATTCAATTCAATACCCTGACTTGCTTTGCCGTGGCTATGGGAATGAAAGGAAAGTATGAAATTTTTTTTTTTACAAAATAATCATTTTATTTTAAATATAGTGAAATTATAAATTTGATTTTGTTAGTTATACAACCATAGGTTATCAGAATTTTATTTTTTTTATTTCATTATTTGTCATATTTCTATAATATTTATATAGAAATCTATAGTTGAAACTTGAATTCATAAAACATTTTCTTTAGACTATTTTGCATTTCTATGCTTTAATTATAATAACTCTTAGTAGCAGAATTCAACTTTCGACGAAACAAACGGTTACCAAAAAAAAATGTTGACTAAATATTCCGCGTTCACTTTAACTCATTCTAAGACCTCACATAAGTGTCATATAAATAATCCCTTCTATATATTTACACCACTCCATGACATAAATCTAGTATCATTCTCCTTAAATAAAGTTCTAATGCCAAGAAGCCATTGTTGGGCATCACTTTCTTTCCCCATGTTTCCTATTCTGTAGTTTCTGTCCATCACTGTCTACTGTCGTCATCCAAAGTGCAATCGTACACTGTCATCCATCCGCGTTGGTACTACACCAATTAAGGAACAAATTTCCGTCTAACCACAGGCACCCATAATCATAAAGGTTCGAAGTGTCATTTCTTTATTTACGTAACGTTATATCTCGCCTTGATTTTTTAAATATAAATGCTATACCAACTCGAAAACACAAGGTAGTTAAAATAATAATAATAATATTATATATTTATAAATATCATAAAAATAATAATATTGCCATTTTTACTACCTTGTACGAAGTAAAGGAAATATTGTAATCGCGAAAATTTTCGGTTTTCAGATTTCAACGGAAATATCCATTTTGATCATCACTGAATCCATTTTGACTAATTACCTCGTGGCGTCTGTAAGTACGTCCGTTCGTATCTCGCATAACTCAAAAACGGTTGGTCGTAAAAAGTTGAAATTTTGTATTTATGATAGTTGTAAAATCTAGTTATGAACCTCTCTTTTTGCTCACTGCTTGATCACTGGTAGTGGTATTTTACTTGAAGGTCATAATTGATTTCGATCAAAAATTATATTAACATACTATTCAAAAATTCTCAAATTTAGTATTTTTAACTTATATATTGATTTAAATAACACTCAGTTTGGTATAAATTGGAAAACCGGAAGCGGTACTTTACTTGAAGGTCATATTAGGCTTTCATCAAAAATTATATTAAAATATAATGTAAAATATCTCAAATTTGGTAAATAGGACTCAAATCTTGTAAATTATATCGATATGAATGTATTTACAAGATTTTGCTTAAATTGGTGAGTCGAAAAGGATACTTTATTTGAAGGTCATAATAAGCTTACATCAAAAATTATATTTAAATTATAAATCATATGTTTCGGTAATATAGGTTAAAAACGCGATTTGGTTTCCAATCTAATTAAACATTTTTATTACTTGTTTTAAGTGTTAAAATTGAGAGTAAAATACTGGTTTTCCACCCCATTTGTGAGATCAACAAGTCTGCAGCAGGAGAAAAAGATATTAGTTAAGTGGGTTTTTTCCGCTTAAAATGTCGAAATTGTCAATTTCCAATGCTTTATCCAGTGATATTGACAGTTTTATTGTTGTTTAGGAACATGAAGAAATATCTTGGAAACTAGTTACCTACTGAAGGAAAACGACATATAATAACGGAATGGGACCTCCAGAAACAAGAGTGTGTCTGTGAGTGTGTGTGTCAATAGATTTGTGTCAATAGTAACCAAATTCAGGATCACGTATTGAGCCAGCGATTAATAGTTTAATCGTACAAGGAAATCATGTGTTGTCCACATCAGATATTTTTTTTATATCGTAAAGAATATAAAATTCTACTATAAAAATGTACATATGGAAAAAAATTGTTCAAGGAAATTTCCTTCTAAAGAAAAAATAATAAATAGATTCATACCACGAATTCGAAACGTACTTGAAACAATTATCATTTAAATTGAACCAAAAGTCCATCTTACACAGCCAATTTTAATGAATCAATATCGAATTCCGTCAATATATTGACCGTCTGATAATGATATTATTGGTATATGAGATATATATATATATATATATACCACGTAAAACATTGTATAATATTCTATCAATAATCTTTTCCGGCTCTCAGGAACGATGGATTTTGATGAATGAGGTATCAAAAGAAAGGGGATTTCAAGGAGATGTGACGAATTCCAATTTTGTTTCTTAAATTCTTACTAGGGCCAAAATAAAAGTGATGAAAAAACTGGGAGGTTTCAAAGATTTGACGACTGAGAGTCGGTGGATCGAGACGGGATGAGGTAGGATGTATTGGTCCAGAGTTTTAAAGCCCTAAACTCTACCGTTTTCGAGATATAATAATGCATGGTAAAAGTCCCTATACCATCTTGTTTACGCGCCGTTGTCATGGCAACTTTATATCAATTTGAGTTTACAAACACTTTTAATGAGTGGAAAAATATATATTGTTTCCCATGTCCAATCCTAAAGGGCACTGTTAAATATAAATACTACATATAGAAAATGTTATAGCTGGATCTAATTGCCTAAGTTCTAAATTGAAGAGATGTTTTCCAGTGGGGTAAGCTAATTATTTATTAATTATGAGCTGCAACTTCAACATGGTCATTACAAACTATCTAGTTTCCCTAAATCTGTGTGTTAAATAAACTTTTTTGGTAATATTATATTGTTTACAAGAATAAATATGTTTTCTTAATATCGCTTATACTTCTAATGTATTAGAGTTTAGAAGAAGGATTGATATCTAATGCGAGAGTTCTCGCCCGGGTATACTAGTATCTACCTAATACTGTTTTCGTATTGATAAATTGTCACTAGTCCTAATGATGAGTGAATTGGGAAAATATCGATGATAGGTCAGCTCTTATCCGTAATTTTAGAAACTCTACGCTTCGAGTGCGGAGCTTTCCATTTATATCATAAACTGTATAGTTTAAACGATTTTATTTTATAAACGATTATAATTCTTGCTGTCAGTTAATTTATTGCATTAAAGCATTCATAAAAATGTAAATTTGGTACGTTAAATGTAAAATAAAAAGCGTTAAAGGCATTCTTCCTTCCTATTTCATATATCGCTAAGAAGAGGTGGTATTATTTTATATATGGCAGTAAGATAAGTTGATAATTTTATGTTGGCAATCCAAAGCTGTAGCCTGGTGCATGCAAGTGGGATTCAAACCGTCACGTACTCAGGTGTCAGTAACTTCAAAGCCCACTCATTGTTGCTCCATAAGCCCTCTACTCGGTGATAATGTCGTATTATTGAGGACAAATACCTCCAAGTGTATTTGACAAGAACCAAGCCAATACACGGGGCAGAGCTTGTACTGGAATCCAACCCGCCTACTGGATCCTATCAGGAATCAGGTTAGCACGAGATAATATATCGAGGAGGCCGTGATGTAAGGGACTGTATGAGGACTTTCATCCGCTCCATTTGCTGTTTCATGTCATGCATTATGAATGATACCGTCGGACACATGTTGCCCGGCGTAGGAGAAGTCTGTGGCCTTGGTTATAACTGTTGTAACCGAAGTATATTACATTAAATACATTTTATTGGCACCGATAAATAATATATATGACGGCTATTAGGACAATATATCTAGGATTAATAACTACATTAAATACCTTTGTAAAAAGGATAATGTATGGAACGGTATCCACTAAGCCTGGCATGAATAAATCAGTTATTCATGGGATATAAAAGAAATAATCCTGTCTAGAAAGCAAGAAATTAATATTGTGAGCTAATAGGAATAGCTGACCACCTTACACCTCTACTTGCTGCATGCCTTCAGTATTAAAAAATGCCCTTGTCTATATTGTTAAGAGTTAAACCACAAATGCAGATGTTCCTAATTTTGGTTTATTATTTTCAATAATAGACTTTTGGAATCGACCAAGGAAAACATTTTTGTAACCCCTCCTCAAAATTTGAGCTTTACGTTTCAAGATAAGTAGGATCCAAATATCGAATAAAAAAAAAATCCGTCCGCAATTTTTTTTTGGTGCTTTTATTGTATTTAAACGAAAACTGATGAAATTCACTACAAAAAGAAAAAAAATCATTTAAATCGGACCAGTATTAGCTGAGATACAGCGTAATGAACTTCGTAGACTGATTCTCCGGCTCGGCTGGTTATTGTGGCCTTAGGCCTCCTGACTTATCTATTGGGCTTCTGATTTTCTCGTATCTCTCTGCCTTATTCTTCCTTGGATTATTTCTGCACTTCCTTTAGCTTCCTTAGTCTTTCCTTTTTTTGTTTTCTACTGAAGTGCACATCAAATATTTCCTCTGTATCATTTTACCCTCTGATTACATGTCCTAACCATCACAGCCTACTTGCATTGACACAGTTTTTTCTTAACACTCCCAGTTCGGCACTCTCACGGCGATCATCTTGGGATAACCTTCAAATTTATTTTCCTTTGGTGCCTACTGCTTATTTTTTTTTTTTTACTTGGACAGAATAAATATTTTTGAAATATTACTAATGGGAAATAATAAACCATTGTGCAATAATTTGCAGCGTTAAGTGCACTCTCAACACTGTCTATAGTAGCTCGTATCATCGTTTCGTTGGTAAACTTACGAATGTAAAAATCACTATTTTCACGGGAGCAAAAAAACTATTGCATTCTTCTGAGTATAATTTTTTTTGTTAGTGTTGTATTTCTTTTATCTCCTAGTTTCATATGTAATTATTGTTTTACCCATATGAAAATACGCATATTCGTTATTTTAACAAGAAATCTTTAGGTTTTTTTTTCATAAAAATGCAACTGCGATTTCAGCACTTCCCAATGCCGTGACAGATTCGAAACTTTCCTACAGGCTGTATCAACCGAAATATGGTATTATCGAAAAATAACAGGAACAAAAAATCGAATTTTTCACATTCGTAAGTATAACTATAACTATAATTTAACTATAATGAAGATATCATTCATACAAAAAATATTGGTATGTTGGTATAAAAGCCATATGGTCTTTTTAGAAGAGTCTGTGTGGTCTTTAGGCTAAAAGGTTTGGAGACCACTGCCTTTACAACAATGTGATATAAACCTGTATACAACCGTTTTAATATTAAATATATAAATATTGGACAGAAAATTTATGATTACCAAACTCACTCAAATTCGTTTACATGTTCCATAATTGCATAACCACCCCATAATTGCTTCCCTAACAAGTTCTGCAAATCCTACGAAATGCCTTAAACAAAACAGGTTCATGATCTTCCTGGGAAGATGAATCTTTTGGATGGCCAATATCCCTTCATCTCATGATATAAGATATGATTCTTATCTCGCGTACGAAACTAGAAGTAGGTTATCGGGACATAAAATCGATAAGGATAGGACAGAACACCGTCCAGACCTGGACGAATGCAGCTGAAATCGAACTTAATAACCATGGGAATGAGGGCAGAGACCAAAATTCTGAAGGTCGTGAGAGTGGGCGGACAATGCTCGAGACCTTAAGCCGTATGGAATGGAATTAAGTCACGAATTTGTATTGAAAGTATCAGTTAAGAATTCCCAAAAAATATATACGTAATTACAGTTTACTTTTACTTTGATATAGTCAACAACCGCAAAGTATGTCGAGCTCTACTCTCACGAAGGTTAAAGGGTACTTAGGGATTGATAAATTATTTGCCACTTCTATAAATTTATTTTATTGAAAACTAGTTTGGAATGTTATACATTCATCCTCAGTTCTAAAAACACAAAAAAAAATCAAAAATAATCAATTCAAAATATAATTTGGTATTATTATACATATTAAATTAGATTAATATAAATCAGTATTATAAAACATTTATGAATTATGAATTTAATTAAGACAAGAAATCAAATACATGTTGGTATTCAACAAGGTTTAAATGAATTATATCAAACAGAAAAGTTCGTACTGGTTTCTTCTCGCATTTAATTAATTCAATCTAATTTAATATGTATAATAATACCAAACTATATTTTGAATTGCTTATTTTTGAATTTTTTGTGTGTTTTTAGAACTGAGGATGAATGTATAACATTCGAAACTAATTTTCAATGAAATAAATTTATAGAAGTTGCAAATAATTTATCAATTCCTAATTAGATTGATCCTTCTATACCATCATGTGGATGTCAACTGATTAAAGGGTACTCACTACATGTGGAGTAATTATATGGAGGAGGGAAGGAAATTATATGCGAAAAAATATAAGTATAATCTTGGTCAGGTAGTTGTATGCATGCCAACAGGCTGTTAAACATTCATCTGAAAAAAATTATTCTGAACACAAATGAAAAGAAAAGTAAACATTTTTCGCTTCATTAAGGTAAGAAGAATTTTCAAATCAAATTTAAAATTAATAACTCTAACAACAAGATATCAAAAAATATAATTCAATAATTCATCGAAGTACGACTTCGATTCAGTTCACAGAAAACGTTCTAAAATTGAATAATAAGACAAATTTGTAAAACGAACATACATATAAAGATTAAAAATTAATTTACACGAGGCATTAAAACTGTCGAATCTAGGAATTATTTAGTGAGAGAAATATTTTTTTTTTTTATAACTCCTCAAAAATATTTTTTTAAATCATCATTAAACCAACTTATACCTACAGGAGTAACTAAGCGATGGCGAAAACTGCTTGGAAATTAATTAGTTGTAAAACAGTAATAAAACATAAAATAGTAATAAAAACAAGAAATGAACCCAGTCACATAATTATGCATTAGACATTGATTATGAGTATACAAAAATAATGATAATTATATGGCTATTAAAGTAATTCTGGATTAGAAGGACAGTTTGAAATTTCTTGTCATTTCATATATATGTATGTGTGTATATATATATATATATATATATATATATATATATATATATATATTTTTTTTTCTGTTGGCACTACAGACCATGCAAATCTTTAGTCGCGCGAAGTGGTCTTCTTACAGACATTTTTATCGCTTGCGGAAGCTCAGATAGCCTAGAGTGGGTCACCCAACCTCACATTTTGCGAACCATGTTTTCTTCCACGGTCCAGCGGCAGGCTGCCCATTGCTCCATAACCAGTGCCTTTGGGGCCAATTCGGCAGTATGCTCCCCACCGACTCACTCGGGTTCAAGGACAGTGAAAAATCGGCCTAGACCCACGGATTATTGCTGTTCGGGGTCAGCAGGCGTACGAGAACCTCTATTTCTTTTATCGAAGCAGACCATCAATGGACCAAACCTTCAGGTGGCTATTTGACATCCTGGAAGACAACAACCCGATTCACAATTTAGGCATACACAATAGGGTCATCACTCCTACGTATGGTATATGGTATAGTAGGCTGGCGGTCCTCACTATGTTAGCTACCTCCAGTAGTCTGGCAGCCCTTAACTATGTGAGCTCCCTCCAGTAGGCTGGCGGCCCTCACATACCCGGAGGAGGAATAGTCGCGAGCTATATGGAGTTTTCCCGGTAGGCGGTCACCCGCATTCGAGCGGTCACCCATCCAAGTACTAACCAGGCCCTTTACCGTTGCTTAACTTTGATTACTTTGCAAGCGCCTTAGCCCCCAGTCCTCATATATATATATATATATATATATATATATATATATATATATATATATATATATATATATATATATATATATATATATATACCAATTTTCTTAATTTTTTCTCAAAATTATTCAGAAAATTAAATTTATCGTAATTGTTAAAGTTTTAGATATCTGGTTGTGGCTAATACTTGTTTATGTGAGCAAGTTAAATACCAACAAATGATGTAACTATTACATAATTATTAATTATGTTACATAAGAGATAAACTACCGCTAGTTCAATTTTATTGATTTTGATTTTACTAAAGTATTTGCACTATTTCGACCAAATTTCCCGTGGCTAAAGTATCGTAAATAAGTTAAAAGGCTAATAAAACGTACAACACTTGAAATATAAAGATTGATAATTATCCACAACCAGCAATACTGTGCGATCTGAAACTTTTTTTACACTACTGTAAAACTTGGAAAATGTCACTTGTGATGACGAACAGAATTATAAATTAATTATTATTGGACGAAAATATTGATAATTGTAAAATACAGAAAGATTCAATAACATGAAAAAAATAAAAATAAAAAAGAGCTATAAAAAATGGATAGTATCAAGCACGTCGTAACTAACCTTTTCTATTTTCTTAAACAACATCATAAGTTATAAGAAGTCAATAACAAGAACTGATTTATTTTTTAATAAACAACGGACCATATATATAAGCTTGATTCTCAGTACAGATCTAATTATTTCATGACAAGGAAATAAATATCGCTTGTTTAATATAATAGCTTGTCAATAGTAGATAATGGCAGGCAATCAATCGTTTGTTAATAAACATTAAATAGACAATGAATGTCCATGACGGTCGATCGGTAGCGAGAGTTCACGACGAATGTGGGGAGAGGGAGGGGAGCACTTGCACTGCTATCATGATTGGGCTGGTCATGCTTTATTATTTCACACTCCAAAGCCATAACTAGCGATAGTTGTAAGTAATTGCTACAGGAGTCAGGGATTGTTTTTATAGTGCTTTGATATGGTCTTGAAGTATATATAATAGTGCAGTCATTAGCGAACAGAATGAGATCATTTGTCCAAGGGTAACTATTACATGGATTGATTTCGCACTTTGTTATTTACTGACTCGGGTGTTGCGAAAGTGACACGTCATGTAGCACATGCAAGAGCAACCTTAGAGAAAGGATTAAAAGTAAATGTGTCGGCTTGATAAATATTCGAGGCACACAGCCTTCAAGGGGGAAACAATTTTTGGGTAATTTCCGTCTCGAGTACCACAGTTACTAACCGGTGATTTCTGTGATAATGTCTATTATTTCGCATGCTTAATTTTAAACATCTGTTGTTATTATAAACTAACATCGTTACCTGTTTTGTTTACACTCCAAAGTTCTAAATTCTGATAAAATGAATTTCTATACACTTGTTACTGATTTTAATACCGAGGGTGGTTGTGTTCGTTATTACGGATTATATGGATCAGAGTGTCATTCCTTATATAAAACTGTGTCCAAATGGACATGATATGAGTCTCTCCAACAAGCGAGTTTCGTTTTTAATTTGTAATGTATATTCTACGGTTGAGGAATTGTAGGCGCTTGTCAAAAGAAAAATATCTGATGTGGTCAACACACGACTTCCTTGTACGCATATTAAACTATACATCGGTGGCTCAAAAGGATACTCGGCGACGCGACATCCATCTATTGACATACAAACACACACACAGAAATAGAAAGGAAAACCAGTATTTTGCACTCAATTTTAACACTTAAAACAAGTAATAAAAATGTTTAATTGGATTGGAAACCAAATTGTATTTGTTACCTTTATTACCGAAACATATGATTTATGTATTTAATTTAAATATAATTTTTGATGCAAGCTTATTATGACCTTCAAGTAAGGTACCCTTTTCGGCTCACAAATTTGAACCAAAATAAAGTAAATACATTCATATCGATATAAAAGGACATATTTACCAAATTTTAGATGTTTTGCATTATATTTTAATATAATTTTTGGTGAAAGTTTAATATGACCTTCAAGTAAAGTACCGCTTCCGGTTTTCCAATTTAGACCAAAATCTATTATGTTATTTAAATCAGTATATAAGAAGTTTTGCATAGTATTTTAATATAATTTTTGATGGAAATCAATTATGACCTTCAAGTAAAGTACCACTTCCGGTGATCAAGCAGTAACCAAAAAGGAAGGTTCACAACTAGATTATACAACAATCCTAAATATAAAATTTCAACTTTCTTCGGCAATGTACGTACAGACGCCACGACGAAATTAGTCAAAATGGATTTAGGGATGGTCTAAATGGATATTTCCGTTGAAATCTGAAACCGAAAATTTTCGCGATTACAATACTTCCTGTACTTCCTACAAGGAAGTAAAAACAAGTTAATGTGTTAAACTATCGACTCCTACATATGTGAGTTCATGTGGAGGCAAAGATACAGGAATGTGGACCGTTTTCAGAAAATCATTGAGAAAACGAGGCATTTTAAACCTTAAGATTTGGATCTATAAAACTTTTTCTATTGCCTATTTATTTTATAGTTTAAAAATGTAAATAAATGTTTGTTTTTGTTGGCCATTGCATACATTATTAATAACCTTAAACTCAACATCATATGTTATACTAGTGATCACATAAATCACCGGTTAGTAACTGCGGTTCTCGAAACGGAAAAGACCCCAATTTTTTTATAAAAGTTTTTGAATGTTTAAAAAGTAGGGTAACCAATCCTCTTTAATTATTTTCGACTCATCAAAGCAGCTTAAAAAAATTCTACAAACTATACAGCTAAGCAAAAGTGGACAATTTATTATGCTTAACCTCAGAATTAGAGATATTATATATAGCCTTATTTTTAACGAAGCCAAAAGATCGATTTTCAAGTCAGTTGACCGGCTTAGGGCAAAGTTTCTTAGACTTTCAAATTCCATTAAAAGCAAAACCTTTGAACTTATAGAAGCACAAAAATAAACAGAATTATTTACTTTGACCTCGCCCTGGAGAAAGCGGTAAGAAACTTAGTATGACTGCCCAACTCCTTGTGACTCTGCAGATGATATGTACATAATGAAGACGTTCCTAAATCAGAACTGCCTCGGAAACCTGAGACAAAAACAACTATGCGTTATCATAAATTAAGACAAAACTAAGCATGTGTACGGTTTCTGAAGAAACACCCATTTCACCCACAAGGAGTGAAAGTATCCTTCGGTTCAAATAAGTTTGAACAGGTTTCCGAAATAACCTATTAGGTTTTACAAGTAACCTAAGACGATAAGATCGCAGTAGAAATTAAAAAAAGATCAACGGCTGCCAATAAGTGTAACTTTCTCATTGCAAGCAAACTGTTCTGAAGGCAAAGGAAGCTTACTCTAAAAAACCCTGTTTCGAGCCAATCTTATGGTGAAGAAACAAGGATTATCTAAAAAAAAAAACTGAAGATATTTAACATTTAAATGAACTATATAATGATATTGATATCACAAAAATATATACTTGAATACTGTGTGAGGCAACTAGTTGAAAGGACTTTATAGGGCGCGCCAGGAATTTCCGTAACTAACACAGGTTAATAACAGTAAAGGTAACCCGGTGGTCCAAAGAAAATTCCGATCACATGACTATAAGGCAGCCAGGTTGTTACATGGATTTCAACGGAACGGGGTTTGAAAGATTTTAAGCGTCCTTGCCTCGTCTAATCACTGGCTACCGATACAAGAAAGGCATTCAGAAGCGCATAGTTCAGACTTACATGAGTTGTGAGTCAGTATTATACTTGTACCTTATAAAGACCATCTTTTTATTGTACCCTTCATGACATCCCAGTCATGAGACTAGGTTGACTTTGTTAGATTGTCGCTCTAATGAATGAACAACACATAAGCCATTCCTAGGGAGCTAGTGGCGTCCAACAGTTAACGATCAAAATTGCGACTGTCCAATAACGCTACAAATGAGATCGGATGGACAACTCACAACGTTATGTTTGGTTTCCTTTATTATTATACGTCTGGCCTCCAAAAATTAAGGATAGTTTAACTTTACAGTGGTAGCAGTCGTACACGGAATTAGGAGTTGTGATTAGATTCTGCAATCTTTGCTCTTTTTGTACAATAGTACGATAGGATACCTATTTCCTTTTTGCATTCATATCAAACCATACTTCTCCCGATTAGATAGATAAAAAGCTTTATTGAAAATAAATTTACATCCTCTCTATTAACATAAAAAAAAAATTAATCCTAATAAGCCTTTATTGACATTGTATAATACCGTCTGCCAAGAGTTCACATATAAATACAATAAGAAACAAAAAAAAAACATAGCTCACATACATCCTTTTGCTAATAATTTCTTAATTAAATACATTATATATCGAATAAATAACAAAAAATATACTATTTACTTTTAATCTACTTGATTTTGTAATGTTTGTTTACATGTAGGAGAAGTAATTATTTATTACTTTAATTAATACATTATGTAAAGAATAGTATAGTATTAATATAGTGTATAGTATTAATTAGTAATCATGTATTAATATAATAATATTGCCGAATCAATAACATTCTGTACCGAAAAGCTGCCAATTGCTACTGAAAGAAACTGTTCCAATCTTTACCATTTAATAAGTCTTGACCCAATATTCTTGTAAAATAGAACAAACAGCGACGTAGTGATATAAAGCCTCAATTACTTTTAAGTTACAAAGAGTATACAATCTTTCTTGTTCATTTCTCATAGCATTATTGTTAAGATAGACTAATTGTCCTCACAGCTTAAAAATAACCTTAATCAAATTCGTTTTATTCACATCTAACATGTAATGCCACTGTTTTAATCCTTATAAAGCTCATGAAAATTAGACACTTTGCCTTTCTCCATCATATCCGCCTTAAAATTATTTCTTAATTCAGCCAAAATAAATTAAATTATTTCATTCCTTGCATATTATAATCAAATATTTATTCTATTACAAAGTTTCGAGTTTTCTTTGTGCCATAATATTTTCTTTTTAATTATTTCCTTAACTAAAATTTTAGGTAGCCTGGTATCTGGTAAAGAAAGTACCCTTTCTTTCTCCCTCAGAGATTTTTACAGTAACACAAACATATAGACCTAGAAATATGATGAAAATAGGTGTTTGTGAAATGGGATTCGCTGGTAATTGGTATAAATGTTGGGACAAAACAGATTTTCTAAGGAACTTGTGGACCCAGATCCTGATGAATTAGAATCATAGGAAATCATGCCCTGGTATAAAGCCGCGATCAGTAACTGTAGTTGCTAGCTGTGAAGTCTGTATGAAGAAGACAAATTTTTGATACTGAATTTTGTCCCTTTGATTTGATGGAGCGTTGTCTTGAAGGAGGACCCATCACTTGTTCTTCCATAATTAGGGTCGGTTTTTTTCTTATTCTTTCACGGAGTTTAACAAGGACCTCAAGTTAGTAATGTTGATTAATAGTTTGTCCTTCTGGAACCCAGTGAAAGTACACGATCCCATGAATATCGAATAAAGCAACGATCATCGCTTTGAATTATGATTTGCTCATTCGAGTTTTTTAGCTATCGGTGACGTTGGAACCTTCCATTCCATGGCATTGATTGGCGCTTGGTTTCAGGATCATACGTGAAAAGTTTTACTAAGTTTCATGTAAAATTCCACGACGATTCGGTGCTCTAATATTAGACATCATTATTTCGGCAAAACAAAACAACATATTTATACAAACGAAGGCCACGGCCAGACAAAATTGCTTACAGACGCGGGTTGCAGACTGCAATTTTGCCCATATTTAGTTGACAATATCATAGCATCACAAAAAACTTTGTGATTTACATTTATCCTTGACAGTTTTCTAGTTGTTAAGCGTTAGTCCGTAATTGTTCCGGCAATACATGATATTAGTCCTTGTGGTGTACAATTACCCCTACTATCATGCTTTGCCAAAGCAAATCCGAAAAAGCACAATGAAAAAAAAAAATTTAGTATATTTATTCAATTATGTTTCACATTCCACTTTCATGACTTCCACCGAAGGCTTAAAATGCCAAACAAGTTTTAACTTTGTTCGATGATTACACCAGTATATTAATCCTCCGGAAACGAACTATTTTGTATTTGGCCCACAACCGCAATTGCTTGAATAATGAGTCTTCCAGATACCTTGTACTCATTTGCCCCATAGGCAGGGGTAAGTGCGTAGCTAAGTATTGCTATATTGCATTATTTATCTCCTCAATATGATCGTGGTTGAAACGTGGGCTTGTAATATTTTAACATAATTGAACCATGATTACGTCATGGCCTTCGTTTTTTTTTTTTTTAAAGGAAGAAAATCTAGCTTAAAAAATAAAGACTTTATAGTCTTCTTGAAGTTGAACATTGTGAAATCTTGTGCGCACTTACCCCACATTATCTTATAAATATAAGAATGACTAATGATATTATACTGGCACATACAAAAATTGTACTTAGCATTTATACTAGTCACTAAACTAGTTAGTTGACATCCGCATGATGGTATAGAAGGATCAATCTACTTGGGGATTGATAAATTATTTGCCACTTCTATAAATTTGTTTTATTGAAAACTAGTTTCGAATGTTATGCATTCATCCTCAGTTCTAAAAACACAAATAATTCAAGAATAAGCAATTCAAAATATACAAATACCAAACTATATTTTGAATTGCTTATTTTTGAATTGTTAGTGTGTTTTTAGAACATTAGTATAACATTCGAAACTAATTTTCAATAAAACAAATTTATAGAAGTGGCAAATAATTTATTAATCCCTAACTAAACTTGTTACCGTGGGAATCAACGGTAGTAGGAAAGGTCAGGGTTCAATTTTTTAAAAATTAAATACATTTTAAGATAAAACTTGCAAATCGCATGTTTAATTAATTCAAGAAATCTCACTTTCACTTCACTTAATTTACCCTTGAAGGCTAGGTTGAACTTTAAACCGAGCGGGTACAATCCTAGACTTTAAACTAGGTGCTATAAGTGACGACTAGAAACGAGATAACATTCAAATGAGATTGGCATTAATTCGGATAAGAAGGAGTTAACGGGACATTATGAAGCAGTCAATTTGATGCCATTTCCATAAGGTTCAATGCTAATATTAATGAGCCGAGGCGGCTGTATAAGTGTTCTGTATAAATGAATACTCAGCCGCGATAGCACTCTTTACAGCTTTTACTCGCTTAGTCTCTTCTTACCTCTTGGCTAGGTTTTTAAGTGTATTAAGAGCATTTATGTTATCTATGGTACATTATTTATCTATTGTTATTGCTTCTGCTAATATTAAGAGTCTATCAATCTATCATACATCAATCAATCACCTATAAATCTGACTCGTTTAAATATCTACGAAGACGACAGAAGCCCTTGTCTTGAAAACTTATTTCTAGGCGGCTTTTAAGTTAAAAACTATTGAAAATGACCATATAGGATTTTCGAAACCGAATTCGCAGAACAATCGTTTTTCGACTGCCGATTTTGACTCTTCTGCCAAACCTAATTCAACGCTTCAGGTACTCATTTTACGCAGAATTTAATTTCCTTCAATTTCTAATCGAATAATGTTTTCATCAGGGTGAGCCGTTTAAAGTTATTGGCCAAAAACTGAAAAAAATCCGAAAATTTACCAGTTTCCTACACCCTCTCCTCTTGGAACGAGGCAAACTTAGGATTCTATAGTAATCTGGTGTCAAATGAACAGATTAAAACCGTTTCCAGCACTTACTTCGCGGTGACCGAAAGGTTTAGATTAACTTGCCTATAATTATGTCGGCGTTGAAAATTTATTTATTAATTTAGTTTGTATTAAAGAAGTGTCTTTTGGGGGTCTTTGCTTTAATCTCACGCTCCTGCTATTTTGGTATATTCAATTTTGTATTTTTAAACTGTTAAAGATAATTTAGAATACGACCTTAATGAAGAGTGTTCACGTTTTTTTTTTTTTTTTTTTTTTTTTTTTTTTTTAACCGAAGCATCAGCTGAAAATGCAAAAAAAAAAATGAAACAAACTTTTAAGCCACAGTAATGCATCAGATGATTTTATAATCCTTATACATCAATACATTTGAATAACGATCATTTATAATTATTTTTATTTACGTCTTCAACTAGCCTTTTAAACCTTTGCATATTTAATTGTTGTGGCAAATGAACAGAATTTTTTTTTAAACAATTTATTCTATATCGGATAGGTTTTTAGGTAAAAAAACAAATTATTTCATCAATTTTCTTCTACCTCTTTTCTGATGTTACCACATTGCAATGTTAATGCCTTCAGAAAGATCACTTCAAAGCTACTGTTAATCATTTGGCATTCCTAATGAAATTTTATAAACTTTAGGATATTATAATCAAATATCTGGTTTTAGTTGGTTACATAGAAATTTTTTAATTTCTGTTCTCAGCTCATTTTTCAGTGAAGTCGGATTCAGAGTATAAAAATCATTAAAACTATGAAGAATATGTTCAATTTTGGCTCCCCTTTAAGCATATTTGTATTTAAATTTTTTTTAAACTTAAAGTGTTAAGCTTAAATTCCTTGTTTTTGTTTAATTACGGATCGAATTTGTATGAAAATTTGCTTGGTAATTTTTAATAATTTTATGATCTAAATCATATTAATTTTGAAGTATGAAAAAAAATATTATACATATATATTTTTTACTTACCTTTACAAGAATACGAACTTATTATTTTTAAATAATAGTTATGTTAACATTTAAAAAAAAATAAAACAGATCAAATTGAGGTAGCACATACGTTATCCAATGTGAACAATTTTGTTTATTTATTTTTTAATTGGAATATTTTTCCCACCTCCTATGATTACAAAAAAAAATTATAATCAGCGTATTGTCTGACTGGCAAGAAAATAGCAACATTCATGCCTGTCATGCCTGGAAGGACAGTGCCTAGTTGCACATCTTCTCAGGATTGATTCAGTTGATTTATGTCGCGAAAGATTCATCCAGCTTCTTTTTCGTCACCTAGTATTGATGGTTAGTTCAACGTTTGCATCTTCCTTTTATCAGTTAATGGGTTTTGTCTATGCTGTTTTTACCTAGTTTTGTAATCGCGAAAATTTTCGGTTTTCAGATTTCAACGGATGTATCCATGTTGACTTGCTTCGTCATGGCGTCTGTACGTACATTCTCGAATAACTCAAAAACGGTTAGCCGTAGAAAGTTAAAATGTTGTATTTAGGACTATTGTAAAATCTAGTTGTGAGCCTTTCTTTTTGGTCATTACATGATTACCGGAAGTGGTACTTTACTTGAAGGCCATTATTGATTTTAATCAAATTTAAGTTCAAATATAATTCAAAACTTCTCAAAATTTGGAATGAATGACTTACAGATTAATATAAATAACATAATAGATTTTGGTTAAAATTGGCAAACCGGAAGTGGTACTTTACTTGAAGGTCATGTTAGACTTGCATAAAAAATTATATTAAACTTTAATGTAAAACATTTATCAATATGAATAATATAATAGATTTTTGTTAAAATTGAAGATCCGAAAGTGGTTCAGTAAAGGAAGGCCATAATTACTCGAAGGCCATTATAAGCTTACATCAAAACGTGACATTTAATAAAGAGATGATAAGGTTGGCTGATAAAGGTTATAAATGCGTTTTTTTTTCCACTCAAACTAAACATGTTTATTACTTTTTTTAAGTGTTAATATTGAGTATAAAATACTTTTTTTTCTTCCCCATTTGTGAGCTGTACAAGTATGCTGCAGGAGAATAAGATATAAGTTAAGCGGGTTCTTCCGCTTAAAATGTTGAAAACGTCGATTTCCAATGCTTTATCTAATAACATAGACAGTTCTACTGTTGTCAAGGAAAGAAATCTCTTTGGAACTTGTTACCAACTGAAAGAAAACGACTTATAGTAACGGAATGAGGCCTCCAAAAAAAGAGCATATGTGTGTGTGCCCTATATGTGTCAATAGATGGATGTCGCGACGCCGAGTATCGTTTTTGAGATGTTGCTGTCTTTGGAAACTAGTAACCAAATTTAGGATCATTTCTAAATCCACTGGATAGTTTAATAGGCGTGCAAGGAAGTCATGGGGTGTACACATCAGATTTTTTATTAAAGCATTGGTAAAACGTATTCAATTCCAAGCCTTGAGGTGTATGGCTGTTTAGTCAGAAAAGTATATTTTACATTAATTAAAATTTCTAGTATTTCAGTCAGGTCTTGAAATGTTTTTATTTTTTGTTTTTTTTCCAGAGATATTAGTTGGTTTTATTTATTTCAAATGATTGTTAGCGTTTTAATAAATTATTAAAATTGAAAAAAAAAATCATGCAGGAGGACTTTAATTTTTAAATAATCCTTGAGATTTTTATACTAAATACCGGTTTCCTCGACAGCCAGAGGACCTTCTAAAGTCATTATGTTTCCTAATAGGGGAGGGTGGGAGGTTAGAAAGAGTAAGAGTTGTGATTTATAGCATGTGCTCGAACCATCGGCTCAATTATAGACCACGGAGGGACTTAAAGCCAATCCTTAACTCTCTGTGTATTTTTCTGTTTGAGGAAAGTGCCATAAGAAAATATCGTTCGGCCTAATGACTGTACTTTCTCGGCCAGAAATGGTAGTCTACCTTTTACTCCTGACCTTGAAGTTATTTTTTTCAATCAATTCATGAGGCAGCTGTCTGAATGCAATTTTTTTTATGATCAAGTGGTCTATGGGTCTTTTTTAGTTAATTTATTTACCATGCTTGTTAAAAAGAAATTGTACGTAGCGACATTTTCAATGTTAAAACTCTGAAAATCTTATAATAGAAAATTCATTAATTTTAATATTGAAAATTAATTTTAAATCTGACAGAAAATGGTAACAGCTTTATATTTTTTCGCAAAAATATATTTTTCAACTCATTAAGTCACTGAATTTATACCTTATAAATTAAAAACTCCTGGTATTTTTCCTGTACAATTCTCTACAAAATTAATATGCTAATATTTGATCTGATTCTTTCGTGAAGGATTATAAAGTTGTTTACTCTCTGGATTCTTCAATTTTTTGTATGAACTAGATTATTCTGGCTTAATGCCTGCTTTTGTTTGCATAAACAAACCAGTTATTACTGATATAATTATCAATTCTCGCTTAATATATTTCTGGCACCTTATCAACTATTTACTTTGTAAGAAAATATTTTCGTTTTAGAAAAACCGCATATCACTGATTTATGTAACTATAATTTAATTACTAAACTGCTTACGTATTGTGGCATTAAATTATATCAATCAAGACTAAAAGCTGTTACTTCATATTCTTAAATAAATGCCTTAAACTAAAGTTATCATTTAAAGTAAATTTAAAATACAGGAATGATGAGGCATGGATCTGGCGAAACTTCAGCAGGTTGATATTTACCTCTTACTCAGAATTCTGTACTTTCCAAATAAAACATATTTTAATATTGATTATAATTTAAGTTTTATCTTATTTTATGTATTAAATTTGTAAAAAGGGTAAAAATATACGAAATATTATTAAATAAAAATCTGAAATAATAATTTGTTTTCCAATAATAAAGATTGACGAACTTGTAGAAAAGAATGGTCATAGTGACAATATTGTAAAAATCAAAATAATAGCCATCAAAATTTTAAAACAGATTTCATAAACAAAAATAAAAAAATTCAAACTGAAAAAAGAAGAAGAAAATAAAAACTTAAATAGAAAAAAATAGTAAACAGACAAGATTTCATTCTATATTTTTTTTTAAACTTTTATTCTCGAATATCACAATTTGCTATCAATAATAAGTGATATAGATATTGAATTTATAAATTTAAATGTTTAAATTTGTAATGTTAAACCAGGTTAAACCGATGTTGATTTATCAGATGTCAATAATTCGGTTTAACATAAATAAAATACGAACGATTGAATTCACATTTTTTAAATTAGCGAATTAGTAATTAAATCATTAATTTTATTTTAAATTACGATAATATTATTGATTTTTTATGATTAATTGTTTGGAATCGGGACATTTAACTTTGAGTCATCAACGCCCGACCATTAATAGTTAACCATGTGAAATCTCTTAAGGATTAAAAATTAAGTTAATCATTACTCACCGGGTATTACAGCGACCGATTACCTCTTTTCAACACCTTAAGCTATTATCAAAAATGTTAAAATGATCGAGCGATTCATTACGACATGCCTACTTTTTCTTTATTTATTTTTTATTTTTTTATTATTGGACTTTCTTATTTTTTTCCAGAATTTATGAAGAGCTAGTAATAAAAAAAAAATGTCTATCTATTAATTTTTACTAGTAATATACATTTTTTTTCTTTTTATATGATATTTATTATTTTTATTTTTATGTTTTTGGGTTTTTTTTTTCTTTTATCTTGTATATATGGTATGAATGGATTCTTATAGCCCTAATACCTATTTCCCTTGAGTCTGGCAGTTTATATTATTTTTAAAATAAAAAAAAAGAATAAGAAAAAAAAGAGTAAATCAGAAGAATTTTCCTAAAGGCAATGTAAAAATTATATCACATTACTTTGATCTTAAACCGCAATATTATAGTTTCAAGTAAGACCACCAGCAATCAGCATGGCACAAACTGGTGAACAAAACCAAGTAGATACAAGAAACATACATTTAAATATAATAAATTTATATAGAACAATATATTTAAATAAAAAAAAAAAAAAATATATATATATATATATATATATATATATATATATATATATATATATATATATATTTAATCTCTGCAGCATTTGTTAATCATGTGCCAAAACTGAAATTTCACAGTAGTAACGAAAAACTTTTAGGAGCTGTATTAAATAATGGACAAAATAATTTCTTTTTTTTTTTTCTAATAAATGTATAGCTACTGTTTTAGCAAATTAGTACCTTCTTATAAAAGTAATTGGTTCTGGAAGAAACAATTGTACCATTAAAAGAAATACTATTCAGTAATTTTGGCTCTATCTTTCCTTTCATTGGCAACGCTTTAATTTTTTTTTTTTAAGTATTCCAGATTTATGATTGATTGGACCTGATCACTTGGTGTCTAACAGTTGTTTGAATTGCAATTGTGGACATCCTGTGATTTCAGTTGGAACGTTCCCTCAAAATAATGGTTTTCCTACATTCTCCAGTTTTCCTCCTTCTTTCACTTAAGACATAAGATTATGCCGATCTCTTCAGCTATCCAATCCGCCGATGACTACCGCCCGACGTACTTTCAGATCCTATCTTCTCTATCGTGATCTTGGAATTATCCTGACACTGTAAATCGCAACGCCCCCACACCCTTCAGGTCCTCAGGTATGCTGGAAGTGCTACCTCTTTCGTAAGACCGTATGGTTAACAATGCAAACACTGGCTTTAGTTCTACACTCCGCGTCGATTATCGGCTATTTCGATGAAACAAGAGAGAATTCATCGAACAGATGGCGTTTGAACCGCTAGTTCCGGAGGCGTTTATGCTGCTCGCAGATTATAGGGAATCGATTCAAATAATAAGGAATGAGCTTTAGAACTGTCTCACATTACTACAATACTTTCTCCTCATCAGATCTGTAACGTTCCCTTTTAGCGTTAGTCCAAGATGAAAGTGCAGTAGTCAGATAAATTACATGTATTTTTTTCTGATCTTCACGTATCCATCAAACATATGCGTCTAAAATTTACAGTATTTTTAGTCAACTATTGTATCTTATCATTTTCCTAATTGAAATTTTATAATCGATTGGGAATGAAGCTTGGCTAATTCAGACTGTGTGTAAATCTTCCATGTCTAAATAGAAACAGGGTTTTGGTCTCAATCAGTCTTCATGTTATTCTCAAATATAGAAGTAATTATTCCATAACCGATCTTCGATCCTTTGAGAAGTAATTACTAAATTAATTCGCTGTATACTCTTCATTCCTTTAAATATCTCCATTTAACCATTATATTGATCCAACCCCCCCAATATCACATTCCTTCGATTCTTATCTTTAGATTTGTATATATTTCTGCTTATATTTCTGCAGGCGCTTATTTATTTTTTAATTGTAGGGTTTAAATCTTTAAATTTTAAATGATACTATAGGGATGTATCAGAAAAACTAATGAACATTATTATTATGAACTGAAAAATTCAGTAAAATAGTAAAATATGTTAATTAACAAAATGGCACGCATTTAAATATAAAATATTAATTTTTATTAGTGTAAATTATAATTGACACAAATTATTTTTTCAATTTATTTCTAGGATTTAAATGTAAAACTAAGATAAATAGTTGTAATTGCTAATATAGTGTTATAAAATTGATACTTTGCTTGGTTTTTGCAAAAGTCCCAATTTAGTAGATAAAAAAAGTAAAAATAAACGGTATTTCGGTCATTTGAATTTTTATTTGTTTCCATATATTTCTTCCAAAAATTGGAAATCGAAGTTCCAGTGATTTAATATGATTCCAGATTGTGTTTTATTAATTGAATGATTTTCCTCAAAAGGTGATACAGTCACGATGAGCTTAAGCGAATTCGAATAGCTTTTTTAAAATTCTGTATAAGCTTTGAGAACTCAAGCATATAATCCTCTAGACGTCAGAAATATTTTCTTTTAAATAGAACTAGTAATGTATTATAAAAATAAAATATTCTGGATGGTAATCACTACTTTATATTATTACGGTAGTAATACCTTTTCCGGCTCTCAGGAGCGATGGATTTTGATGAATGAGTTATCAAAAGATAGGGAATTCCATGAAGATGTAACGAATTCCAATTTTGTTTCTTAAATTACTACTAGGACTTAAATAAAAGTGATGAAAAAAACTGGGAGGTTTCAAAGCTTTGACGACTGTGAGTCGGCGGATCGAGACAGAATAAGTTGGGTTTTAAAGATTTTGAAGTGGGCATCAAGATCATCTACGTTCCATTGGATGATCCAGCGTTTTAAAGCTCAAAAACCTATATTTTTCGAGATAACGCACGGTGGAGGTCCCTATGCCATTTTGCGTGCCATTGTCAAGGCAACTTTATACATGTAAAAAAAAGTTGAGTCTGTATACAAAAACTTTTTAATAAGTTTTAAATTAGTCTGTTAAATTGGTATTTTAAGGTTTCTATGAATGATTCAGGAGATTATATATTCTTTCGCGCATCTAACCGTAAAACACTTAAATATTAATACTGCACATAGAAAATGGTAAAGCTGAGTCTTATAGCTCATCTGTTAAACTGAAGGGATTACTAATTATTTATTAAGTAAACTGTTACTTCAACATGATCATTATAAACTATGCTGCTTTACCAAATGTGTTTGTAAAATAAACTTTCATGCTAATATTATATTGTTTCTAACATTATACGAAGAAAAATGCTTCTTCAATATAACTAGCTTATACTTCGAATGTATTAGGAAGAAAATAGATAGATGCCTAATGCGAGAGTTCTCGCTCGGGTATACTAATAAAGTATTACTTCAGATAAATTATCCAGATCGGGTTTTTCTGAAGGATAAGTAAAATATTATTATTTATGGTCGAGTTGTACATTTTCATTTTATTTAATGGTCTAAAATCACTAATAGTTGATCATATCTTCATTCTGGTTAATTATAATATGCATTCAATATGATGGTTTAAAATAAATTACTATTACAAATTTTCCCTTTTTTTTTTATTAATTGTAGTTCCCCTCTACATTAATTATAGGAATTTTTACATGTAACCTAATCTAGAAATTTCAAAACTCAGAAAATGAATTCATAAAAAAAAGTAGTATTTTTTTTTATGGATATTTAAGTTGTTCTGCTTTTTTCGAGGAATCTTTAGGTGTATTTAGGTGCTAGTAAGAACGCAAAGAGATTTATGAGGAAACATCCGTTAGTGGTAGTATAGATAGTTTAGTGTGCAATACGTCTAATCTTATGAGATCCAAAGATACGAAATTCACAATCAAAAACATAAATTAACCAATTAATTATTAAGATTCTTAATAATTGTTTACAGTTTAATTTTCCTTTTTTTGATTCTAACTCGTTAAAATTGTAGAAAGCTTTTCACAAACAGACTTTAAATAAGTAAATTAAACTCTGTAAATGGAAGATTTGGCAAATGTGATCGCTCTTCCATGGCAGGAATTTGGAAGTGAGATGAGGATTCTCTGGTACTTAAGATCGACAATCTTCTCCGTGAAGATTCTGTTACGAAGTGGCTAGGGTTACTTCTTATTGGAGCTCGATGCATTTTAACGACTGTAAATGGCCAACATGATCCTCCTGCAACGTCAGCTATCGATTTCGTTTCGACTGTTAAATACAAATCGATGGTAATTTGATTAACAATGTGTTGGGTATTTAAATGTATTTTTTCAAGTTATCTCCAGTAATATAAAATATAGTTCTTATGCATTTATGGCTCCAGGAATATACAAAAGGTTTACAGATGCCATCGGGTTGAACCTTTCCATCCTGCTACCTAGTTTGTAAATGTTATACAAATCAGTTTTTGAAATAATTAATACCCCCATTTCCTCGCAGAAGTGTTCCACTCGACTACATAACATTTGGACAGTATCATATTACCAGCTCGCGGTACTCTGACACCCAGAGGTCCTCTGTCCCTTATCACTGGAATACCATTATACGTGCCTCTGGGTCATAGCAGGCTCGGACGTGAGCTCCTTAGCCAGGATGACTCCTTCTCCAGGCATCCGCTCCAGAGTTTGCGCTCTCCTTTGGCCGTTAGCTCTTCAGGTAGGTGGTCTCAGGCGGAGTATTGTCTGGAAAAGGGTAATATGAGAATATGCCTCATGTAGAAGTATATGGATCGGTATTTGTTAAATCCTTATCGGGTAACAAAGTTCCTGGTGCGATATATGTAATATAAGCATATGATTATATCGACTTCGTTTATTGAAAAAGGCCTAAGCGCCATTTTGGGAACTTTACAGGAAACCCATGAAACGGTTTTTCCCCAAATAACGATATATATATTTTTTAAATTTTATTCGTTGTCTTGTAGAGCAGGAGTTTATTAACCTGACAAAGCTTTTATAATTACAACACATTTTTAAGGATTCTAGCTTTGTTTAAGGCAAGAGTGACGACTGAGAGTCGTTAGTATTTGGTGTTTACGTCATCAATATTACATTTTTAGACCATTGCCAATTTTTAACGATATATCGTGAGCGGGAATCGATAGAGGTGGTGTTAACGTCCCAAAATCAATTGAAACCTAAATTTCGAATTTTTGGCGTTTAAGCCCTTTTCAAAAAACGACGCCGATATATACGAGATTTGGTTATTAAATAATGATACAGATACTTCCACAGCAGAATTACGCATGCGCCAAATTCGAACGACCAATAGCTATGTAGCGTAAAGCCTGCCCTTTGCAGTCTGCATTGACTTCTCAAAAAAAAAAAAAATTCATGAAATTATATTTTACACCTAAAAATTACTCAGTTCATATATAGTGGATATCTGGACTTTTGATGGAAAACTCTTCAAAATATCTTTGAACTTTGTATTAACAGCTAATTCTGCGGGAAAAAAAAAAAAAAAAAACAGGACATCCCATTACGTATATGCTGTAAGTACAGTTAAAACGTACATATGGAACGATAAATAACAATCTTCTCTATTATTGACGAACATTCAATATCAGTAATGAAGGCATCACTTTTATCAGGATAAACGTGTCAACGCATTGTATTAAATTTTATGTTAGATGCCGACAAAACAAAAATAGAAGGTAGATATAAAAATAATTTATAAATTTTAAAATGTCTTATTTGATGGTTCGGATAAATCCTAATGACATAAGATTACTTCATCATAGTTTAAATTGCTTCAGAAAAATTGAAGATAATGACATCCTGTTACACAAGGTCACAAAACAGAAAGGTTCCGCTCGATTCGTACATTATAAGCTATTGTCATAGAATAAATCCTCGTCATTAAAGATCCAAAGAAAGATTTTTAAGATGATTATTGTTGGGTATGATATAGCAACAGAACATCCAAGGGAAAATCTTAAAATGTATATTCCTATTTAGAATCATGCTAAAAGTCATTCTTTCCCACAGGTTCTCCATATATGGTCCTAAAACCGAATGATCACAATTGGAAATAATTTGTAAATATAGCTTGCATAATTATGCGAAACCATTAGCCAAGTATGAAATAATCCATATTTTCGAAAGTAGTCTTACTATGCGATGCTTTGGAGATCGGGGTCCTGATGGTGCGACGCTAAGAGACTACTCTAGATTATACTAGGATAATTATTGCTAAGTTCTAAGTTCTAAGAGTACTTATTTTAAGGATAGACTGTTATTGTATAGCATTGTATTACGAAGCTCACTAGAGAGTTTGATTTTTTTTTAACTTCATTTCTTTATTCGCACCTGTTACAGATGAGAGTGACAATCAGCAAATATAGGAATTAGTCCCTCAATTAAAGAAAGGAGATCTCTCTTCCGGCTCCTTTTTATTCGTCTCCAAATGGGCTTGTCAGCCGTAGCCTCTTATCATTTATTGATCTGTTGTTATTTCCGTGGAGGTGCGTCTTTTTTGCTGAACCGTAAATCTGTGAGGCGTACGTCCATACGGGATTAAGTAGGCAGGTGTATTTAGTCTCCCTAATTTTCAGTTTAGACGATTTGGAAAAAAAGAGACTAGAATATTTTCACGCTTTTGTTTAGAGTATTTCTTTTCCTTTTGACGTTTGGGCCCCAGGTCAGTCCAAAGTAATGCACCGCGTCCGTCTGAGGAATTCGGTTGTCGCCGATATAAACTGGCGGAAACGTGTCTCGTCCAAGTGTAAACGCTATGTAAAAGTGAGTACCAATTTTTTAAATGTAATAAGTGATATTGTAAAATCAGTGAGGCCAATTCGAGGCCGTAGTGTACTGTTACAATTGTATTGTCAGAGTTGGTAGAAGTCAAATGATGGAAGCTGGTAGGTATGTCGCATGTATATATAATGCATAAGAAAGTATATTAGGGATTGATAAATTATTTGCCACTTCTATAATTTTATTTTTATTGAAAACTAGTTTCGAATGTTATATATTCATCTTCAGTTCTAAAAACACACAAAAATTCAAAAATCAGCAATTCAAAATACAGTTTGGTATTGTTAAACATATTAAATTAAATGTCATATAAATTAGTATTATAAAACAATTGTTTATAATAATAATTAATTATAAATTAATTAATAATAATTATTACTAACTAGATTGGTCCTTCTATACCGTCATGCGGATGTCAACTGATAATACAGTATATATAATCATCTTACTTACTTATTAAAAAAAAACTAGGTATAATGTATAATAATAATATTAAGTTTAATATTAATAAATCAGTTTTAATTTAATACGAATAATCTGTTAAGGGGCCTAACCAAGTGAGACGGCCGTAATATTTCTATTCTCCAGAAAATAAACTGTTTCATAATCAATCTTCGGTTATTTTGAATATGCATAGCCTTAAGAAAATGCACATAAAATAAATTAAAATAGAGATAACTAATATTTTCCTTCCAAAGACAGGCAATGCTTTATGTGCGGGAGCAGAAATTCAAATGCGTCGCGGCGAAAATTGCCAGATCACATATGGTGTTCGGTAATGTTATGCTTCAGCCCTCGAACAGTTATTCTGTGGAAAATATTATGTAAACCTAACTCCGAAACGATCGATAATTTTACTCACGGTTTTTAAAGGATATAATAAAATAATCACATGTATCACTATAGTTGTGGCCTTATTCTGCCGCGTATCGTTGTTATCCATTTATTAAACGCCTAGGCTAATTAAGAAGTTGTCAGTTTATAGATTCCAGAGAACAGGTGCGAAGAGTATAAAGGTGATTGAGGTAGCACTCCCTACTCCAGTGAAAGGTGGCAGTGCTAGCGGGAGATAGGCGCCCACTCCAAATGCTACGACCCATGGCATAATGGAAGCAGCAATTAATACCTTCAACGCTCCTTCGTGTATTTTGCAAAACAATTCGTGCCCAGAAGAAATGCAAAAGGCAGAGCGGACATTTTCCCATCCTAATCTTTTATATAATCTCAATTATATCACGGTAGAAAGGCGGCGTAAACATCGCTTCTCCGTGAATATGCATGCGCGCATGCGTGCTCCTAAATATTTATAAGACACTTTTAAGCACCGGTGATGTATCACGAAGTGGAAAGCCGCAGGATAAGGTCCAGGGTGAAAACAGGTGGATATATAATTGGTCCTGAAACCAGGGAAAGGAGAAGGAAGAGGACGCAAGTACTGAGGCTACTGTTCAGGTAGCCGTGCTATCTCTCTTATCTTGGGACGAAAGAGACTAAATAAGAACAGCCGTTATGTTCATGTTATATCATTTAATTCACATGGAAATTATCTTTTCTGTTTTGCCCTAATTGTCGAGATAATCGTTAACTTTTTGACATTTTTAATTTAATTTTTGGATATAAAAATTATTTATACTGACATAAATCTATCAACACGTAAGGACTCTTTACCGAAGATTTCATAATAACCTATATAAACTTAAAACAAAAGTGAAGTATTTATACCTAACAAGCACATAACGACGTATGAGTTTGGAACTCACAAAACATGTAGAAAATTGCAAGAAAGCTAAAAAGAATGACAAGTATTAAATATATATATATATATATATATATATATATATATATATATATATATATATATATATTTTTTATATTTTTATGTATTTTATGTTTGTTTTATACACATGATTTAAATAATACAAAATAATTTATGTTACAAGTTGAGTGTACATGTTAAGAATAAATTAACAAAATAAATAAAAGTTAAAAAAAAAAATAAAATGGATAAGAAATGGGACAAAACAATAAAATAAATATAGAAATAGAACACATAATAAAATAAAAATAGAAATAGAACAAATAATAAAATAAAAATAGATAAGAAAAAAATAAAATTAAAAAGAAAATAAATAAAAAATTCTTAATAACTTAAATAACAAAAGAAGCTACAATATATTTACTTAATTTACTATACAAATTTTAAGTTAAGCGGAAATAAAATACTCTTTTCATTATAACTTTTTTCCCTGCATTTTTTCGTTTATATAATACATGCATAAAAGAGCTTTAAGGAGAAGACATTGGGCAAGTTTCATCGAAATCCATAAAACCGTTAACGAGAGAATTGTAAAACAGTGTAAAATCGGTGATATAATTGCCACTTCCGGTTAGTACGATGCGCTGTATCTTTGCTAATACTGACCCGATTTTGGTGATTCTTTTTTTTTTTTTAGATAATTTAATTACTTTTCATACGATACAATAAATAATTTACCATAAAATGCATACTTTTTAAGTGATGCGTAAATAAAATATTCTTTTCATCATAACTTTTTTCCCTCCATTTCATCAGTGATGTACTAAATAAATGAAAAGTTAAAGGGCTTTAAGGAGAAGACTTTCAGCAAGTTTTATCAAAATCGTTAGACCCGTTTTTGAGAAAATAGTAAAAAAAGTGTAAAATCGATTATATAAAGTGGCACTTCCGGCCAGTCGATTTTTACGAAACAATTGCTGTAACATCCCACGAGTATACCTGCCTTAAATACGCAGTTTCAGTTTCATACCATTTTTCGTTTTTGAGCTATACTGTTCACAGACACACAGACCATTTTGCGAGACTTGCTTATTTGGACTCAGGGGAACTTAAAACGTGTATTTCCGTTGAAAACTCGAATTCGAAAATTTTCACGATCGCAATACTTCCCCTTATTATATTTTTCGTATATAGGTAAGGGAAAGTAAACAAAATTTTAAAACCTTGCAATATAATAAAATAAAATTTAAACTTTTAAATAACCAAAGAAACTATAATGAAACTTCAAGTCTCACAAAAATAAAAATTTAAACGTTACAGTTATTTAAACCTTACTATAAAAATTTTACTTTCAAATAACAATATATATATATATACATACATATATATATATATATATATATATATATATATATATATATATATATATATATATATATATATATAAAATATGAAGAGTCCACGAAAAAATTACATTTTCTTCCGAAATAGAGTTAAACGCATCATTATGTTCACAGCGTTTAGTAGATTAAGATGGTATACTGGAAACAATATATTGAATGTATAATTCTTCAATTTTTTGTTAAATTCAATTTCAGCATGAACTTTACATTTTATGAGACTTATTATCATACAATTAGGCATACATAAAAGAATCAATAAACGCATAATGCATATTCAATCCCAGCATGTACATAGGTTAACGTTAAATAAACAGGTGATCACTTTCATCACTTTATCATCCTAAAAAAAAAAAAAAAATATTTGCAGCTGTGTACTTTCTACATACATCCACTTATGATAGGTTAAGTGGAAAGATAGAGCAAAAGCTATCATCAGCAGCACACTTCACTGCCACTTAGATATGATCGCGTTGGGTTGACTCACTAGTATCTGAAAATTTCAGTGAATTTTTCAGTGAATTGCCACAATGTCCTGAGGGCCTTCCTGCTCTCTCTGTGATTTCGAAACCATAAGTGTCCTCAGGTCTGGAGGTGAGAAACGTTTATGGAAAGGTGAGCAGCACCGCCTGGAGAAAAGTGCTATACGATAAGCGGAACCAAGCACCAAGGAGGATACCCGATATCGAAGAATAGTACATTCGAAAGTTCCCAGCAGCTGTGTGTGTTCATCAAATGGAACATTTTAGATTGTATTCGTCTTTGGAAAGACGAAATCACCACCATATTGTAATAGTACTGTTTTTGGCCACTTTGATAACTGATTCAATCATGTAAAGTGTTCTAATTCACACAATATACAGATTTTTAGTTTATATTTTTATATTGAGGCCCAGATTCTTATGGAACCGTAGGACCAAAAATTAAGAAATAAAAAAAAAATATTCGGAATGAATACATATTAAAAAAAAAATTAAGTGTCTTGGGTTCAGTACGTACTTAAAAGTACTTTACAAGTACGTGGGATCACCGATTTCAATGAAAATTCTTCCGGTGGGACTAGGTGAAAAAATATTAAGCATGTGTCCGAGGATTCTTGCCAATGCGCCATAGGAGCCGAGAAAAACAATATTTTATGTAATTTCAACAATTATTTATATTACTGTTATTTCTGCCTTTGCTCTGCATGGATTTCAAGATTCTTATATACCAATTGATTTGTTTTTTAGTATAAAAAATATTGCCGATTGCATCATGTGAGCTTGAATGAACAAACAATTACAGAAACTAAAAGACGCTCATAAAGGAAAGTATAAAAAAAATAAAAAAAATCGTTTTTATTATCCTATAAAACACTTCAATACGAATTTTCATTGATTGATCTGGAGGATTTTTCTTTCTGTTGATTTTTGGAGTTAACATTACTGTCGACAGGTTTTATTCACAAAGAAAGAATGGTTTATGTTCAAAATTTGAAAGTTTTAGGATGTTCCATTTTGTGTTTAAAACAAAACACTTTATTTTAGTGCGATTTATTATAAATTTCCACAATTTGTTAAGCATACATTAGAAAAGCCGGCGTTGGTGATGGATAGATTATTTTTAAAATTTGGAATAATTCGCCTTGAACATATATGCATTTAGGTATAAATTTTCATTTTCCTAGAAAAAAGTATAAAAAAAGAGGAATTTGACAACTTTCTTGCGGTTTCGTCCCACAGTGAGTCGTCTGAATTCTCTCATCACAGTACGAAAAATCTTGATATGTTTATTGTTGGATGATGCGACACCGATTGTCATTTCATGGCATTTAAAATGTTTTCTCGGTACTTATAGAATTTATTCAAAACTAAATTTATTTATATAAATAAATTTGTTATCTTAAACTGAACTAAGTAAAATGTGAATACTCAAATAAGTAACTTTTCTCTGATTAGAGATTGATAAATTATTTGCCACTTCTATACTTTAGTTGTTATTGAAAACTAGTTTTGAATGTTATACATTCATCTTCAGTTCTAAAAATAAACAATAATTTAAAAATAAGCAATTCAAAATATAGTTTGATATTATTATACATATTAAATTAGATGTAATATAAATCAGTATTATAAAACATTTATGAATAATGAATTCAATTAAGACAAGAAATCAAATACATGTTGGTACTCACCAAGGTTTAAATGGATTATATCAAACAGAAAAAGTACTGCTTTCTTCTCGCACTGAACTAACAATGAAAGACTTTCCTTTTGGATGTTTATAGGTAAACGGTTTAAGGGTCGGGATTTTTTCCATTAATTCCGGTGAGTAATTAGTTTTTCAGTCATAGATGGGAATAAATTTAAGATTGGACTATTGGAGATATTTATTTGGTCATTTAAGCTAAAATCTGGATTGGATTTGAAGGATTTTATTATTTCAAGTGCTTCATATCTATTTAATTTGAGGCTGTTTTCAACGTGATGTAATTAATTTAACTTCTGAATCTTTGATGAATTTATGATTTTTTTTTTCATTTAAATGAATTGCAAAGTTTGAATTCTCTGTCTTATTATTATATGCACGTATATGTTCCTTTAAAATCTAAATTAGCAATCTTTCAGTTTTTGTCGTGTATTTGGTTCCACAATCATTTCAATTTAGTTCGTATACTTAGTCTTTAGGAGAAGAGAAATATGAGGATAGGGTTTTTCTATTTTAAATGCAGGGCTGAATCCTAGCTTTTTCAATTCATTTCCGACTTTGGTGGATATAGGGCCGTAATATTGAATCAAAACATAATGTTAACATAAATTTCTGTTCAGATGGCCAAGTTTTTGGTAATTAATAAGAAAAAGAGGTTGTGATATACAGCTTACCCTAACAACCAATGGACTACATTGGAGCAACAACCATCTGTCACGAGGCCATCAGCTATTTAGTACAGTGAAATATTAATTACCCTATTAATTATATTTGTTCTTTTGATGAACATAGGTTGAGTTCTATCCATATTTAGAAAGCTATAAGCTTTATGGAACATTCCTCTCTTTCTGCATTCACTTCCTAACGGTGAGAAAATTAATTCAAACCGTCTCACATTAGCAGCTAGTTTGTCTGATGGAAGATAGCCAACTTGAGCGTATCTTCTTCATTCGGCAATCAGATTTCCCAGAGATATCGATTAATTAAGCCGAGTTTCATTTGAGATTGTAAAAGCATCCTTAAATGCATTGGCTGTCATGTGATAGGCTTAAAATGTTAAAGTCCTTCTCCATTTCGAGAGAGAGAGAGAAAGTGGCAAGAGAAACAAATTTCACGATTCCACTCATATTCATCCAGTCTAATTCGACCTCTCAGTTATCCACCTAACCAGAACCTATGCTAAGAGGAATGAGAACGTTGAAGGAATCCCTTGACTTGCTAAAACCTCATAATTTTCTCTGTCCAATGAAAGATAAGTGACTGTGCAAACGAAATTACATATATAAAAATATATTGAATTATAAATATTAGCTACAACCTGGTTATTTCCTTACCTCCCAGCGCCTTTCGTACAGGAATGATGACACCAAAACAACTCCCGTAGAATCCAGTTCGTGCCGACTCGAGAAATAAATCCCCAAAATGCACTTATCCCGACTTATTTTATGTCCGTCCTTTTGTCTCAAGATTGCGGATAAGAATTTTAATTTTGTTAAAAATATTTTTACAGCCCCAAGTAACAAAAATATCAACTTTAGTCTAAAGTGTTTTAGTCGTTTTCCATGAAAAGAAGAAAAAAAATCTAGGTTTTTCCTCTGTTTATCCTCTGTAATTTTCCTTTAAGGAGGCAGGTTGATATTGCTTAAAACCTTGCGGCTCTATATAACAACAGAAAAAAGTTTCATCAAAACCAGTTCAGTATTTTTTACTTCCTTGTACGCAGTAAAGGAAGTATGGTAATCGCGAAAATTTTTGGTTTTCAGATTTCAACGGAAATATCAATTTTGATCGTCACTGAATCTATTTTGACTAGTTTCGTCGTTACGTCTGTACTTGTGTTCGCTCGAACGTTCGTTTGTGTTTCGCATAATTCAAAAACGGTTTGCTGTAGAAAAATGAAATTTTGTATTTGAAATTATTGTAACATCTAGTTTTGAACCACTTAATTTCGTCACTACATCATTACCGGAAGTGGTACTTTATTAAAAGGTCATAACAGCCTTTCATAAAAAATATAATCTAAAAACTTTCAAATTTGGTACATAAAACTTTTATATCAATATAAATAATATACTACATTTTAGTTAAAACTAGCACAGAAAGTGTCATTTTACTTGAAGGTCATAATAGACTTTCATCAAAAATTATACTAAACTATAACACAAAATTGGTAAATAAAACTTTTATATCAATATAAATAATATATCAGATTTTGGTTAAAATTAGCTAGACGGAAGTGGTACTTTACTTGAAAGTCAAAATAAACTTTCATCAAAAATTAGATCAAAATATGATGCATAAATATCTCAAATTTGGTATATAAAACTCTTGTATCAATATGAATGATATGCTAGATTTTGGTTAGCGTTGGATAGCCGGAAGTAGTACTTTACCTAATTTTTTTTTTTTTTTTTTTTTTTTTTTTTTTTTTTTTTTTTTTTTTTTTTTTTTTTTTTTACCTTTCACCTTCTTAGAACGTAGGAATACGAATCGTACTCGAAATTTTCATGAAAAAAGCACGTTTAAAGGTCTGTACTAATCGTTTTTAACAATTTTATAATGTTGTGCATGTGTGTGTGGATGTCCATATATGGACACCAACCGACGTCGCGACGCCGAGTGTCATTTTTCAGAAACTGTTATCTTCAGAAATTAGTAACAAAAATCAGGGTCACTTTTTGAGCCACCGATTTATAGTTTAATAGGCGAACAAGGAAGTCCACATCATATCCACATCAGATATTTTGAGAACAGAAGCCAAAAAAGTGTATCAGACAGATATCAATTTACATTTGCTATTTTATTTATGATATTTAAATGACCGAATTGGTATTTATCTGTTTTTATTAGATTTTGGATGTAATATATGTAAATGAACATATTGAATTTGGTTTAATAGGTATTGATCCTACTAAAATTTTCAATTGCTACGATTGAAGTCAGGATCTCAAGGCCCCGCCCTTGATCTAGTCTGCCGGCTATAAACATCAGAGCAGACTAGACATTGACACGCCTGAGGCTATTTCTGCCTACTGTCCGCTCTAAATGAGGTACACGTGGTGGGGTCTGGAAGGACTCCCTCTGGAGCCTCCAGCGGACAGGATAATTTATTGCCTCATATTTATCCAGAGACAATGGCGCCTTATTATTATACGGCCATTCACAGCGCGTGGCTTCTATCTCACAATGACTGCGTGAATTATACGCGACATCATAGGCCATTCCAGTACCGTTAGTGACGCGGGATGTCAGGATGACGTATCTCATGGTACAAAGCTTTCAAGATCAGGTACTACTCACTCACAGTTGCTAAAAAACGTATAGCATACACATTTTTTTTTTTTTTTTATGATTCCAAATTATATTAATCGAGCTGGTGTCTGAAAGAAAGAAATCCTGAATTATGGATTACTCCCAATACTGTCATTAGGTCGCTGTACGTGTATTACCAATGTTCTTGATTTTTTTTTATGTAACTGGACCAATTTTTTAAATATTTTATTTAATTTTGAAATTATTCCTGAATTATCTTTCTTTTCGTTATTTACTATAAACTGCAAGTCTTATATGTAAGATTTATAATTCGGAAACGCTGAGATGCGGGACCGTAAAAATCTGCAAAATATCAAGAAAACACAAAAAGTTGGAGATTCAGTGGTTTCGCCTCAATATCTATTTTCTAGTGCAAATTAATGCAAAATGCATAATATCCAATCGTGTAGCGGATTAAATATACTACAAAATCCATACAAAATATTGGTATTAACTATCAATACACATCAAATAATATTGAAAAAACAATTTTAGAGAAAGGGAAATTGTTATTTCAATATATCTTGGCGTTTACTGAGATTAATTACAAATATTTTGTATGGCTACTGTAGCAAATTTAGTCCTCTACAAGATTGGTTATTATGGGAAAATAGTTATTAAAGGGAAATCACTGAATGTTTAACTTTTTGCGGGTTTTTTTGCAGATTGTACGGCTCATTATCTCAGCATCTATTCCGAATTTTAAAAATTACTAAATATAAAACTTACAGGAAATTTAACGTTCTTTAAAATTGGTTGTGTCACATTTTTACCTAAAATGCACTGCGAGCGAGTTACTGAGTAAAATCTGAAAAACGTGACGAAAATGACGAATTCGTTGGCTTGTAAAATTTTATTGCAACCGATCTAGGGTGGCAGTCGTTCATATTTTCGGTCTATTATGAGAATACTTTCGGCCTAGACGATCAAAGATTTTCTTGAAAGCAGACACTGTTTTTTGGCCTCAGCTCCCGGACTATAACGAAAGCCTTTGCTTGAAGAGCAATGGAATGACCTAGGTCAGAGTATTATAGCAGCTACAGTATTACAGCTGCAAGACAATGGTAGCAGCCCCGACCGGTGCAGTTCTCTTCAACAATGACATTGCCAAGAAGGAATGTTACACTCCTTTGCCATTTGAATAGAATGAATTTGTCAGAGGCGACTGTGTATTTTCGCTCGCATATGAATGGCTGTTCTCGCGGAAAACAATCTCTTAGCTGAATTTCCATTTCAAATAGCGTGCGCTACTAATCCTCATCGAATGGACGGATACGCCGGGAATCCCTGTTGCTCATAAAGGAATACGGCTTCTTTCAATGGCATCAGGCAATTTATACACAAATGCAATCCTTTATGGATGACGAAGTTCGTGATATAAGCTAAATGACGTCATAAATACTTTAAATTATATATATTAAAGCACATTTTGGATTAAGGGTAAGTAAAATCGAATAAAGTGCATCTGTAGTCACAATAAATAAGAGGGTAAGAAATTGTTCGAGATTCACTAAAGCTGTTTACAGGAAAGGGACAGCAAAAATATGAAAAACATAACTAAAAATAAAAATAAATATAAAATAAAAACAAGATGCAAAAGTGCTGAAAGTTACAATATTCACAAAATTTTATCTTGAGACTACTTATCTGAAACGGGAGGTACAAATCAATTTTTTTTTTTTTAAATTATTTAAAAAAAAAATCTGAAATATTAATAAACGGTTTTTAAAATTTTAAAGAATTAATTAGGGAATTTTAATATTCACGAAAATTATCACGATTTTATAATAATAATTGTATTATTGATATTTAAAGTAATGCTATGCCTTTGGAATACGATTACAAGCTAAGTGGGGTTTAAATAAATAAAAATGGAGTAAATTCTAACATTAGAAATAGGCATTGATGACTTAAGGATTTTACACCTTTAAATAAAAAAATTTAAATAATGGAGTAATAATAATAAAATAATAATTTTTAGAGAAAAAAAAACAACTTCATAAATGTGCACAAGAACCACTAAAGAGAAATATTTTTTCTTGCAAAAATAAATTATTAAATAACATTAGTAACTATTCCAATTCAGCCTGGACAGTACAATAAGTTAATATTTTTTTTATCGGTGCGATGTCGCTCCAAAACTTGAAAACTTTGAAGAGAAGAACTTAATAATAGAAACGAAAGAATTGTGCTCCAACTCTTGGTGGCTTGGTACCGCTTTCAAAAAATATTAACTTATTGTACTGTCCAGGCTGAATTGAAATAGTTACTAATGTTATTTATTGTTTATTAACTTATTAGTAACTATTCCAAGTCAACCTTGACAGTACAATAAGTTAATATTTTTTGAAAGCGGTACCAAGCCACCAAGAGTTGGAGCACAATTCTTTCGTTTCTATTATTAAGTTCTTTTAAGTTCTTCTCTTCAAAGTTTTCAAGTTTTGGAGCGACATCGCACCGATAAAAAAAATATTAACTTATTGTACAATCCAGGCTGAATTGGAATTGCTACTAATGTTACTTAATAATTTACTTTTGGAAGAAAAATTATTTCTATTCCTTTAGTGGTTCTTGTGCAGAGCTTTGAAGTCGTTTTTTTTTTCAAAAAGTTTTTATTTATTTTTATTGGCTCTTTAGTACCGTTTTGATGTATTTTTCTTCTTTCACATTCCTCAGTGGGTAAACTTAAAATACGA
Source organism: Rhaphigaster nebulosa (assembly GCA_948150685.1). NCBI lineage: Eukaryota > Metazoa > Arthropoda > Insecta > Hemiptera > Pentatomidae > Rhaphigaster > Rhaphigaster nebulosa. Next base: position 15,621,775 of record OX411306.1, read on the forward strand.
AAAGCATTGGTAAGGCTTACTATACACGCAGCTCCTATTAGACCGGAAAGATTAGCTTATTTATTTATTTAGTATAAAATAAAAACTAAATTCTATTTATGTTTGATTCACTTTCTTTTTTTCTTTTTTTATGTACCTACCAATGTTTATTAATTGCCCATTGTGTTATTAAAATGATTGCCTCAAGACGAGCAATGTTACAAATCTATTCGCTCGTGTGTAGGTAAAGATTTTTAGAGCGAACGGCTAAACCGATTTTCAAGTTCGATGGACCAAATTACTATTTGAGATTTTGAAAACATTTGAGCTCAAAATATTGAAAAAAAAATAATTTCATAATGCTTTAATTATTCTCGACTTTTTGTTACTGTTTCCTATTATATCAATTGTAAGTTTATAAACATATATAAGGAAATATAAATAAATTAATACTTCAAAGACTAGAAAATACTCGATCTATAAAAGTTTTCATCGGATCCTGGTCAACTGCATATGGAACCACCCCCATGCTGCTGCACCCTTTTGATTAAAAAAAGAATCATGAAAAGTAGTTCAAGAATAACGAAGTTATGGGAGAAACAGAGTTTTCTGATAAAATTTATATGGGACCACCCTGGGGTAAACCCTTTTGATTAAAAATATAATCACAAAAATCGGTTCAAGACTGGTGAAGCTATGCCTGGACATACACAGAACATAATGTCAAATTGATAACCTCCTTTTTTGAAATCGGTTAAAAAGTACAAATAACCTATCAATACATATTTGTAACTTTTGAGTGAAAGTAAGGAAGACCCATTTATAATTTTTATGGAACTGGATGGTCAGGAAGGGATTGAATAGACGGGATTTGATGGTGGGAAGGATATTGGAGTGGCGGATGAAAGAAAGAATGGAATATCATAGAGACGAAGATTGTTTTCATTAAAACAAATTTATAGAAGTGGCAAATAATTTATCAATTCCTACTTACTCTTTCTTGTTCTTATATGATAAATTACAACACCTTAATATCCAGATTTAATTTACTCCTGATCCTAGATTTTCCCCACCTTGAAATTATGCATGAATATAACGAATATATGTTACATGTTAATATATGTTAACCTAATATTTTAAGGAAAATTTGGTAGAATACTTTATAAACTTTGTTAATAACACACTCATATGTATTTGCGGGTCTTATACACAAAGCGGGCGCATTTATATTTGATGATTAAACAAGAAACTAGCCCGGACAATGGGGAAGGAAGGATATAATGGTATTTATTTATGTCTGATATTAATTTTCAGCGTGAAGGCAAATACGTGCCTTTTTTTTAATAGGTTCTTCTCTGATAAAACTCAGTTGCGTAATGCGCGACAACTTATTCGGTTGAGGTTTATCTTTTTCCCATGATGGGTTTGATCGATTTATTTGCCAAATAAAGGTAGTGCTGTGAAATGTTTACAAGATAAAGGAACATTACATAAGCAACGAGTTTGTTCTTTAAATCATGAAATGGCTTTATTTTAAATAAAAAAAAGGATAGATAAGTGACGTTGCAATAAATCTACATGTAGAACTTCTTTGCGCTTAAGATCAGGTACTTATTTCGAATCACCTTAATGTTCACATAATTGCAATTGAACGTTCGCATGATTGTAAAAAGTAAAACGTCTGTATAGAAAAGATCGAATGCGTCCGCTTTCTGTATAAGACCAATGTCTACTTATTAATAGAAATATTCTTAATGGCATGTGATGTAAAGTGGCGTACAAAAAGATAGATGTGATGGTCAGCAATATTTAATTCTGCACAATATTAACTTCGCTTTTATAAAAAGTTACTATTTTACTAGGAGTCCGTGATTGCCGCGCACGATAGGGCGAGGGTGAAGGGGAACGGTGTCGATTCCATTTCCACCTAGGTGAGTTAATATTTAATCCTGACAAGGGTCTTTTGTCGAAAAGACATGCCAGTTATATTTTATAACTGATACGTGTTATCTAAGTAGTTATAACAACATAGCTTTTATCTAAGTAGTTAATTATATTCTAATTAAATCATATGTTAACTGAGATATTGTTTTAATTGTGGCATTGAACCGGAATAAGATGAATATATTCCAGTTAAGTGGAACATATAATATGGTAAATGATGATGCTGCTCTTAAGTTTTTACAGAGCCAAAATATCATTGCTAGCACAAAGGTATCTGCAAAAGGGCATCAAATCAAGGTACGACTCCTGTGGGCTTCAGAGAAACGATGTAACTAGGAGGGACATGTTAGAGTCTTATCTGTGCGAATTTATAAGGAGGAGGAGGTATGAGAAGGAGTGTTTGTTTCAAAAGATATTGGAACACATTGCTGAATGTTTTCCTCAGATTTAGATGTATTTATTGTTTAATTTTTGAGGTTATCTATTAAAATACATATGTTTACTTTCAAAGTAATGTGTAATTAATTCAACATGATATGAGTTATTATAAAATATAACTGGCATGTCTTTTCGACAAAAAGAATGGGAGTGTCAACCCAGTCTGGTTAGTACGGGGCGGTGACTTAAAGGTTGCTGGCATGTGATGCCTTAAAAGACATCAAGGCTACTTGCCTGATTATTTCTCCTCACCAATACCAGGACCAGCACCAGTACCTTTGCATGCATGTAACTAGATATATCCATATTTGATAAATTCTTAAATATTCTGAGTGATAAGGTTCATTCATTAATGACGAGTTGTTATATGAGTATGAATTCTGATGACTATAAAGTAACTACGAACATGTTTTGATTGATTCTCTAGTGAATGAAAGATAAACAATAACACAATAACATACTCAAAGCGGCAACCTCTTGTAGAAATATGAAATTATTTCTGAAAGAACAATGGAGACAGGTACCGCAGCGCCACCAGCTCTGAGTGGCTCTCCTTGACACTATATTTTATTAGCGACTGACGAAGCTTTTTCTGCAAGGCAATGTGCATTCCTGACGTTCCAGTTCCACTAAAATAAATTCAAATTCCATCCGAGCAGATGTTAATTTTTTTTTTGTCATTCGCGAATACTGGAAGCCATTTTATGTCCTATTAAGGTATTGATTTGCAATTTAGTAATACATTTTTTACTGATCTGGGAGCGTTCAGATTTGGCTTAATTTAACAGGAATTTGTTGCAAGAAAACCTTTTAGCGCCAAACCTAAATATCTACAATCCGATAAAATTTAATCCGACAGAGCGCAAGCCAAGTTCTGATTCAAATCGACTTAGCATTTCGTCCGTCTGTTTGTTACTCGATTACGACCAAACGTGTCATTCGATTTTCTCCAAATGTATCACAAATGTTCCCTGAAATAAGGAAAACGAAGTATGTGTCGAGATTTGTATTTTTTAATTCCGGTCCAATATGGTAGTCGTTTTAATGGACTCGTATCACCAAAAATCTGTTTCTTTTGCAGTTACGATTGAATGCGATGTTTGATTTTTTTTTTTTTTTTTCAAATTTTACATGAATATTCCTTTAAGACATTTTTTTTTCTTAGTTATTTATTTTTAATTTATGACACTGATGGTGATTTTAGCACGTTTATTTAGATTTTAAGCGAATTATTCTTTGAAGATTTACTTCTCAGGAAGTAAGTATCAGGGATCCCTTCGAATGGAAATTTTTTCACCTAGCTTTTCTCTGATATGCTCGCTATCGAAAGTGATGATACAACGATGCTCTTAATAATCATAAAGGGATCTTGAAAACTATTTTTTGTTTTTTAAATATTACCATTTTGTCCACGAGTATATATAGCGCCCTCGCTCAGTCGCCCCTGGCTTTCAATGTCAGTGACGAGATTGAGTGAGGAGCGCTGGGATATCCTGGAGTTATGCTTTTCCATCCATAAGTGGGAGAACAGGCCTGGCTCTGGGTTCTCCAGGTCGATTGTAAATAGTCCATATAAGTATGCCTGCGTTTAAGATATTTCTTCGGCGGCTGCCTTTGCGCTGAAATCTTTTTTCCAGTAATGTCTCAAAAGACCACGCATCATCTTCTGACATTGCACGTTCGTTTTAAAAATGTAAATTACGCCATAAAGCCAACACAAGTCACAAGGAGTTAGAAGATTAGTCAAAGTAAACATTGGCATTAATAGTAGGAACAAATACATTCTTATATAATATTGAGAGTTGGAATTAAGGGCTGTGTTCATGCACAAGGACTTTAGTAAAAACCTAGTACTTCTGTGAACTCTCTACCGTAATTGAGGAATTAAAAAGTAACCATACACTACTGTAATTAATGTGCTTTTGCTGCAGACTAATTTTAACTCTTTGATGTATCTTTCCATACGAACTTGCTAATATGATCGGCAAGAAAGATCCGCGACCTCGAATGACCGGATTGACAAAGAGCTGGACAAGAACCGATGTGGATAATCCCGTTTCACAGCGAGTTAGCGGCATCAACTCGATGACTCAATAAGAGGCCGAACTCAGTATTCAGCTGAACGTGGAGAATGGAGGCGCCGCTAGGACTGGGTTCTGACCTCGGGTCGCCGATGGGTTTCTGGGTTGCTGGGTCTGTTCCTAGTGGTCATTATGCAATTCCTCTTTGCAGTGTCCATTACCTCGTTCAAGCTCATTATATCTGCCGTTATCTTAGGCGATAAGTGATCCATTTAGCTAACCATTGATTTTCTTTTGAAGCTATTTTGGTATTATCGTAAACGGAGGAACATTTCCCTTAGCTTTTATAGCATTAAATAAAATAATTGAAAGCCGAGGGTGTAACAATTAATAAAGCGATCATAAAACTACTATCTTGAAGATTCACAGTATTAGTTGACATCCGCATGATGGTATAGAAGGATCAATCTAATTAGGGATTTATAAATTATTTGCCACTTCTATAAATTTGTTTTATTGAAAACTAGTTTCGAATGTTATACATTCACCCTCAGTTCTAAAAACATACAAAAGATTCAAAAATAAGCAATTCAAAATATAGTTTGGTATTGTTATACATATTAAATTAGTTTAATATAAATCAGTATTATAAAACATTTATGTATTATGAATTTAATTAAGACAGAAAAGTTTTCTGTTTGATATAACCTACTTTGATGAGTACCAACATGTATTTGATTTCTTGTCTTAATTAAATTCATAATTCATAAATGTTTTATAATACTGATTTATATTAATCTAATTTAATATGTATAAAAATACCAAACTATATTTTGAATTGCTTATTTTTGAATCTTTTGTGTGGTTTTAGAACTGAGGATTAATGTATAACATTAGTAACTAGTTTTCAATAAAACTAATTTATAGAAGCGGCAAATAATTTATCAATCCCTAATTTCACAGTATTACTTAGGCTATTAAAGGAAACTGGTCAATAAAACAAAAATTCATTTACGACTTCGTCCAAATATTTTTTTTGTTAATGTTTTATTTTGATTAATTGAAAGTGTAAAATAGAGGCAAAAATTACTCCTATGATATTTTTAGAAAATTAAAAATAAAGCCTCAAGTCTCTCAAGCACCAGTAAATAACAAACCAGACAACGTTTCGCCAATTCTGGCAGCATCGAGAGAAAAATTGATATGATCACATAAATGCAGACCAAATGGAGCTCTTTTCCCATGGAGATTCTGAAAAAAATAAAAGACAAACCGAATAGATAGAGAGACGGCAACAAAAATCCCAAGAAAGTTTCGCATATACAAGGACGTATTATATGAGCTGATGTAGGTTGTACTATTTATGGTCTGCATTTATTCATTATTTTTCTGTCCTAGTGAAACCCGAATTGGCAAAACCTTGGCTGGTTAGTTATTAACTTTTAGCTAATAATAATCTGTCATCAGTTATTATTGAATTATTTATAAAATAAACCAGAGAAACTAAAATTAAGAGTTTAATAAAAACTACAAATATTATCATTTGAAGAAAAGAACAAATCGACATCGATTTTTGAAAAAAGGATTAAGCGCCAAGAATTCGAAATTTGTGTTTTTATTTTTTATGATACCTAAGCACCACTTCTATCGATTACCGCTCACGATATTTCGAGAAAAAAAATTGAAAATGGTCTAAAAATCTACTGTTGACTTAAGCACTAAATACTGACGACTCTCAGTCGTCACTCTGGCCTCGACCAGTGCTAGAAGTCTTAAAAATAGATTGCAACTATAAAAGTTTTTCCATCTTAATAAACTCCCACTGCACACGATAAAGAAAATATATATATATATATATATATATATATATATATATATATATATATATATATATATATATATATATATATATTTTGTTATTTCGGGAAAAAATTTCGTATATTTTCTATAATGTTTGTTAAATGGCATTTACATCTTTTTCAAAACGTCGATATGTATCTACAGGTTTTGATGCATTTTAACCTGTGATTTTCTATTCCCTTCGCAATACCAAAAATACCTTTCTGAATATATGACACCACTAATTAATAACACAAAATACGACCAATTTTATTATGAAATTAGCTTCCACAAATTTTCAGGCACGCCACTTTGCATGGCGTTGCATCGACGATGTATAATTAAACTATTTTATCTCAATAAATTAGTCAAATAACTAACTTACTTCTTGAATAGTTTATTTAAATTTATTTTTCCTTTTATCTGATGCATTATAAAAACTAAAAATTACTAGAGTCAGTACGATACCATAAATACGAATTTTGTTTTTATTTACTTACCTACGTGAAGTGGATAATAAACGTAAATAATATCACGGTTTTTATTCAGCAGTTATTTTTCATTTGTCACCTGCTGAGATTTCAAGATACAAACCAGCATAGATAAATTATTTCAATGTTCCGAAGGTAGAAAAAGCCACCAATAAACAAACTGAGAATACTGAGAGTGTAAAATCATATAATAAAGTCTTTTCTACTGTAAAGTTGTGATTCTTGGTCTATGACAGGTACCTACGGAATCAGAATTCCGAATTTTGACAGAAGTGTCTTTCGCATGATATCCTAAATAATCCAGAATCAAAGCTTAAAGTAGTAAAAATAAAAGATGAACTAATCACTTACGCAATTCAGTAACTCAGCAAATTGGACAAGACCGATCATAAAGAAATTATCGAAGCTACATTGTTTAAAAATATAACTACTCTGAGAAGAACGCCCTGTAGAAGAAAGCTCTGATAAATTCGAGTTAGTCATCTTATGTGAAGTGAATGGATATTATTTTCATTTGGTTGTCTCACAATTTTAGGCACTCGAGTTCAGAATGAATTGGTGATTGCCTTAGACGACAGTTAGTTTTCTAAAGATAATTTTGATCTCGTTCCAACAAGAGTCTAGTACTGTACGACAGGTCCTTTAATTACGTTCTTTCTGTCTGTGATTATTTTGAGATTCAGTTAAATATAATGCCTCACTGGATTATGCCAGTAGACATCAAAACGGTACGTTATAAATATATTGTATAATACAATATGGTGTGATAATGTGGTGAGTACCATAACCTTCAATGCTTCAAGATAAATACCATATTACTTACTTATATGACTGTTGGTCTCAAGAAGCATTAATCCCTCATCAGATACAAGGAAGATCTTACAGAAATTGTAGTATTATAAGTCAAGATACATTTTTATATAAATTAGCATATTAATTTTCAAATTGTATCTTATCAATTATCTTTAAACGAAATCAAAAGATCGAATTCAACTACTACCACGTTTCATTTTGGCCTGGATTCGGCACGGGATTTATTGACCCGAGATGATTTAAAATCGCAATCTCAGACAAATTTGTTTTCAAAACCTTTGATTGTTTTCGAAACCGAAATGAGACGTCTCGAAATATTTTCGAAAGGTGGATCTTTGCCCGGCGATGACCCAATACGCTGGAAACTATCCAGAACAAAGAAAAAGACAGGGAGTTACTTAACGAAAATAAATGATCCGTTCGTGGATCGAAAGTAAAATATACTTTAAAATATCTTCAAACACAATAAATTTAATTAAAACAATTATGATTTAAAACTAAAAACAATTAGGAGGACCAATATTCCTAAGAACGTGAAAAGACCATTCAATGGTATTTGAATTAAAAAATAAAATAAATTTTTCAGTTAGATTACTGCAACAATATGATTTCGTATCTAATTGATTTGTGCTATAACTAGCAAAAGAACATTCAAACATTTATCTTTGACGTTGCAGTTTATAGATGATGAATTTAAACCGATAACCTGATGAAGAAATAGTTTCTCAGGGATAATGTCTTGTAATGAGTATATTTTTAACCAATCTCGTTTTAATATATATGCCCATGTTTTGTTTATATTTAATAAAGTTTCTTTCCACTATCATCCTTTTTTTAAAATCAGGCAAAGCTCTAAACAGTATGACATCTTATAGACCAATTAGTCTACTCCCTATACTTTCAAACATCTTCGAAAAGATCTACTGAAACGATTCCTACCCATATTAGAAGCTCAAAATCTTTCTTCCCATCAGTTCGAATTTCGTTCGCAACAATATAGTGTTCCACAAGGACTCAGAGTTGTTGACGATATTTCCTCATCCATATAATGCAAACAGTATTGTTCCGGTGCATTTCTAGACATTGTACAAGCTTTCGACCGAGTATGGCAAGCCGGATTGCTCATCAAGCTTAAAATTCATTTAACTCAATCTTTATACCTAGCCCTCCGATCATACCTCTCTAACCGCTCATTCCAAGTCCGGTGTTCCTCAAGGCAGCGTCTTGGGGCCCATTTTATTTACCACTGACATTCCTATTTATCCCGAAACATTCCTGGCAACATTTGCTGATGACACTGCCATCCTATCATCCAACTCAGATCCTGAAACAGCATCCTTAAACCTACAAAGGCACCTTTCCAAGATCGAACACTGATGTAATAACTGGCGTATCAAAGTAAACGAATCTAAATAGACTGTTAAATAGAAAATCTCAGCTCTCAGCTCAAAACAAACTAATAATTTACAAGACGATTCTGAAACCTGTAATATTACTCAATAAATAAATAGTTTCAGAAAAAAACAAACAAAGTTTCCACAAAAATATTAACTTTTTTAAAACTAAAATTCTATATTCTTTTAAAAGGTGTGAATATAAGAAATGAAGCTTAAAAGAAAAAAAGAACAATTTTATTTTCAATCACTTTGCCTGCCATAGTAGCAAAAGAAAGAAAAGAAAAAGGTTGCTTGAGACAAGCCTAATTTTAACTCGCAAGTCCTAATTATATAATACAGGACGATTGACCAACAAATATGTATTATCAACTAAATCAATAAAGTATTTACCTTAGCTATAATAAGAAGTATTATTCATAACATCAAATTTTATAGAATTAAAAAAAAAAGGACACTTTGAATGTAAAGCCCTGGTGAAAATGACGATTTTTAATTTAATAAGATAAACCATGAATCTTCTTATTCTAACTGCTAAAGAAAACTCCTTACAACGGCAACTTATATAAAGGACAGTATAATATTAATTATTCGTTAGCTTGCAATTTTAATAACTACAACTAAATGTAAGAGAAGTTGCTAACACCCAGATCACGTTGAATTACTTCTACAATCCCAACTCCCTCTCCCTCCAGCGAGAAGTCACCTATCCTGGTTTGGCATCCTCCGTCTCAAAAGCTTTATCTCACTCGGCACAGTGGAATTACAAGGAAGAACGAAGAAATTATTGTTATCAGAAAAGTAAGCATTCATTGAGCGGTAATAGCGGATATTGCACAACATGGCGCAGTGTTCCCAGTCTGAGCGGCACATGTCCTAATACCCATCAAGGTTCCCTCGATCCTTATTGCGTTCAATAAGTGTTATCCCAGTGTCCTTTTTTTTTTTTTTTGTTAGTTTCCTTTTTAAGAAAGGACAATAGAAAAAAAAAATGTGAGAAAACATGACAAAAGTTTCTACCCCAGAGCTCTGTATTAAGAAATAAAGCCGTATACGGAGCTGATTGCGGTAGTTGGAAGTCAGTCACAAAAACAGACTATTCTCTTTTCCATGTCCTCGGGTAAAATTTGAATAGGATCTTTCCATTATTCATGACGCGAGAACAAAGCAGTAGTGTCAAGGCAGCCCGCTGTGTCGCAGGTCTATTGCTGTAGTCAACTTGACAGGTACAATTTCACTACCAATCAAAGACACAGGCGCAACTGCGCAAATATATCCGGTTAAAGGAATTTGAATGTGTTCCTCCCTCCACCTCAAGAGATGATATATGTAAAGGAAGGTGACCTAAAGCTATATTTAATTTCAGTTGGCTCTTGACTATACGCCACTCTACCCTGTTGATGGCCTAAAACTTAGGCCAAAACGTCGGCAAAAAATATAATCAGTTTTTGCTTATTTGTGCGTTTCTTCATTGCGCACCCCCAACCAAGCTTCTCCTACATATATTTCCACGGTCATCCATACTCTCACTAGGAATACGAATATCGAAAAAATAAATCACACAAGAATATTCAAAGACATCATATGAATAAAATCTCAATTTTGTAACTCAAAAGTCATATGTCAAATGTCAATATCATATCCTTAGTTTTTGAATAGATCGAAATACTAGTTCGATATATCGAAAAATATATATCGATATTTTGATGCATCGGGTCTCGATATTATTAATCTTTTAAAGGGTCTTTTAATGGGACACACACATATCGATATTTCTGTCCCAATATAATTAAGATATTGTTTTTATAATATCGATATTTCTGGAATGATATAATTAAGATATTATTTTAATAATATCGATATTACTGTACCGACATAATTAATATATTATTCTATAATGTCGATATTAGTGTCGATATTAACAAGTTATCGATATTGTTAACCAATATTAATATCGATATTTTGCTTTTGACATTCCATCTCTAGATAGTAACCCGAACACACCGTTTGACAAGTTTTTATGGTTCTTTGCTTGTCGAACTCGTCTTTGTATTTTTTTTTTTTTTTTTGTTTCTCCTTATTTTTGTGAAAAATGTCGGTTTTCAATATTTTAATTTTATCGATATATCGGACAAAAATATTGATATATTTTTACATCCTTCTCACCATTATATATAATTTACTTCATGTTCAACGTTCTTCAATTCTTTAGAGAACGCACTGATACTACTATATTTATGTGGCTACACTACATTTCAAACTATTTGGATTATAAAAAAATAAATGGATTTTCTAGCATTAAGAAGTGGAAGATATCATCGCCCTACAAAAGCGAACTCGTAAAATTAAGCGTAAGAGCTGAAATTGCGTGATAATAGTACCAACATGAGCAGTGGGGTCTCCAACCAAGATAGCAAAAAAAATATCGTAAAACATTAATATAGTGATTAATCATCGCTTTTAAATATTTCAAACATAAAGTAGTTGCTTAAACATAGTGGAATGGGGCCAAACTATAATATGACTACTATAATTTATAAAGATCTTTCTGCCCCTTTTTAATATTATATCCATATATTTTATTTTTTTTTTAATCGGGTTTTTATTGAATTGTTTCCTAACATAAGGCAAATATAAGATTTTAGACGATTTTATAACATAATTGAATTTTATATTAGGCTAGACACATTTTATTGGGCATAGTAACATTGCAGTATTGTATAAATAGTCAAATAAATCTAATTAATTAAATTATTTATGAACATTTTATTGCATCTGTTATTTTCCATTAAAAAAAAATGGCTAGCATTAAAAAAAAATATTTTTGTAGTTATGAACAAGCTATCTTGTAAGATCTGAAAACATATCTCAAAAAATTAACATGAGCGCTGTTTTTAAAATTAAATAGGTACGTTGTTTTCCAACGAAGCTCCCTAAAAATCTCACCACACCACTAACCAAAATAAATAACGAAACAACAAACCTCAGCATATTTCTAATAACAAAATCTAAAACCCGGGAGACAAGACTAAAACTGGAATATTCTTTTTGTTTTTGTTTCTGCTCCGGTCCCATGGCGTGACGAGCTAATGTAAACAAAATTGCTTTGGTTAGCTCAATATTTACTGTTCAGACAGAATGAAGTTTTATTTTTCACATTGCTACGGTTATAGGGCAAATGACTTGAATAATTACCAGGATTTTCAAAAAGATTTTTAGTTAAAACTTTATGAATCTAGTCAGTATATGATGGAATACTTAAGATAGTTTTTCATATGTCCAGGTTTGGTCATCAAATCGTTGGAATTCGATTTTCGCTTAGATCTAGACGAAATTGAAATATTAAAAAATCAGTCCAAGCTGCTACTGATAATTAAAATTTTATAATTATAATTTGAATATATTTTAATACCATAGTTTGATTAAGTAAGTTGTTGTTTTTAGTTTTGTAGATTTTTATTTTATAACTGGTCCACCGTCAGGGAAGGACAGTGAGGCAATAGAAAGAGTTGACTAAAAAATTATGCAGTCAAAAAGGTTGTTAAAACAAATATATGCAAATAAAATCATTTCTATTAATAATAATTTTCATTATTAAAATCCATAATTTTATTTCATCTAAATTTTATAGTCTGTATCAAAAAAAAAAAAATTGTGAAAATAGTGTGTATTCTACATCTACGAAGAAAGAAAATTCGGGAAGAAATTATATTTCAGAATAACTAACCAAAATTAAATTAATAATTATTCTATTAAAAATATCTAAAAAATAAATAATATTACTAAACTCTTTTTATAATAATTTAGCCGTAGGTTTCGTTATCAATAATAATAATAATATTAATCCATTTATTAATATTATTAACAAAAATAAAACACATTAAATGTTCAATGGGAGGATGAGATACGACATTGTATTAGTTTGACACGGGGCAAATTTTAAATTCAAGGTTGAACTTTGACGTAATTTAAGCAAACTCATTCCCAGGTTTCATTGCTTAAGCGGTTTATTAGCGTTTATCTTTGAATATGAATTTGACAATTTCATTTTGATTGATCTCAATTTAATTTTAAATTAGAATAGTTATATTCTGTTTACGCAGATCATACTTATTTATATTTTAATTGATAATCCTAATATTACTCCTACGCTTACATTATTTTAATTAAGTGCTATTTGATTATTTTTCTTAGAATGATAATTAAATTTCACTAATATAATTTACGATTCTTGTTATGTTTATTTAATGCGTGCAACTTTATTGCAAAGTATTATATATTTTTATTGTTTTTCAATTTCCCTAGAAAACAATTCCTAGCGGAGGATTAAGGTTAACTAAAGTTGAAAAATAACAGATGGCTAATTAGCAACGCTATTATAGTTTAACAATACTTTTTTTTTTCTTCTAAACGATACTGATGAAAGGCCATTAAATTAAAGCTCAAGGGTCATTTATAATGATTAAATCTATTTTCATCAAGTTCCATATTTATGGCCACGGTAATAAATATGCTTAATTAGTTATAAACATCTCTAAAAGCAGTTAGAGCACCAGGTGGTAGCATTACTGCACTCACACCGGGCATATCTGGAGGATTGCAACCAAGTCCGTTTTGGCCAAAAGGTATTACTGAAATTGTTTCTGCCTCTAGATGGACTAAACATTAAAACCTGCTTTCTAAGCCACCTCAGCTTTTTATTGCGGAGTCGAATTGCGTTTTTTTTTTTCAATATGGAATATGAATCCCGGCGAGTTAAGATACTACAGGACTTTCCAAAATATAAAATAAAGTGAATTAAGCAGGATTATAATAAAAACCATATCCGTCGTGGATTGGTTTCGGAACGAGTTTCAAACATGTTCTTGGGCGTTACTGCCTATGTAGGGTTATGTGGGGTATGAGCGTAATTGTCTTGTTAAATCCAAACCCTCAACTGGTAAGAGTTGCCCTTTACGAAGCATGAAGACTAAACACTGATCTATCAGAAATCAGCAACGAACCTTCGCTAAGGTGAAGTATTATGAGTTATAAAAATATTAGTTCCAACCTGTTGATAAAGTTAATTAAGATAAAGTTTTTTCAAGTTTTTCAGTACAGTAGACCTTCTCCCTCCTTTTTTTTTTAACGTGAGGGGAACCTAAAGAAAATATTCTTCAAAATACTATTTGGTTTACATTTTTCCATGACAGTTTTTTATTACTTCCTCGTACAAAACTGAAAATTTTCAGTTTTCAACGGAAATATCCATTTTGACCATCCCTGAATCCATTTTGACTAGTTTCGCCGAGGCGTCTGTACATACGTTCGTACGTATCTCGCATAACTCAAAAACGGTTAGCCGTAGAAAGTTAAAATTTTGTATCTAGGATAACTGTATAATCTAGTTGTCAACCTCCCTTTTTGGTCATTGTTTGAATATCGGAAGTGGTACTTCACTTGAAGGTCATTATGGATTTTCATCAAAAATTATATTTAAATATAATGCAAAACTTTTCAAACTTGTTATACAAGACCTATATATTAATATAAATAACATACTAGATTTTGGTTAAAATTGAAAAACCGGAAGCGGTACTTTACTTGAAGGTCATATTAGACTTTCATCAAAAATGATATTAAAATATAATGTAAAATATCTCAAATTTGGTAAACAGGGCTTTTATATCGATATGAATGTATTTACTATATTTTGGTTAGAATTGGTGAGCCTAAAAAGGTACTTCACTTAAAGGTCATAATAAACTTAAATCAAAAATTATATTTCAATTAAAAATCATATTTTTCGGTAATAAAGGTTACAAACGCGATTTGTTTTCCAATAAAATTAAGCATTTTTATTACTTGTTTCAAGTGTTAAAATTGAGTATAAAATATTGGTTTTCCTCTCCATTTGCGAGATGAACAAGTCTGCTGCAGGAGAATAAGATATTAATTAAGTGGGTTTTTCCCGCTTAAAATGTCGAAATTGTCGATTTCCAACGCTTTATCAAGTGATATTGACAGTTTTAATGTTGTCATGGAACATGAAGAAATCTCTTGGAAACTTGTTACCTTCTGAAGGAAAACGGCATTTAATAAATAACGGAATGAGACTTTCAGTAACAAGAGAGTGTGTTTTTTTGGGTGTGTGTGTGTCAATAGATGGATGTTGTCGTTTTTTCTGCAATCTCCGGAAACTGGTAACCAAATTCAGTATCACTTTTTGAGCCAGCGATTTATAATTTAATATTCGTACAAGGAAGTCAGGTGTTGCCCACATCAGATATTTTTTAAGCGCTTGCTTAAAAAGTGGTGTATACTCGTACTTACGCTTATTATAATGTTTCTTCGAGGCAGCATTCCACTTTCATAACTCAACGAAGATTGTAAAATGAGTAAAAACAAATTTACAACATTGTAAAAAGTAAAAACTTTAATATTTTTCGACGATTACGCCCGTAATAATAAAAATGTACTTAATTGAAACGTAGGCTTGAATGTAATATTTAAACGTAATCGTCTAAGGGACATTTTTACAAAAAGAGGAAAAATCTAGCTTCAAAAATAAAAATTTTACAGTGATTTAAAGTCGAACTTTGTTGTTAGCTGATTGGATACAGAAAATAAATAAGACTATAAAACCTCAAATAAGGCGTGAATTGAATTTAAATAATTTATATTTTGAAAATTATTTTGCTATAGATATATAGTTACCATTGTTCATCAGGCCAACTAACTGATCTGGCATATGACGTACCTGGAAAAAAATAAACAAGAAAAGATAATATATATTTTAATACTGTAAGTCTAAAAGTTGTTATAAATACAAATAATAATAAAATTTACTATATTAACTAAAAATAGGTCAAATATAATTTAAGTAGAGGAGATAATTTACAATAAATTTTAAATATGTGATTCAGGAACATTAATGATATTAATAGATATTATTTATAGAATATAGATATTTAATTTGTTTCCTTCTACACTTCCCTTATGAATAATTTATTAAAGAAAAAAAAATTGTTATGCATGCCATTTAGCGCGGATATTATTTATGCGATGTCAACATTCAATAATCAAAAATTTAAATGCTCATTACACAAAATTTAAACTACATTTAAAGATGTATTTACAATGGAAATACCACAGTGTAATATCAATCCTTAAGTTGGCATTGAAGAAAAGGATGTCATATTAGAAGAAGATCTGCTAGGAATAGTCGTCGTCCAAGAACTTAAAGCATAATTCAGGAATAAAAGAGATATCAGCAATTATGAACTTTCGCGAAAACGCGTTTGATAGCTTTACCATCTTTTAAGAGGTTTTAGTTCGGTCGCCAATTTCCTAACAAAAAAAAAGAAACAGTTAGCAATCACTCGCCGAGAGGATTTATGGTTAACCATAAAAAAAAAAATTTCATTATTTGGCTTCAATTAACTAAGGTTTAAACCTTAGTTAATTGGAGCCAAATAATGAAATTTTCCCATTAAAGCATTTGATTCATCTCTCCCATTAAAAGTATTGATTTTTTTGTATATTTATTTTATATAAAAATAATACGAATTTATATTTTTGAATGTATTTTTAACGTGATGATAATATTATTACTTAAGGAAGTATCCAAAATTTTAATTTATAAATAACATGTGAAAACAACTTCCTTTAATATTTATTTTTAATAATTTATTTTTCGACGTTTCTCGAAACGTCCTCGATTTCATCTTCAGGATCTTACAATAATAATTAAAATACATATTTTCTTGGTTAACATATTAATCCTCATAGTCATCTTTTAAATTTATATATTTTATACAACATACATATATAAATATAAAGATCATTACATAAAAATTTGCATACTGAGAACGAATATAGAGCTACATTTTGTCTAGTCCAATGTTGTTATATGCATGCTATATATTATATATGAATTAAAAAGATGACTATGAGGATTAATTTTTTTTTTCCCAAAAAATATACATGTAAATATTATAGATTCTGAAGATGAGGGAGAACTTCGAAACGTCAAAAAATAAATATTAAAGGAAGACGTTTCATATGTTAGTTGGCATCCGCATGATGGTATAGAAGGATCAATCTAATTAGGGATTGATAAATTATTTGCCACTTCTATGATTTTGTTTTATTGAAAAGTAGTTTCGAATGTTATACATTCATCTTCAGCTCTAAAAACCCACAAAAATTCAAAAATAAGCAATTCAAAATACAGTTTTGTATAATTGTATTATAAACATGAATTTTTGTGTTTTTTTAGAACTGAAGATGCATGTATAACATTCGAAACTAGTTTTCAATAAAAACAAAATTATAGAAGTGGCAAATAATTTATCAATTCCTAATTAGTTTCATATGTTATTTATAAATTGCAATTTTCATATATATATATATATATTTTTTTTAAGTTGCCCACTCTTCATTAAATCCTATCAAAGCGAGTGTCCGCTTTAAAAAAACATTTAAAACTGATGAATTAGATATATCAATAATAGAAAAGGAGGGGATCTACCTACAACAGAAGGGGTCGATATATTAGTTTCGGAAAAAAAAATGTTTGGAACCTCTGCACAAGAGAGACGATTTGCGCAATGGCTGAATGTCGAAAGCGTCATTCGCTCAGAAATACGCTTTTCTGAGCAAATCACTTTATATTTGACACATCAATAAACTAACATTACATGTTTAGTTTAACCAGAAGTTTATTATTTTATTTTATATTATTGTTAGAGACAGTCGTATAAGAACATAATGGTAAGATGAACTCCTAACACTTAGGCTTGGAGGCCGCAAAACTACCCAATTATCGATAATGTATTTTTTTCCTCGGATGGATCTGACCTCATCCAGACGACACGGGCGGCCGATCACTTCCCCGCCACTTTGCATAGAATCAAATCCAAATCATTCGTTCTTCAGTTGACCGTAAATCTGCTGAAACATAGCTCGATGTATGAGCACTACAGCAACGACAATAACTTAGTCGCTTCAGAGTACCAAGTAATAAATGCATTAACCGTTGTAAATACAATAAAATTAGACAAATTAAAAAAAAAATGGATATTCATAATACGCAAGGATGTTATTAGATTATATAAAAAAATCATCATATTTATTTAAGCAGACTTGGCCAGGGAAAAAAAGTAGGTTTCCTTTATTTGTATAAACCATATTTATAGACTGAGACTTTAAAACAATGTCCTGAGTTTCAAGCAACTGACCAATCAACGATCCGCCAAATCAAGCATCATCAGGATCGTACAAGGGCCTTTCTTCGAACACAGGAAAATCGGAGTAACAGAGCTTTTTTTTTATCAGGTAGAAATGTTGTCATTGATTTTTGGTAAAGCATGTTCTGAGATTATTTTATAAGGGGTTACCTCTCAGGTTAAAAATACTTTTATATACATAAACATGTCTTAAAAATTAAAATCCTCACTCCCTGGCTTGACTTTGTTCAGCTGCCAGAAAATCTCACCGATCGGTATCAAAATAAATTTATGTGTGCAAACAAGCTCAGCATTTTCAGAAAAGAACAACAAATTCGTCATAGAATAATTACGCTTGCAATTATTTAAATTAATTACTTGCCCCTTGGAAAATGGACGCCAAGTAAGCTCACAGCCTCCTACAGCTAAGGAAAACAGTTCTAACCTTGCCAGTTCCCTCCTAACCAAGTTGAAACCGACGTTGGCGATTCCCATCTCATCGATCACCTGCTCATTGAATAGAGAAAGTCAGATAAATATTTAATAAATTTCTATTGCAGTTTTTCAGATTTTATTGGATTTGATGTGGTGTAAATATGGACGCTCCAAAGTCAAGGCCTAATCAGTAAACAATGAAAAAGCACAATAACCTCACTACCTCACTTTTTATTTACTATACAAATTGTATTTCATTCAATATGCCTCTAATTCAGTTGCTTTATTAATAGGCTTTGTAATAATTTAATAATAACTAGTACACCCGAGCGAGAACTCTCGCTTAGACATGTTTCTATCTTCTCCCTAATGCATTCGTGCTAGTATAAGTTAGTATAAGCTAGTTAGTTATATTGGAGAAACATGTTTCTTCATATAATGTTAGAAAAAATATAATATAACTGCATATTAGAAACAATATAATATTAGCATGTTTATTATAAGTTTATTTAACAAACACATTTGGTAAAGCAGCATAGTCTATAATGATCATTTTGAAGTAACAGTTTACTTAATAAGTAGTAATCCATTCAGTTTAACAGCTAAACAATAAGACTCATACCATTTTCTATGTATATATAGAAGTATTCATATTTAACAATGTTTTACGGCTAGAAACGGGAAAGAATATATAATTTCCTCAATGATTCACAGAAACCTAAAAACAACAATTTAACAGAATAATTTAAAACTTGTAAAAAAAATTTTTTATACAGACTCAACTTGTTTTTACAAGTATAGAGTTGCAATGACAACGGCACGTACGCAAGATGGCGCAGGGCCCGTGCGGACCTATATCCTGCGTTATCTCGAAAACGGTAGGTATTACCAGGTAACGCTAGACCAATACGTTGGAGCGTATGTGATCTTGTTGCCCGCGTCAAAATCTTTAAAACCCAGCTTATCCCGTCCCGATCCTTCGACTCTCAGCCGTTGAAGCTTTGAAACCTCCCAGTTTTTTCATCATTTTTATTTAAGCCCTGGTAAGAATATATCAATTGAAATTAGGATTCGTCATTTCTCTGTGAAATTTCCTTTCTTTTGATATCTCATTCATCAAAATCCATATCTCCTGAAAGCCGGAAAAGGGATCTATACTACCGTAATAATATATAGTAGTGATTATAATAATGTAATAATAAAATTAATGAATCTAAATATATTTCAATAAAATTATAATTATTTTATTTTATTATTATTATTTCCTTATAATATTCCCTCAGTCTACTATGATCCTCAAGCACACACTTTTGGAAATAGGAATATTTTGATTTATCTTTCAGTTTAGAAACAATTACGATGAGATATTTTGATAACAGTATCTGAGATGCAAATAAAAACAATAAAAAATTAAAAAAACGAAATTATAGAGCTATCTGAAATAATAAGAAAACTATTAGCAAATATTTTACATAATTATATTCACGTAAGCAAAATTATTATGCAATCATATTTATTTTATTACTTCCTTGTACGAAGTAAAGGAATTATTGTAATCGCGAAAATTTTCGGTTTTCAGATTTCAACGGAAATATCCATTTTGACCATCCTTGAATCCATTTTGACTAGTTTCGTCGTGACGTCTGTATGTACGTACGTACGTCTCTCGCATAACTAAAAAAAGGTTAGCCGTAGAAAGTTAAAATTTTGTATATAGAATTGTTGTAAAATCTAGTTGTGAACCTCCCTTTTTGGTCACTACAGGATTACCGGAAGTGGTTCTTTATTTGAAGGTCATTCAAAAATTAAATTAAAAGTGTAATGCAAAACTTCTCAAATTAGGTATACAAGATTTACCTATTAATATAAATAACATAATACATTTTGGTTAACATTGGCAGACCGAAAGTGGTACTTTACTTAACGATCATGTTAGGCTTTCATTAAAAATTATTTTAAAATGTAATGTAAAACATCTCAAATTTGGTAAATAGGACTTTTATATCAATATAAATGTATATATATTACTATATTTTGGTTAAAATTGGCAAGCCGAAAAGGGTAGTTTACTTGAAGGTCATAATAAACTTACATCAAAAATTATATTAAAATTAAATGCAGAGCTCATATGTTTCGGTAATAAAGGTTACAAACGCGATTATTTGTCCACTCCAATTAAACATTTTTATGGGAAGTTCCTATCTTAGCACATCATAAAGCCTAAAACCTTCCTTAATAAAAGGTCTAACGCAAAAAGAACTTTTCAAATCGGGCAGGTACTTCCTGAAATTCAAACACACAAACTCTTCAGTTTTATATAACAGTATGGATTATAGATATGCTAGTTTGTGATGTGACATTTAGGAATTCACATATTCTCATCAGAATTTTTTTTTTATTGACATTTCTTCCTCTAGCCTTTTTTTCTTAAGTCGTGTTTAAATTTTTTTTTAACATATTTAAGATAACTAAATGGCATCACTCATAAGTTTTACTATTTTTCCTGGTTGATCTTACAGAAACATTGTGAAATCAAAAATATCTTATATATATATATATATATATATATATATATGTATATATATATATATATATATATATATATATATATATATATATATATATATATATATATATATATATATATATATTTAATTCATGATTATAATGTAATAATATATTTTTTACCTACATGTTAAGAAACCTATTAAAACTTTAATGAGATCCGAATCTATAAGCTTTTTTCGCAATAGGAATTAGATAGAATAACTCACCGATTTCGTAGCTTTCGTAGAAGCTGAACTTTTGATTCGAAGTTGTGGTGAGGCAGAGGATGCGGTGGTTTCCTCCTAAACTACTTCCTCCAGACAACTATCGGTTTCACTATCCGATATCTCCCGACCATCGATACAGAAATAAGGATCTTATGTAACAATTTGTCGATACCGGGAAATCGGAAAGAAAATTTCTAGTTCTTGAGCGGAATGGTAGTAGAGAGTATTATTTTATGGAACAATTATTCTAGAATACCTGAAATAAATTTACATAATCAAACAATGATTTCGCTTATTTAAATAAACGAATCAGCCTGGAATTTATTCCGTCTAATATTTCAGTTTATCACCCTTGGTTAAAAGGAAAATTCATGGCCGTTGGTTCAGATAATCATCAAATACCTTTGATAATACGATCGGACGTCGAAATATATTTATATTTTATAAATTATATATATATTTACAAACTGTTCATGGAGTCCTCCCTCCTACCACAGACAGAGTTAATGTAAAGTTTGCGGTTATAAAAGGAAGAAAAATAAAAAAAATAAAGAAACGCTTTATTTCCAAGACATGGTGTCGAAATACATAAACAAATACTAATTTTTTTTTTTTTTAAATTCTGATGTACATTATTATCACTATTAAATGAAATAGTCTACAAAACAGAGATTATAATATGGTGAAATTTGATATTCATGATATATAAAATGCATTCCTAGGAATTTTTTTTATTTTGAATGGAAATAATATGATCGAATAATAGTGTATGAGTATATAGTTTTAATAGAAAATACATACAAAAATTTACAAAAGTGGAATTAGAAAAATAATATTAACTTATCTGTTTTGTTATTAAAGCCTCTTTTAAACCAGAACATTATAAATTTTTTAAACCTTAAAAAAATAAAGAAACTAATCGAAAGTGAAAATTAAACACATTAGGACAAAAACAAGTACCATAAAATTATCCTTTATCCATAAAGAATGAGCGGCAGATTTCTAACACTAATTTTGTATTATCATGAAAATAATTTTTAAAATTTCAAAAAGACGGCGTTCGGAGACAAAAGTTGAGAACCCCAAAAGACAATTTTAGGGGCGATTCTGGTCCGGTTAAAGCGTTTTTATTTTCTATCCTGCGTATCGCATTTCAGCTCATTTATTTCGGGGAAAATACGACTAAAAACAAGACTAAACTTCCTATTAGCACTATCTTTGTCAATACTCGTCCAAATTACGCGATTATTAATTTGATTTGTAGAAAATTTATTCACTTTTCAAATAAAACCGGGTTTCAATCCTCTAACTTAATTTGTAGGGGTTCTAGAGATGCGCAAAACCTTAAAAACCGCAGAAGTTGGGAGAAATAGTTGAGACCTCCAAAAGGCATTTTTCTAACACCAACCTAATTCACATACAAATTTTCAATCCTCTAATTCAATTTGGAGGGGCTTTAGAGGTGCGCAAATCTTTAAAAAACGCTACATACCGAATTTTAACTCATTTGATCCAAAGAGGGCCGCCGGAATTGTCCAAATGTAGCAGAGAAAAATATTTATATATCGAAGGCGTTATTTGAAACAGGCTTAAGCGCCAAAAATTCGAAAATTCGACAGAAATTGATTTCTGGACGTAAACACAACCTCTATCGAATTCCGCTCATGATATATGAAAAAAAATGGGAAATGGTCTAAAAATGAATATTGATAAAGTAAGTACCAAATACTAACGACTCTCATTCGTCACTCTGACCTTAATCAGTGCCAAAATGCTTTAAAATATATGGTAATTATAAAGGTTTAGTCCGGTTACAATAAATTTGCTGTATACAATAAAGAATAATTTTTTTTTCTTAAATATTATTATTAGGGGAAAAATCGTTTCTTTGTTTCCTGTAAAGTTTGCTAAATGGCGCGCTTACGCCTTTTTCAAAAAACGAAGTCGATATATAATTGTGGTGTGTCTGTTCGTGATTGTGTAACTTGTAAACGACTTGACCGATTAATGTCAAATTGACAGAATATATATATGCATTCGAGACGATGGCTCATATCTATGCTAGAATCCGACAGGCAGCGCTTTAGTCAAGTTATTGAGAAATTCTATATTTGTAAGGTGTCACAGTAATCAAATTATTTTCGTGTATCAATGAGCATTTTACATTTTGTATAAATCGACAGTGGATGCAAATACAACGTGCATTAACGCGATCATCGTTCGTCTTGAATTTGAAAAAGAACCAGCTATAAAATATTCATCACATTATATACTTATAAAGAAAATTATAAAGTGTTGCAATTGAATATGAACCAGATGTGGAGTATTAATAATATTCTATATTTATCAAGAAATTGAATTATAACGGACGAAAAATGCAAGTTAATCTAGAAAATTGCAGTCAAGAAATGAAACCAAAAAGAAACATTCATTAAAAAAGAACTTGTTGAGCAAGGTTTAGATTCTAATCATCTTGTTCTACGATATAGAAATTTATACTGATGATGGGAAAATACCGAAACGTCGGCAATAATGATGGATAGAAAAGTGTAATAAAAGGTTATAGTAAAAAGAAGAAATGACTTCATTAAAGTTACCTAAAATTGTAGTAATATATTATAATTCGGCCATTAAAAGTAATGTAGAATTTCAATTTATTAAAAAAAATTACTACTCTTACTACTGCACTATTCAATAAATTAATAAATTAAATTAATATTTAAAAAAAATTAAATATAATAAATATTTATATTTAAGGAAGAAGTTGGTCGGGGGGTGCGGTCAAAAAGTAACACTTTTATAAGTAATACTTATTTGTTTTGTGCCAACGTTTGGGCCTAACTTTTAGGCCATCATCAGGACAGAGAGGCGTGCAGTCGAGCGCCAACTGAATAATATTTAAATATAAATATTTATATATTTATAAATATGAATGAATATGAATAACGAAAATAATAAAAATAAATAAAATAAAAATAAAAAAATACAATAAATAAACATGAATATGAATAAATATTCATAACTGAATAAATATTCATAACTGAATAAATATTTAAATATTCACTTAGCATGCAATTGATGGTGGGTAATACCCAAGGAATCAAGAAGTAAATTTAACTTATGTAACTGAAATAAAATAACGTTCGATGAACAATTACATAATTTAAAAATATAGATGTAGTATGCAATATAAATAAATAATTTCCACGACGCTTAAATAAAAAGTAAAATTAATTTAAAAATAAAACTGCACGGCTAAAAATAAATGTAAATTGGTAAAGCTACTGTCTCAATGTGTAAAGATTTAAGAAGCCGTTCGTAGAGCTTAGCTTTGAATATTCAATCGTGAGACTGTTTAATAAAACAATACGACTCATCGACGTTATTCCGGAAAAAAATGCACAAAACCTTATCGCGTGAAAATGCTTTCTCACGAAATGAAGTACGGTTTGATACAACGTTCAATTCATTTTCAAGGATAAATAATAAATAACTTACAGCATTGGAAACATTATGACAAGGTACCTTCCTCATCAACAAGCTCATGCTTTTCCCTTTTTATTCTAATTAAGTCCGTAGCCGAAGTTAAGCAGGCGTGTAATGCCCTCTACGGCTTTTACCGACAGGTATTTCTGTCAGGTCTTGTGGATCCTGAAACTAAGACCCGTGTAATTATAAAGCGAATGACGCCTGATGAAATCGAGTGATTAAAGAGAAGATTCATTGCTTTCTAACATGTTGGCCTTACGACGATGGGGATTTCTGCTTCACAACTTTTTTTCAACAAGGGTTACAGGCGGCGCTAAAACCGGTTACAAGAGTTAGTCATCTCGGTGTCTCTGGGAAAATTAGAGACCTAGAATTTAGTAAGAATTTAAAATTAGTCACGGAGGCCATAGAGACCAAACGTGTAATGAGCAGACCTCTGCATTGTAGTATCATAAGCGGACCCGGTTAAATTTTGTAGAGATAACTTTTATTTCTTAGAGGATCTACAAAATAAATCTCGGCCTTCATACTCAAGCTAGAATTAGTAAAATGTAGAATAAACCGCCGTATTAAGAGTACAAAAGGAGCCAAAAAAAAAAAAAAAAATGGCCACAGATTGATTTACATAGTCAACAAGTTTTGAAATGATTGAACTGAATATTTAACTGTGTATAGCTGCCAAATATTCTGTATCATTAAAATAACTTTGTACCCAATGGTTATAAATAATGAAATTTTCATTCATTATTCAATATAAACGAATGAATGAAAAAAAATGTTTAATTTATAAAATAGTAGAATAAAATATCAGTTGACGTCCGCATGATGGTATAGATGGATCAATTTAATTAGGGATTGATAAATTATTTGCCACTTCTTCAATAATTTTCACACAAAATTCAAAAATAAACAATTGATAATACAGTTTGGTATTATTATATATATTAAATTATAGGTAATATAAATTAGTATTATAAAACATTTATCAATTATAATAGGGTGTTTGTAGGTAAATGGTACGGTTTAGGGGTAATTGTTAATAAGTACGGTTTCTTAATAATTATTGTTGGGAAAATTTACTTTTGTTTTTAATTAGTATTATTTGAACGGTAATACACTTTTTAACTTTATAAGGAATTGAATCAAACAAGTACAAAAATAAAAAAAATACAAATGTAAGAGGGAAAAGATATAAACCTATTAAGTTTGTGCAAAATGCAGAAACATGTTTTGAGCTAAAAATAATAATGAAGATATTATGCAATAACTTTACTTGATTATTCACTATTTGTCTCTTATGCATAAATTAACATTTTATTAAATAGTTTCTACTAAATGATTACTTTTAAGGGCAAATAGTGAGCTGCAATTAAGCGGATTTAGTCTAAGCTCATGTTGGAATTAGCTGTAATACTTATCTGTACGCTACGATATGGTTTGTAACATTATTATTAACCGATATTAACACTAATTGAGACAGACTCCATGGCTAAATTGTATATATATATAAGCCAATAAAAATATATCTATCTATATTTATTGGCAGCAGTGGTCTACGTATACCCCCAAGTGTATACCCTCCACTCCTGCCGGAAATCTCTTGTAACCGAAGAGTCAGGCAGGGGAGAAAAAAAAAATGCTAATGTCAGAAAACATCCGAAGAAGGCTAAAAAGGAAATTTTGTATATGAAGTCCGTATGTGATCTTGTACCGCGGGTATGTGTAAATCTGTATGTAATAATTTGTTACTGGCATATCAGGACAAACAAGTGATGAATCTTTTAATTATTTTGAAAGTAATTATTCTTTTATAAAAAAAAAAAAAACTAGGAATTTATAAATTAAAATTATTATTTTTTTCCATCATAAAATCAATTAGTAACAAAGCTGTATCAAGAAATTAAGATTCATGATATTTTCCAATTTATCTTACAATTATACTCCAAAATTAAGTTTTACATTAAAATAAAAGTTGTTACATATTAAAAACATTATTATGCTGGACCACTTAAGCGTGAGGCCTTGGGCGGTTGCCCTGTTGCCCGAACCTAGGGACGGTACTCAGAAGTACTGTCTCCAGTTGATGGTTTTTAATTTTTGACTGTTGATGTGAGATGTACTTTCCTTGGTCTGCATTAATCTTTTCTGTTTCTTTCTAGATGATGCGTAAAATGGTGAAACGTTTACAGTTTAGTTATTTACGGCTATTTTAGAGACTTAAGGCTTTCTTTTTAGAATCTTCCTATTGGATTTTTTTTTGTCAATTTTTTTTCAGTTTTTGTTCTTTTAAAATTTTAATATTCATGTTTTATGGATCCTTTTTAGATCAGTATATTCGATTATTTTTATCTTGTTTTCGTAGCTCTGGAGAAGGCCTACAAACGGCTGAAACGTCGGAATAAAATCAAATAGTTTTGCAGTATTTTGTGTTTTATTTTGACAGCCCTCCAGGCCCATATTTCATAATAAAGAATAAGTACAAATGGGAACAGTACAAGTGGAGAGGTTCGTGTTTAGTGGTTACATCAGGTAATAATTTTACTCATTTTTTTTTACTGTTTTTTTAATATAACTATTTTAAATGTTATCGTATTTAAACATTATAACAATGTTATAAAAATATATGAAAACTATATAACAACAAGTACTTTACTTTATAGGCACTTCCTCTTTCGTAATGAAGTACAAGTTAATCTATGACTTTGCTACGTCTATGACTTACACAATGAAATGTTAAAACACGAACATTTCAGTAACAATAACCTGTAAACTCTAAAAAGGAATCTTTCCACTAGTACTTTTCCCAATTGTACTTTTACTTTTGTACTATATCATGAAGTAGGGTCTTAATAATCTAATAATAATTAGGAAATCAATGTTTTAAAATATGTTCTCTGAAAAGAATCAGCGGTGTTGATTTTTCCAAAATCAGCTATATATTTTAAACATATTTAGCTTTATTAAAGCCTGTGATAGTGTGTTGAATACATTTCTAATATAATACGCATTTTAATTTTTCAGGATGTAGAAGTTTGTCGGGATGTGCGGTCAAAGATTAACACATTAATAAGTAAGACTATACTAAGTTTTAGGCCACCATTAGGACTAAAAGTAAAAACAAAATAACAAGATTGAAAACGACAGAGGCAGAACCTGTAACAGTAAAAAATGATAAAAACAGAAATTTACAGAAACAAGTATAATACAAATATATGAAGGGAAAAAAAAATATGACATATATAGTATGTAGACATATTTTTCTTTTTTTACTTACTATATTTTTATATTGCTTGTAATTTCTGGTTTGATCATTTTTTACTGTTACTGGTACTGCCTCTGTCGTTTTCAATGCTGCTATTTTGTTTTTTCTTTTAGCCCTGATGATGGCCTTAAACTTAAGTCGAAACGTTGGCACAAAATAAATAAGTCTCACTTATTAATGTGTTAATCTTTGACCGCACTCCCCGACAAACTTCTACCTTAAGTAAATCTACGGTCCACCAAACTCACCCCAATTTTAATTTTTCATTTTTGTCTATTTTTGTTAAAGGATAGAAAAGGTATTGTCGTATAGAAGTGAAATATAATTTTTCATCGAAGTTTTGCCATCACCAGTTGTCGAAAGAAGCCAATTAAAGGAACTGCTGTTGGTCTTCTAGAGGAAGACCTGGTCACGTCGGATCTGTTCGAAACGAATCGACCTATTGCGTCAGAGCGGGTGGCCTTAAAGTCGCGGCTCGATTAGCCTTTAAACAGTGCAATTGAATTTGTCTTAAAAGGTGATTGGATGGGCCAGGCCATCATTAAGATATAATTAATTTAATTGTATTTTTATAATGACGTAATGACATAAATGTCATATTCATCTATAACATATATCAATATAATTCCAAGTTTACGTGCCTGTAATGGATTAGACAAATTTCACTACACAAAGTTCACTACACAAACTTTTTAATAAGTGTGAAATTATTATCAGTTTTCTTCCACTTGATGGTATAGAAGGACCAATCTAATTAGGAATTGATAAATTATTTGCCACTTCTATAATTTTGTTTTTATTGAAAACTAGTTTCGAATGTTATACACTCATCTTCAGTTCTAAAAACACACAAAAATTCAAAATACAGTTTGGTATTATTATATATATTAAATTAAAAGTAATATAAATTAGTATTATAAAACATTTATGAATTAAAAATTTAATTAAGACTAGAAATCAAATACATGTTGATACTCACCAAGGTTTACGTAGATTATATCAAACAGAAAAAGTTTGTATTGGTTTTTTTCTCGCACTGAACTAGCAATGGAAGAAAGGTGGGGTGCTTAAAGGTAAACGGTTTAGGGGTAGGGATTTTTCCAGTAATTCCGGTGAGTAATTGTTTTTTCTGTAAACACAGTTCAGTGCGAGAACAATCCAATAAAAACTTCTCTGTTTGATATGTAATTTATTTGATATAAAGTTTAATAATACTAATTTATATTACATTTAATAAAATATATATCTGAAGATGAATGCATAACATTCGAAACTACTTTTAAATAAAAACAAAATTATAGAAGTGGCAAATAATTTATCAATCCCTAATGAATTTATTATGTAAAAACGTAAAATTTATAGCGGCTTTGACAACTTTATTGAAACACGTATACTGTCGTATTGACAAGAAATGGGGCAGAAAATTTTATAGATTACTTATTTTAAAGGTTATAATATAAGTTATTATTATTTCTGATATCACTATCTTTATTGCCATTGTATTCACTTATCTTTGTTCAGCTATTGTTTGGTTTAATCTGTTTTTCTTGTCGTTTACTGAAACGAAGGAGAATAAATAAATAAATATTGTATTTTGTATTTTTTTCCTCAGTGATTAAAACTATCCTTGGGACGGGAGTCTTCTAGAATATCTACAAAAAAATATTACTCCCAAAGACGACGAGATAATTCCTTCTACAGAACTACTGTAAAAATTCAATATAAACAATTGATAAGCAATTAATACGTTTTTATGAGTGCGTAAATAAAAGCGTTTCTTATGAGACGTTATTCGCATTCGCTAAACGAGTAATGTATTTAATATAAGTACCACCAAAGTTGGGTAAGAAAATATCCAACTACATCATCATAAAGCTAAGTCGTTCTAGAGGTACTTAAAACTTAGTATCGCGCATTAGGTGGTGACCAAAACATATTCAGTAAGGATGTTCTATTGACTCGAATTATTAGTGATTATGGAAGCTTTAGGTAATTCACAAATGCTGAGTGATTGCTAATGATTTCCTCAAGCTAACCCCTTGTCAGTTGAGAACCTGTTCCATGTTAACTGATTGACGAATAGTTTGTTGTATCGCTCCAGAAATACAATGCCAAATAACAGACAACGATTTAATTATTTCTATGATAAGATATAAATGAGTCCCAATTTCTTTCAGTCAGCTTATTATGGATATTTTTATAATATTCAGAAAAAAACAAACAAAAAACCCTAAGCTTGGTACATTTTTAAAAATATATCATTTCAACGATGGGCTGCATAAAGAAACGGAAAGTCATTCAAATTTAAAATCAATCATAATATTTAATGATGAAGTCCATGGAAGACAGAGGAAGAGTAAATTTTTTTTACAAAATGGAGTTATACACATCAATATGATCATTAGGTTCGGTAGAATAAAATAGTAATAAGAAACAGCTGTAAATGTGGATGGTTGGTCTGTTTAGAAGCGTTTGAAGAATGGCCAAAGAATGAAGGAAGATGGAACTCCAAAATTTAAAACTCGATTTTCTCTCACCTGGGTCTCTCTCTCTTTCTTCCGTGGACTCTTCATTTGTAATTTGCTCCATATAAAACAAAATATTAAAATGGATAGAGCTATTTTTCAGGATCTATCAGGAGGTATTTAGCTATCAATGTTTAGGATAATATGATTAAAAAAGATGGGCATTGGAACAAAAAAAAGACATTCAAAGAGAGAATAGTAGCAACTGAAGAGGTAGAGTCCTAGATAGGGACGATAATGTCAGCAGCTGTACGCACTGAGGTCGTCAACCTGCTGCGCAGTGAGAGCCTTCTTGTCCGGTGGCAGCCACTCTTAAATCCTTCACCCATTCTCACTCCCTCGCTGCTCTACATCATGTATATATATGTATATATATATATATATATATATATATATATATATATATACATAGTCTTTGGGAGGAGATATCTATTATTATATACTTGTTTATACTTTATTTGCCTATTACATTTTTTATTTATTATTTTATTGAACACTCCCTGGGGTTACCCACCATCACCTACATGGTAATTGGGTTAGGGGATAATCATTTTACTTATTTATTAGTTGTTTTTTTTTATATGTATATATTTTTCATGTACTTTTGTTCTGTATATGTGTGCGTTCAAATTTTGATACTGTATTGTAGATCCATAAGTCTTCCAATTATCTAGAAGTTGTGCACTAGATTAGGAAAAGGTTGATTGATAACTGGAAGATAAAATTGTAGAGAAATGAAAAGGTAGTTGGATAGATTAAAATAAACAAAAGATAGAAAAAGATGTAATATAATCGAATGAAAATAAAATAATAAGCACTCTGTAAATGAACGATTAAATGATAAAAGGAAAAGAAAAAAAAAAAAGTAAAATATACCTAATGTATTTGGGCAGCATTGATGTTCAATAAAGCATTTCTCTCTCAAGGATATTATGGTTTATGATTTGTATGGTTAAAGATTTTTTTTTCTATAATTCAGCATGGTTATATTTATAGTGGGTTATATTTTTTTTGCTTTAATTCTTTAATATTCGTAAATATATTTTAATCATCTTTCATTTTATTCCTCTAAATTTGTTAGCAATAAACTTGAATAATTTATTAAAATAGATAAAGGGCTTCTCAACTAGAATCCATACATGATGATATCATTTTAGAATAAATAAATGCCTTATCATAAACTATAAAAATTCTAATACCAGATATAAATTATTTACAACCTATAAAATTTCGTAAAATAATTATAAGAAACACCAAAAATTGCTAATATATATATATATATATATATATATATATATATATATATATATATATATATATATATATATATATATATTTATATAAACTATATAAAATAATAATACAAGGTTGGAGTGATTGGGCTTTGGATTTTGATATCGAAAACTAACCTTATTCGGAGCAGATTCTGCATTCGGGGTACAGACGTTACACAAAAAATTAGCCAGCCTGTCGAAAGACCACGCCAACCAGTAGTTTTGCGGAATTTTTAGTTCAGTTAAAGAATGATATACCTAGGAAGATATAATAATGTTATCCTGTTTATAGAAAATAAAAATGGGATCCCAAACGTTGAGTTATATTTCATAATAAGTTAGAACCACTATTGGGTTGAACCTTTGAGCATTCTCAAGGATAGAGAAAGAAATCTTCCTCCTCCACCACCCTCCCGGAGGTGACAGATATGGCCAAAGCGAAGACGAAAATGACCTGGAAAGGAGGTATCATGGGCATGGATCGAAGAAGACGCTCGTGACAGGGAAGTGAGAAGAGCAGAATGAAGATCCTCGCGCTGGGACAGGCCTAAACCTATTTAAACAGTCGTGTCCTTTTAGCCGAAGGATGGTATTCATTAAGGCCACAACAAAGGACCTCTTCTGATTATTGCCAGAAGATAAGTTCCTAATGCCTAAGCTCCTGGCTCTTCAGTTCTAACATTCATTCTAATTAGTGAGAACTAACCGCGACGTCTCGAACTAGGTTGGTTCTCTTGGAAAGTTCTGTTCCTCCACATTACTTTATCCATTGCCACACAGCCTTCATTACGTAAAGATATTTCTAATGACGGTGCTGATTTCATCAACGTTGATTTACTCCTTGTTGGACATAAAAATGTAGAAAGTCGTACTTCAAAAACATATAACATAGAGAATGTTATATCCAAATCAAATACAGCCATACTTGGATAAAACGCTAAAGGACCAAACAAAGAAGCATTAAGCAATATACATTGTCATTGTAGAGAACTGGCAGACTATCGTAGAAGTTACAGGATATTTTAACCAGAGTGTGAGTTCTAGGCTTCATTATGAGGGTTCGCGATTAAATTAAAATTTAACACTCACAGACAGCAATGCAATATTTGCCTATATCGACTTGAATGTGCGACTTAATGTAGACAAGCTTGTTCACAACTATCTACAGTTCAGCTGTCTTACTTTTAAATGTATATCTGTCTTGAACATTTATGTATTAAATTAAATTATTCTCAAACCTATTTATTATTAATAACATTACTTTTATTATTATATTTTAATTTATTAATTAAAATATGTCTATTTTCTCGTGTTTAAGGTATATTTGCCAAAATTTCATTTATCTATTTATATATTGAATTGAATTTGTAATCAACAAGTTTCTTATGGTTGTTCATTTATTCTGAATGGGATTCTTATTTAATTCATCATCTTAATCAATATTTATTAAGAAATATAGAGCCACATTTATCTTGTTAATAAATACTTTCAACAAAGTCATTATTTAATTTTGTAATTTTTTTTTTAAATCGTTTTGCAAAATGATTATCCGTTTTCAAAATTTATCTTCTGACACCCACAAAATATAAAGTATTCTTACTAAAATACTACTCATACTAAAAGAAGTACTTGTTATAATTTTAAAAGTTCTGAATTTCCTATTTTTTTTCTTATTTAATTTTTTTGACTCATTCAGTTCACGTCTTTCCTATACTTTTACACACATACTTAACACATTTATTATAATTTAAAACCATAATTTAATTGTAAATTAATATTTTGGCAAAATTTATTTTATTCACATAGATTGAATTTATTAAAACTATTTTAACAAAAAAAAAAAAAAAAAAATATGGGGAAAATAAAAATTCCCGAGTGACATACATTATTATCAGCGTAATAATTCAGTTGAAACTGAGAATAAGATCGCTATATCACACTCTATTGAAATTCGTTTGATACTAGTTTTGTTTATTTAATTAAATGGGTCTTAAACTCACTTATTATTTATAAAATTAGTTTTATTATTTTTTTATATTTATCAATTTAGATATATTTTATATTTTCTCGCGTTAATAGTCTATTTGACAAAATACTTATATATTGTATTGTAATAATTTTTTTCTTTTTTTTTTTCAGTAGTGCTTCTCTCAGAAAGTTAAACCAAAATCAGACGAATATTATAAGCCTATATTTTTACAAACCTAAAGAAGTATTGATGGCAATTGCATACAGAAAGGAATAGAAAAATAGTAGTGACTCAGGCAGTATTCGAACCACTGCGGATGTTTAGTGTTAGGAGAATGTTGATTGGCCTACGCCTTTTCCATCTCAACCAATCCCCGGGATTGTTGATTGCGTCCCCTCTTTGATTACTACCGCAGCCTCAGCTATTTTCTCAAGATCACAGCTTCCAATCATTTACAACTTCCATTCTCTTAAGCCTTCGCGTCGAGAACGAAGCAATTCTAGAAGGGAGTGTCGATTCTCTTCCATTAAGCCGAGAAATCGGCCTATATAGATCTGATTGCACTTGAAAGCTAAAGGAAATTTCGGATCAGTCGGTGGGTTTTCCTCCTGCAAACAAGCTCATCAAAATAGTCTTCAAGCTATTTCATCAAATGTTGACGTTTCCCCACAAATTTGATCGCTAACATTTTAAATATGAGGCATTATAAAAAAAGGTTACGAAACTATTCAATAGCAAATTTGTTTCATTGCTCGGAAGTAATTGAAAATTGATGATTAAAATATAAATAAGCAAAAAAATATACATTGTGAAGTAAAATAGGAAAACATACAAATATCATCGATTAAGAATCACAGATGATCGGTCCATTAAAAAAAAGAGAATACCGAATATTTAGGTAAAATGGAATTGAAGATAAATGCTATTTTTTTTTCTATATCAATTTTTTATTTTATTTTTATTCTTCACTTTCTGCTCATGATGAATTCTACATGACACGATGTTGATCTTTATTAATATTATATTCTATAAGTTGGTATATTTCTACATGCATCGTCTAATCACAAACTTTTCAACAACAAATAGAAAAATTGTGCAGAAATAAAAATACTAAATTTTACAATATAAATAAATATCTTTTTTCATAGACTTGTGTTTTATACTAAATTTTGTCCACATGTCTGAGAAAAGAACAGAAAAAGTAACAAAATGAAATGAATAAAATAATATGATGATAAGAATAATGACAACAGAAAAATATTATAACTAAAATAAAATAAAAATCGTTGGATAATTTATACATTAAATAAAAATTCTAAATTTTATGAAGTATACCTGTCGTAGAAATATGAAATAGTTTAGAAGATTATCAATAATTGAATTAAATTTTAACAAACTATATATAATAGCACACAAATAGGGCCATCAGAAAAGCTCAAGGCACATATAAGAAAGCAGCTGCCAAACCCACCACTCAGAACACCAATCGCAGTAAACGAGACGAAAACCAGAAACATACAGCTATGTAAAACTCAAGCATCGTGGTCCATAGATGGCCCTATCGGAAAAAAAAAAAATAATAAAAAAAAAAATAGCACACAAATTCTATGCAATAGTGCTAAACTCCAGGAGAGTTACTGCCTTTTTTTATATCTGACATACTTTTATTTTTTAATAAAATCAAGTGTTTAAAACACAAAAGTAATAAGAAAAAGATAGTACTTAAAGAAGTATAATAAACTTAAATACAATTAAAAAATTCCTGTCAGAAAAGAAAGAAGGGATGTTTAAATAAATATGCATTTGAGAACCCTTCGAGGGCACCTGAAAAGAGATGGATGGCTTCGGGACTTCTTGATATAGGATGATGTTCATTATGATGCTTCTTCAGAAGTAATTTTCATGTAATAATAGTATGTCACGTTTGCTTATTCTTTATTTGTTATGTAAATCTCAGTTAATAAATAAAATAAAAATATAATGTTTATTATATTTTTGGTTATATTTTTTGTGCTCTGTTTATAAATTAATCCTTATTAATAACTATAGTTGAGATTCATTGCTAACAACTGTTTGATAATTATAAAATGGATTAAAATATCTACAACGCGAACTAGCTGTAATAAATATTAGAAACAATATACACATATAAATATCTTTTAAGATCATTATAATTGAGAGTGTGAATTGCAAAATTCCTTTATTAAAATCGAGGTAGCAATAGTTATAATTACTCATATGTGTTCACTGTCAGAATAGAGTCTAAATATATGCAAACTGATACCTTACTTTATTTTCTATAGTTCAAAAATCAAGAGTTGTCGCAAAACTCTTTTCAACCAGCCACCATTTCACTGCAAAACTATTTACATCACAAAATGAAAAAATGGAAGAAAGCATTTTTTGCGGTCTATACCATCAGTTACATAATTACCTTTTTACTATTTGGTGTGATTATAATATTTATTACCTTTTACCAGACTACCCAGGTCTAAGAAAAGAACTTGAGAAAGATGAGTGCTGCTATAGAACCGTTTACGAACGAAAACTGATTAAGATTGACCAAAGAACGAATCTACCAGATATAAATAAAGCAAGGACACGGAGGAAAATAAAACTAGTGAAGTCAGTTTTAAGTCGAGATCCACCTACTGATGCAAATGGATTAAGTTTGTGCGCCTCTCAACTAGTTAGTCTAATTATAGTAATGTCGCTTCACAACTTGTTTTTTTAGTGCATGCATAATCCATTTTAAAACCTAAAAACAGTATATTAAACCGTGTTCTTTATCTACACAATTATTTTAAAATAACAACACATCGATCATAATTAAGAAATTATGGAATTTTCCAGTATGAACAAAAAATATAATAATTTACAAACAAAAATAATATAATAATATTTTATTAAAGCACGTAAAGAACTTCAATTTTTCAAAAAAGTACAATCACTAAATTACATAATGCATTGTAATTTTATAAAGACTTAACTGAAGACAATTTAGCATTTAGTAATCTAATAGATTAATTAAAAACCACTTTAAAGGAAGTACCCAAAAAAAATTGAGAATGTAAGAACAGAAGAATGATGGATGATGATAATTCTTGTCAAATATTCAAAATCTCATTGACATATAAAGTTTTCGTTGTTAGAAGAATCACGGCATTATCCAAAAAAAAAAAAAATATGAACAGCGGTAAATACCACCTAAGCACTGCTAATAAAATACAAAATTGAAAACATCGGGGACCGGGGTAGGAGAAAAAAGTTGAGAATTTTTTTTTACATTCTCAGATATATAAAATTTGGTATCTGAATTCTCATATTGACATTAAACATATATTTTTTATCTAAACACATTATTTTTTTAAATTGAACAAATTAAACACATTAAATATAATTTTAAATATAATTTTATATAGGTATCTCAATGGGATTATGAAAAAAAAAAAAAGAAGTTTTATAAAAGCACATTCACCAATGACTCACAAATAATCTTGGGTATGGTAAATAACTTAAAAGCTCAGTTTGTATAATGGCTTTTAGCAAAGCAAAATTTGATTATTTTTTTTTTTGT
Source organism: Rhaphigaster nebulosa (assembly GCA_948150685.1). NCBI lineage: Eukaryota > Metazoa > Arthropoda > Insecta > Hemiptera > Pentatomidae > Rhaphigaster > Rhaphigaster nebulosa. The sequence continues at coordinate 15,659,208 of OX411306.1, forward strand.
ACATATGTAACGAAGCTCCATTTTAGTTTGTAAAAAAAACTTTACAAGGTAATGCAAGGTTTTATTTATTTATAAAAGAACTCTCTAAAACTTCATCTTGAAATGTTGCCCATAAATTTTAAAACACGTATATGTAACACGTATTTTTTTTCAAACAAATTAAAAATTTCAATTTTGAGTTTTTTAAAAAAATAGCAGTTTGGTAATTTTTAAACATTGTAAGATTGTTTTGGTTACGTCGAGATACATATAAAATTAAAGCTCATTCAATTCTGAAAAGAATGACCCTATTTTGAGCATTATAGATCAAATAGCTTTGTTGGAAAACATTCGATTTTTGATTTTTTTTTTGTAACTCAAAAACTATATTTGGAAAAGATATGAAACTTTGAATTTTCGAACACAAAGTTTTGAAAACTTCGTGTCTAAAATTTTTTTTTTTTATGGTTTGGTGTGGAATGAACCAATGTAACTTTATTGACGAATAGTTTGTTTTGCGGGATGATATATCTATTACGCCTGCTGCGTCAGAAACTACACGTCAAAAAAGTAACTTCGAACAAATCTAATGCAAGAACTTTTCGATTGACTCTAATCTAATTTGGTCTAAGTTAGTTTTTATCTTTGCCGCTAATGATACTTACTTATCGCAAGATTTTTTTTTTTTTAATAATTTTATTTACATTTTCTTTCCTTTGTCTATTATCTATATATTTAAAAACAACTTTTGGTCCAAAATTAGTCTATCTAATAATACTCGTTTAGATTATTCTGATCGTAAACCATTAACTTCTTATGATAAAAGGGAATAGATGCTAAAATAAATTAGCTCAATTATGACGCTACGATAGGCTAGTGCTGCCAGTAGCAACACTCGGGAGATAGAAAACGGTCCGTATATAGCAGCAGATGAAAGTTAATACAGATATTTATAGCGTATTAAAGTGAAAGCATATTGGTTTAATTTTTCTTAACATCACAATTCCGAACATTAATAGGTACCGTAATGTGAGAGATAAATATATTCTTGAAACTTGAATCGTAGTTAGAATTATTCGAATAAAAATTAACTAAATTTTAAATAAAAAGTAAATTATTCTCGTTTTAAAAATATTTATTTTTATAATTTTAAATTATTAATTGTAGTGGTTGTGTGCGTGTGTGTGGGAGAGGGAGAGAGAGGGAGTGAGAGAGAGAGAGAGAGAGAGAGAGAGAGAGAGAGAGAGAGAGAGAGAGAGAGAGAGAGAGAGAGAGAGAGAGAGAGAGAGAGTGAGAGAGAGAGAGAGAGAGAGAGAGAGAGAGAGATTTTGTTTTTGTGTGTGTGTAATGACAAAGTTATTTTCTGATTTATACTTATACAGAAATTTTCGATTGAGATGTTAGTAAATTAATTGTTCTTAATAATTAAATTACTTACCATTAGTAGATGTTTTTAATTCTAATTTTAAATCTTAATATTCGGAACAACATTTAATAAAGAACATGGAAATAAAGAAGATTTATACTTATACAGAAATTTTCGATTGAGATGTTAGTAAATTAATTGTTCTTAATAATTAAATTACTTACCATTAGTAGATGTTTTTAATTCTAATTTTAAATCTTAATATTCGGAACAACATTTAATAAAGAACAGGGAAATAAAGAAGATTTATACTTATACAGAAATTTTCGATTGAGATGTTAGTAAATTAATTGTTCTTAATAATTAAATTACTTACCATAAGTAGATATTTTTAATTCTAATTTTAAATCTTAATATTCGGAACAACATTTAATTAAGAACAGGGAAATAAAGAAGATTTCAATTAGTTCATGTGTTATTTATGACGAAAAAATTGGGTATAAAATATATATTTGTTACTTGCGAAGAACAAATAAACCGACTACAATATTTTGTATAAATTTATACGTATATTGTTCAAAATATAGAACAACGAATAAATTTATGCTAACTTTAGGTTTGATCCTGGTGTAAGGAAAATACAAAAAAAAAAAAAATCAATCAATTATTAATTACAAATTGATAATTAGTGAACAAAAATCGTGTTAATAATGATATGCCTCCTAATTCAATGACACAGAAAATAGTATTTTAAATAAAATATAATTTTCAAGAAAAATAAATAAGGAAGCCCAATAAAAAAATTATAAAATATATTTGTGAGATTTTGCTAGTTATAAATAGACCGATGAGATACTATTTTTTTTTTTTTTTAAATAGTTAATTAAATTTAAAAATATCTTACTGTAATTTATATGTTATATGTAACACTGTCAGGTGTTAAATTAATGTTTTTGTTTTAACATATGATTTGCTTGGAAGGTTATTCAAAAATTGTAATACGTAGTGTAGATTGAAAGAAGATTCTTAAAATTCAGTTTATTTCAGGTATTATTATTGTTTTATTTGTATTTCATTTTAAACTTGTTGTTGTTGCTGTTATTATTATTACTATTAATGTTGTTTTTGTTTAATAAAAATTTCAGTTACATGATTTAAACTGGTGAATTCTTCTATTAAGATAAATACGAAAATAGAACTTCCATATATATATATATATATATATATATATTTATATATATATATATATATATATATATATATATATATATTTATATATATATATATATATATATATATATATATATATATATTAGAAAATTTCGCTCTTAGATTTATGACCAAATTAATTTTATATGTCTGCCGACGTTTCGGCTAATGTTGTGGACCTTCTTCGGGCGTTAACACTTTATATTTCAAATGCGAAAGAACTATTTATTGGGGAGTTCTTCTCACCTCAATCATCTCTATTATTACTACACAAGACTATACAGAACTGCGGTTAGAAATATTATACTCTCTGATAATAAGGCAGATGGGAACCCTCCTCTCAAACTGACATGACCTCCGCCAAGGTCACTGCCAAGTGAAAGCGTGGAAATTATAAGTTTTAGAAATCTCATTTGAATTTTTTATTATTTTTTTTTTTTTGGAAGTTTTTGAGACCTTCATGGCTTTCGTAGGGAGAGGAGTCTCATTATGTAAAACACTGGAGGTAAAATGTTTTCTCAAAGCCTCGAACGAAATCTGACTTCTAGTGTTACACGTCAGTAACAATCCTATTTTAATGTATAATTTTTTTTTTTTTATTATTGTAAACACATTTTGTCACATGACATTTTACCATCATGTCAATGTTTTCATCATGAACAAGAAAGGAGATATATTATGATTCTTTTATATATTATAATGTCTTATTTCACAATCTATTACAATATTCACAATATTATAATACATCATAATATAGCTCTATTTCATAACTGTTTTATAGTGTAATACAGTTTTTCTCTTAATTTTGATTAAAATTATGATCTTTCTATTAATATATATATATGTATATATATATATATATATATATATATATATATATATATATATATATATATATATATATATATAATGCTTTGTTTAAATCTTTTATTTGTATACATTATTTTACTGTTTCATATTGTAATCATATTGCAAAGTGGTTGTAAACATCTTCCATGTAGAATCACGATCGACTTTTTGTAAATGAGACCAGGATTGAAATAAACAAATATTCACATTTACTATGTTTACTATTTACAAATATCACATTTAATATTCAAATATTACATTTACTACAGAAATGTAATAAATAAAAATAAATTTTATGATATTTCAATATAAATCAATAGTATTTATCATAATATTATTATTGAAGGGAGGGGCAATGAATAAGCTCTGAATTAATAATATAATTTATGGTGGATGATTGATTTTGAAGTGTATAAAACGGAACAGTTCTTCATGACTCAGTCATTTTTGTAAAATAAAAAATATTAATGACTGAGTCATGATTATTTATTCCATATTTAAATAAAGAATTTGAGCGGAGATAGAACTTTATTTACCAACTTATAAAGTCTATAATATTTATTTTAACATAAAATTTTCTTTTTCTCTCATATACCCCTAGTCACGGTGGCGATACGTCCCGATTAAAATCATATTATATGATGAAATGTTATTAAGTAACCCGAATTAAAAATCATATTTGTCCCGAATTTTTGCCCATATCAACTCATTTGCGCAAGAAATAGTCATATTATAATTTTATTAAGCCCAATCTTGATGTGAGCTTCCTTATAGTTCCGCTTGGAAGTATTATTACCAACAGCTTTTATTTGAATAAAAATTTAAATATGTGGGTAGAATATAACATTATTTTTATTTATTTTCACATTAAATTTACCCTTTAAAATGGGATCGAGACCATAGGGAATATTTCATAAATTAACGAGTAGTTTTACCCAATGTTACTCAACAAGACGATAATTTTATGTGGTTTATAGGGGTTTGTGAACCGTGGTTTTCTGGAAAGTGCATATGTACATTTGATTTTATTCTTGGATGTTAATATTTTCTATTTTAAATGTAACAAACAATACCGCAACTACAACCTCAGAAATCAAAACAATTTTAAGCCTTAATATAAAAGAATACTCTTTCTTTTTAAAAAAAATCTGGTGCGGTGCGCGCATCAAAAAACTTTCCCTTACCGTTCTATAATAATTATCTTTTTAATATAATTTTAAAGAGTTCACATAAACAATACTTGAAATAAACTCAGCAGCATTCTCTTCTTCACATCTTTTCCCACTTCAGTACAATAAAACAGTTTTTAAACAACTTTAGTATAACCATTCTGTACACTACCTATATATTTTAAATTGGTAAAGTTGAAAATGTATTTTAAAAGTTTTTGTTTAGTTTTCATGAAAACATTTTGTTGGCATTAAATAATATAAATGTTGAAATTATTAAGTTAATTTCTGCACACACATTACAGAGCGTATTGTCGACAACAGATTGGCGGATTGGTGGGAGGAGGTTCGATCGCATCCATCTCCTTTCGGATGCGCACGGTTGCCCATCTAGGATCTTGTATTCCTCATAAGATACAAGTATCGTTACTATTACTGGTCCGATTTTGATAATTATTTTTTTGTTTTTTAGATAATTTAATTATCTTTCATACCAATTTACATAATTTACCATAAAATGCATACTTTTAAAGTTATAAGCAAATAAAATTTTCTTTTTATCTTAACTTTTTCCCCTGCATTTCATCGGTGATGAAATACATATATGAAAAATTAAAGGCCTTTATGAAGAATAATTTAGGCAAGTTTCATCAAAATCGTTAGAGCCGTTTTCGAGAAAGTTATAACAAAATTATAAAATCGATTATATAATCTGGCCCTTCCTGTAAGTCGATTTTGACGGAAAAGTTGCTGTAACATCACATTCATGTGCCTACCTTAAAAATGTAATTTCGGTATTGTACAATTTTTCGTTTCTGAGCTAGGCTGTTCACATGCACACAGACCATTTTGCGAGACTTGCTTATTAGGGCTCAGGAGATCGTAAAACGTGTATTCCCGTTGAAAACTCGGATTCGAAAATTTTCACCATCGAAATACCTCCCATTACTAAACATTTCACATATAGGTAAGGGAAAGTAAAAAATAATATAAAATGAATCAAGTAAGTCTTAGAAATTACCTTATCCTATCCCCTCCTATGAATGGATAAGCTGTCCCGAATTAAGACTTAGGAAATATGGTAGCAGTGCCGTTTGTATTTGCATATCTTCTGTTTTAATACTTGTCTCTTTGTTGGTTCTCAGAAGATAAATGAGGTCTAATAAAAAAAAAATTGGATGAGCAACCTAGCAGCTTTATATATTTGAATTATTAATTGGAGCTTCATATCTATTGATCATTTACGAACTATAAACAAAATATATTTAACTTTCAACTACCTTTTATTTTAATTCGGTCAATATTTCTTCAAGAAAGGATTTATTTAAACAGAATTTTTAAAACATTAATGTTATGATGCTTATCGGTAGGTCTCTTATATAATTATACTATTAAAAAAACAAAACAAATCCTTAAAGAGTGAATTATTAAATTTTAGTTCTTACTGATACGTTTTATAATATTTTAAAATACTTTTACTTATTCTTATCTGTAAACAAAAACTGTATTAGTCTATTTGAATTTTATTTCACAAATAATATACCTAGGCATAGAAAATATTGTATATAGAGAGGACTCCCTTACATACCACGTTGGAGTGTTTTTTATTAAAAGTAGATAGATCTTTGGATGGAACTCCTCTTCTCCCTGAAACGAAATCCTGGCTACGCCATTGCATCTCGAGTAAGATGAACTTATAAGACCCGTGATATTTAAATATTTAAATCATATTGATAAGTTACGGATTATAATTCAACAAAGAGTATTAATTGTTGCAAACCTATAATAGATCGATATAAGAGATAACAAATTAAAATATATAAATTCATAATTCCAAAAGTCAGTTATACAACTTATCTCTTTTGGCAACAGACTCTTGAAACAGTGAATGACCACTTAGCATAAGTTCCCGGAGGCGGTAGATATAATATCCGTTTACTCCTCCACGTTAACCCGCTTAAGGAATTTCGAAAGCGTTTATGCCCCACAGGATGGAAAATTAAAACGTAGGCGAAAAATGACGTAAATGGTAAGACGGAAGTGTTCTAATAGGATAATTAATATTTTGATTAGCGGGAGAAGGGAAATTTTTCAAACAAATTTCCTTAAATTCTTAATTCGTAAGAGCATGTTCAATATTTCAGATGACAATAGTTGTACTTCTACAGTAACAGTGAAACAGACAAATTATCAAGTAAATGAGTAATGTTTATCTTCTAATAACTTTTTTATTATAATACGTTAACGTTTCAGGGATTTGTCCCTATCCTTAGAACATATTTCTGAAAAAACAGATAATTCAATAAACCAAACAATTCACAATTTCATTGAGTTTTACAAGTATGTAAAATTAATTATCTAACATTTTTTAAATTATATTTCAATTGTCATGAGGTTCGTTAGCTAGTCATGTCATTGAAATAATTTTGCCAGATTGTTGGTCATTTGCTTAATTTATCCCAAGATGCATAAATGGAAACTATAAAGTGGACTTTGTTATTTTTAAATTTCTTTGACTAATATTTATTATTTGATTTAATTGTTCTAAAAAAAACACGTTAAAATTACTATTTTCGTTTTATGTCAGTATTCAATATTGTAAACGTATTATAGCATAGCACATTTTTTTTTAATGTGATATTTTTTTGAACTTCAATAATGTAACATCAGCAAACTTTCAGCACCTTCAGATAATTATAGGTAATTATTTGAAATTAATAAAAATCATAAACTAAAAAATAAATTTCGTATACCGGAGAATAGGGTCTAACAGAGGGAAAGAATTGACGCGGTATGAGGGCCCGTTTAGGGTTATAGTTATAAGGGAACACAACATAGTAACCATTGAGAGCGTCAAAGAACCCAGAAAGAGACGAACGGCTCACATTGAACAATTGAAACTCCCTTTGGTAGAACCCGAAAAACCAGTGTGAACGGGAGCACCCCCGTCTCTGCACACGGATTTTTTTTTGTAACCATAACACAATTGTAATTGTACCAGAGCATAAGAAAGTTTTTTTTTTTTTTTTTGCAAGTGTAGCTGTAAGAACCCTTTGTTTTAATTTCTGTGAATAAGTAGTGTGTAAATAGAAGAAGTTGTTTTTTTTGTTTTTTTTTGTTGTTTTGTTTTTGTAATAATAAATAGGAAGAATTGTGAGCCTTACGTATAAGATAGTGATAATTGATAACAGTGATAGTGATTTTCTTTTTGTTTATTGTATATGCTGCAGAAGGACTTTTGAGTTGTTTTCTTTTTGTTGGTTGTTTTATTAAAAGATCAGATGTAAGGTATTAAGATTGACTGGCCGCTCCGCTCTGTGAGGTGAGGAGATTAACAAGTTAGGGTTGAATATAGAGTTTACGGAGATCCCCGTAAACTGGTGGGGGGGAGTTAAAGACCGGAGCGGGGCAGTATCAACCTTAATACCATCCTGGAATGTAAACAACATTCCGATTGTATATAAGGAGGATTACTTTTATGAATAAACAGTCTTGTTACAGAAGTCGTGATAGTTATTTCTCAGTCCTTTTCCTTTTTTTTTAATTCAATTTGTTCGCCGTCGCATAACTTATATATATATATATATATAAGTTATATATATATATATATATATATATATAATCTTAAAATTATAAATGGTTTTTCCCTTCCCATCAAATCAAGTACACCATATTACCCAAGTCTATCGTTTTCCTTATTTTTTTTTAAGCATCTAAACCTGGAGCTAAAAACTAAAACCTGGAATTCATTATTTATAATGCAAGTTTTATAACTGGTTATACATATAATTTCGAATTCTAGTTATGACTCTTAGTCCCAAAATTGTTCTCCATTTTCAAATTTAAAACCTATTTCTTCACTCATCTCCTGTTTCTATAACAAATCCTGATTGGCTCCATGAATTGATTTCTAATTATGAATTAACTATGCAAATTAATATTTGTTATATTTATTTATTTAAAAAAAAAATGCGTACATATAATATAATGGGTAATATATGAAGAGACCTATAATTATGATACATCAAAGTAAATCATTATAAGGTGACCTTCAGTTCCAGAATAAAAAAATTGGTTTAATTTTTCATTTCACATTGAAGCCTTAGTAATATATCTAAAATATCTAAATATTTAACCTTGCAACTGATCTTGTTGGCGCCGAGAATAAAGGTTGTTCGTGCTGACCCTGGGGTTTCTCTAAAACCTCAACGCAATTAGGAAATATTGAAAAAAAAAATAGAAAATTAATCTCTCTCCCATTTTACTTTTCCATTAACTTAGATAAAAAGTTATTTAAACAAACAAACTAAAAAAAATAAATTAGCTTACCATGACATACTGCAATAGGAAATATGTTTGGTTAATTTTTTTATGAAAAAAAAAATGGCTATAAGTATGAGACAAGAAATACACGCTTACGTTCCGTAGAGATGAGATGAGCCAATTGTTTGCATGCATATATAAAAAAAATATCAGTTAATACTCACTCAATAATACTCATATCAGAAATAAGTCTCATTATTAAAACCACAACTGAAAAATATTTCCAACAAACTCATTTCAATATTTTATTGTAAAAATACAGAGAAGTTAAAGTAATGCCGAAACTAGCAATATAGATTTAAATATAAAACTAAGATGTGGGGGTATTCCATATTTTATTCATGATCATAAATATCATAAATATATATCTGTATCTTCCAATAAATTTTTTTTAGAAATTTGAGTGACAACACGAGTAAAACCACGGTAGGATATGCATTAATTGTTAAAAAGTAGTAGAGGAATACTATCGTGCCAAGCACAAAGGTGGTAACTGCATTTGATGTAAAACTGAGAAATTGGGGTTTGAAGCTCTGATGCCTTCTAATTGTTGCTTCAATAATTAAGAACATTATGTCGTATCTACAATATGCTAAGGCAAAGATGCCACATCTACATCAGATACCCATAAAACTGCTTAAGAATTGTCACTTACTGCTAAACTGTCTAGGTAATAGGTAGAAAATGTGTAGTTACAACTATCAAAAACAAGTTTTTTAAAAATATTTCCGATGCAGCTACGACCATAATACTCTAGTATTGATCAATGAATCATTAGGAATCAAAATCGCAATTAATCCAAAAATGCCAGTAACCGCCATCGTGCTTAATATGGCAGAATATTGTCATGCCATGGGAGAATATTAGCCCTTTTAACTGTTAATAAATATGAGCATGAATAAAGTTATAAACCAGAGGAATAATTAAAAAAGAATATTTCGCTAGCAGGATTTTAAACTACTCACTACTCATAAAGCAATCGCGTATTTTTTTTTAAAAAAGTGAGTATTTTTTTTTTCAATCTCGAGAAGGAAACTAGAAAAATATAAAACAGAAGACATTGTGCAGCCAAATACACGAGAAAAACTCGAAGATCGCTAAATCAGAGATTAAAGGAATGTATACATGCATCTAATAATAAGAGAGAGAATTCCAATTTTGCATTTCATTTAAATTAAAAAAAAAATAAATCCATCAAAGACTCAGGAGTTAAATTAATCATCACGTTGAAAACAGCCTCAATTAAATATATATGAAACACTTGAAATAATAAAATCCTTCAAATCCAATTCAGATTTTTACTTAAATGATCAAATAAATATCTCCAATAGTCCAATCTTAAATTTATTCCCATCTATAACAGAAAAAACAATTACTCACCGAAATTATTGAAAAAACCCCGACCCTTAAACAGTTTACTTATAAACACCCACCTTTCTTCCATTGTTAGTTCAATGGGAGAACAAACCAATACAAACTTTTCTGTTTGATATAATCTACTTAAATCTTGGTGAGTACCAACATGTATTTGATTTTTTGCCTTAATTAAATTCATCATTCATAAATGTTTTATTATACTAATTTATATTATACTTAATTTAATCAGTGTAATAATAACAAACTGTATTTTGATCTGCTTATTTTTGAATTTTTGTGTGCTTTTAGAACTGAAGATGAATGTAACATTCGAAAATAGTTTTCAATAAAACAAAATTATAGAAGTGACAAATAATTTATCAATCCCTAATTGGATTGATTCTCCTATACCATCATGCGGATGTCAACTGATTATAATATAGTTGATATATTTGTAATTAATTTTCATACAGGGAGCTGATTGTTGTTTTTAAATTGTTTAGTTGTTGGGATTTAAAGATCTTATATGTATTCGTTTTTATAGTAGTTATATAAATATTGATGAAGAATGTATTTTAAAGCATTATTACCACCGATTTTATATTGCTTTTTTGTTCCTTATATTAACAGTGTTTATTAAAATAATTACTTATTTCATTTTTAAAAGAAAGATAATTAAAACAAATAGTATGCATATTTATATAGACGGATTTTCCCATTGTATGTATGTTGTATAATGCTTATATATATATGTATATCTTAATCTTTTATGTAACTAATTTATATTACACTTAATATAATATGTATAATAATACTAAACTGTATTTTGAATTGCTTACTTTTGAATTTTTGTGTGTTTTTAGAACTGAAGATAACAAAAAAAAATGTATAACATTCGAAAATAGTTTTGAATAAAAACAAAATTATAGAAGGGGCAAATAATCTCTTTGTCTTGTCTCATTAAAAAGATGATGAACCACTGATTTTCCAACCTTTTAAATAAATATAACTGAAATTTAAAAATCCTATTTATAAGAATTTCCCTTAATAGATTTCTGCGAACCTGAGGAAAATCTTAAAACACTCCTTAATCCTGATTCTAAGGTTTGAAGGCCCATGAATAATGCAAACGACTGAAGAATATTTGGAGGAGTCGAGTGTACATCTTCATCGTTGTGCCTCTGTTAGTTTTATTGTTCTCTTTTATTGCACCTATTCTTTAGTCCAAGGTTAGATTTTTTTTTCTCGTTTTGTCGATTCTTTTTTTTTTTAATTTTTTTTAACACAGTGCAAATTGCTAAGACCTCGGCGGTACATCCTTTGTAATCATTTTTATTTTCTCCATCACTTTCAGACCTTAGGTTCGTCTTATTGATCCATCACAATACACCATTCTTACATATGACACACTTCTTTGACGCCCCAACTCTCTCAGATGACCTTCAATACAGTATAAATATTTTCGGAAAAATATTTACTGAGGATGGGCTTGGGCTTTATGACACAACGCTGCGACCTATAGAAGCGAGATAGTAACCATAAACAAATTCCTAAGAGAAGAAGTATTCAACATCCGTACGTGTCTTTGTCATGACAACTTCATACCCATGCGAGTGCAATAGTCTATTATTATCGAGGAAAATACGAATAAAATGAAATGCAAAATATAGCTATAGCCGTATTGTTGCTAATACTGGTCCGATTTATAAGCCTCCTTATATTCTTAATTTGTTCGCCCCGTGTTCCTCTGTACACTCTTCCAGATCCCAACCTACAAACTTGTATACACCCTTTCATAGAACTGCCTCCTTCATAAGATACTTTACCTTTCGCGCTACTTCAGTTTGGAGTACCTTACCCACAACTCCATTCGCAAATTCTCATCCTTAAACTCCTTCAAGCATCAATTATTTCTCCACATTCTTAACTATCAATCTTCTGCATTTACGTAAGCTCATTTTAACTATTTATAATTTCATGTTTATTATGTCTATTGTTTATTAGTGTAAATAGGTGTACAGATATATTTAATTATGATTTAAATGTCTGCAATTATTAAAATCTCCTGTATTTAATTTTATTATTTAACTTTTCTTAACTGTTCACTGTATGCAAGCTAGACAAATAGAACAATTACTGAACTTTTCTGTTATTCTAAAGGGACAAAAAGTCTCAGAATAACATTTATTTTCATTCATTCATTTAGACGATTTTTTTTTTTAAAGAGAACTTAATTAACTTAAATTAAGAGCGTCTTAGAGGTACACAAGACCTTAAAGACCGAGAAATTGTAAGTAACTATACCAAAATATAAACTGGAATTTACCCCCACTTTTATGGCATTGTTCTGTCTAGGAAACAACACTCCATACCGGATTCCAGCTCCATTTGATCCAATATATATATATATATATATATATATATATATATATATATATATATATAAAACAGACATCTCTGTAACCCCCATAATCGTTTTCTAGAGGTTATGAAACTGATATAAAATGCACCTCTACACCTCTCCAAAGGCCTTCGATACTGTGCAATAGTCAATTATTTTCGGGGAAAATTCGACTAAATACAGTAAATGGACATTTTCTAGTCTACTTTTCATCCTGTATCCAATATTAAATCACAATGTATATTTATAAATCCATAAACAAAATTTTTTTTGTCGCCAATTCAAAATTTGGGAACTTGTACTCCAAAGAATAACAGGAATCATGTATCGAAACTTCCCGAAACTGTTGGAATATAAATTCAAGGATATGCTTCAAAGAATAAACTGTTAGCCCATCTGATTTGTTAATATATATAGCTCGATTTATACATTAACTAACTAATTAATTAATATATAATTAAATTTATCTTGAAACTGTACTGTAATAGGTGAGCTAATTGTTTCTTTTCATTTAATGTCTTTTTGGAATATATAAAATCTCAATAATTTTATTTATTATTAAACTTAAAAGCATATTAAATAAATATATAATGCGCATATAGAAGAAACTGACATTAAATAAATAAATTTCATGATATAGCCAGTAAGGAATGCGAACGGGAATGGTAGGGCTTCGCAGTGAACATTCTCTATTTCACATACCGTTATAAAGCACTGTTGTCATTTTTATTATCTTGGCTTACAAGGCTAAAGCTCTTTCATAGATAATATTTATCATAACATTATTAGTGTTGAGTATATAAATTTTATTTTAAATTACTAAATAAATAATAATATCAGAGAAACATAACTTACAGATTTGCTCAGATTGGTGTTGGTTTAGTTAAGGATAGTCGATCGAAGTCTGGAATCGATGTCAGTATTCAAGACTGCAATGCTAGTTATTAAATTGATCATTTACTCAGTTAACCCTTCGAGATTTTGGGGTTCCTAAATGTTTGGCAAAAAAAAAAAAAAAGGTCCCACCGAATCCAGTTCACCACGACCTGGTCAGGAGTGCAATCAACAGAGCCATTATAAAATTATGAATACATACACTTGATGACAGATAGTCCAGGCGTCCGTCATACGGTGAATATATTCTTTTTTTTAAACAAATTGCCATGGGACTTTCTCAACGTGATAATTAGGAGAAACATAGTAGAAACAAATTTTAAATGCTTTAGATAAAATCGGTATACAGCAACATGGTGAAAAAAATTCATAAAAGTACCGAAAAATGTTTTTTTTTTCACGTTTAACATGTGAAAAAGCGTTTTAAAATATGAAAAAAGAGTTCTAAACCATTGAAGTCGGTCGACAAATTTTCGCAAAAATATGGCAATATTATAACAGGTCTGTTAATTATCGCAGGACTAATGTGTGGATTATATTAGTGCCTATCTATAATAAAAATTGTATGGAAATATAATAATAACTTGTCCCGGAAATTGAGAAAATATAAGAACTCTCGAAATAAGATTTGAGCAAGGGCCAAAATGGTCCTAAAGCCATTTTCCAAAGTGCTATTTGTTTCCAAAGAGTTTTTCTACAACCCTATTTTCATGAAATATAAGTGTGGTTCAATTAAATACCTAAAAATCGTGTTTGAACATAGGGCTGTTTCTCGCAACAGGCACTAAGGTGAAGTAGCGGAGGAAGACTCTCTGACGTACGTACATCGAGCTCGGCGGAGGGACAGAGGGAGCCTTTCCCCGTCCTTCTTTACTTCCATTAGCGGCCGTTACGAGAAACAGCCCTACCATCAAACCGAAAAATTTGTTTATTACTATTATTCTTCTAGTCATCACGTTGTGAAAGTCCAGTGGCAATTTTTTTCAAAAATAAACTACCACGCCTAGACTATGACTCTTCACTATGAGATTATTAAAGATAGCCCGAGAGAGAAGTCACCAAAACAGGCAGAACTATTTAGTATAGGGATTCTGTCTGTTCTTTTTTTTTTTTATTTTTAACGTAAGCTGGTCTCAACCCGTGAAACAATGATACCAGAAGAAAAATAGAAAAATCCCTAATAATCGCGAGTGGATTCTTAATTACGTTCAGTTGATAAATCACATAGCACACTGATTAATCAATCAGACAATATTAAAAACAAAAAGAGATAGAGAATAATTATAACAATGATCCAGCTTAAATAGATTTATTTTAATTGCCAATAAAAGAAGATAATAGCTTATGCAATCCTAAAAGATGTCAGTGATATAAAGGATGGGGCAGAAATAACTGACAAATTTTGAATCTTGTAAAAAATAAATCTATGCTTTTAGAAAAGAAATGGATTTATTTTGCAAAAGTACACCAAAAATAGTTTAATTTCAGTGGGTTTTAAAAATTAAATCATTCGAATGTCGTCCGTATAGATTACGCATTGTCGAAGAAGATCATTAAAATATTTCATCACTTTGAGTAATTTTTACTAAAATGCCATTGATTTCTTCATGCCAGATCATTTTCTTTGAACCATCCAGAGAACGAGGTCAGTGTATAACAACCTGTTTAAACAACAACTTGTTTAAACAATAACAAACAACGAGAACAAAATAAACAACAGCAACTTGTTTAAATAACTTGTTTGAGATATCCTCAGAGAAAAGAATCACATGGAGATAAATAAAGAGACCGAGCCTAGTGAGGAGTCTAACTCACCTCTCAAAGAAATTATTCTGTGAGAGAATCTTTCCGTCAAGAGTCAAAGCGAATGAGGAGGTTTATGAGCTCTGGCTTCATCTAGTTGGAATCACACGTCCTCTGTGTCAATTTAATCTAACTTAATACGTAGGTCTCCAGCATGTGCACTTAATGTTCAGAGTTCACAGTTGCATCTACTCCTCCTCAAAAAAGTAATCCTCCTAAAAAAAGGCCGATAGCATCGAAGTCACCAACAGCCACCCACAGTGCTCTCTCAAAATGCGTCAGCTATTCCAACAGAAATAAGAATGCATAAAACGTATTACATTTGGATGATGCAAATTTCAAAGCCAACTTAAATAGCTACTTGAATGTACTTTTTGAAAACAAAACAAGTGTTTTCTAAAGACAATGGCTTGTTTTTACCGCTCTTCAAACTTGTCAGTAAGGTTGTTCCCAACCTTGTCCTCCCGTAGACAAGGCAATGAATAATCCAAAGTTCCTAAATTGATTGACGAATGAAAAAGTTTATTTTTATGTATCTCCTTTTTCCGCAATATCCTGTTTTTACTTTAATCAATTTTTCATTTCCTTGCTCTAATTTTTTCTCTGCAGTCTATTATTCCAACTACGTGAAATATCAGGTAGTTTAGTTTCCAAGGCAATTGGTATTTGCCTTGAATTAGCAAGGTAAATGGAAATAGAAGTGAAAGTACACAATGGAATCACTAACTAACAATAAACAAAATAAGGAATCGTGTGCCAATAAAATAGAACTGGATAATGAAGAGAATGAGGGTTATAGACTGGGGATTTCTTAAGCAAATAACATCTTAGTAAACTGAAACAACAGCAAAACCAAACGAAAAATAAAGCAGAAAGCAAATAATTATGTACATATTTAAATAAACGCCAACACGATCATCATTGTTAATGTACCGTTAGCAAAAAATAGAATGTATATATTCAGAAACCAAACAGATCGATGGATCAGAAATAGTGCTTTCTTACAAGTAGGTATAGTAAAGCATTGTACTAGTAACAATATTATTATATAATTTAAAAATTGTTGTTAGACATCAAAGTTCCTACATAAGAACCTTTTCAACATAGATAACTTAGATAGTTCCTCGTTTGATTAGCTAATTATTTACATATTTAATTATATTGTTACAACTTAGTTATATATTTTTAGTGAGTCATGGCGTTTAGCAACTTCTCCACCTGTGTGTTTGCATATATGTACCTTTACTTAACCTCCTCTGGCTTTAACTATCAGTGATGCGGCTGAGTCCTGCTTAAGTTGATTTTGCCCGCATATCTGGGGTAGTAACTTCGGTGGTTTCAAGGCTGAACGTATGTGATTTATGAGTTTATATTCTTTGTACTTAATTATTAATATTTTATTCTTATCAGCTAGATTTATTTTTGTTCTTTCGTATTGTATATTATCTGGCCTGGATGCAACTCAGCCAGCACTATTACTCAAAGCCCACAAGTGTCAGACAACAATATTCTCTAATAAAATGTTATAAAAAAAAAAAGTAGTGAGATCACAAAATGTTAATAAGTAATGAATTACTTAACACTTTATCGTCAAACATTATAAAGGGTAATAAAAGTGGATTGGTTCAAACAGCGTTTTGATATATATATATATATATATATATATATATATATATATATATATATATATATATATATATATATATATATACACATATACACATATATATTCAGGAATTGCAGAGGGTAGTGAGGGTATTCTATGACTACCAGAAGGTAGTCATATATAAATATATGAGTATCCGTAAATGGGTAGTGAAATTTCAAGACGTCACAATATTTTTGCGATCATCCAAACATTTTGTAAAATGAACAACAGACGTTTAAAAATCCTAATACTCAAATATATAATAATTGAACTTTGGGACACCAAGATAGAGATAATTGGCATGGTGAAAATCCTATAAAATGCATTAATATTGTGGATATAAAGAAATTAGGATAATAAGGCTATAAAATAGGATAATAAGAAGTTATCCTATATTTTTGTCCGCTGGCTATCGCTTGGTCATTTTCGCCAAATATTATCAATTTTTTTTAGTTCTTACTCCTATATTATATTGATATTTTGTTCATGATGGCAAAATAACTTGATAACAACCGAGTATTTTATCGTAAATACAACTGATTGACTATCACCCATTAAAATGACACTTATAGCTAATTCCTTTTTATGGTGAGATAGGTTCGTGCGGAAGACTAATATTTTTCCTTTTGCAGCGCATTTCCGCTACGTCCGTTTTCCTAACAGATCGCCGTCCTTAAAAGGCGGGACACACCCCTGCCTATAGTTGAGAACCCACCGGCCTGATAGCTCCCACATCCCACATCCCGAAGAGCTGACCCCCCGAGATGAGGTGAACTTGTCATAAGAGAGTGTACCGAAGAGGTCATAGAGTACCTTCGTGACCCAGAGCGCGGGCCTTATAAGGGCTGCTGTCCAAGGCGAGCCGTGACCCCGGTCATGGTCACAAATCTCATGTTGTGCAACCGGCGCTTAAGGCTCAGGGCATATGGTCTTGAATTAAAAGGTTAATGATGATGATCTGTGTTTAGTGGAGGAGTTAGTTACGTAAGTTGGTAATATTAGCATTATGTCCATCATCAATTTTTTTTCACATCAGCTACAGTGTTATATACGCTGTATAATAGTCTCAACATTCTCAGAGAGAGAGACAAGGCAAACCGTATCGGGTAACATACGATTGCCCGTCAAATATTGGAGAGGACTCTAATTCCGATCTGATTGATGCGTATGAAAAAAAAATCAGGAGGAGTGATAATACAACGCTCTAATAAACAAGATCCAAGTGAAAACAAAATTATTTATAAAATATATTTATGAATTTTAATTAAATTATAAAATCTAAAGGAGCATTGTCATAACCACTGTTGCAAACGGAATTTACACTTCGGAAAATGTGTGTCAAGCGCACATTATATTAAAATAATATTTAAATAGGTAATTTAAGTTCTCATGATAAACTATGAGAAGGAAGTGGTAATTTTAAAGAAATAAAACTTTGTTTTTTTGTTTTTTAAAATCATCATAGCGACATATCGATGGTCAACTTTACAGATATTGCAAACACCAATATTGTCATTACAGCACTTGTTTTTTATTTGAATGATAATAAAAGTTGCCTCACTCAATGGCAATAGATATTAGAGTTATAAGATTCCATTCATACCATATATACAAGATAAAGGAAAAGAAAAGAAAAAAAAACCAAAACCATAAGGAAATAAAATAAAAATAATAAATAACATATAAAAAGAGAAAAAAAATGAACATTACAACAGAAAAAGAATGGACAGACAACTTAAATAATAGCAAAATAACTAAACAACCAAGAAGTAATAATAAAAATAAAAGAAATCTTAAACACATTCATACATATTTACAATATTTACAATCTGCGCAGGGAACTCCGAACCAAGCTCTTCCCCTCCCCCACATGTGAATGCAAAGCCGGGCTCCAGGAGATCGCAGCGCATCTCACCCAGTCGCGTCACTGGTATTGAAGAGCAGTAGAGACTGAATGAGGGCACTAGATATTACAGCACTAAGAAATAGAAAATGTCTAGCCTACCATTGCATATCCGTCTGGAAACAGTGTCACAATCGCACCAAAATAGTCAAATAAATAAGAAAGCAAAGAGAATTACAGGATCCAAAAAAATCTAAAATAATTTTCAATCCAAACTATAAAATTTGCGCTTACAACATCTCTGAGGTTTACCATAGATAAGTTTTAGTCTTTTTCAGTGCTGAATTGAATCAAATTATTAGTAATGAAGTAGATAAATGTATCGTTAACGATTTCTCGTGCCTTTATATCTCTTCTCCTGAAGGAGGTGGATCTGAAATAGAAATTAATGAAAAAAAATAAAGAACAAAAAGGATATATAAAGAGGAAAAGGAAAAACAAAAAAAAAAATCTAAAACACTGATACTCTCTTGTTTAAGAATATTAAAATCCGAAAACATTAATTTTTTTAGTATAATAAATAAATAAAGTGTAAAAATCTAACTAAATATATCTGCTGATTTATCATGAAAGTTGCGTGGTGGATAGTGACCAGCGAGTCATGGAGAATACTTCTGACCAATATTAAAGTCCCATCAAGCATCTTCTTCTGGTTGGTGTAGTTCCACGAGTTCAGAACAAGAGGAATCTCACTGTAGAATATTCTATCACTTCATGCATCGCAGAAAGGAAAAGGAAACATTTTTTCGAGTTCATTCTCCTTGTCTACAAGAACTTCAGAGTAGCGAATAGGATCAGAGCTGTATCTCCTGTTTTACGAAGTGTGACAACAACACTGCATTGTGTGGAGCCCTCAAAGCCTACGCTATAAATCTCGCGAAATAACGCAGGTACTTTCCTACCACCAGGAGAATTATTAACTCATTCTTGAATGCTAAATTGTGAACGCATCACACAACTTTCATTGAACACCATATAATAATTATCCATTTTTTAAAAATCATTTTAAAGAATTCACATAAACATTTTTCCATATTTTCTCTCTAAAGTACAACAAAATATTTATCTTAACTATTCGGACAATTCTGCGCAGTATATATTTTTGTTTCATCAAATTTCAATTTTTTTTTCAATTATCTACTTATTTACAATAGAAACATTTAGTATCCATTAAATAATATAAAAGCAGAAATCATCTGCAAAAATCACGGAAGTTTATGCGTTTTTCGTTACTGCTCATTATATTCAACGGTTTTATATGTCAGATAATAATTTTTCTAAAATCATTAGCTTTCCAACGTTATATTATACATCTTTCTTTCTCACCCACAGTAACCCTGTGGGAGAGCCGTTTATTGATTTAGCATACATGCTCTTAGAGCATATGACCTTGTAAGATAGTATTGATATTTTTACATGATAGTAACATAATTAATATTAAAATATTGATATTTATCGTAAAACATTAATTAATTATAAAAATTAAACATAAAATACAATTTTTTAATGCAATTAATAGTTAATAATTAATAAATAATTTTAATAATACAATTAATGGTATGTATATATTTTATAAATGTATATATATATATATATATACATATATATATATATATATATATACATATATATATATATATATATATATATATATATATATATATATATATATATATATATATATTTATATATATATATATATATATTATAATAATAATAATAATAATCGAGAGGTATATACCAGGGAGATTGCCTCAGCCCCCTTTGGTTTTGTCTTGCGATGGCTCCTTTATCGATTTTATTAAATCGAGAAGGAAACGGATACAAAATAAAATTTAATGAATCAACTGCAGTAATCAGCCATAGCTTTTACATGGACGATTTGAAGCTTTATGCAAAGAATAAATCTCAGTTACAGTCTATGATAAAAACAGTAATCCAGTTTAGTGATTCAATACAGATGTCGCTTGGTATTGAGAAATGCGCTGTTCTTCATGTGATAGAAGGAAAACCTGTTATTTCTGAAAGTATGTTTGATGATGAACTGCGGATTAAGCATCTTCAAAAAGAAGAAATGTACAAGTATCTTGGGATAGAATAACATGTTAAAATTGCGAGGAAGGATGTAAAGAATAGCCTCATGGAATCATTAAAGAAGAGATTGAAGATTATCATTGCAACATATCTATCCTCAGGATCGAAAATAAAAGCTATAAATACGTGGGTTATACCAGCCATATCATACAGCTTCGGAGTCCTAAAATGGTTTACAACATCTCTCCAAGAATTAGATAGACTAATACGAACGAGTATGACTGGGTCCAGAATGCATCATCCGACTGCATCCATCGCAAGGCTTTATCTGCCTAGAAAGGAACGTGGGAGGGGTCTCACAAACATTGAAGAGGCGTGCCGAAAGCAAGAAATGGCCCTAGGACAGTACTTCAAACAAAGCGAGGTGCCATTGCATAAAATAATATGCAGTCTTGACCGGGGGCACACTGCCTTGCAATTAGTATCTCAAGAAGTTGCGTCCAACATTATTACCAACAGCGAACGACTGGAAGAATGGAAATCGAAAGCATTACATGGGAGATTTTATCACCAGCTTCAGCAAACTGAAATAGATAAAACTCTGTCTACTAGCTGGCTAGTTAGAGGAAGTCTGTTCCCCGAAACAGAAGGATTTCTTATAGCAATCCAGGATCAGGTCATAGCAACTAGGTCTTACTGGCGACACGTCTTGAAACAACAGAACGTATCAGACAAGTGTAGGCTCTGTGCCAGCACATACGAGTCTATTCAGCACATAACTGGAGGATGCGGTGCGCTGGCTGGCACAGAATACCTCAAGAGGCATGATGATGTTGCCAAAATCTATCACCAGGCGATAGGACTAAAAAGAAAATTATTAAATGACTTGATGCCATATTATAAGTACAATCCTAAAGAAATCGTCCAGTGGGTAGGGATAAGATTGTATTGGAATCAGTCGTTTATAACAGACCATTCCGTGACCCACAACAGACCTGATATCGTGCTGATTGATGGTAATATGAAGACAGCAGAGATAATAGATATTGCTGTGCCGAATGATGGAAACACTAATTCAGTATGTGCAGAAAAAATTCGAAAATATCAAGCTCTAGCAGCTGAACTAAAAGATCTGTACAGACTGGATAAAGTGATTGTGAGGGCTACTGTGATCTCCAGCAATGGTCTGATACCAGTGTCCACTTTGGAAGCGACTGAACGGCTGGGCCTCTCGACGGCTGTTATAAATGAACCCCAGAAAGCTGTGCTGTTGAATACCTCAAGGATTGTTAGGAGTTTTCTAAACATACAATAAAAACGACTAAACAAACAGTGACCTGAGTGGTTGGAGTTGATGCTCCCCCTCTACAGGAAAAAGACCTTTTTCGAAAGTGTCGAAAATTACATAAAAATAAACTATTTATTTATTTTGGGACATGTCCCTTTAGAATAACAATTACAGGCAATGATAGATGGGCTTCAGAGCCTTAGAGTAGATGATATAGCGTTAACAGATAATTAAAAAAGTCAATAAATAAATACAAATGAAAATTATAACAAGTCATAATGCAATAACTTCTAGGATATGAAATAGGTATTAATACTCTAATTGATTACGTCTTAAAACAAAAACCACACGTAATTCCTTATGTTAATAAGATATGACAAAATTATAAATGAAGGAACATATTTACAAATGTTGATTGAAATAAGAGAAAAACTATTTACAATGTTTTTCTGGACTGGATGGAAAATAAGTGATTGAATAAACGGGATTTGAAGGTGATAAGAATATTGGAGCGACGAATGGAAGGAGGAATGGAATTCCATAAGGATGAGGATCGGACAAGAAAAGATCTGTCGAAAGCTGCGGATCGGTGGGCCGCTGTATATAAATCTGAAGGCCGAGAACGGGTATGACGAGAATTAACAGAGGATTTGAATTGAAGGAGATCGAAAATATAGGATGGACGGCGAGATTGGATAACTTGGTAGAGGAAAGATGCAAGGATATACATACGACGGTAGGTCACTTCAACTCTTGGTAATATCGGGAGACAGAGGCGTCCCTCGGGATCCCGAAGATGAATCGTACAAAGCAATTTATCAAACGTTTTATTTTTTCCTCGAGGTCCCCAAAGACCAATTTATATATATATATATATATATATATATATATATATATATATATATATATATAATTATACATCTATAACCGTAAATTTGTTTCAACCTCGAAAAATATTTCGCCTATTTTCTTCTTTAGTAAATAATCAAATTCTTTCATAGCTTATATTTATCATTTTTTTTTATTACTACTAACAATGAGGGATGCTTGATTATTTCAAATCAACATAATTAAGTGTACTTTAGAGAAAGCCATTTAGAAAATTCGGCAATTGAGCCCTGCCAGATATATTTCAATCAGGATAAGACCTAGATGATATAAAAGATCATTTATTTGTTATTTGTGCAAAATGGTTAGACCCGTTTTAGAGAAAATTTTAAAAATCGATATAAAGTGGAACTTAAGGTGAGTCTAATTTAGCAGAAAAGTTCCTATAACATTCCAGACATATTGTAGCATAACAGGCATTTACCATATATACGTAAATTCAGTTTCCCACACACACAGACGATTTTGGTAGACGTGGTTATTTTGAGTCGGGGGGACCATAAACCATGTTTTTCCGTTCAAAATTTACCAGATCAGTTTATTCTCATGGTCAGTTTATGGTTGATAGAATATCATGGTTTTTGGATAACCCGGTCAGAAGAACAATTATTAGTTCAACGGTACAAATCCAGCTACTTCAAGAGATTTCTCGACTACCGGGGCGACATCCTCCCGTAATCAGTCATATTGTCTCGTGGGAACAGGGAATTATGGGAATAGAACTAGCCATGGAATTGTGGGAAGTCCCAACTGTTAGTTCGTTCTGTTAGTATCTATAACGGGATTGTGGAAAGTCAGTGGTTAGCTGAATCTCTTCACATTTGACAATAAATCTACCAAAATAGTTTTGGTGAATTGAATAAAATACCTGATGTGGACACCGCATGACTTCCTTGTACTTCTATTAAACTATAAACAAACACACACACATGTTAACACGCTAAAATGATAACTACAAACCTTGAATGGTGGTTATCTATAAAAATCTCGATTTGTGATTTTTAGCACGATTCGTATTCCCCTTCTAAGAAGGCGGGATGTAAAAAAACAAAACAGTTTCAGGTGAAGTACCACTTTCGGTTATCCAATTTTAATCAAAATCTGATATATTATGTAAATTGATACAAAATTCTCAAATACTAAATTTGAGATGTTTGCATTATATTTCAATATAATTTTTGATGAATTATTTTTTTACCTTCAAGTAAAGTGCCACTTTCGGCAAGATAATATTAATCAAAATCTAGTGTATTATTTATATTGATATAAAAGTTTTATGAGCCAAATTTGAGATGTTTTGTATTATATTTTAATATAATTTTTGATGAAAATATATTATGATCTTCAAGTAAAATACCACTTCCGGTTTGCTAATTTTAACGAAAATCTAGTATGTTATTTACATTAATATATAAGTCTTATATACCGTATTTTAAATATTTTGTATTAAAGTTGAATATAATTGTTTATGAAAATATATTATGACCTTCAACTAAGTACCACTTCCGGTGATCATGTAGTGACCACAAGAGAAGTTCACAACTAGAAGCTACAACGACCCTAAATATAAAATTTTAATTTTTTACGGCTAACCTGCGAATTACGAACGAACGTACAAACGTACGTATAGACGTCACGAAACTGGTCGAAATGGATTCAGTCAAAATAGATATTTCGGTTGAAATCTGAAAACCAAATTTTCACGATTACAATGCCTCCATTACTGAGTACAAGAAAGTAAAAACATAAAATTCAAAGCATTAGTCTATGCTCTCGATTCTTTGAGATACCCTCTGATTATTCATAATAGTTTATTTTTAAGGAGACTTATATATATACTTAAATATATATTTATATCTGTAAATCTATATACGTTTTTATAAATTTGCATATATCAATAGTTTTTTTTCTTTTTAGTTTTTTCAAAGTAATCCTGTGAGAGAGACTTATTGATTAAAAATGTATACTCCATGCTATTAGAGCATATGGCCTTGTAAGAACTTATTGATATTAATACAATGATAATGATATAATTGATATTATTTAACAATATATATATATATATATATATATATATATATATATATATATATATATATATATATATATATATATATATAACATAATATTTACTATACTAACTATAAGACGAGTTGTAACTTTTTTGAAGTCGGTTTGAAAATTGAACACAATACCACAGAAAAATAAAAAAAGTAAGATTACATAATTATTTTGCTTATTCAAATATAATTATGTAAATAAAATACATAATTAGATTTAGATAAAATAAAATATGAAATATTTTTATTAGTTATAGCAATTAATTATAGCAATTATATACCTCTGATGTGTACTACATATACTCGTATATATACAGAAAATAATTTAAAATAAATAAACTGGAAGATGGAAAAGTAGACATGTCCATTACCACACCTCTTTTAACAACTTCCTCCCGAACACGAAGAACTCTAAATATATTATCTAGGCTATAATCTTCGTCAAAACGTTACGTGATGGTTATAGTGCATTGCTTCATCAGCCAGTGGCTTTTGATCCATCCTTTCATATGGATATTAAAATAGAAAATTAATCCTTAATTGTACAATTTGTTTTATAAACAAATTCAAACATAAATAAAATATAGAAGAATGCTTGAAACAAAGTGGAACAAGCTACATAGATACCAAAAAAAAAAAAAAAAGAAAAGATATATATTAAAATTATCAAGCAGTGATCACCATTTCATTATATTATGATTTTTTTTTTTGTTCTGCGAACATATATTTTTTTAAATTTAAATCAATAACGGAAGACATAAATAAATGAATAAATCTGCTTTAATCTCTTTTTTCCAAACCTTCGAAACTGAAACTAATACAGAAACTAAGTATCTGCATATACTTGCTTAAACCAAAATAGACATGCGCCTCATAGATACACAGTACCTCCAAAAATTGCTCTTTGACAATAATTTAAATGTTTTCAACCTATAATATTGAGACTAATAACAAAATATCCCTGGTACATAAATTTTAAAAAATAAAACTACAAGTCGCCTTATATCAACCAATAAATACATACATAGACTCGGAGATGATTAAAAAGAATCCGAATAAGAGAATTCCTTCAGTTAAGGTAACTGAATCATGCACGAGAAGATGTTTGGCTAGGTACAGTCCTACCATAGTGAGGTTTTTAACATTTTTCAAGTATGGACTAGTATATCTACATCATTATTGTAACTCAAAAAATCAGATCAATCTGATAATTAGACCATTTTCTTGCTTACCCTACACGTGTGCCTACTATACTTACCTATAATATTGTAGTAAATGTTTATAAATTTATAAAATCGACAAATCTTTTAGATGATTTTTTTTAAATGAAAAATAACAAAAAATTGTTTAATTTTAGGCCAGGAATATTCCGGTCTGGAGTGGGAAAACACCTAAATACACTGGAATTTCTCCAAACGGACACTTCTAGCAAACGGGTATCTCTCATAAGCGGACAGTTTTATTTCTACAGGCGTGATATAATTTACTTTGCATTGTATTCAACTTCTATTAACAGGACCTCCTAATAAACGGATCCGGCCACAGATTTAATAATTTTTATCTCGAAAAATTCTATCTTGAACGGTCAGTAGGACAAAAAAAGACATAATTTCTTTATAAGGCAGACGGATATAGCTAATACGGTTTGTAATTTCTTAGAATTTTATTTCGGCAGAGTTGGTGTTCACTTTTTTGTTTTCATACAAATCATTACTGTTTCAAAGAACTTTTTTCTGGGTTTTTTCGGTTATATTTGAACTTAACAATCAAATTATAAATGTCATTGTAGAGAAAATAATTCATAAATAAAAAGAAAAGAAACCTTGAGATTTAAAAATCAAACAAATAATTACACGAACAATGAAACGAATTGTACAAAAAAGGTACGTTGTGAAAATTGATGCATTACATTATAATTCTATGGTTAGCCAGCGTCCGACTGGGTTGTGAGCAGGAATTGGAAAAGGAGGGTTTTAAAAGTGGCTAAGGAAGGCGTATGTTGGATTTTAAGAGAGAGAGAATTCCAGAAAGTAATGGAACGGGTAATAAAGGAATGGTGGAACGATGCAGATCTATAGAAAGGTGTATAAAGGTACATCTGTGTATATATATATATATATATATATATATATATATATATATATATGAAAAGAAACATATGTATATATATATATATATATATATATATATATATATATATATATATATATATATATATATATATACATAACGAATATATACACACATGTAAGTACATACGAGATATTTATTGTACAATAAATATGTACAATTTATTTACAAATATAATTTATAAAAAAAAAATTAAATCATTATAAACTCTGTTTGCGTTGTTTGCTGCATTTTCAAGTTCAAGTTCATTTTTATTTTTTTATGCTGTTTTCGATTTTAGTCATATGCATATTTTAAAATTTTTTTTTTCATAAGCGGACACTTCTAGTAACCGAACAAATTATCATTTCCCAATGATGTCCGTTTTAGAGAAGTTCCACTGTAACATATAAATATTCAATCGTGTTTTCGAGTCAATAATACACTTGAAAAATTGAACTCTATTAATAAGATTAAATAAAAATATGAAATTGAATTTCTAAAGACAACTTCCTCAGAACGAACGTGAATATTTTTCAAGGCAGTATTTAAATGACAAGGCCGTCGGGGTAATATAAGCACCCGCGCGCCTGCTCATTAACATCTTCTGTTGGCTTGGTAAATATTCATCGCGGTAGCTCCAGCCAATGGTGAGTGTGATTATAAATAGGCAGTGAACTATTATCCAATCCGCAATTGTGTACTGTTAGCAGTTTTAGTAGTTAGTAATTTAGTAAAATATAACTTTTCCTCTAACAGGGCCCAGCAGTGAGTGACGAAATACCGGGGGGCACGTTGTTGAGAACGTGACGGCAGAACATGGTCGAGGGTGGGAAGGCGATCCACAAGAGTCCAGGCGTGAGCATCATCCTTGGTCTCCCGGCTATAGTTAAGGTCCGAGAGCTAGTTGGAACAATATTGGGCTGTAGGTGGAAAGTGAACTCAAGTCAGTATTTTCAAAACGTGGAGAAAAGATAAGTGGTTATGCATTTCGCTTGTAGGTATCTTCAAAACAGAATCTAACAAGCCTTCGTGAATCCATAAGAAGACTAGAACTACAATGATTAGAAAAGGACTGAAACGTCTCATTTTTACTTCCTTGTAATCGAGAAAATTATTCGGTTTTCATATTGCAACGGAAATATCCATTTTGACTAGTTTCGTCATGGCGTCTGTACGTACATTCGTTCGTAATTCGCATAACTCAGAAACGGTTAGCCGTAGAAAGTTAAAATCTTGTATTTCTCCATTTTTGGTTACAACTTGATCACCGGAAGTGGTGATTTACTTGAAGATCAAATTAGATTTTCATGAAAAATCGTATTAAAATATAATACAAAACTTTTCAAATTTGATATTTGTAATTTATATATTCATTTAAATAACAGACTAGATTTTTGTATAAATGTCAAAACGTATGCGGTACTTTACTTGAAGGTCATAGTAAACTTTCATAAAAAAGTATATTAAAATATAATGTGAAACATCTCAAATTTGGCAAATAATACTTTTATATCAATATATATAATATGATAGATTTTTGTTCAAATTGGTGAGCCGAAAGGGGTACTTTATTCGAAGGTCATAATAAACTTGCATCTAAAGTTATATTAACATTTAATTCAGAGATCATATGGTTCGGTGATAAACGTTACAAATGCGATTTTTTTTTCAATCTAATTAAACAATTTTATTATTTGTTTTAAGTGTTAAAATTGAGTGTATACTTATTATTTTAATATTTATTTATTTTTCAACCTACCTTGCCTCTCGGCAATACGGGTTTCGGAAGCACTACCGATGAGTTCTTTTAATCCTTCTTGACTTTTCTTTCTTAATGCGTGTTCATTATTCTTAATTCAATCTATTAAAATATGTTAGTCCCATCATTTCCTTCCAATCGTATACAAAGGAAATATAGCATGGATAATTTTCCTGACCAACTAATTGAGGAAAATCACTCTCTATGATGACATAGAGACCGGTTTTCCTCTGTAGTCTTGTGCAATACTTGTTTTCCTCCCCATTTGTAAACTGAACTAGTCAGCAGGAGGAGAATAAGATATAAGTTAAGCGGGTTTTTCCGCTTAAAACCTCGAACCCATTGATTCCAATCCTTTATCTAGGACAATAATGTCACGGAACACGAAGAAATCTCTTGGGAACTTGTTACTTGTTGATGTAAGTTTATTATGACCTTCAAGTGAAGTACCTCTCCGGCTTACCAATTTTAACCAAAATCTAGTTTAGAATTTATATTGATATAAAAGATATATTTATCAAATTTGAGTTGTTTTACATTATATTTTAATATAATTTTTGATGAATGTTTATTATAACCTTCAAGTAAAATATCCCTTCCAGCTCACCAATTTAGACCAAAATCTAGTATGTTATTTAAAACAATATGTAAATCATAAACACAAAATTTGAAAAGTTTTGCATTATATTTTAATATAATTTTTGATAAAAATCATGATGACCTTCAAGTAAAGTACCACTTCCGGTGATCACGAAGAAAGTGACCAAAAAGATAGTTTCATAATAAAATTTTACAGCAATCCCAAATAGAAATTTTAAACTTTCTGCGGCAAAACGTTTTTGAGTTATGCGAACGTGCGTTCAGCCGTCACGATGAAACTAGGCAAAATAGACTCAGAGATGGTCAAAATGGATACATCCGTTGAAATCTGAAAACCGAAAATTTTCGCGATATGTTGGAGCTATCGGAAGCAGTTATCAATATAGTTCGAGTATGAGGATTTCATATAAGACACTATGGAACAATGCCATCTTTTTTTACAGACGTCTGGGAGGATCAATATTAGGAATTGGTTGGGAGACAAAGTTAAAAACTAGTGGGCTTGAGTGGATGGAAAGAGATAGCTACTTTGAGTTAAATCTATATCTGAATCTTGTTTATTAGCGTATTCAGGTTTATAAATAGTAATTTGTAGCCATAAGAACAAAAGGTACTAAATCTATTCTTATCAGAGGGAATTTTTTTCCGAGCACCCATTAACATATATTTAAGTAAAATAAAGATTAATGGGAGTTTCTTCTAAGTCAGGTAGACGGTACACTGATGTCGCTGAATCGGATAAAACTCAGTTGCATGCTTCAAGATACTTACGGGGCATAACTACCTTCAGCAATATATGCATTGAATTGGAATCGCGGAAAGCCCGATATCTTCTTTATTTCATGAAGAGGAGATGACAATTCACCATCTTGACGTGTGTCCTGACTCGTTGATACGAAGAATAACTTCTCGAGAAAATCGAATTAATAGTGGACAGCAGGAAAATATATGACATCATTAATAAATCAACAATTTTAACAAACAACGAATATCATTATGGGAGGTAGAGGCGGGAGGCAGCTCGGAGTGAAGTCCTGGCTGACTTGGTTTAGTTTTTTAGCTTTTTTTTACACAGCATTACATATATTATATAATAATTATGTAATATCTTTACATAATCTTTTTGTTGTATTCAATATAAAGGACGAGATTGGGTCTCAGTGGTGAATTTAATATTTGAAGGGAGCTAGAGAATTTAAAATTTAACGTGGGGCCCTTGGTTTCTCTCCACGGCCCTGATTATGCGTTAAATGAAATGTTTACCGCAGCAGATGCGACATCCTCAGGAATCAAGGCATTTGTCACAGGAACGTCGAATGTGTCCTGAGATCACGATAATTAAAAATGTATTATGACATCATGAAATTAAAACACGATCAAAATTAGAGGTAACTAATCTGCTCTAGAAATCTTAATAACACGTCAATCTTCGTCCGTTTTTCATCAATTTTCTTGTAAGACCCGTAATTATATAATTTCATCTCGCTCCCTAAAAACAAGAAATTTCCCAAAATTTACAAAAATCGATATTTTCCAAAATATCTACTAAAGTGTGTGCATGCTTCAAGGACTTGCTGAGGAAGCATAGTGGCACTACATGAAAAAACCCCGGCAAAAATCAGGAATTTTTTTCTTACAAAAATCTGAGCTCAAAATAATCCATAATTTTGAAATCACCCATACCCTGGTTATTTGACTGGTAAGAAGATAATTTCAGTTTGATATATATATATTTTTTTTTTCATGCTCGTAATAATAATGTTAGATTTCATAAAATTTTAGTTTTAATTTTTACAAAAGAATAAAATTGAAACCAGCTTACAATGTAATTTGGGACTACATCCAGGGGATTAGCAACCCTCAAGTAAATAACTCATTTTTTTATAAAGTAACCAACTCTTATATGTATTAATTATATCGTTTAATACAATTTATTGTACTATTTTGGACAGGCGTTGCCGTGTAAAAGTGGCGCGTTCCTTCTGATTCTTATAAGACAACCTATTAAGACCATAAATCACAATATTCAAAATCTAATTATATAAATGACATATGAGTCACGGATTTAATAAAATATTCAATTTTCGGAACGGTTAATTATTTCTCTACTAACGCTTTTGTAACGGGATTTTAAAGATTGGCAGATCGGCGGGAATTACCTAACAACACGCCTTCGCTTCTATTCCAACTCGAGGCTGTCTTGTCCGATTTGAATTAGCTCCACATCTCTCACATCCTAATTTTGTTATTTAATATTTCACAAAGGGGTTACTCATGGAGCGAAAGCAATTCGAAAAGAAGAAAATGATAAGGTGTCAGTTGACGCGAATAAGCAAATTGAAAGGATCTATAAACTACTTGGACGTAGGGAACACCGCAATTTTATCGTGGATAATTAAAATATAATTAATGTAATAAAAAAAAACGGATAGAAATACATCCTTCAATTAGTACTTTCAAATATTTAAATTAGCGATCATTTTAAAATATGAAAGCACCTCTAAAGTTTTTTTTTTTATTTGACAACATCCTGTAGCTATTAAGGTTTGAAACTATTATAGATGATTTGTAACAGTTGCTTGCGCGTTCCAGTAGCTAGTTTTATTTTTTTCAGTGACTGATACTTTTACCTGATAAAAATCGACAAGTTGTAATAGGCATTTATATTGATGTTTAACATATTTATGAACATTAAATTAATATTGGTTCTTATCTAATTCATGTTTTTTAATTTTTTTTTTATTTAACAGATTAAATATTAATATATTTTAAAAGATTTCGGTACACTGAGACGGAAATAGAGCATTGTTATTGAATATAAATTATTTTTGCTCTTGGAGGCTAAAATAAGATTTACAAAAATACATGACACCGATAGAATGTAAATTCATAAATATAAATATTAAAGGTATTTTTAAACTGACAACTATTAGGTAAACAATGAATAAATATCTGATGTGGACAACACATGACTTCCTTGCACGCCTATTAAACTATAAATCTCTGACTCAAAAAATGATCCTGAATTTGGTTACTAGTTTCCGAAGATCGCAGTATCTCAAAAACAACACTCGGCGTCGCGACATCCATCTATTGACACACACACACACACACACACACAAATAAAGAGAAAAACCAGTATTTTACACTCAATTGTAACACTTAAAACAAGTGATAAAAATGTTTAATTGGATTGGAAACCAAATTGCGTTTATAATCTTTTTAACCGAAACATATGATTTCCAATTTTAGCCAAAATATAGTAAATACATTCATACCGATATTAAAGTTCTATTTACCAAATTTGAGATTTTTACATTATATTTTAATATAATTTTTGATGAAAGGCTAATATGACCTTCAAAGAAAGTACCGCTTCTGGTTTTCCAATTTAGACCAAAATCTAGTATATTATTTAAATCAATATATAAATTATACATACTAAAATTGAGAAGTTTTACATAGTATTTTAATATTCTTATATTTTCAAGTAAATTACCACTTTCGGTGATGATGCAGTGACCAAAAAGGGAGGTTCACAACTAGTTTTTACAACAATCCTAAATACAAAATTTTAACTTTCTACTGCTAACCGTTTTTGAGTTATGCAAGATATGAATGTACGTACGTACGTACAGACGCCACGATGAAACTAGTGAAAATGGATTCAGGGATGGTCAAAATGGATATTTCCGTTGGAATCTGAAAACCGAAAATTTTAGCGATTACAATACTTTATCTTTACCTTTACTTCGTACAAGGAAGTAATAAAAAAGGAAAATTATTAAAAGAAACTGTAAGTTGTTTAATTAGCCTTTCAAGTTCTCAGGCAACTCCTCATTATATTAACTTATATTTATTAATTACTTTCGAAAATGAATGAGGTTAATATATAAAAGACTAGTATTTCAAGTTTATTTCATTGAATATTCTCACAACTCAGGTTTCTTGAATGAAACAACTTCACTCGATAAGACTATAATAATTTCAACTATTTTAAAATTGATGGTCTCGACGCATGTAATTAGTAATAAATTTACATCACTAGTCATAACACAGCAGAAAAACAGATGAATATTTTTTTTTTTGTACAATGCCACATAAACTATATTTTCTATTTATTCTTATTTGTTTGTTATTTAATATTTTTTTTTTCATCATAAATTTAGTATTTCCTAATGCAGATGGGCAAAACTGTTATTTTAAAATGAAGTTAAAAGTAACTCAGCTAATTATGAATAACAATTATTTTGAAATGATGAATATTTGCTATTTCTCATGTTACGGATTTATTATTATTATTATTAATAGAAGACTCCTCAAGAGGAATTAATTTGTAAGATTAAAATACCAGCCTTTGGAATTTTTTAAAAATTAGGTATTGATTAAAAAAACTATTTAAAGGCTAATAAAACTTGGATATAATTTCATGTTCACTTCTTGTATTTTTTAAATATGTTGTTTTTAAAAATATTTATCTGCCATTAAATCGTTTAATTTATTTTTGTATTTTATTTTTCTTGTATGTATGCTTTAAATGATCATATTATACTGTACTGCAAATAAAAAAATAATTAAAAAAAATTAAATATTTTGTTTATGACTATAAACAAAACAGTAGCCATAACGAAAATAGTAAGCCACCCTGTCCCTAGAGCTGTACATTTAAGTATCAGCTTAAGCAGCTACATTTAACAGCTTAATAATAACAAGACATTTTTACTTCAAAGGTAGATCTGATATTTTTATAACTATTCATTTTCAGTTGAGTTCAGGCAAGAATGATAAAGGCTACGCCACGTAAAATTTCGGGTCCTAAACACGCATTTAAAATTTAAATTCTTGTAAATCATTGCTATATTTCTTCAAGTAATGCCATATTATTTTCGAACTAACAAAATAATAATGAACATTAGCGGTTGCTAAGATTTATATAAAAACGAAATTTGTTTCAGATACTTTTCGAGCTTTACTATATATTTTTTTTTTTTTTTAATTTGTAGACAATACACAGCAAAGATGATGTTTGCCAACGTATAGTAATAATTATAAATTTTTTAAGTTTTTAAGACAGAAAAGTTAATGATGTATATATATATATATATATATATATATATATATATATATATATATATATATATATATATACATCATTATATTATATTATACATTATATTATATATTATAACATTATATATATTATATCATTATATTATACATATATATATATATATATATATATATATATATATATATATATATATATATATATATATATATATATATATATATATATATATATACACCAAGCAAGTGATATTTTATTCTTTACATCCTTATTTACATAATTTTAAAAAATTAAAAAATATTTCTTCATTCAATTAATAGGTCATCATGATTGTACCATCATATAGGTGAATGAAAAGTCCAATCAGGCTCAAGGATATCTTGTATTATCCAAGACTAATGCAGTCCTGAATAAGGAAGGATTTACCTGAGGACGAGGAAACTGCTGTCCTATTATAAAGATAAGATGTTTCAAAACACAAGTTGCACCACGAAACGAATCTATTGGGTATCTATAATCCGAAGCTTCAATAAGATTTTATTGGATTTATCTTATTAGTTTTGATCCCAAAGTCTTTCATAACTGCTAGCTGAGGGTTACTGAAGTCTTAAAGATTATTCAATAGAAGATAATGAATGTTCCGTTAATAAGACATGACGAAATGTTTTAACAAGCAGCTATCATGAAGGTTTATCTCCGAGGCACAATTAACTATGTTATTTAGTTTTTATTGTCCTCTCGCAAAGTGATCGATCATCAATGATACAAATATAGGAATAGTCAATAAAAAAGAAACAAATTAAAAACACCTTCCTTAAAGAACAATTTTGAATGAACTGGTACTCTCGACATATAACAACAGGATTTTAAATAGTTGACATCCGCATGATGGTATAGAAGGATCAATCTAATTAGGGATTGATAAATTATTTGCCACTTCTTTAATTTTGTTTTATTGAAAACTAGTTTCGAATATTATACCTTACATTCATCTTCAGTTCTAAAACACACACAAAAATTTAAAAATAAGCAATTCAAAATATAATTTGGTATTATTACACATATTAAATTAAATTTAATATAAATGAGTATTATAAAACATTTATGAATTATGAATTTAATTAAGACAAGAAATCAAATACATGTTGGTACTCATCAAGGTTTAAATGGATTCTATCAAACAGAAAACTTTTCATTTTTTTAAACTAAGCCCTAAATTTTAATCATGAAATATTGTGGGAGTTTTACACATTGGTGAACAATTTTTTTTAACTAAACAAGAAATTGAATTTAAAAAAAAAAATCAACTAAAATATTTTATTGAATGTATTAAAGTACCAAATAATACATTTAACATAAATAAGGGCGTTTTCAATTAAACGCAGAAAAGCAAAATACTGATACTCTTTGGCCACCTAACTAGTGGTGATTAATAACTAAGAATAATATCATTAAAAATTATTTATTATTACGTTTATCAAGACAGTCTATATTAAGTTACTCTCTAATCAGTTTGAAATAAGTCAATAAGTTTGACTAGTAAACTTTTAGTAGCTAAAATAACAATACTTTTTCATTGGAGTAATTATTGAAACTAAAAATCAGACATTTATTCACAAAGAAATGTACGTCATTGGAAGGTTTCCAATAAATAAAATAAGAAAAAATAAAAATGTTCATATTGTGACATTCTTCTTCCAATGGGGAGATATAATAAATAATAATATTATATATCATTGGCTAAATTAGATGATATAGTTATTGATAAGTAGTTATAATAATTGTTGATATATTGCTCAGCAAATTGTGACGAAAGGTTAATTTAAATTAATGAAGACGCTAGATTTCAGAGAACTTGTAACCTTTCAATCTTCTTTACTTTCTTTATTGCTTAAGTTAACGACGTTTCGGACAGAACTAGTCCATTTTCAGGTCTACAAAGATAATTCATTCATTGATATTCAAGCAGTCGGTTGATAAAATTGTTGAATTGAGTATTGTGAAATCAACGCAGAGCTATAAAAATCGGACATATAAAATTAATATTTTTTAGAAAACAGTAATAATAATAATCCAGATTTGGATCAGATAAAAAGATATGAAGGCAATATGCTATAATATAATTATATTATGAAATAAATTTTAATTGTAAATATTTTATTTGGCTACTTCTTAATTATTTTTATTTATGTCAACAATTACTTTACAATAAACAATATTATATAATAAATAAATTTTCTTTATTGTCATCAATTCCTATTAAAAAACTAAATATCATTTATCTTCACTAAAAACTTCTCATACCACCACTATTGAATGGTGGTATGAGAAGTTTTTAGTGAAGATAAATGATATTTAATTTTTTAATAGGAATTGATGACAATAAAGAAAATTTATTTATTATATAATATTGTTTATTGTAAAGTAATTGTTGACATAAATTTGTTTTAGATTATCTTTGTAAACTTGAAAATGGACTAATTCAGTCCGAAACATAGTTAACTCAAGCAATAAAGAAAGTAAAGAAGTTTAAAAGGTTACA
This sequence comes from Rhaphigaster nebulosa, assembly GCA_948150685.1. Lineage (NCBI taxonomy): Eukaryota > Metazoa > Arthropoda > Insecta > Hemiptera > Pentatomidae > Rhaphigaster > Rhaphigaster nebulosa. The sequence continues at coordinate 15,696,459 of OX411306.1, forward strand.
AGTTCCACGAAATCTAGCGTCTTCATAAATTTATAATAATTATTTAAAGGAAAACTTAATATACCGTAATATGGCGATCACTTTATTTATAATTATATATTATGATGCAAACTTTTTTTTTTTTAATGTAGCTATTTCAATAGTAATAATAATATTCCAGAAGTTAATAACCAGTAAGGAAGACAAAATGATCAATTCAAATTGTAAATTGCTCACCTCCACCAGCATTTCTATAGTATTGTAGTCACGTTTGGCAATTATGTTCAGTTCTTAAAATAACTATAAAAACTAAGAAAGAAAACTATTACTAACATTATGGTTGTTACAGGAGGTGTGAGAAATATAGCGTTTAAGGGTCAAATTTCAATTGCAATGAATTTATTTCTTCAATAAAGTAGACACTTTATTGAAGAAATAAACAGGACAGCATGGAATAATCTCTAACAAAGGTTTTAGCAGTTGAAAGATCTCATTTACGCGGTCAAGAAAAGTTGAAAATTCGGTTGCCGATTATTTTCACAGACGGTTTCACTTGCAATGACGATATTATGTTTTTATTTTATTTTATTTTTTTTCGGAGTAATATTTTACTTAATATTTTACATAAAAATCAGAACCACAGAACAGAATTTTAAGAATAAATAAATCTATTTGGAAATTTAAAACCTGTCAAGGCGATATACATTAAATTAATCTATTAAGTACACATATTCTGATTTAAAAAAATAAATTGATAATCACCTATTATGAGTTGTACATTGAAATATATTTTTCAGCGAAAAATACCCATGAAACCCAACTTTTTATAAAGTTATTTTTTATTCAGTGCATTTTTTCGCATAAAATATGAGTTCGATTACTTGTCGCTAAGTACTATTTACGAAACAGGTAACGTATAGGAGGAATTTCATTATACTAAATAACTGAGCAGTTAACTGAATAAAATGTTTTACGTATTTAAGTCCGTGATTGTAATGAATCAGTTACCACTGCGTAACTTACTGTCGAGTTAGAAATAGATTACATATAATTCATCCCTTTAATCAAGGATTAACTTTAATTTGTTTAATTGTTTAATAAATATCTTGAACTTTTCATAATAAGACATTTGCGTATAAATTCCAAAAAATATAAAATCCTTAATGTAAAATAGTGGAAAAATGTACTTCTGACCGTGTGATACCAGAAATGCAAAGGATTAGCGTTGTTTTAATTAGGTAGAAGGGAAAAAATAAAATAAATGCTGTTGTTTATGCAACGGTGTTACAAAACAGTTAACTTGAAACAATTCTACAAAGCAATATTGTTCCTAGTCATTAAGCCACCTTCCAATCATTGCAATACCCATGTTGCACTAAGTACACTCAACGCAATAAGTAGAAGATAGAAGTACTTAACTGTAGTTAAGACTAAATAAAAAAAAGATTAAATGTTAAAATAATCAGACAATATATGTGAAAAAGATATGTGAAAAAGATACTTGTAACCAGTCTCGATATGGAATAATTTAGAAACAAGAAACTGACGGGTCCAAATATTATATATGGAATAATTGTATAATAATCGTAATATTTGTGTAAAGGTTAGGTTTCGTAAGATGAAACATCTTATGGTCATTCAACATAATATTTAGACTAACCATAAATATATTATGAGGTTTATAAATATATTATCTTTCTGGTATTCCGTTAGAATTTAGTAAACCTTTTTTTTATTAAGAATTTTATGGGGTTTTTTCGTACTGTTAACGTAAGGTTTCGTAGCAAGACTGAGAATTGGTCACACACTTCTTACTCAAGAATTTCTTTTATCGAAGAATATTACTCTAACTTGTGTAATATGCGATCTACAGTTGAAAAATGTAAATTTTATTCCTCTAAAATGTTCATTTTTCCACTGTACATTATTTTTTGTTGGAATGAAGAGATGGGCAGAAAGCTGTCAGATATACTCGGAGATAAATGTACGAAAAAAACATAAAACACCTTAAAAAAAGATTCTTACTAAATCCCAATGAAACTTAAAGAAAGATAAAAAAAAAAAAAAAAAAAATTAGGTATATTGTGATTGAATTGTCTTTTTTTTAAATCAATTTCATTATCCCTGTTCACAACTCGTGGTATTCCTCCATTAACAAGAAACAAATCTGAATTACAGAGTTTTAAAAACATTAGACAGACTTAAAATAATCATTTTAAACATTGATCTATACAGATAATTATTTCACCATATTTTTTCATTTTATATACTCATTCCTCTGTTAAATAAAATTCATGTTCATCATAATTCGTCATTTGTTAAAATACCTAAAAAACTAAAAAGTTAACGTGAAATGACTGTTAAGATTTATGAATTATTGATTTGATAAAAAACATATAGAATGAAGAATTACTAAAGACCTTATATGTTGAGTGACTATAAAAAGTTTAGCCTTACCCAATCCAACCTTTATACAAATATTTTAAGTATTATTAAATAATTAAATTGGCTTAGGGAACCCGAAGGCTCGATGCCGTCGATGCCAACAAAAAACAGTATTATATTATCCGTAAATATTCAAACAGTATTAAATTAACCGTAATTATCGAAACAAAAATAATACTGTTTGGATGATTACGGATTATTTTATTCATAATTATACAAACATTTTTTTGTTTTGTTTTCTGCTGGCATTATAGACCATGGAGATCTTTGGTCACGCGATGTGCTCATCTCAGTTTTCTTATATCGTTTGCAGGAGCACATACAGCTAGGATTGGTCAACCCAACCTCACGTTGCTACGAACCATGGTTTCCACGGTTCAGCGGCAGATTATCCACAGCTCCATTACCAGTCTCTTTGCGAGTAATTAGGCAATATCCTTCCCACAGACTCACTCGGGTTCAAGGAAAGTGACAAATCGGTCTAGATCCAGGTGATGTGGCTGCTACCCGAGGAGAGAAGGGAAGGGGATCCCCTGCAGAATTTCGGGAAGCGAAGCTTCCCCTTGTAGGCGGTGTAGCCCAATTCGAGCGGTCATCCATCCAAGTGCTAATCACGCTCTACGTTGCTCAACTTTGATTGCCTATTGCAAGCGTCTCTGCCCTCCTTCCAAACAGTAATACATTATCCAAATTAACCTATTATCCTTAATAATACAAAATTACAAATTTAATGAATTACTTCTATATGCAATGTTTTCAATTTAGACATTTAAACGGCTACTTGAGCGTTGTAGAAAATAAAAATAGATATAAAAATAGTCATTAAAATTGAACGATGCTTTTCTTTAGCGTTTAAGAGTATACATTTCAAATAAGCGGCGAATCAATCTTATTAGCTTCTAATCTGATTTAAGTAATAAACCATTTACAGAACGACTATAACAATTGAATTGTGAATTTTGAAAATGGCTCATCTAAATGTTTTCAGGAGATACAATAACTTGGATTTCTGTTGAACCATTAGACTAATTTGCAGAGATTTTATTTTCTTCCTGTATTTCATTATTATAACAATCAGATAAGAACCGTACTTTTGTAAATTTACAATTCAATTGAAACTAAAACAAAACAAAAAACACTTGGCTACTTCTAATTCAAACCGATTTAAGATAATAAACATTTTATATTTATTAGATACGGAAGCATAGAAGATATACGAATGGCTTCGTAGTGCGCTATAAAATTAATGAATGCTAGGAACTTTGCGATTAGAACTGAAGACAAAGCGCTCGAAATGACAATTGAGCTGCTGAGAGAGGTGAGATTATTGTAATGCTTTGAGGCAGGCCGTATCTTTAGCACAGGATCTGAGGATAATCCTAAGTGCGGTCTGTTTCTTGTCCTTAATGCGGTAGAAAAATGTATACTCTTCAAGACGAGTGTACAGTTCTATGAAATATGAATGCAACTTTTATGGTGGGAAACTGGATGGAATTAAATTTAATAATTCTTGAGAAAGCGCAGATAGATGTTTCCACTAATATCATTAATGGTATCATGACTATTTCAAATGAAATTATCCAGCAAATAGAATAATTTTCAAATTCTATTATTAGCGATAGAAAAATCATAAGACAATAGAATTAACAATTTTTTTTTATAATTAACTACTACAGAGAGAGATAACTACTACAAGAGAAGGCGTTGAGGTCTACTACACCCGCAATACATTTGGCTTAAACCCACTGATTGAGGACACAACCACGTTTTTATGGATGACTTTCGGCATATTATTATAATTTCTTAATTGGTAATTCAAAATTCTACCAAAAAAAAAAAATATACCGATTAAAAATATCACCGTCGATACTATACAAGCAGTAAAGTGCAATACAATAAAATACAAATTAAATTAAATTACAACGATGTAAAATATCACCATCCATACGATAATAACACTCTGATCACGAGTTGAAATGACTTACATTACTCAACTAAAGTATGAAAATTATTGCAACACAATTTAAATATGTACATTATGTTATCAGGTATGAGGAAGAATTTAAATTTTGACTTACATTTCTTACACACTCTTCTAAAACTTCATTGGCTGCAGATTGCCTCTTTTCTGCAAATCTTCATTTTAAGGAGGTCTATATTACAACTTCATCTTTAATTCAGATAATTTTTCATTGTTTCTAATAAATGATAGGAAAGGTCTCACCTTTTATTTTGTATAGAACTTACAAACTAAAAATAAAACTAAAACTTTATTTTGTAGAAAACTTTATACCAAATATGCCAATATTGTAATTTTTTAAGAGCCAGCTTTTTTATTTAAACCATATCAGTTTGTTTCATACAATAAATCACATTGGAAGTATTTCTGTTTGAAGCTGTTTAATGCAGAATTCCCCATATACCTCTGCCATTCTCTGTCCCAAGCCTCAAAATTTCCTGTTCACAGTATTATCGCTCTTAATGGCACTACACTATTTAAAAATGCAGCAAATTATTACACAATGGTTTATTATTTCCAAATAGAAATATTTCAAAAATATATGATGAATCTATTCACAAGACTTTCCGTATTACTTTGGTTTACAGTTTGGATAATTAGATTATTTTTCAAATGAGCATTTGAAGTGCTTTGGGAAAGAGACATGTGCAAAATACTTTATAAAAGATATCAACCAAGTTCAGCAAAGAAATTAAGCAGAAGGCACCAATGGAGCAGAAATTTGGTGCTTGTCCCAAGATGATCGCCCTGAGACTACCGAAATGGGAGTGTTAAGAAGAAACTGTCAATGCAAGTCGTCTGAGATCGTTAGGACATGTAATCAGAGGATAAAATGGTACAGAGGAAAATATTGGATGTACACTTCAGTGGAAAAAGAAAAAGGAAAGACCAAGAAGCTAAAGGAAGTGCAGAGATAATCCAAGGAAGGATGAAGTAGAGAGAAGCGAGGAAGTCAGAAGCCCGCAATTCAGGAATGTCTAGGGCCACGATGACCAGTAGCGCCGGAGAATTAGTCTACTAAGTTCATTACGCTATATTTCAGTTAATATTAGTCCGATTTAAACGATTTTTTTTCCTATTGTAGAGAATTTCACCACCTTTCGATTAACCATGAAAAAAAAATATAGTAATGTCGAGTTTCGAGGATCATCCTGGAGTGACCTGTGACTTTGGTGCCGAATCTTAAGAAAATCGGTTCAGTAGTCTCGGAGACGCGAACTTTTTTATTTTATTCGATATTTCGAGTCTAGTTATCTTGAAACGAAAAACCTCACATTTTGAGGAAGGGCTTAAAATATTTTTTTTTTTTATTGGTCAATTGCAAATGTATATATTGCTTGTTTTTATTTTTGTTTTTTTTACACAAAATTCCTCTATAACAGTATTTCACAAGCTTTCAATATCCGTGTACCTCTTTTATAATAATCGTAACTCTGAGTATCCATAGTAAAAAAATTCAACACATAAGTAAAAAATGCATATACTTTAATAACAATCAAAATATATTTATTTTTTCCTTTATTAGTACATCAAAAATAATAATAAATGAAAAATATAATTCATTCATAATAAAATATAAATAAAATTCATGTGGATCAATACAAAAGATGATCACATCATAATTCGGTTCCCAGGCTGTTTATTTTAACCTGAGACTAAAACGATTATAGTCAGAAGGCCGTTATTTTTGTTTTACTTAATATCTACAAATGCTAAACAAGAAACATTACATAGATATAAATACCACATATACACAATACTAACAAGTAACGAAGATTTTTAATTATTTTTCTATGTTCAAAGTCCGGTGCAGCGCGTACACCCACCAAACTCTTCCCGTACACCTGGAGAGGTGTACTATTTGAGAACAAATAATCCTCATTTTTCTGTTGCAAAGGCAGCATCGTTATTCCTTAGACTCCAAGGTTGCGGCTTCTGGTTGTGGCCGATCCGCCTCTGAAATATCTTCCATTTCTTCCGTGTTTTCAATTAAAATACTCTTCAGACAATGTTCCATTGATTCCCGCTTTTTCTATTTCGTATGGAAGGATCAACTACCCTTTTCTTGATTTGTGGTCCAACCAACGGCTTACCAAGTTCTCCTAAAATGAGGTAAGGCGTACCACATTTTGGGAACCGAAGTTGGCGCGGGCAAGATCAAAAGAAAGGTTTGTAGAGGATGAAAAATCCAGGTACAGGTAAAAATGGCATTGTGAACGCACGTTATATGCTATAAAACAATTATAAGGTAATTCTTTTAAACTGGCCTAAATCACTGGTATCACTAATGATAAAATATAGGTTATCTTATAAATTATATATATATATATATATATATATATATATATATATATATATATATATATATATAATGTTTTATGAAAGGCCTTATCCCGTAAATTGTAATACAAATAAAAGAAACATTAGTGCGAAAATCATATGCAAGACTATTTTTATGATTCGAAAAAATTCACTTTATTTGTATACTTCCAACTTAAGCTTTCTCCTCATCGATCCGAACCGAATAGTAGTAAAAGCAAAATGTGTCGCTTCAATTCACCTGACGATTTGCTTACATCAGAAACCCATCAATGCCGAGAAGCATAAGGGAAGATCATGTTTCGTCGCCGGGTCTCAATTAAATCAACAAGAATCCGTCAGTTCGTGCGAGGTGTACTGGAGAATAGGAAGTGCCATCGAGGATGAAGCTACCAGTACTTGTTATTAAAAGAATAAGGGACCTATCACGATGGTGAAATGCCGGGACGTATCTTCGCAGATCCAACTCACGAAGAGCTTCGGCCAATCACGAAGAACAGAAAACTGACATTAACGTCTCGTTCACACTCAGACCTTTGAAGGTACCCGTTCGTGAAGTATGGTTCAGCAGGGGTCCAGGCGACTAGCTATACAGCTTTCAGTATACTTAGGGATTTTACCTAAATTAACATTTATTAATCCATTGATTGTCAATGTATATTATTTACGTAATAATCCACTATATATTTGTTTACGTTACATACACGTGATCAGTTGACGTACGCATGATAGTAAGGAAGGATTAATCTCATTAGGGATAAATAAATTATTTGACACTTCCATAATTTTGTTTTTATTGAAAACTAGTTTCAAATGTCCATTCATCCAAACATTCATCTCCAGTTATAAAACAAAAATTCAAAATAAGCAATTTAAAATACAGTTTGTTATTATACATATTAACATAAATGTAATATAAATTAGTATTATAAAACATTTACGAATTATGAATTTAATTAGACAAGAGATCTGTAGATTGAGAGATTGAAACTGGCTTTTAATAAAAACGAAATTATAGAAGTGGCAAATAATTTATCAATCCCTAATATATGCGTAATATGGAGGTTCAGTAATTTAAGAGGGTTACGACATAAATACATAAAATACATAAATTTCTGAACTTTCCATATCACTAAAGAATGAATATTTAAGTAACATATTAACTAACAAAATAAAGTTCATACATAATTTACTTAAAAGTAATGGTAAACAAAGTAAAATAAAAGCTAACAGATACATGTAAAAATGAAAAAGAAATTACGTACACATAAATGAATTAAGTAATGCTAATTTCTGTATTATCAATTAATACTCATAGTTATCAATTACATAGCATAGAAAGAATACTTGAATTATAAATGTTTACTATTTCAATGAGTAATATTAATAATATTTAATCTACACCATGTATTACTGACGCAATGTAAATATCTACTAACTACAATGTAGTTGACTACTCATTTATGAGGGAAACTTAATAAATGATTACATGAACTAAGCAAATGACAAACAGAGAGCTTCACTTTTTTATGTTAAATTTAAAAACTTTTTTTCTGTTCACTTTTTTGTCTGATTGTTTTATTATGCGTCAACACAATGAATGATACCGCAGCTTAGGGAAAATTAGAGATATAGAAAAAATCTACCAAACAAGAATAATTTAATACCCAATCTAAGGAGGTTCAGTTTCCAGTGATTATAAATTTACCCTGTCATAAGTAAATTTAACCTAAATAGAATATCATTTTGAATTTACGAATGAACTATTTGTCAGTTACATTATCTTCCCCTAAGCGTTTGCAAAATTTTAAAACAGATATATTTTTGATTAATTATGATTACAAACAAAAAATAGTACTCACACATATTGCTCACTATGTCAGCTAATCACTCACCTGAAATCATACAAATATATTTAAATTCAAATAAACTTTAACACATTCATAGTTATTTTCATTATGTAAAATTTACTATAAAACAATTGATGATTGTTAGAAAAATTTCGGACTCTTTGTATAGATTAAAGCTGGAAAACAGATTGAATGACAAAGCTAAAACAAATAAATAATTACACGATTGCATTACAATAAAATTTTAATTTGTTATTAAAATATTTGTTGTTTCCACTCACACGACTTTATTATATTAGGTACAAATTCCAATAAAAATTTGATGTATCTGAAGTTTTTTGTACTTATAGTAATAAAATAAAATCGTTCATCCGTCCAAGAGATAATCATAGCACAAAAAGACAGACCAATGGCTGAAAATGCTATTTTTGTAATCACATCAATTTATAAAATAACATATTGCTGAAGAAAGGTAGCGAATACATTTTTCATATTATTTAATGTTAGGTAAATTATTAATATTTATTTTAAAGAACAAAGCACAAAATAAATCAGAGGATCAGATTTATTAGATCTGATTTCTAACTTAGATACTTTAAATATATTTATTTGATTTTTAATATTAATCGAGTTTTTATTATAACATACAATTACAAAATGTTAGCATTATTCTTATTATATTATCATTTTCCAGTATCAGTTTTGTATTAACATCTGCAAATTAAAAAAAATGAAAAAAAACAACATTAATATTAATATAAAAATTAGATACTTTAAAATTTAATTCAATTTGGAAGGGTTTGAGTAGGTACAATTAGTCCAAAATTAAAAACTCATACGGATTTTGAATTGGTAAAATTGAATTCAATTTTACCGATTAAGATCTATAATTGACAGCACTATAACGATCGACTATTCTAAGGTTGAAAGTCTCAGAATTTTCTTCTTTTCAGGCACACTGGAGGATTATTGGGAATAAATTGAGAAGATTATTGAAATAATGTGGGTTTAGTTTAGTATAAAGTTAGTTTCGGAATGATATATTTTTATTTCGGAGCAAATCTGCAACAAAGGGAATATAAAGATCTTCGTAGATAATTTAATTTGAAACAGAAGGAGCATTGAGGATTTATTAAAAAGGATTTTTGATTATAATGATTCCATAAGTGAGGAATACGATGGTTTTTATTGGAGCCAAAAAGATCATTTCCGAGAGTGCAAAAATGCTGGATTACGGTATAGTATGTTGATGAGTGAAAGTAACCAACAGAAATTTGGTTATAAAGTAACACGTTTCGATTTTAATTGCTTGTCAAGACGATGCTCAAGATATTTTTACAATTGTCTATCAGATTAAGGGAAAAGTAATAAAAGAAACTTTAATCACAGATTCACGACAAAGTAATGTTAACAAGATTAAATTTTCAATCTTTCCATATATATTATATACCTTTCCAATTCGCGGGAGGCATATCATATAACTAATACAAATTATGCAAATCTGTGTATATATATATATATTTTTTTCCTGTTATGATAACCCCATAAAAGGAGAATTTATTTATTGAATACATGTTCCATGCCGTTTAGAGGCATACTACATATATTGTTTGTTTTATACATATGATTTAAATAATACAAAATAATTTATATTACAAGTTGAATGTACAATATGTTAACTTAGAATATAGATTTAAAACTTACATTTTTTTTTTCCTCCTTTAAACCTTACAATTTTTTTTTTAAAAACCTTACAATAAAATAAAGTTTAAACTTTTAAATAGCTAAATAAAATATAATAAAACTTCAAACCTCACAAAAATAAAAATTTAAACGTTACACCTATTTAAACCTGACTAAAAATAAATAATTTGTTTACTTTTATATAACAAAAAAAAAATAGAAACAACCAAAAAAATAATAATAAACCAAGTTTCAACCATCACAATAAGATAAATTTAGGTTGCCCTTCCCGTCGGATAGTCGTTCAAAGTCATTTTGATTTATAATTTGTTTTAACTTTGTCTTAAATTTAGTAAAAAGAATGTGTTATAATTCAGGAAAATTACCATGCTTTAGTATTATGTCTTGTATTAATTTAAATCTTTGTCTGTCATATAAAATGCAGTCCTAAAGGATACGTCTAAAATTGTGAATCTGTCCATCTTCGTCACATATATCAGTTGACATGATGTTGAATCGTTTTAAAATTTTGTGTTACCGTGTTCTGTAAGGAATTGTGTCAATTTGTATTCTGTGCTGTGTATTTGTTTGTAATTGTATAGCGATATTTGTGGAATTTATTTGTGTAGGCTGGGTGATTTGTTCGAAGCCCTCCACATGGCGTTCCACATAACAACCAAATCATTGGTAATTATTCTTTTTATATGGGAAATTGGAGTCTTACTGTAAGAGGACAAGATTTCGCTGCTGGCTGCCTCTTGCCATATATATATATATTAAATATGTATATATGTGTGAGTGTTTGTAAGCTTTATTGGTATGGATATGTCAGTAAAGTCAGAAAGAAATACTGAATGCTCAATACTAGTAAATTTAATGGCGTGAAAAATGTCCAAAACATTTAATATGAAAGGCGTGGAATAGCGCAGTAACAATTCCAGTTTTCGTATGGATATGCCACCCTTTGCTCAGCTCTTTCAGTCGAACTAAATATGAGATATCAATAAACTTTCATTCGATATACTAAACCAGGCTCTGAATTTCTCTATCCTAGACGATAAAAGGAACCAAAATGTGCTCAATTATATTGATAAAGTAAACTGCTGAAGACATTAGTTTTCCCTCCGTAGATGGAAGTGAGGTCAGTGGCACACGGTCAAAGAACGACCACTTGACGTTATATCGTTAGTAAAGATATCGGAGATCGTGAGCTATCTTAAAACTTGCGAGACGATTAACACCTGTTTTTTTAGCAATTTTCTAATCTTTATCGCTTCCAAGGAAATATAAAAGTCAGTAGTGTAATGTTCACTACTTTCACTTACTGCATATTTCAAAAATTTTATTAGGTGCCAAATGCATCGGGCCTCGCAAAGAGGGGCAACGAATTGGCCTTTATAACAATATTTACAAATTTTATTATATGTAGTAATATAATTAATAACTAACATTTGCAACATGAAAGATCATATACAGTTAGGATATGTTTTTATACATTATTAATAATTGTTTTTATCCAGTATATTGTTTGCAGAGCATATAATATAGTTAATTAGGGATTGATGACTTATTGCTACTTCTATAATTTTGTTTTTATTGAAAATTAGATTCGAATGTCATACATTCATCTTCAATTCTAAAACCACACGAAAATTCAAAAATAAGCAATTCAAAATACAGTTTGGTATTCTTCTTCTTCTTACTCGGCGCTACGGTCCGTGTGGGACCTGGACCTCCTCTACGATTCTCCGTCACTCTTCTCTATCCACTCTCCACCGCCTGACACCAAGCCGTCTCAGGTCCGCCTCCACCTCATCTATCCGGAGTGGTGGCCAGACTCTCCTTCTTCCTCCTCCAGGTTGTCAATACATCACTTTCCTTGGCACTCTTTTATTCTTTAGGCATTCTTTCCACATGGCCAAGCCATCTTATCCGGGACGCCTTGATGAAGCTGATGATGTCAGCCTCACCGTACAGCGCGGTTAGCTCCTGGTCGTACCTGGCTTTCCAGACTCCTCCTTCACATAAAGGTTCATATATCTGGCGCAGGATCTTCCTCTCCCAGACTCCCAGCATTCTTTCATGTTCGGTCGTCATCGTCCATGTTTCCCTGCCGTAAGTTACTATGGGTCGTATCATGGTCTTGTACATCACTTTTCGTGGTTTCCTTGACATAGGCGAAATTTAAGTACCCGCTGAAGGGCAAAGTAGCATCGGTTCCCGGCGATTATTCTGGCGGCGATTTAAGCATTAACGTTGTTATTGTTTGTCACCAAGGAGCCTAGGTACTTGAACTGTTTGCATACTGGGAATTGGTACTATTATACATATTACATTAATTAAGACAATAAATCAAATAGATATTGGTACTCACCAAGGTCTAAATTGATTACATCAAACAGAAAAGTTTGTATTGGTTTGTTCTCTCACTAAACTAGCAATGGAAGAAAGGTGGGGTATTTATATCTAAACGATTTAACGGGCGGAGTTTTTCCAGTAATTCCGGTGAGTAATTGTTTTTTCTGTTATGGATGGGAATACATTTAAGATTGGACTATTGGAGATATTTATTTGGTTATTTAAGCAAAAATCTGGATTGGATAAAATCCTTTGATTCCAATCCAGATTTTTACTTAAATTGGGAAACCGGAAGCACTACTTTACTTGAAGGTCGTAATAAACTTTCTGCAAACATCAGATTAAAATATAATGTAAAACATCTCAAATTTGGTAAATAGAACTTTTATATCAATATGAATGTATTCACTAGATTTTGGTTAAAATTGGTGATCCGAAAAGGTGATCCGAACTTTATTTGAAGGTCATAATAAACTTTCATCAAACATCACATTAAAATATAATGTAAAACATCTCAAATGAACTTTTACATCAATATAAATGTATTCAATAGATTTCGGTTAAAATTGGTGAGCCGAAAAGGGTACATTAAACGAAGGTCACAATAAACTTATATAAAAAAATATATTAAAATTAAAAACAAAAATTATATGATTCGGTGATAAAAGTTACAAAAGCAATTTTTTTTTCCACCCTAATAAAATATTTTTATTAGGTTACTTGTTTTAAATTTTAAAATTGAGTATAAAATACTGGTTTTCTTCCCCATTTGTGAGATGAACAAGTCTGCAGCAGGAGAATAAGATATAAGTTAAGTGGGTTCTTCCGCTTAAAATGTCGAAACCGTTGATTTCCAATGCTTTATCAAGTGGCATTGAGTTCTAATGTTGTGACGGAACACGAAAAAATCTCTTGGCAACTTTTTACATACTGAAAGAAAACGACATGTAATGAGACCTCCAGAAGCAAGAGCTTTTGTGTATCAACAGATGTCAATTTTTCAAGCTAAATTAGATGTCGCAACGCCGAATGTCTTTTGAGATACAGGAATCTTGGGAAACTAGTAACCAAATTCAGTATCACTTTTTGAGCGACCGGTTAATAGTTTAATAGACGTACAAGGAAGTCATGTGTTGTCCACATCAGATATTTAATATTCATATAATTTTTAATTATCTTATTAAATCCTTTAACTAGAGTCGTTATCCAACTTATGTAAGGTTTTCAATTAACCGGAATATTCAACTACGACTTTGACAGTCAGCCGACCGGAAAACAATACCGCTGGACGGGTAAGGCTAATAGGCAAGCTCAGTATAATGGGTCCAGCGGCAGAACAAAGACTGAAAGGCTAGATCCAGCGTTAAAGTCTCTAGTTTCTCCACCGTCCACTTTCCAAGCCGGACCAAATGGGTCACAGATGTTAGACCGCTGCCTTACTTTCTTCTTCATCGGAGTTTTTTATTTGATTAAGGAACTCGGACCTTATTTATAATGGCCTGATGTAGAAGGCAGTCTTGCCCAAGGGTTCGCAAACGGGTTCCAAGTTAGACGATAATGGGACTTTCCCGGTGACACACCAGACATCCTGGCATCAACGCTGTCAATGCTGTACTAAGAATTGGAAGGAAGTTAAAATCATGCTGCAATGAATTACAGAGTAATCGATTTCACAATAAAGAAGAAGAACATTATATATATATATATATATATTAATTGGGGAGTTTACTATCAAAATTTAATATATCCACTTTTGGAATATTGTTAAATCTCATGGTGATGAGCAACGCCTATTTGACAGCGGAGTATTTAAGATTTGAAATAAGCTAAGTAATTTTTAGGTATATAAAATTCTTCTAAAAAATCTTTCTTTTTTAGAAATGGATATGTTAACCTCAATTATTCAGGATAATAATCTTTTTTAAAGTTTAAAAAAAAAAATGTTTATTCTCTTTTCATAAGCGACGTTTCAGGCTACTCGCTCATTCTCAAGCCTGCCATCGATGAACCAAAATATTATTGAAAATTAATAATAAATTAATTATTTAATCAATTTTTAGAAACGAGCAATGACAAGTTTTAATTACTTAATTATGATTTTTTAATAAGTGTATATTTTATTTCTTTCAAGCAGAAAACATAGAGTAAAACCAGCGCCAGATCAACCTATATAGACAATGTAGGACCTATGGACTCCGAGTTTCCTAGGGGCTCTGTAACCCGTGAGAAAAATAAGGCAAAGTAGTTTTAATTTTCTTTACAAGGATTTAAGGTTTATTTTTTTTAGGACAAACAATTGTCAAAATAAGCTCATAAGGTACGACGCACTTATTTCCTCTCCAAAATAAAACTCAATTAACACACATTTGGTGAAGCTACATTGTTTATAATGACTACGTTAAAGTAACAGTTTATACGTAATAAGTAATAAGGTTGCACTACTGGAAAATATCCACCAATTTAACAGCTAAGCAATAAGACTCAGCTATAACATTTTCTATTTGTAGAATTCATATTTAGACATGGTTAAGAATATATCGACGTCGTTTTTTTGAAAAAGGCGTAAGCGCCATTTAGCTAACTTTACAGGAAACACATGAAGCGAATTTTGCCTAAATAATAATATTTTTATATTTTTTAATTTTATTCTGTATTGGATAGAGTAGCAATTTATTAACCTGAAAAACCTTTATAATTACAATATATTTTAAAGAATTCTAACACTGGTTAAGGTCAGAGTGACGACTGAGAGTCGTTAGTATTTGGTACTTACGTCATCAATATTCGATTTTTAAACCATTTCCAATTTTTTTTTCTCGATATATCGCGAACAGGAATCGGTAGCGGTTTTTCAAAAAAAAAATAGAAACCTAAAAACAACATTATATTTACAAAATAATCTTTTCACATTTATTAAAAAGTTTTTATATATAGTCTTAAATTGCTTACATAAATATAAAGCTGTCAGGACAACGGCACGTACGGAAGATGGCATATGGTCGGTGCGACCATAATTAGATAGATGAACTGTTTTGAGCTCTTTGACTGCCCCATACTGCAGGTTTTAGGGCTTTAAAACGCTGGAGCAATATTAAGACTTGATGCCCGAGTCTAAATCCTTAAAATCCGACGCCGACACCCCACCGTCGAAGATTGAAACCTCCCAGTTTTCCCATCACTTTTATTCAAGCCCTAGTAAGAATTTAATAATTGAAATCAGGATTCGTCAGTTGATTCCCTTTCTTTTGACATCTCATTCTTCAAAATCCACCGCTCCTGAGAGCCGGAAAAGGGATCTATAGTACTGTATTATATATAGAGAACTGATGATACCTACTCAATTTGATTTATTATTGCAACTCGTATTGAAGTGAACAGAATCAGGTGATGATATGTATCAAAAATTAAATATTAACTCTATTGCTTACTTCAATTCGCCATTATTTCTCTTTAAGCTATAACATGTATTGAATTTAAGAGGAGAAAGGGTCACCGTGATTTGCATTTCCTAGGGGCCTCTACAAGGCTTTATTCAGCCCTGAATAAGGCGTTGAACATAATCATAATATCAATGGCAAAACCTCCTTCATAAATGATAATGATAGAAATAAATCTTCCTCAATAAATACTAAAATCCTACCTTTTGATAATAACTGTAATAAAGTTTCATTGCACTAGAATTTTTAAACATTGTCTATTCTAGAAAGTTTTTGCTAGTTGGAATTCTAATATTTTAGAGTTTTTCTATGAATTTTTATAGGCTTTACTAATTTTTAAAAACTTAACACGACATACTTTTATAATAAGACTCTAAAAAGCCTATCTCTATTTAATATCTTGGCAGTTACACTGACGATAAAAACTTTTCACTACATCCTGATTCAACACAGGAATCTCTGTCATTATAATCTCTTGCGAATGATAAAGCCTTATGGAAATTCAATTTAATAACGATTTAATCAACTACATACTCTTAGAAGACATTGGAATGTCGAAATCGAGATAAACTTGCCCATCACTTTATATCAATAAAAACGAATCATACAGAAAAATAGTCAGTCATGTTGCACATTAGGCACACAACAAAATACTGTAATTAGCCTCCTTGATTTCTACTCCAGCCCATTAATATTTATAGGGAAAATTAAAGTTTTTCACTCTAAACATCCCCAAAATCATAATTATATTTTTACTTTATTAACTTTTTAAAGTTGGAGTAAATATTGTAATAATCGGACAACATTTATTTTTATTATTAGGGACTTGAATAAGTTCTCGCTGTTTTTTCGTGAAAATAAATGCTTTATTTAAAAAAAATAGTAAAGAACATGTCATTGAAAGTATTGTCCATCGCTAGCCACTACTTTCTCCCATCTTTTTGGCAGCATACGAATACTATGTCGAAAGAACGACTCATCTTTTGAAGTTATCCACGAATCGATCCATTTTTTGGCATCTTCATAAGATTGGAAGTGCTGCTCAGCCAGACCATGAGTCATCGATCGGAACAAGTGGTAATCGGAAGGAGCAATGTCCGGTGAATACGGCGGGTGGGATAGGACTTCCCATTTGAGCGTTTCCAAGTAGGTTTTGCAACATGTGGCCGAGCGTTGTCATGCTGCAAAATTACTTTGTCGTGTCTTTCCTCGTATTGAGGCCGTTTTTCCTTCAAAGCTCGGCTCAAACGCATTAATTGTAGTCGATAGCGATCACCCGTGATGGTTTCGTTGGGTTTGAGGATCTCATAATACACTACACCCAGCTGATCCCACCAAATACAGAACATGAGATTGGAACCATGGATATTCGGCTTTGCCGTCGATGTTGATGCATGGCCGGGCTTACTCCACGATTTTTTAGGCTTCGGGTTATCGTAGTGTATCCACTTTTCATCGCCAGTCACGATACGATACAAAAAACCTTTTCTTTTCTGCCGTTGGAGTAGCTTTTCACATGTGAAAAAACGCCGTTCGACGTCTCTAGGCACCCGATTTCCTTGCTTTTGAATCATTCCTAATGCTTTTAAACGTTTGGAAACTGTTGTTTGATCAACTCCTAATGATTCTGCAAGTTCATTTTGCATCTGACTTGGGTCTTCATCGAGTAATGCTTCCAATTCTTCAATATTAAAATCATTATTTTTAAAGCGTCTAAACCAATCTCTGCATGTTGTTTCCGACAGATCATGGTCGCCGTAAGTCTCCACAAGAATTTTATGTGCTTCAGATGCAGATTTTTTTTGAAAAAAGGAATGCAGTAAAATTCCCCGCAAATACTCTTTTTTTGGCACGAAATTTGACATGTTTAACGCAATGAAAAAGTATGTTGTTTACACTTCGGCGGAATAACATATACTGTGATTTCGAGTCTAATGGTGGAGCTTCACGATAAAGTTGGCTATAGTATTGCCCGATGCAAAAAGATTAAGATAACACCATCTGTCGGGAAACAGCGAGAACTTATTCAAGTCCCTAATATTATTTTTTTGACTATATATTATTTATTTGATATACTGTTTTGACTGCTCCTGATCAAGATAATAAAAACAAAACAACTGATTTACATTTTTTTTCTGACCTAAGTTGTGACATAAGTAGCTAAAATCTTTCATTGAATTTCCAGAATTTCTTAAAGTATTTCGTACAATGTTTGTGATATTTTTTAAAAATAAAATATGTTTTTTTTAATATACTTATTTTAACGTCCGTCTCTAAACTCCAGATTTTTTTTTCATTTTATAATAGCTACTAAAATTAATTCGATAAAAATTGTTGGGATTATTTTTAACGAAACTAGTGAATATAAAAAATCAGAACTTCTTTTCTTAAAAAAAAAAATTATTAAGTATTAAAATTTGTATAAGGATTTTTTGGTGTTAAAAAATGTTAACAGAATAAATATTTAAAAAATAAATAATAACAATACATATTAACTGATCCTGTATTGAATAAGCAGTACTCATTCCATTTTTTTTTTTAATTTATATTATTTTTTTTTTCAACAACTTAATTTTAGAACTGAAAAATGAAAAAAAAATAAAAAGAATAGAATATAAATAAGAATTAAATATATAACTAATCCTTTACAGAGACCAGTTGTAACATTGAACTAGTACAGTTATTGAGTGTTTTTGTTTTAATAAAAAAAAACTATAAAACAAAAGAAGAAAATTGTTTAAAGAAATTACAAATTTAAAACGATACGGTAATATTAGATTAGCAATTTTTGTATGTATTTTTTTGGTTATTTTGTATATAAACAATTTTTTTTGTTGTAATTTAAAATTAGGTTTTTATGACCACTACATATCGGATTGCAGTATAGTCCTGATGATGGGGCAGAACCCCGAAACCTTGAAGCAATGTTGAATCAAGTTTCAAATGAAAATAAATAACGAAATGTAGTTTATTTTCTTTTATTTATTTTTCACGATTTAATCACTCATGCTCTATTTTATTTTTATTCAACATCAATTTTCTTATCTTGATTGTTATTCTGTCATTAGTTAATCGTCTGTCTATTTATTTCCATTGAAATGTACATACTATTTTCAATTATTGCAATTTATTTTTATGACATTATGTTTATTTTTATTTTATTAATATTACTTTTGTTTTGTCTATTTACTTTTTTTTTTATTTATATTACTTTATGTGTTCACTTTGTATACATGGTATGAATGTGTTTCTTACAGTTCTAATACCTTTTGCCTTTAATTGTTGCTGATTTCTCAAATAAAAAAAAAATTACACAAAAAAGAAATCACTCATGAAAAATGTATTTGTCCAATTATTCATGTCAACTCATCTTCTTTTATATAACCTATCACGCTTACTTTTTCATGGGTGTCACTTCTACAATGGAACAATCAGCAATAACTTAAAAGAGTTTCTTTTACATTCAAATTCATTACAGATGTAGTTTCTGAATGATGTAGCGAACCTAATCCGTCCGACCTCATACTACCAGCACGCCATGCTGAAATATTGCTAAATGATTGATTTTAGATCCTCTATCTGTAACAGATCAATTTAGTTGGGGCAAAGGCGTACAGTTACAGGGAGTGCTCAGGCTGATCTCATATAGCCATTAAAAATATTAGCACACAATAGAGTTGCGCTCATATTATATCCCATTCAATCTGGATCTGTTACACTGTGGATCGGGGAGGCTATGGAAATAAAAAGTCTATTATTTATTTATCATACGCCGAATAAATATTCAATTAAGAACGATTGATTAAATATAAGAGATTATAAAACTATTAATTATACTATATAATTTAATTATGTAATAAACTATATGCAATTAAAATATATAAAAAAACGCCAGATGATGCTAGTACAATATTATATTAATCGTAGAAAAGCTTTTACTACAGTAATAAAGATTTAAGAGAAAAATCTTGTGATTTATAGAAGTTTAAGTATTTCGAGTATACAGATAAAAAAAAAAAAAAAAATCCAAGCGGAAATAAATGCAGTGTTAGTGAGAGAGAAGTTAGTGAGAATTCATCCATGCCATATAATGAAGTTAAATATAAGAAAGACTTTTTTCATTCATTCATTCATTCATGTAAAATTACTGAAAATCTTTCAAGGCCAAAGTGGTGAAAATTGTTGTCCGTAATCGATTGCATTTTTTAGAATTCGTCTCACTCCATTTAGACTTAATAAACATTGCTTATAAATCAATTTTTCATTTGTATTGTAAAATCATGTGTTTGACACTTCGGAGGTTTGGCGAAGGTAATAAAGATATGGTATAATTAAGTTAGTGTTTATCCACAAGCTTACCGTTCAGTTATTTTCAGATTCATATCAAATGGGCTTAAGTTAGTCCAGTTTGAAATAAAATAAGAATAAAAGACAAACTATATTATGGAAATGTCCAATATCAACGTGGAGTAGAAAATCGTGTTGGTGGAACCATGTTTCAACTATCATCAAGAAGAAATAAAGTGAAACGCAAAAGAATGATCGTGTCTCTAGAGAACTGTAAAAGATCAGATCCAGAACTAAAAGCCGATAAACCTTCAGGCTAAACTGTTCGTTATAGGACAATGAAGAAAGGCCGTGCGCAGACTCCATGAAAATCTGAAACTCGATAAGAGATCTGTTTGGGATCGGTAAAACAGGCAGAGCCATTCACAGATAAGGATTCTTCCGACAGGATTCCTTTATTTTATATCCTTATCTATTTTGCCACAGGTCCTGTGCCCTGCATAATTTTATTGTTTATCGGATCAGTGATATTTGACACTCCTATCTTCGTAGTTTATTTTATAAAGAGATGCTATCAACTCGAAACAAGAGAAAGTTCCGAATGCTTGCTCAATTGATGAGGACACTCATTTAGATGAAACTTGTCCTATTTGTACAAACATTTTATGTTAATATTGAAGAAAATAATAATAATAATAAACAAAATATGTATATATATATACAAAATATGTATATATATATATATATATATCTTACTTTATCACACAGTTTTTAAAATATGAGGTTACAACATATATAGTAAAGCCATTTTCAAGCTATGTATCTGAAAAACTTGATTTATAATTTAGCAAAATTTAAAACCTGCAATGAAGATTTAGTCATTAACAGAGAATTTATATTTTTTTATAAGATAATTAAAATTATTTTTAAAATATTCAAAAATAAATTTAATTTTGGCTATATTTCATCAAGTAAATTTTCTTCCATTTATACCCTGTTTTATTAAAAACGATTATCAGATATTTACATTGTATACTTAACGACGTTTCGGAGAATTTTCCCATCCTCAGGACAACCCATTTATTGTCTTAGTTGTCCACACTTTGTCATATCATCCATAAATTTTTTATTTTATATCATCTTATGTTCGTCACTATTCCTTAAAAACCTTATAAAAATAGTGTACAACTTTTTTTTAATATCATTTCACAATGTCATCTATAAATAGTTTATTTAAAAAAAAAATCTTCCAGAAATAACAAAAAATTAAAATATTGAATAATATATTAATTCTTAATTAATAACAAATTAAATAATTTTAATACAAAAAGTAAGTTTTACGTGTTTCAATTTTATTTAACATATTTTATTCTATTGCTCGTATCGTGTTTTTATACCCCTGATGACGGTATAAAAGAGTCGAAACGTTGGCACTGATTAAACAGTTAACATTTTTTACTGTATTTTTATTTTTTGTCCGCATTACAAGATTCACAACAAAAAAAAAAAAATAAATAATAATATAAAATGTGACTAAATAAACGTCAACAAAATTGAATTAGTAACAGCATTCAATTGAGGAAATACCCCGTTTTGTTTAAAGAATATAAGGATAACTCAAGTTAGCTTCCCAATCACCCAGATAATACGAAATATATAGATAATACCCAGATATTCAAAAGTGTAGAGCAAAAACTGTAAATTAGATTTCCCAACAATCTCAATTTTTGAATTGTACCTTTATTCTACGATGTGTGAAGAGAATAACAGAAAATAAATAAAACTTGGATTTATAAAGGTATGTGTGCGTGTATGTATATGTAAATATATAAATATATATATATATATATATATATATATATATATATATATATATATATATACTCGGGATATTTGCCTCTTCCCTCATTTTTATTAATCTAATGCAGCGAATTTTCAGATCAATTTAATTTTAATTAAAAGGTTGATGGAAACAGTTTACAGCACAATCAGGCTAAGATAATGAACATATATGGAATATATATATATATATATATATATATATATATATATATATATATATATATATATATATATATGTATATATATCGACGCCGTCGTTTTTTGAAAAAGGCTTAAGCGCCAAAAATTCGAAATTTAGGTAATTTATTATGGGACGTAAACACCACTTCTATCGATTTCTCTCCACGAAATATCGAGAAAAAATTGAATGTGGTCTAAAAATCGACAATTGATGACGTTATCACCAAATAATGACGACTATCAGTCGTCACTCTGGCCTTGGCCAGTGCTAGAAGTCATTAAAATATATATTAATTACAAACGTGTTGTCATTTTAATAAACTCCTACTCTACACGACAAAGAATAAAATTAAAAAAATATAAATTGTTATTTTGGGAAAATATATATATATATATATATATATATATATATATATATATATATATATATATATATATATATATATATATATATATATATATGGATATACTATGCTGTTACAAAAGTCCTTGTGCATTAGTATAGCTTTATTTCAGATTAAATATTTTAAACATTATTGAATCTGTCTAGCTGTTCAGAGTAAAGATTTGAGTCCCTAATACGGCCGATAAATCACGAGTAATGGTAAGTGGGTCCCTGGTTCGCACATTTAAGAAGAACGTCATCATCAACGACCGATGTGCGACCTAATGTGGGTTATGCGGCAGTATTTCGATGGATAATTGACTCTCTTCCTTAGGCATAAATTTCTTCGGGGGCGTCCTTTGCGCTTAAACCTTTGTTACATTAATGTCTCAAAAGATCGCAGATCACGATTTTTCTTCTGACATTGCAGGTTCGTTTGAAAAATGTAAATGACCGCACAAAGCCAACTCAAGTCACAAGGAATAAAAGGATTAGTCAAAGTGAACATTGACATAAATAGTAGGAACAGAAACATTCTTATAGGGTAATTATGAGAGTTGGAATTAATGGTTGTGTTCATGCACGTACCTCGTATCATCAGAATCATCAGTCTCGATCATCAATAAGAAAACGAATAAAATAAATTCCACAATAATATCCTCTTGAAGGAAGTAGATAAAAGAATTCATTGAATTAAATTACATAAGAAGTTATTGAAGAAGCGCCCCATCGATTAGAGATGAATCATTGACAATGAGAAGTTGCTACAGAGATCAGTGCGCAGAAATTCTCAAGATGAAGGGGAAGTCACGTACGGCTGAGTCGGGGTTTGTATCAGCTGCCACGCCGTTTCATAGCCGCTTGTCATGGTAATCCCATTGTGCAACTTGGCAGCCGTGATGTGTGGAGATATGATGTGGTCGTCCGAGATACAGCTCATTAAATACTAAAGTGTACTGGATCAACCGATATCGTGTTAGAGTTATCTTCAAACCTGATTCGATAACTAGTTAATGGTACAAAAAAAAAAAAAAAAATGGAATACAAATGATAATTAATTACTTGACTCCCGTGGCGCTACAACCCGAGGTGGCTCGTGGCTTCTTCAATAATCTTCCGCCATTCAGCTCCATCTTGTGCAGCCGTTCTTCAATCAGTTCGGGTCCCAAGAAGGCTCCTCGCATCGGTCGTCCGCCTTTCCTAGTGCGATGCAACTCCGCTCAGCCTCCCAAGCTTAATAATTCTTAACCACATCGATATCGGCAAATAAATCATACATCTTCCGATTTTTCCTTTTTCTCCGAAACTCTCCATTTTTAATAGAGAGAAATACCCTTCTAAAGAGCTTCCAATAAGAAATCCGACTGAACACGAACTTCTGAACACATTTATCTATGGTCATTTTAACCAGTCGAATCAGCTTCAGAGGGATTCTAAACTCCTCCATCGCTTCATAGAGTCTGCGTCGCCTGATGCTTAAAATCGAGAAATAAGTGATGGGTTGGTAATTCATATTCATGACCTTTTTCGAGGATAGCGCCGAGTGTGAAAATTTGATCTGTGGTATATCTGCCTCAACGAAAGCCAGCCTGGTATACACGGATTTCACTCTCAGAAATTGATTTGAGTCTGTTGAAGAGGATATTGGAGATTATTTTATAGGCACATGACAGCAATGATATGCCATGAAAGTTTGCGCATGCGAGCTGTTCCCTTTTCTTATGTACTGGGCAAATTACAGCGTTACTCCATTGCCGCGGCTTCTTCTCCTCTTGACAGATCATACATGGCTTTATGAAGGTTTTCACCGCCGAAGATCTCAGTCTGCAATCCATCACCTTGCCATCAGTAGCCTCGTTCTTCATCCTTTCGGGGGTGTCTTCAAATTTCTCAAAGTCCGGTGGTTCCACTTCTCCACCTTCATTCCTTGATACTGGAATGTTCTCTCCTTCTACTGGAAATGGGTGCTCTTCATACAAATCATAAGGTTTAAGAAAACGATAAAAAATATGAAGTTGATAATAATCACTGCACAAGATTATTTTTAACATTACAAATCCTAGATAGACTGTCAAAGGGGTCAAAAGGAGTTAAATATGCTGTTTAGAGAAGGTCCTGTTTCAACAAGAAGTCTAGTATAGACTAAAAATTTATTTATAATGGGCCTGATCTGGAAGAAGAGAGGAAACAGATATAGCAAAAACATGCGATATTTCCAGAAAAGAGTAATCATTGGGGTAATGTACAAAATAAGCTAGGAAAAGATGGGATTTATTTCAAGGGGTGACCACATCCTAAAACATAGGCTTTATATTTATTTGAATATAAGCTATGTAGACAGAAAAACAGCAGTGACCTTCGGCTATCGTGGAATTTGAGAATAATCACTTAGGTAATGTGGAAAGAAAGATAGGAGATTTGAGAAAAATGCACACCATTCCTAACCAATTTCTGCAAATTCCTCGGGTGGTAAAGACTTAACCAAGGCTTCAGGCTTAGTGATCTGAGAACCATACCGAATAAGCTAAGGAGCAACACTAAGCGCATAGTAACATTGGACGAGATATTACGATTCACTATGAACCAAACAACAAGTTACATGCCTGACAACTGAATAGATACGTTAAGCCTATTGAAAATGTCTGATGCGGACAACACATGACTTCCTTGTACGCCTATTAAACCATAAATCGGTGGCTCAAAAAGTGATCCTGAATTTGGTTACTAGTTTCCGAAGATTGCAGTATCTCAGAAACGACACTCGGCGTCGCGACATCCATCTATTGACACACACATACACAAACGAGGAGGAAAACCAGTTTTTTACACTCAATTTTAACACTTAAAACAAGTAATACAATTTTTTAATTGGATTGGAAACCAAATTGCGTTTGTAACCTTTATTACCGAAACTTATGATTTATGAATTTAATTTAAATATAATTTTTGATTTAAGCTTATTATGACCTTGAAGTAAAGTACCCTTTTCGGCTCACCAATTTTAACCAAAATATAGTAAATACATTCATATCGATATGAAAGTCCTATTTACCAAATTTGAGATGTTTTACATTATATTTTAATATAATTTTTGATGAAAGTCTAATATGACCTTCAAGTAAAGTACCGCTTCGGTTTTCCAATTTAGACCAAAATCTATTATATTATTTATATTAGTATGTAAGTCTTAAATACTAAATTTGAGAAGTTTTGTATAGTATTTTAATATAATTTTTTATGGAAATCAATTATGACCTTCAAGTAAAGTACCACTTCCGGTAATCAAGCAGTGGCCAAAAAGGGATGATCACATCTAGATTTTACAAAAATTCTAAATACAAAATCACAACTTCCTACAGCAAACTGTTTTTGAGTTATGCGAGATAGGAACGTACGAACGTACGCACGTATGTACGCACAGACGCCACGACGAAACTAGTCAAAATGGATTCAGGGATGGTCAAAATGGATTTTTCCGTCTAAATCTGAAAACCGAAAATTTTCGCGAATACAATGCTACTAAAGAAGAATAAAATTTGAAAGAACAAGTTGCTTCTTATAATTAGGGCTTGGCCCACAACTGAGCACCGACCTTCGCACCGTCCCTAAGCATCAACCCTCGTACGGACCCACGCCCTCTCGCCCCTTAGTTGTGGCCACTCAGTACTGAGTATAAACCCTTTTTAGGAAAGAACGCTATTCATTCTGTAGAGTTTCAAACATCGTGATGAACGGAAAATCTTCTAAATAAAATACAATATTAAAATATGGTACTTCTCCAATGATGACTCATATTAATTTTTGTGGGAGAAATCCCACTAAATCAGAGGATTTCTGCTATATGCTTAAATAAATATATAAATAATGAAATTAATTAGGACTAAAACAATAACTTGAGTATCAAAACCAAGTAATAGTATAAAAAAAAAAAAAATATATTCAAGAGAATATTCTGTGATATTTTATTAGGAAAAATTATACAAATTTTAATATTTGTAAAGTACTTATGTATATATTTATTTATATCAGCAATTAAATAAATTCAATTATGGTTACTTGTGGTGAAAATGAGATAATATAAAAAGATTTTTATAAATCTCGACGTTCTTAGGTCTTATATGTGTGGGGTTCGAGACTAAAAGAATTGTAGAACCAATTCCTTGGTTTGATGCTGGGCTAAGGGCGTTGCTTCTCTGTGGCCAATACTATAAGAAATTGTGTGTCTATTATTTTATCCTAGCGCAAGGCTAAAGGGATGCGTGGGTCGGTGCACGAGGTCTAACTTTGATTTTCTTATCATGTGAGAAATGTGTTATTTCCTAGCAATAATGGGTTCCTACGAATTAATGGGTTTCTATATAACACATCATACTTATTAGTCTAGTTAGATATAATACAAATACATTTTTTTTTTCGATTTTATTTTTACTGTTTTATATGTGATATAAATTGAATCAATATAAATCATCGAAGAGAAATGGCAGTAAAATATTTTACAGCTAAAGACATAAAGATAAAGAACTTGATCTTACTTTCGAACAGAATCTATACTCAATGACCACCCACCTTGTTAGGGTTTATTGAATTAGGAATTAATGGGCATCGATAGAAGAAGACAAGAAGAAAGCTCTTGAAGGAAACCCCCACGTCTTCGGGGACAATTACAGTCGTCCCAATGGGCTTTCTCCCGGCGTCCTTCCCATTGTCAGGATTCGAGGGATTTCCCTCACAGGGAGCATTAATAGTAGAAATCGCTTTATATCGCCGGGGTTTTGTTTTTTGTCTGGAATCACGTAGAAAAATAATTTAATTTCTAAATTTATTATGTCTTCGTTCATCAAGGAAAACAATATTAAATAATTTTTTGTTTGTCTACGAAAAATATCAATTTAAATTCACTTGGTAATATAATTATTTCATAGAAATTATTTTAAAAGATATATTAAACATTAACTTCTCTTTCTATGAAAATATAAAGGACTTACTGCTCTAATTTTTTGGATGTTTCATTTATCAGGCCAATCTATGAGGGGATTGTAGATGGAAATGACGGGACGGTTTAAATTGACTTCAGAGCTATTTTTGGACTAGTTACGAGGTAAACAAACCAAAAATCCTGGGATCTAGGAGCAGATGAAAAGAGATGAGGGGGATATGGTCATGTTTTTCTGCTTTTAGTTTATATCTTGAAAACGGTTGGTCCTAGCTTAAAACGTTTTATTTAAAAACTTGAAAAGCATTAAATTTCCTACAATAATGTTCCCATTAATTCTATATTTATCTGTTATAGTTTAAGAAATATATGCTGTTCAAAGTAAAAAAAAAAATGAAAAAAAATCATTATTGACTCCATACCACTCGTATACTTGACTATACTTTTCCTTTCATCTTCTTAACCGTATTTCTTAAACTATTACAGATAAGAAACAAATGAATAGAAGTATTCTTGTAGGAAATGTTATAATATTAAGTATTCTTAATTGTTTAAACAAAATGTTTTAAGCTAGGACCAACCGTTTTCAAGGTATAAAATAAAAACCGAAAAAAAACATGACCTTATCCTTCCTCATCTCTTTGCCTCTGCTCCTAGATCTCAGGACTTTTAGTATGTTTGCCACTTAACTAGTCCTGAAGTTAATTGGCCATGCCATCATTTCCTTCTAAACTCCTTTTTGAGCATTGGTTGACTGGACTTTATGTATATTTTGTTACAATTTGCTTCATAGTTTTGATATTTTTATTCATATTGCTTGAATGGTATTCAAATCTATTTTTGTTTTATAATTCAAAATTATGGTGGTCATGCAATTAATTTTTTTTTATTAAAATGTGCGACAGAACAATAGTTCTATTTTTATAAATGTGACAGAGTAAAATAGTAGAGTAACAGGGCATAGAGTAAAATAAATATCCGTGAATAATTTGAATAAAGATTTATATAGAGTACTATAAGTAGAAGTGATATAGTGTCAATCAAAAAATGACAAAAGTAAAAACCAGAAGATGGAATTTGCGTTCCCGAAAAGCCCCCGTCAGCAATGTGTAAAATGAGGTAAATAAATAATTTTGACTAAGAAAGCCTATTTTTTGCATAACTATCAAATAAAACAGACTAATAAAAATTATTTAATAAAAATAATTACAAGGAGAGTACCAAACATGGGAATCACGGATTCCTATCACCTTTTCATAAATAGTAGGGTTGGGCCTCCCCAATGTTTATGTTAAGTGATAAGACGCAATTCGCTTTCATTTCGAAAAATGCCGATTTGAAGTTCATGGTGTTCTGAAAGAAAACGTGTAGGCTTCTTCAACCTAACAGTGGTCGTGGCCTCGTAGTAGCGGCTCTGATTACAGTGCTAAAGATCTTCAGCTCGAATCCCCCGTTAATGTGATTATATTTTAAAATAATTTTACTGTGTTTTTTTTATATCTAGGTTATTTACAAATGATTAAATTATGGATTCATTAATTTTTGTTTTAATTTAATTAAATATATAAAAAATTACTCAATTAAGCTTTTTATTATGGCTATTATTTATTAGTTATTTACTTGTTATTTTTTTTAATAATAAAATATTCAATATTATTTCAGGTACTGTCCTTGTTAGTTCGGATTTGGCATCACTACTGTTGGTTGCTGCCGTCTTCCACCAAGCATTAATAACTAAAAATTGAATATAGGAGGAAAAATATCGTTTTATTAATTTATTGATTATAAAATAAAAATAATGATATTCGAAATTCATTTAAGTTATTTAATTTTTGTTCTAAAATTATCGAATACACAATTTAGCTTCTATATTTAATATAACTAGATATTACAATGGTGTTTCAGATATCGGAAGCAAAATATCGATATAATTAAGTGCCTTCTTCGGCACCCATATTCGTATGGGGTGAAAAAAATGAATAAACGAATAATTATAATTGACAACCTGTGTAAATCTAGTGTATCTTGAAGAAGTTAGATCAACATGGTCGCAGTTCATCAACAATCCGGATCAGGATGCTCGCTCTTGGCCTGGATCTAGAAGGACGGAACGGAGGACGTTTCGACCAAGTCATCCAATTCATCAGGTCAGCCAATAACCGAAGGGTAACTGAGCCATGTAATTACTTGTCAACGATAAATCTCGCCCGGGATATTACAGGAAAATACCGCAGTAATCTCGCGAAAGATTGAGGTTGGTTCGGGGAAAGCTATTGACTCAAGGTTATCAACCTAAACTTATTTTAAGAATAATCTAAAAGATCTTGAATTTTTCATTATTATTTTCAAAACAATCGAAAGAAGGGGAGTGGAATGAATTAAATAAAATTTTAAAACATAATTTTAAAATCAAATGCAGTCATGAAAACCATGGTCCATTAGGCCTTATGAAGATTATTAGATAACCGAAAATAAGATTGTAAAGAAACCCGTTAAAAAATAACACTTGTGTAGGAATTTTTAATAGTCTTGAGGTTCGTTAATGGCCCATATGCTATAAATGGATATGCATTATGATAAGTTAATGAATATCATAAAGGCCTAACGTTTGAATAAATAATTATTCCAGCAAAATAAATTGAAATGTAACGGATGAATATTTATTTTTTAGCGCAATTTTATATTTATTATTTTTTATATCCAATGTCACAATACATTTTGAAAAACATTTATCAGAAATATAAGAAAAAATAAATAGTTAACGAACGATAAAAACAGTAATATAAATTTATATTGTAAATAAGTTTTCCAGAGTGGAATTGGGCCAAATATACACATACATATATATATATATATATATATATATATATATATATATATATATATATATATATATATATAAGAAACTGTATACATACACATATATATATATATATATATATATATATATGGGGATAAATAAGTTTTCCAGAGTGGAATTGGGCCAAATATACACATACATATATATATATATATATATATATATATATATACATACATATATATATATATATATATATATATATATATATATATATATATATATATATATATATATATAAGAAACTGTATACATACACATATATATATATATGTATATATATATATATATATATATATATATATATATATATATATATATATATATATATATATATATATATATATATATATATATATATATATGGGGAGCGGGGTAGCTCAGTAGGTAAGGTACTGTGCTACTCCCGGATTTGAGACCGGCAGATAATAATTTATTCTGTATTCAGTCGTGGATCAACCCTGTGGGATCGGGAGACCCTCCTGGGGCTTACCCAGCCTCTATAAAGTGGGTACCCTTAATTGGGGGGAAAACCTGGCGGTTGAGCGTGATCTTGGCCGAATCATCTTGCACAACCGTTGGGCTAGAAACAGTACGGCCCTTACCAAGTACTGAACCCAAGACACTTATCGGGTTGTAGAGGTACAGGCTTTATATATATATATATATATATATATATATATATATATATATATATATATATATATATATATATATATATATATATGTGTGTATGTATGTATACAGTTTCTTTAGGATTAATCACTCATCTCGACATCCACAATATCCAAGCCAGACTGAAATTTGACAGCGTTGATAAGTTACACAAAGTGTATTATTATATGATGGGTGTATATAATGTGCTGCATTCTGCCACAAGCAATGATTTAAATTATATAAATAATAATTACAAAACGATACTGTCACGAGTTTGCAATTATATATTCAATTATTAATTATTTCATATAAATATTACATTTTCTACTGTTACTCTATAGAATTTATTTATTTATTTGAGCTGCATTCGCATAATTTAAATATTCTCTTGATTTATTATATATTCATTGAATATTATATATTCATAATGTATATAGTATTATTTGCTACGTGATTTAGACAGAATATTGCTGTTTAATGATTTAGTATATAATGTTTGCAATTAACTCCTTATTGTGCCATCAAGAGACTAAAATAGTGTTCGTATAATTCAGTCTGTTATTATCTTCTTTTTTTTGTCTTTGTTGAAGAGCACTAGACTCATGCCATGTTTTGAACCAACTGCCTTTTATAATATAATGTTATTCTTTAGTTTGTACAAGACTTTATCTTTCACAAATAAAATAAAAATATATTCAGTTTCTTTAGGATTAATGAGGAGCTTCATAGAGAAAGAAATAGTTCTGAAATTGAGTTAGATAGGAATGAACAATAGGAGATTCGCATAACTATTGTAAACTATTACAGTATGCCGAATGAAATCGATTAATAATGAACCATGTCTTCATGGAATGCTGATCCATATATTATTTAAAATAAAATAGGAAAAAAAAAAGTAGAAACGGAATAATTTAGGTCGTTTCTTTAATTTAAGGCCTAGATCGAAACAGTAATGAGTACATATATTTATTTTATTTTCAAATTATTTGTTCGCACCCGCACGAGAAGACTGATGCAAACTGAGAATATTATGCAGAAAGTTATAAAGTTATATAAACGTCAAGAGAAGCACCTTCCGATTTTTAATTTATATAATATCAAAACGAATTTAAATATAATTTTTAAAAAATCCAATCAATTATAAAATAAAAACGATTAATAAAAATCTTTTTGTATACATTTTATAGTAAATATTTTATTAATTCATTGGCTAAAAACCTTCAGAAATCATTCTTTATAATTAGTATTAATCATATTTTTATTATTTATTTTTTTTTTAATTTTTAATTTATTTCATTTAACTACTTAAACAATTTCATTTCCAAATACCAGTCATAAAATATAAATACCTTTATAATCTAGGCATGAATAACAACTGTTAAGTTAGGCCGCGCTTGAGGAGCAGCACCCTCCAGTTCGTTCGACACAGAAACAAAGCAGATTCGAATCCGTTCTACGATGATTGACTTTGATTTGGACCTAACTAATTAATCCCATAACACAGTGGATAGAATTCGTTCGTAACCTACGTTCTGCTCTAGCGGAGTCAAACCGTCAAGACCAATTAAAAAGAGCTGTAAGAAAAAAAAAATTAACTAAAAACGTTTATTTAAAAATATATTTTGTATAGGACTTTGCAGACTTACCTACTTCAACTTCGGCAGGCTAGAGGTTAACAACCTATTTAAGCCAAAGCGATGATGTTGAGATTCATTCATTGACCCAAATTAAAAGTCAAACCTCCAAAGCTATTTTTAATATACCCATCGTACATGAAAGAATTCACGGAAGAAAGGGGGAGAGTCACACGTAATGCATTTTTAATCAAACTTGAAAATCAGATTTTAAAGTTTGTAGCTCCTACTTTCTTTACTCCAAGGTTATTCTTAAAACCTCTCCAACAAACCGACCGTCCACATTTCCTACTTCTTCTACTGGACATAAGAACATATTGATGTGTGTAATTCCATTTCGGATAAATGTGACTCTTCCATCACTCTTCATATTTTAATACGCGATCCGGAATGCTGCAGCACCTTGTCTGACTCCAGTGTATATGGTATCTGTTTCCTTATAATCGGGCTCTCTTGGTATTCATTTTATTCTACGGAAACGAATCTATTAGAAAATACTGCCTTTTGAAATAAATAAATGTTTTTATTTAGCCTTTTAATTAAATCTAAGTAAGATCGGTAGGAGGTTAAATAAGGCTTAAATAAGCAAGCCAAAATATATTATAAATTCTAGTCTGGATGGAATTAAACCACCTCAACAATTTCAAGCACGAGGGTGCTATAGTTATGATCCAACTCGCACAGTTAACACGGCCTGTGGTTATTAAAATAACTTTTAAAATTATACCACAAGAAATAATATTTGAAATATTATTTGTTTTTTTAATGTTTATAGTTATTTGAAATTATAAAATCGGACGGACAAAAAAAAAAATAACTGACGGTGGAATCGACGGTAAGGCACTGCGAACATCGTTCCATCGCCTTCGTCCAACTGTGAAAGATCTCTCACCATCTGGGGATAATGGATTCGATCCGATAATGTTACGCTTCTTTTCATCAAAACATTCGCTCTTCGATTGAATACTAAGCCAGGACACGAGCAGAGCTACAAAGCCTGAATTTCGTTGTACGTTTTATTTCTTTTTAGGCAGACGTTATCCACAAAGTTAGAGTCCGTATGCGCGAGAGGAAGAGAATAAGATATGCAAGAAACGTCTCCTCTCTCTCCCCGAAAAATCGTCTATATAATATATAATATGATACCAATAAATGAATATTAAATATTTTTTAATTAAATTCTAATGGAGGTAAATAAATAAACAACGAACGAAGGCGAGTTATCCAAAAGTATATGTGGATAAATGGATAAATAATCAAATGATCAATAAAAATTATTTAAACAATAAATAAATAATAAATAGTAAACTAAGGTGGGATTTCTAAGTTAATAATGACATTTATCATTTACACAAAAGAAAGCGGACCAATTTCGCTGATGCTCTTATGAAAACAGAGGAAAATAAAGAAAGTAAAAATAAGTTTGCTTTCGTGAAACAAAAGTTCTCAAGGGAAATGAAACAGAACCTACTGACCTTAATGACAGAAATGTGGAGTACATGTTCGTGACACTGGGTCAATATATAATGACGTGTAAGAAAAATAACAGCTACGTAAAGTCTTATTCAGAATAGAATAGTTACAATACATTTTTGATTTAAGGAATATGTTAGAATAACCCGTTTTGTTCCTAAAAAGAACATCACATATTCGAAAAACAAACGACACACTTTTCATGAAAAAAAAATCGATTATTAAATATTAAAGGGAATGAAACTTTGATTAAACTGTTTGACAAAATTCGCATTTAACGTGAGAAAAACAACATAATAATACATATAAATATACACACACACACACACACACACATATATATTTTTAAAAAGCAGACATCTCGTAACTAGGCGTGGAGACACGGGCAGTAAGGCTTCGAGACAATGTTAGTAATAACAATTGAAAAATAACACAATGCTAAATTAAAAACAGACGTCTCCAGGGCGGCTACTTTAGCCATCAAAGTTAAAAACTAACATAAATTTCAGCTCATGGATATTTTCAATTATAGTTCAAACTTGCAAAGAAGGAAACCAGCAGTTTTTACATCTGCCATTTTCCATTAAATATAACAATTAACTCCTGTTATGAAGAAACAATTAGCAAATAACAGTTTCTAATTGACAACCCACTTCTAGTTCAATAATCCTAAATTAAATTGTGCCAGTGCATAAATTAACAGCACAATGTCAAAATAATCTCTTATTTTAAGAAACTTTGAGGCTGTCCACACAGAGCTCGTTCTAGAATGCAATATTTACAAGTGTTTTAATCTCATGGTTGTCACAACCTAGGTAATTGAAATCTTTCATGACCGCTAACAGGAGTTAACCAATCGTCAAGAGTGAGAAGCTTGAAACTTGTTGAAGGTAGGTTTCATGCATTGCGCAGATGCGACTACTCGTTTTGCAGATACGATGGAGGCTTCTGAAGTTTTGTCGATCCAATGCATTGGAGCCAGAAATACTTCACTCCTTTGCTGCGATGAAGAGCCTGCGAAACGAGTAAGAGTGGACCCATGATCTCTGTTATTTTTGTGATCTCTAAGGCTTTCCAGTGTAGCGGTAATATAATAATATATTTCCATCATCATTACTAAATGAAGAAATTTATAAAGCAATACACTGAAAGTATACTGATACTGACCCTACATTGACGACATCTAGATAACGCGTTTTTTTTTCTACACGCTTTACGAAAGCAAAACGCATCTCTCACGCATTGCATGAACTGCGATCTGCCTAGCACTTCTACATAATAAAATCCTTAGGTGCGACAGACCGTGTACGTAGTTTGGATTCTCTAAACATTCACAACCGTTCAGTTTTACGGAAACTGTATAGCCTGCCCCTTGTCTATTTCTAAGTTATATCAATAGAGAATTCATGAAGGTTCGATTGTGAATATATCTGTAGGCAACCTAGTCGTGGGGAAGCTAAAATAGATAAGGCTAAAAAATAAACAAATTAAAACTAAATAAATAAATATTGCGTTTTGTATTTTTTCCTAGATATTACAACCGTCCATGGTACGGAATCCATCCTCTAGTTGTTTTATAATACTATACTAACCAACATAATTTTCTTTATCTAATAGATATATTATTAATAATTTTTTAGTAACACTTAGCAATGGTGACGTTCCATACATTTGTATTCTTCTTTTCTTACATACACTTCATTTTTCTAACTGTATCCACGTTTCGGGATTGTTTCCCCATCTTCAGGATTACTTTCTTTTAGTCTTCATGATTATGTCTACAGGAATACAGTATTTGTCCAAAAGATACCAAAGGAAAGGCTACCCGAAACGTGGATACAGATAGAAAGATGGACAAATATTGGACAAATACTGTATTCCTGTAGACATAATCATGAAGACTAAAAGAAAGTAATCCTGAAGATGGGGAAACAATCCCGAAACGTGGATACAGTTAGAAAAATGAAGTGTATGTAAGAAAAGAAGAATACAAATGTATGGAACGTCACCATTGCTAAGTGTTACTAAAAAATTATTAATAATATATCTATTAGATAAAGAAAATTATGTTGGTTAGTATAGTATTATAAAACAACTAGAGGATGGATTCCGTACTATGGACGGTTGTAATATCTAGGAAAAAATACAAAACGCAATATTTATTTAAGTGTATGTAAGAAAAGAAGAATAAAAATGTATGGAATGTCACCATTGCTAAGTGTTAATAAATAATTGTTTAGAATTCCTAAGTGCTATAATAGAAAAATAGTAGGCAATTTGTGTTTTGAATAATTTATTTACCGTACCTTCATTGAATCATATTAAATAAAACATACACATGTGAGTTATGGGTGATTCACCAGGAAGGGCTTACCCCAGGTCCACATTTCACCGCTTAGATGAAAGGCCGGTGATGTCAGATTAGTATCCTGTTTCTGGAAGGCCATGAACTTTATTGATCCCAAAGGTTAGAATACCATACCTGAGCCATCTTTAAAAACCATCACGAATTGAAATATAACGAATAAGAAAAAAATGAAGAATAAGGATAGCTTTGGTCCAGCGGAATGGTATCTGTCGTGTTGTCCTCGAGGCACTGGCAATGATCTGACCTGAACTGTACACTATCGGTCGTACAGATCAATAGATTTCATCAATACAGTTAAAACATTACTCCCTTCCAATACAGTAGGGTTTCACAGTTTGATTATTTTTAAAGTATAGATATTTTAACCCTTTATTGCTTAGTGGGTCATATCGCCCCACATAGGAAGCAGGAAAAAAAAAAAAAAAAAAAAACCGGTTGTGTTCTTGGTTCGCTTTTAATAAAAAGTTGTTCATTCTAGCTCTTTAGCCAAAAGTCCAGTTTTTAGCAACCTTTTGTGTTTCTGTGAATTTATTTGGTTATTATTGTCTAAGTATGCTTTAATATAATATAACATTTAACTTAAGAATTATTTTATTCACAAATTTATCATTCTGCTGAGTTTTATTAAAAAAATGTTCGTGGTTGTATGAAATTTTTTTAAATTATATATTATGTTCTTCTAAATTATACTGTATTTAAGTTACGAGTATACTAGAATTAACTTTTAATGTTTTAATTTACTTACTCAAGCCCATCCTGGACCTACGCTTCACAGATATACGGGACAGCCAAAAAAAATCACATACAAAAACTTTTATGACTATCACCAAAGCTCCTTGGTATATCAGCAACACTACCTTATATACAGACCTCAATATGCCAACAATTAAAGAACACATATGGACCCGCTAAAAAAGATTTCACGATAACTTACACGACAACCTAGCACACTCATACAAGAAATGGCGACAACCAACATGCCTGAAAACACCCGCAGAATGTTGAAGAGGAGCTGGATGAGGGATCTCCTAGCCTAACCATGCACGATAATCACGACAGGAAGAGATATCGCTGGGTATTACTCTTTCTCATGCCCTTCATGCCAAGATAATATGCTTTTGTCAGCACATTCACTGGTTGTCTCATCGACATGTGTGAATATAAAAAAAAAAAAAATAAAGCCAAAAAAAAATTTTAATGTTTAATGTTTCCGTTTTATGTTCACGAAATTGCCCCAAACAACATTAAGGAGAGAGTAAACATTTTTGTCACTGACAATGAGTTATTACCCAGTTGTCCTTTATTAATTTGGGCTACATTGATATTATCAGGATTACATTGATTTTTAAGCCTGTTCCAATATCATTTTCAACTAATAAATAGAAATAATCCTCAGCTTTTATAACCCTAAAGGCACATCTTAGTACGAGCAAGTACTCACACAGTCATCAAGGTGTGTTGCCCGGGGACGTCGTCATGGGGAGAAATAGAGGGGTGCCACTCCCCACCCTTACACCAATGATTTGAAAACCCAAATAATTTTGTTAACCTACTTCAAACCATAAAAATCGTAGTAAAAAAATATTATACAAAGATTGACTCAAATTTTATACCAGTATCAATACGTTTTAAGTTAACTAATTGGGATTTTATCGACATGATGTCGATTATAAATAGAAAAGAAAATTATTGTTGGAAAATCTGGTCAAAATTGTTTGGAAATTATAGATTTTGCCCTCCCCGATAAATTTTTGTGGCATGGTTTCTGGGTGTGACATCTTCCTGAAGCTGCGATTTAAAAATAAAATTAAATTAAATTAAAAATTAAAAATAAAAATCCTAAGGACAAAAGTTCATATTTTAAGCCACCTATTTTTTAGGTCTATTTTTTTAAGCCCTGGTATAATAAAACCTTCAAATGTTTTTGCTTGATGTAATTTATGTAAATAAACATTTTCGTTCTGCTCTCCAACCAATTATTTCCTTGTCATAGATAAGGTCACGTGGGCTCTTTGCAGCTGAAAACCAGATGTTTTCTATAGATTAAAAGAGGATTCATAATTATGTAAATTTGATTTATATATTGTAGAATATTGTAGATAAAATGTACCATAACTTTCACGCTCGTATTCCCATCACGTTAATTAGAAGTAGGAACGAAAGTGAAATTATTATTTATGAATAGTTTTATACTAACTAATTAGTTTCTAATTAACCGTGTGAATATTAGTGTGAAAGTTGAATTATTCAACACTTTGCAACTTATAAGAACGGACAATATGCTCACGTAGATAGCACTCACAATCATACCATATTTATAGTGCAAAGATCTGGTGTTCTTAAACGTGTCCTTTTGAAAAATATTTCCAAAGATTATTAATGAAAATGGGAGTCTTTTTGAAGTTGTCAGATCACTTCCTTAACCAACCTCCACTTCTTCTTCCATCGAGAGGCACCCACGCTTTGGTTCTTAAAGACGACTTCTTATTGTCATCTCTCCTGACAGGACCTGCTCAAGCCTATTTTATTTTGTAAA
This sequence comes from Rhaphigaster nebulosa, assembly GCA_948150685.1. Lineage (NCBI taxonomy): Eukaryota > Metazoa > Arthropoda > Insecta > Hemiptera > Pentatomidae > Rhaphigaster > Rhaphigaster nebulosa. The sequence goes on from OX411306.1 coordinate 15,735,705, forward strand.
TTGTTATACAAGAGTACAAAGCTCCTAAAGGACACCTGCTGTGGAGCATTGAACCCTAAGGAACATCAATAACAATCAACCGCCAATATCATCAATCACCTGCATCAAAGTTATTATTAGAATTAAAAAAGAACAGAGTCATCGTGGGCCATTGAATTTAAGACGCAAGTATTTTTTGTTTCGCTATGAAATTAAACAAATACATATTTTAAAAGCTCTGATCATTTTTATTTATGTGTTTATTCCATATAATTTTTCCAAATAGTACTATCTTTAAATTTGATTAAAACTTTATTAATGCGCTTTCAATTGTTAGCACCCACGTCATTCTGAAAAAAAAAACAACTCAACAAACGATTTGGACTATTATCCAGGTTATTTGACAGACGCTCCAAATTATCTTTATGTAACAAACTTACAATGCACAAAATACTTATTAAACTTCTTCGTAGATACGGGGCAGAGCTATGGAGAATTCCAGTTAAAAGCACTGAGAAAATTAATAGACTCGCCATTATATCTGACAGATGACTTGCTGCACAAGGACTTGGACGACCTAGTTAATTAATATTACGAAAATATCCATAAATCCAACATATTGATCCATAAATATCCACAAACACTTACATCCACCATGAACCCATACGACCCACCTCAACGGCTTTCAAGGCGGTGGCTTAGAGACTTAAATTGACCGCTATAAAAAGGGTGACGGGACATTCGCTTATTACAAAAATAATTTGCAGATGGAACATTAGTGTACTGCCAAACTACGTAAATAGTAATAATTAATTCTCTTTAATAATAAATAATTCAAATCAAAAATTTACATTTTCTCCCCCTCTCTCTAATAAATTAAATCATAATATACACCAATTAAGATTTTACGGTGTAAATAATAACATATTTACAGTTGATTCTCTATTACGGATTTTTATTACGTCGTCTTTTTCCAAATTTTTATCATTCAATAGAAGAAATATTTAATTATTAAAAATATTCCATGTACATATTTTTATCAAATACGATCGCCCAGTTGTCGGAATTCGACTAAAAATTCAATATCATATCAGTTTTGTGATTTATTTATACAATCGAAATGAGCAGAAAACGTTTTGTTCTGTTATTGTTTGAATATAAATTGAAATTAAAAAATGTAATTAATTATAGTTAAAAATGGAATCAGAGACACACAGGCAAACCAATACTGATTACAATAGTTCCGATCGAATTTAGATGCTTGATGTCCGATTTTGATTTTTTTTTCGTTTTGTTGGGAATTGAATTACAATTCAAATTATATTTAATAAAGGCAATCAAAAGTGAATATTATTCGAGTAATATAAAATTAAATATTCATTCCGTCAGAACGTTTTTCATTCTTTTTCTTGGGGTGAACCATATGAATGGTTAGTTAAAGGGCTTTAAGGGTGAAAAAAAAATTAAAAAAAAAATAAAATAAAAGAGCGAATAAACGTAAAAGATCGGGTAATGATGACTTTTTGATATGTTGTTTGGGACTGGATTTACCTCGGCAGAGGACCGGTAGTTTATTTTATTCACGAAAAAAACCCAGAATTGTCGTTAATTTTTCATTCCATGCTCAATATATTGGAGAATAACTATCGCACATAAAAATATGCAAAAAAAAAAAATGAGTCCCAATAGAACGTTTAATAGTACACCTCCTCCCAGTACAGTTGAATAGTACTAGAGATACAGTTTTTCAGAAAGAAACATTTAATTTAGGAAAAAACAGTAATAAACATTTTATGATTTTATTGGCAAATAACATGGAAACTGCTATTCCTAAGAAGAAGAAGAAGAATGTAAAGAACGTTAGAGTGCATTTTACTAGCTTCATTTTGAGCATTGATAGAAGTCTGTATGTCTAGTAGTTTCTGAGATTTAAAACATATCTCAAGATGGCTCATATTTGACGAATGTATAATAACATCAAAAGCGTATAAAAATATTCTTTTTTTTTTTTTTTTTTAACTGCAGATACATAACTCCGTTAGGGCTCATATTTAAGCAGTTTTAAACAAAAATTGTCTTATATTTTATCAAATTTACTCTACTTTAAATAAAGGTATAATATATGGTATAAGGTTTAATAGCACCCCAGATACTGTTTTTCGAAAATCAACATTTTTATCAAAAAAGGAGAAATCAATATTTTGTGACTTCATTATAAACTGTTTTAAATTAAATTTAAATAGCTTCATTTTGCGCACTAATGATATCAATCATTTGAGCTCTTTTTGTCTAATGGCATCAAAATCATTTTTAAATATTTTTTATGCTACTCTGGAGTGATAAAAATACCAAGTATTAATCATACTTCATTAAATTAACTAATAATCAACGGTTAATAATTAAATCATGTAAAAATAGACCAACCAGACATACCAAAGCGACAAAAATTATGAAATTGTTCACGTCCCAACTTGTTTTTTTCCGTTTTATTTGTATAATGGAAATTTAATACTAACGTAATCTCATGTATTTTATTAATTTGTATTGTAGATACAATTTTTTGTTCTTCGACACATTCATTAACTACGATTAATTCAATTAATAAGATTTAACTATTCACAGTTGATGATCAATGCAGTTAGTGAAATTTGATCGATATTAGGTAATTTTATGACTCCAGAGCAGCATAAAAAATATTTTTACAATATTATCCTATATCCGTCGAAAATCAAATCAAATCTTGAGAAATGTTTGATACCTCAGGAACAATTAGAAATATATTCCTCTATTAGTGCTCAAAATTAAACAAGTTAAATGCAAATTAAAGTACTTTATATTAGTCTTCTTCGTAGCAATAACAGTTTTCGTGGTATTTAGCAAAATAAAGTCACAAAATGGTTATTAAATTTTTTTTTTATACTGTGCACATCTGCTTGACAATATATAGTACATCTATTTCACCGCTGCTATATAGGCGGAATAACCGGTACGGAAAAAAAGTGCTTGCCAATTAATATATAGATTACTAACTGACCTTTGCTCTCTGGAGAAGAAATTAATTAATAATGTACAGCCCAAGTGCATTATTATAATAGGTTAAAGGTCAAAGTCGGCGAGTAATTTCAGAACTATATTTACAACAGCTTGACATGCAATATTTATTGCGCCATTTAGAAAATTCCTTCGTAGAATGTATTCAGTGACAGTAGAAAAAGTGGTGTTTTTCGGCCTTCGAAGAGTAGTCTGTAATGGGTGACATCATGGAGTGCTGATCTGTATGCCGTTGGGGTTTTCGGAGAGCAATTAAATACAATCGTGTATTCTGAATATGTCCTGAGTCTTAGGCTAATCGTTAGGAATTGTTAATTAATTGACTTAAATTGTATTTAAAGTGGTTTGAAATTTATGTAAATTAAAGATTTCAGAAAGTAAATTTTTATAGTTTTAGACTCAGAGAATATCCGTATCAGTTCTTACAAGAATAGCCATTACCTGAAATTGTTATGCCTGTAATTATGGCATATTTATATATTTTAATATATTAAAAAGTAGGTAATTATACATTTATACAATCTCGAACCTCCAATAGTCCGACAAAATCATTTGACGCATCCACACATTTTTGAAAATTATTAGATAATTGGACGGCATTTAGTAGAAGGTAACCAATCCTCATTAATTTAAAAATGAACATTTATAACCAACCAAAAAAAAAATGTAATTCCACTCTCAAATTTGAGGTTTTATATCTAGAATCCAAAAATTGAATACAAATAAATCCGCGGTATTTCACCGAGAATACAGGGCCAATTAATTTTAGATTTGTTGAATATCATCGGTCACTCTAGGATGATCCTCAGAAGTCGACTGATTTGTTTATAAGAAATCACATGTTACTATTCTGACAACTAATGTACTAATGACATAGTACTTTGACCAAAATAAAATTACTGATAGATTCAATTAAAGGAGTTTTTAATGTTTCACTCTCTCACTACCGAAGATAGTGAAGGCTTGTGTTCATGCAGGAATTGAAAAACATTTATGTCATCCGATTCTGATGAAATTTTCAGGGATAGTGTTAGTTGGTACCTAGATGGCCCCCTTTCAATTTTATCAAATTGCATCCATTGTGCATACGAAAATGCGTTTTCCTTGATATATCTATATTTCGAAAACGGCTCGTCCGATTTTGCCCAAAATTTGAGAAATTTGGTTTTTAAGAACGCTATCAGACTTACTGTAATTTTCTACAGGAATCGAGACTCTACAGACTGTAGCACCAAAACGGTTTTAAGGATTTTAAACACTTCTAATTTTCTTACATAGCACATCTCCGTGAAAAAAAAAATCAGAAAAAATCGAAAAATTAACAGCTCCGTTGAAAGTTGATTGAATTTCCTATCAAAAAAAAAAGAAAAAAAAGAAGAAAACGAAATCGTCCAAATTGAGTCAGTATTAGCTGAGATAAACCGTTTTGAACTTTGTTCACATGTTATAAAACGTTGTGCTCAAGTTCCTACGGAATTTGGTACACCTTATTTTAGTTTTTTGATAACTTGAAAACTATTTGTCTCCTGGGCATTCCAGAAGCTTATTTGTATCAGTTTTCCCTGGCACATTTATGTTTCATTAAGCAGCCTATACAAATAGTGAAGAAGCTACACTGACCTCTTTGGCAGGCGTTTTTCTCTAAATAATGCTTTTTCTGTTTCCTGTTGGATATAAGGAATATTTTATTGTGGAGTGTTTTTGAATAAGTTGGAAATTCTAACACTTATATTTTCGTTTTAATACAAATTATTTTTATTGTTGCGAAAACATGCATGTCTCCAATTCCCCTCCCAATCTCCGCTTATTTCATTACCCCGATCACTTTCAGTAGTTAACTCCCTCGCGCCCTCCTGTTCGTTAATTTGTGCAAATTCTCCAATCATCGACTCCTTACTCTCTCAGGGGGCTGATTCGGATTCCAATTACGAAAGCGAACCTATACTTAATATTCCGGTAGCCTTGAGGTCCTTCTGATCCTTCCCATAAGGACGAGAACTTGTTTTGCAGGAAGAACTCTATTATTGGTAATTATTCCTCACTTTCTCCGAAAAGATTTCCCGCGTGGTCTGGCGGTGAAAATGAAATCTTTTTATTTCGGTAAGGTTTCCTTCTGTTTGGAAACTGTCTTTAGAAGTAATGCTGTGGTGACCGAACCGCATTGGATACCAAGTTTATTGTCAGGCGTACATGTACGGTTTTATTTCGAAAACACTTTCTTCACTCTCGGATACAAGGATATCAGAACAAAAGAAACCGCAAGACGTCGTTTCTATATTAAGGAAGATCTAGGATCGTTGACGCGACCTTGTGGAAGCTCTTTCTTCGGTAATGATTTCAACAAGCCAAGAGCAAAGAGACTTTATTTTAGACTTTATTAAGTTCTTTCGTAATAAAAACAAAATTTAAAAAAATCCTTTCGAAAAAGATAGATTGATAGAATTTATTTGTTTTTGACGCGAACCTTATATAAAATGATTGAGCAAATAACAATTTATTTTATTCCCACCCAAAATATAGATGTATTATCATGCCTTACATGTAATTGTAATATAAAATCTTCATTCAATTAATTAGAGATTGATAAATTATTTGCCACTTCTATACTTTTGTTTTTATTGAAAACTAATTTCAAATGTTATACATTCATCTTCAGTTCTAAAAACACACACAAAATCAAAACTAAGCAATTTAAATTATATTTTGGTATTATTATACATATTAAATTAAATGTAATATAAATTAGTATTATAAAACATTTATGAATTATGAATTTAATTAATACAAGAACGTATAACAACAAGTACCAACATGTATTTGATCTCTTGTCTCAATTAAATTCATTATTCATAAATGTTTTATAATACTAATTTCTATCACATTTAATTTAATATGTATAATAATACCAAACTGTATTTTGAATTGCTTATTTTTGAATTTTTGTGTTTTTTTAGAACTGGAGATGAATGTACAACATTTCAAACTAGTTTTCAATAAATACAAAAGTATGGAAGTGGCAAATAATTTATCAATCTCTTATTAGATTCATCATTCTATACCATCATCCGTACGTCAACTGATATCCAATTAATGCCGCTGCCCAAGTGACAGTGGTGAATTTATTTTGAATTTTAATAACAAAAAAAAAATACTGGTACAAGTGACCTTTGAAATTATGTAATAAACGATGATATATATACACCCTTTTTTTTTCAATAAATCTTAGTTTTCGTGTCAGATAAATGTAAATCCTAAAATGATTTAAATAGTCCAATAAGATATTCTAACTGACGTAAAATATCTGATAATATTTGTCAGAATTTTTAGACGATAATGTAAGTGATAAATATTTAATTTATTAACCTAATTATACCTTGTTTTCTTTCGTAGCTATGTCATACCAGATCCATGAATATTCATAAATGTTTATTTGGGTTAATAGTTTTTCGGCTTCAGTTAAAATTAATAGTTGTCACTATCTAGGTCGTTAAAACTAAATTATTAGGATATATCATATTTGCCGTGTTTATTTTCGTATTTCAGTAGAAAACGTTTGGATAGAAAAAAAAAGTTGAATATTCCAATAATTAATTAGGATTAATTAAAATTGTGGAAGTTTTTATTTAATTGTTTTCAGTGTCAAGGATAAATAAATATACGAACCAATAATTCAAGCACTTTATTCTCCGAAGTAAATGCCCTTCATAAATACATGAAGCACATCAAACTAAATATAAAATGTAATTAAAATTGAATAATATTCCTATTATTTTCTGATAAGAAAGTTTAATTAAATCAGAACGTTTGATTTATTTTATTGCTAAGATTGTAAAAAAATGTCGGAAAGGTTCGTCTAAGATAATATACGAAACAAAGATGTTTGGTAGTACAATTGCGTTACTCAGAAAAAAAAAATGTAAAACACTGCAATATTGAGAAAAAAAAATAGAAAAACATTATATGAATAATTAATAATCATTAAAGACTTGTTATTTATAATATGAACTTTTCCATCATTAAAAAAGAAAATTGAAAAAATTAAATAAAAGATGAAGGAATAGTTCGTGATGAAATGTGTACGAAGACGTATAATACTCAATTAAAAATATTTCTATTTTGAAAGAGAATAATTCCATTTCAAAATTACTTCAACGTTGGAATCATCAATTATAACTTGTTACTATAGTAATTATATAATTGTAAAAAAGGTAATAAAGATTCACTCAATTACCACCAGTTGTAATTATAACATTCACTTTCTTAGAGCTATGATTCGAATCATAATTAAACATGGAACTGACAAGTTTGTAAAGCATTCAATCTTTTATAATTGAAGAGCACTGGCCATTAAAAGTACATAAAAGCACAAAATTAGCATTCAATAAAATTAACTTCTTAATTGAAGGCATGTGTGGATGAAGGTGCTTTGTAATAGATTTTTTCTTACGAATAGAATGTGTTATGCCCTAGTACTATTAACAATCCGAGATTCTTGGTCAATCGCACGATTTCTTAGTTGATTGGATAGATCATGTCCTTTAGATATTACATACAAAACTTTACTTGCCATTTTTTTCAAAACTTAAAATTTGAAATATGAGTGATTAGGTACTTTTAAATTTTGTGGCTAACAAAAAAAAAAATGATAATCAATTTATGCAAGAAATAAAGTACTCAAAATCCTGTTCATTAGAGCTTGAAGAAGACATGTAGACCATTGTATTTAGGTTTATACGTAAATGTATTAGAAATTTATTTATTTATTTATTAGAATTTATTAGAAATCCAGTTATAATTAATAGATGGAATAAAAAAAAATTGTATTTCTTACATCAAGAAATAAAAAGTTTACACATTAACAGTTTTCGCTTATTGTATTCATTTATTTTTTCAAACTTACAAAATAATTCAATTTATATCTTTACTATACAACAGATATAATAAATGTCCTTGAAAAATAGATATTGAACTATTTCTATAATCAGAAGTCAACTTCATTCAAGAAAAACACTTAACTTTTCGTTCCTATTTCATTCTATTAGTAATATCTTGAAAACTACCAGCCGCGCGAAAACATCGTGAATAACATATTTAAAATAAAGTAAATTTGCTGCAATTTGAGCCCTAATACAAGTCTTTACGTTTACTAATTTTCCAGATGAGTTTTTTCAAAAAACACTATTTTTTCCCATAAAATATGAATTCACCATTTTATGAATTTGTTTAGGCAAATATTGTGGAAACTGCTCTTCCTAAAGGTAGAATTTTGCAGGTACTGCCCGCAGTTGCGGCTGGCAGAGATTGCAGGTCGTTGACTACTGCTTTGACTGAAGAGATAGGGACATACTTCGCTGGCACTGCTCGGCAGTCTAGGTATGACGTCATACCTATACTGCTGCCTCCCTGACCGCTCCAGGAGGAGTAATACTGCCACGGCCGCGACGGTTCCCGCTTGTTTTCGTTAAACATAATGTCAACGAAGGGATTTAATAAGAAAAACAATGAATATTTTTTATAATTTTTTAATGAATATCAGGTTCTTTATATAATAACATGAGAAAGAGGAATAACAATATAATAAATAAACTTCTTTATTTTTGTTTCTTGAAATTTTATAATAATAACATAACAAAAATAAACTTCTTTGTTTGTTCTTTATAAAAAAATTGTTTGAAAAAAAATAATAAATTGTTCAAGTACATAATCGTTTATCAACCACTTTTCTTCCCACGATTTTATCTTATTTTCCAGAAATATCTACGAACAATGATAAATATATCGTCGCCACCACGTATAAATAACCGAATTTTCAGAATGCATGCAGCAAACAGATATGCATAAAATAAAAAAAACTGACACTTAAAGTTTTACAATATTGCCAAATTTGGCAGAAATTTTTCTTCGACACAAAATTATAAAATTGTATAAGAATATCTCGTAACACATCCCTCCATTCATTTTTTCAATTAACGCTTTATTTTTTCTCAATATATATAAATATATTCAGATGCTCGATTGCCACGTCTCAGCTACATATGTCATCTTAATGACTAACCTATTAATCTAATTAATTTGGTATCTATATAGGACGCGGTAATTAATAATACAATGAAAGTTGTGCGTCGCTATAAGAACATTGGGCATGACCTATAGCAAGGGCATTGACCAATGGATGAAGTAGTTACTCAATGAACGAAGGAAGCCCGCAGCCGATTCCCTCATCCTTCGTGACTTATTACCACTGAGTGGATTGCTACTGGTCAGTGACCTCAGGATGACTCCGCCCTGAAGAAAGAACTATCCTTTGTGTTCAAGTCCTTCCGTAGATATGCTAATTATTAACATCACTCCTTAATGAATTCTTCGGAAAAAAATACTTTGGTTCCCTGGGAATGCAATACATGACTCCCAAGATAAAAACGGACTGAATAAGTCAATACATCAATGCAGTTATATACTCTGGCGTCGACCTGAGAGCGTCGAAGAGAAATTGGCGCTCCACTTAATTAGTCGGAAAAATGGTTTGTCTTCAATGATTTTTCTATTTTAATATCGAAAAATAGACTAGTTTTAATTAAGTTGATATCACTGAACTCAATTTCGTGAATTCGGCTTGTATAACTCAGGGTCGGATTTACCCCAACGTCCCGCCCTGAAGATGCACGCTTGAACAAATTAATATTTTAAATAACAAGGAAAATGATATTGATGATTTAAGAAATTTTTTAATTTTAATAAGTGATGTTATTATGCGGTAAAATTAACATTGTCTTCACAAAGATTAGAGGCAAATTGCCAGATCGATTCCGTGTCCTTCAAACAATTGAAGAGTAGGCGGGAAAACTCTAGAAAATATAAGCGACCAAATTTTAAATCCGATCCTGGTAATACTCATTACCGATCAAAAGATTTGTTTCTAATTGATTTATAAAATAATAAAACAAAAAACAGGTTGATATTTCTCATTCATATTATACTCCGTCCATATGATATTCAGTTTCAAAAATTGTTTTGAGTTGTTTGTACTTCATCACATATTTGAGCTACATGCCTGCAACTCTTGTAAGACTTAGTGTTATGAGTCTCTTGAAAAATATTTAGTTATTTAATTATTAGGGGAGCGGGATAGCTCAGTGTGTAGGGCAATGTGCTACTAATCTCAAGGTCCCGGGTTCGAGATCGGCTGTGACAGGTAGTTATTGATTATGTTATTAGCCATGGATCGGTCCTGTGGGATCGGGAGACTCTCAGATTCTATGAAGTTGATACTACCCTTAATTGAGGGAAAAACTTAGCGGTTGATCGCGATATCGGCCAAACCACCTCCTTGCACAACCGTTGGCTTAGAAAGAGTCCGGTCCTTACCAAGTACAGAACTCAAGACCCTTCACGGGTTGTAGTGGTATAGGTTTTTTTTAATTATAAGCCCGCTTTTTTGGAGCCCGCTCCAGGATTATAAGAATATGTAAGCACAAATTTAAAACTCATATTTATGTCCTATAAGCAATAGTTGCCTGATTTTTTAATATAGCAGTACATTCAATAATAAAAAAAATAATATCATGGCTGTAATTTTTAAATAGTTACTTCAACAAGCAATTGTAAAAATAGAATCGCATTGGTTGGAGAAGAGAGACGACGAGCCGTATCGAAGGCGAGGACTGGGCGAAGTCAAGGTGAGCAGGACAGGTCGGCACCATCTCGCCTCCCTCCCTCTGGTACTCTACACCTTCTTCTTGCCTTTTCCTTTCCAACTTATTTTTAGAATGAATAATATTAAATACAAATGTACAAATTATTCCATTGATGAATAGGATTCATTCACAACGTTCGACAGAGCCTCTTTTTCAGAAATATAGTCCTAAAAAAACTAAAATGTCGGGTTGTTTTGAAATTTTAATTTGATTTTTAAATTTCGATGGTTTATAATGATGTGGTGTCTAACTACCGTTACTAACTCCACGAGCAGCTGTTGCGAGAACATATAAATATCTTGTATTTTGGGTGAAAATATTATTTACAAATTCTCCTCAGTTTATTTTTTAAGGGACTGAAGCACTTCAACTAAACCAGTTCAACCCTAAAAGGAATGTTTACATTACAACTCCTAAAAAGGTTAAATACATAGACCTATTAAAATTCAATTTGGAAATACGCTACAAAAACATGCAAGACAACTATGAATGATCATAAATTAAAAAGCTAAAAACACTTACACAAAATCGCCTTTCGTATCACAAACCGTACATCGCGCACAGGTATTCATCAACGAAAATGTACATGCCATATATAGACAATTTCAAGGCGAACTTCACTGACATAAAAACAAAATTATACCGGTCAAGACACACAGATCAGGAAATTAGATGATTTAAAATGAAACGATTACAGGAAAAACTACAATAATAAAATATTTATATAAATCAATAGTTGAACGTAAAAATTATTATGAAGGAATAAAATGGTCCAGTAGGCGGTCAAAAAATTAATTACAAATACTATAAACTTTAATTTATTAGAAACCAACGTTTCGATCGTTTCGGAAAACTTTCTATCAGTATTACAAATTAATTCCTTTGTATACTAAGGATTCTGTTCATTAACTCCATATCTTTCTTCTGGTTTTACTTTGTCTTTAATATTTATTATTTAATTGTATACATATATTTATTCAGGCCTTTTTTTCTTCCTTAGTTGCTTTCTATTTGTATTTGCAGTTTTCTGCTTATCAGCTGTTTGAATATAACCTTCTCAGCTGTTGTTATGTTACCTCGCTTTGCCTTCAGTTTGTGATTGAAAGTTTTGAAGTGATGTATGTGCTGTCTCTGGTTGATGCGTCTTTCTGGACGGTTGATGTGAGATGTGCTGTAATTAATCTTCATAGATGTCATTTTTTGGTGTATGTCCAATGATGAAACGTATCTGAATTGGCGAAACGTTGACTGATCAGTTGTTTGCCGGTATTTTAGAGACTTGAGGCTTTGTCTTTTGGAATCTTCCAATGTTTTTCTAGCAATTAATTTATATATCTTTTTGAGTTTTTGCTCTTTTATATATATATATTTTTTTTTATCTATTTATTTTTTTTTTATTTTATTTCGTCTTCATGAATACATTAAGTGCAAGGCTCTCTTAATAACGGAATTAAATCACGCAGAATGAATAATTGACGCAATAGATAATCGATACGTTACAGTTGAGCAATTGCTAATTCCTATTACCCCCATTACAAGGGGTCGTAAATTAACTAACATTATTATTGGCTATCTATGTTTTTATCATCGTTCAATTATGCCCCGGTTCAGCGCTATTTGATCCAAGCCATTGCCGATATTTATCGATTCTATAATGAGATAATTTCTCGGTGTTGCGACATCCCTTGCCGAGTTACACAAGACCCGTGTGAGTTCGAGTAAGCCGATCTATATCAATTGTTTGGTGGAACTAGCTTGTCTGAGAAGGTTTATATACCTTGTGGTCGAAACTAATAACGAGTAGAACAAACAATAACAAACACGACATCGTACACGATATAACCACATTAATAAAATAACAGAGGAGTGATGAGAAAATCGATATAAAGCTGATGAACAACACCATTGTGTTCCTCTTTTATTTGTTATTAACTTTTCTCTAATATTTGTCGAGAGGAAAATATTTATTCAATAGTTGAACGGTCCCGTCTAAAACCACATTGATATACCCTCCGATAATTTCTTCGGCTTATTCTGTGATTTGATTAATTATAATTAGCGTAAATATTTTATAACATGCTGGAAGGAGAGACATTCTTCAGTAATTATAAAGTACAATCCGTTCTCGGTCCCTTTCCGTGATTGGAATCAGTGCGAAATCTTTCTATTTTTCAGGTGTTTTTCCAATTGATTTATTTTGGAGATGCGAGAATCTAACACGCCTTGATTAGTTCAGCAGATTTCGGCTGCTATAAATGATTTTTAATTTTTCAATTGCTATTTCACCTTCCTCTTAAACCAATTAAAGCCTTCCATACCATCCCATCGTTCAAATATTCAAATTCTTCTCTAAAGTAAATCTTATTAGTCGTTTAATAACAATTAAATTTTTTTTTTTAATACAATTGTTTGATATATTTTGATAAGAATATGAATTTTCTTCATACGCAACGCATTGAGGTCAAAGCAAAAAAAAAATAACAATATAAAAATTAACCAGTAATAAACATGGAAGTTTCTAATAAACAAAGAAGAGAAAAAAACAAAATTAATTTGAGGATATTCCAATATCATCAAATAGCGAGTTTAGCCTAGCGTACTGAATTCATATACTATAAGTTAATCAGTTATAGAACCAAGATCAATAATTTCAATTTAATCAAAATTGAAATACCATAATTTTGTTTTGCTACTAGGCTAATAAATTTGAAAATGAAAAAAAAATTGTACTCAATTTTTGTCAAAAGCTCATCCTTTGGACGGCATTTCCAAACTTTAAATAATTCCCAGCAATATTTTTACTACTTTACACTTCTTATTCAGGAGAACGACTGATGAATTGTGATAAGTAACCTTGTGAATTGAGTAAAAACACCTTGTTTTCAAAAAATAATGTGCTAATTGACAAAGTATTTATATACAGCTTATATATATATATATATATATATATATATATATATATATATATATATATATATATATATATATATATATATATTAAATATCTTTGTTGATAGGATATAACTACATTTTGAATTGCTTATTTTTGAATTTTTTGTGTTTTTAGAACTGAAGATGAATGTATAACATTCGAAACTAATTTTTAATAAAACAAATTGATAGAATTGGCAAATAATTTATCAATTCCTAAATAAATATCTGCTTCAGCTGGTCTCGAATCCAGGACCTTTAGATTGGCAGCACAGTGCCCTACCCACTAAGCTACTCCGCTACCAATTAATAAAAATAAATCAAAAGTTATTTCTCAGTATTTCAAAAGTTAATTTTCATACCGTAGGTTTTAATGGTTTAGTGCGTTCTCAGGTATGTAGAAAGCGGGCATATGTTGTTATTTACAGAACTGAATATAATATATACATTTTCTTTATAACTTATTTGAAATATTATGCAGGATATCAGATTTCTAGAGAATATAAAAGAAAAACCATCCAAATTCTTCATAATTTATTATTTCATAATTTAATAACGTTTCGGATTCAATCTTTTCCATTTTCAGGCATTTATTCATTTAATATACAATATTAAAAAACTTTTTATTCAATACTATTTCACCTATAACACTATTATCTCAACTTCTTTGGCCTATTTTATGATTTAGAACTGCTTTTACTTGCTTTTGAAAATTAGCCTTTTATATATTTGATATAAATTCCGAATCCAACAGGATATATATTTTTTTTTTAAATAAAAAATATCAGTACTAATAAAAATTAGAGATTGATAAATAAATAAATCCCTAATTAGATTGATCCTTCTATGTCATCATGTGGATGTCAATTGACTAATAAAAATGTTTTATTGACAAAGACACAAGAATTACCACATCCATTTTCTTTAGGATCAAGAGGTGTATGATTGCCTTTCTTATGTAATTTCAAATACCATTACTTCCATAATTATAGGGTGATTACTTCTGATGAATGTGTAAATTAATTAGGGTAAAGAGATTTTAATTAACACTCAGTAATTCATTACAAGTACCATTTGTCAGCAGAGCGGGTTAACTGAAGAGCCCATTGTTCCGTAACCGAAGAAGGTAATGGGCACCAGACTAGGGAGAGTCCATCTTACGCAACAACCGACAATTAAAGGAAGCTCCCACCGCAATCGGAAGTTTTCCACATCAGAGCGTGTGCCCGGCTAATTGAAAGGGACACGCTCATTGGTCGAGCCCGACGATCGGCCGCTCCTATTGGCTGTCGCTCTGACCTTTACGTGCGGAGTTTCTCCAGGATTCGGTAGGAGAGTCGCCCATCGTGGTGTAATTGACGCTAAAGACTTCTGGTTCGGTAGCCGGAGAAAAGACCACGAGAAGGCAGACATCCTGATTACGGAGCTGTCAAGAGGTCGAGCCTGCCTCTGGGCTTTTACGTTACCAACCTTTGAATTTCTCAATATTATAAATAGACAATGATAAATGGGAAGGAGTGAAGTGAAGCCTCAGCAGTCATGAAATATTATAATGATTCATGTAATAAGGCAGTAGATAGAAATCAAATGGCTGCCGTCAAGTTTATTTCATAGTTATACCGTTGTTTATATTCTTTTAATTCTCTGATTAAGGAAGGCTAATTAGGTCGACTTTATTTTTTATTTTTTAATAGTTATATTTAAGAACTTGATCAATATCACGGTTAGTGTGGTACCGACAGAAAATTTATTTTCACTTAAATCAGGTTATGGATCGACTCTGGGGTCAGGATACCTCCTCGGACTCATCCAGCCTCTATAAAGTTACCTCATCCTTCAGTGGGTCGGAGTAAATCAGGCATTGTTTGCGTTGAGCATGTGTGCTGACCACACCACCTCCTTGTATAATTGTTAATCAAGAGACAGTACTTTCTTATCGAGCACTTGAAACCTTCAAATGTTATAAATATTATACTTTATTTATTTAATTCAATTGTAATCATATTATATACGATCCGGTGATAATGAAAGTCAATTAATCTTCATTTTTAGAAACAGATGGTTTTACTATAATTAATGTGATAAATTCCTAACTCCTAACTTTGAACAGGGAACCAATTGAATATTGATATGAGGTTTGATTAAATGTAATTGTGAAATAAAATTATCTACAACTTATTTTAAACATTTTATAATGACTTGCACCATTGTGCAAATCAATAAATACAATTTTCAACAGTTCTTCCATTTCTAGGAAAACTTAGTCAAAATTGTTGAAAATATGACACACCATTTTCATTCTCATCGGGTCATTTGTGCAAATATATAACCTCTATTTGTATAAAACAGCTGTCATGGAAAACATATACTCAGCTTACTTTCAAAAAATCACACAACTGTAAAATAAATAAAGTTTTTTAAAAATGTTTTTAATCTCATTGGGATGAGTTGAATCGAATCCTTCAATAATTTCTAATCAAAACTGAACTAACAAATACTTTTGTTTCGCAAGATCTCAGGTTAATTAATTGACTAGTCCTCTTATTAATTTTTTCACATTTCTGAAAATTTTCAAAAATGGATATGTTTTAAAAGCAAACTCCTCATATCATCGGCCCCATGTTAAACTTACGAATGTGAAAATTTTGATTTTTTGTTTATGTCATTTTTCGATTGGTACAGCCTGTAGTAAAGTTACGAATCTGTTACGGCATTAGAAAATGCTGAAATCGCAGTTTCATTTTTACGAATAACATCTTTAAATCTGAAGCTTCTATGCTAAATTAACGAATATGTGAATTATTTTAAAGATAAAACAATGATTGCACAATAAACTGTGAGATAAAAGAGATACAACAAAAACATTTAAAATAATCGAAATCGTCAATGACACACAGAAGAATGTAACGGTTTTTTGTTCTCCTGAAAAGTGGTGACATCCATAAGTTTACTTTGGGAACAATGATATGACTTACTTTCTGCAATAAGCAATCAGTCAAACAATATATATTAAAATACAAACGATTGATTTTTATGAAATAGCATGATCTTGATTATTTTATTTTAATTGCATAATTATTATCCCTGTAATTCTTCAGGTGCCGATTCTTCACCTCAAAAGCAACAAAAAAGTATATAAAAACAATGGTCAGATTCATCACAGAAATACTGAAAATTTAAGTTTTGTATATTTTTAAGTGTCATGTTGAATACACTCAAAAACTATTTTGTTTTAATTTTGTAAGTTCCAATTTTACTATCGTAAAGTAGACAAAATTCCCTTCAAGAAATATAGTTTGGCTTAAATTAATCTATTGAACGGAGAGACTAATTGTGAAAAATTGTATTTAATTTTTTAAATCACACTTTACTTGTGAATGTTTCCTCAGCCAGCTCTCTGGCTACAGACACCCCACTTTCAAGAAAACTTCTATTTTTATTGAACTTTGATTTCATTTAAATGAAATTGAGATTTATCTTGGGATTGGCTGAGAATTGGCACCTGATTTGCCAAATAGCTCGGTATGGAATTGGGTTCCCCCGACATAGAAATGTTTTATTTTTTAGATTATCGACTTTTTTGCATACATTTTTTTTCCATCTCTTCCACGATTGATCTTTGGAGAGAAACTGACACAACCACCAGTTAAGAGCATCTGAAAATGTTTGGATGGATGGGCTTAAAAATGAATTGTTTCTGGCCGGATGCACGGAGCTTAGGCGTTCTTGAGAAGAGATTAGTTATCTACAAGTAATAAGTTTTAAAACTGTGCCAATTCCGCTCATCCTGGCTGTCTAATGACTATTGAAAACAGTAAACAACCAAGGATATTCCTAAGAAGAGTAACCCTCTCAATAATAACAGCTTTTATGAGATGACCTCCAATTCATCTGATGCAGATAATAAATAATAATTAAAGCTGATTTCTATTATTAACTTATTAACTTCTCCCCTCTTCAAACGCTATCATCTGATTTCGTAAAAGTTAATTTTGAAAGAGACAGAAGCAATTTTATGTAGAAAAATCATAAATAAAAAAAAAAAAACTTCCACACCATACTTCTTGGCCAATCAGGTGCCAATTCTAGGCCAATCGCAAAACAAACCTCTACTCCATTTATAAGAAATTGAAGTTAATAAAAGGAGACGTTTTCCTTTTGGAAGTGTGGTGGGGTACCTGTAGCCAGGGAGGGGATAGAGAAAAACAATCACAAGTAAAGTGTGATTTTATAAATCAAATAAAACTTTTCGCTACACACGATACCAACGAGATTACATTAAAAATATCATCATATAACAGGCTCGTTCAGTGCATTACTTAAGATTCATTAAGATTAGTATGTAATGTCAAATAAGCATAAACATTAGAGTAAAACATTAGTATAATTAAGTGTAAAGTAAGTGTAGTAGTAAAGTGTTTAGTATAATTAAATTTATTATCTGCTTTAATATTCACACGAATTTATTAATCTGATCTTGTATTTTTAAATAGTACCCCACCACCAGAGGAAAGAAACAAGGCAGGAAAAAATGTACTTTCAGATATATATATATATATATATATATATATATATATATATATATATATATATATATATATATATATATATATATATAAAATTTTATTTTTTCAAATAATAATTTCATTATAAAGAACATAAGTTTGATGCGATACCACAGTAGACCTGTCTCTATATTAAAAATACATTTTTCATCTTCATACATACGACTAATAAGTATTCTTAATAAAAAAATGAAAGAAAAAAACATATAAAAACCTTTCTCGTTCCTAAAAAAAAGAAAATGTTTCGTTCTTTTATGTACATAACGCTTTGTACTATTTTTTGTATAGTTACCAATATTTTTAGTGGATTTTTGTTAGAGTTACTTTTATTCAGATATTTAAAAGCAGAGATTTCGCCATGGAAGGGATAACGGGGTATCACCTCCTCCAATAAATTTTAAACCCAAATAGTTAAGATATTTAACATTTGTGAACTTACTTCTAAATTGTGGAAACATATTTTACTCAAATAGTTATTAAAATTTAAAACCAACATCAATAAATACTATTTGAGTTAAGAATTGAGGATTTTATTGATAAAATGTTGTGTTTGAATAGAAAAAAAAATTCTCAAGTGTCAACATTCACAACAACACATGGGGTGTACTTATAACTCTGAACCAGTACATACGTATACTTATAAATAAATAAATTCATCGTTGGATATGATGTTGGATCAGATGCCCTTCCACTCCGGTATAGATAAAATGAGACCTTAATTCGTGAACAACTCAAAATCCTATCATAGAATTTGTTTGTGTTTCAATCATTTAATTTATAGCACTTTTACATTGAAATAATGCAAGATTCTATCTGTCCATCTGTCCATCTGTCCAATCCATGTACCATGCCATGATTGGCTCACAAAATCGAAGGGATAAAATAGGTTTCGATGTCGGCATATTGCGTTTATAAGTTCTAAACAGCAATATGAAGTTGTATTTTGATGAGCATAATAAAGCAAACAAAAAAAGGAAATAATACCTCCATCGGATGCAATGCCACTAAATGAAGATAGATCCCCGCTATTAACTTTATTACAACTGAATGCCATTACGTTTTATGCTCGATTTTATTGCAGCTGTCTATAAACTGGAGAATTCCAGGGAAAAAAAAGCTTGGATTGTAATATCTCCGAACGTAAAACTCTTTAATGCTTAAATGTAATCAGAATAAACTGCTTTGAGTATGTAATTACGTTTTGAGGACAAGGTTATCTACATAATCAATCAATACATATATTCTGGAGTCATCTGCACCGGCAAATTCGTTTTTTAAACTTTTAGAACTGTTTAATTATAGAATTTATTTTATTTGTAATATGTTGCAACCACCGTGTGAAGGGCTTACACTTAAATTAAGTAATTATAAATAAGGATGAAGTGGTTTTCATTGTACTTGATAGTGATACTTGTAAATTACAAAAGCCATATACCATTTAATTTTTTTCTTTCATCTTCTTTATCTCTACTTTTATCAAACTGACAACTACAGAAAAACAGTGTGTGCTTTGGACCACACGCTGGAAGTGTAAATTTCTATAAGAAAGCCTTTATGAGTTCTAGGCAAATAATGGTAGTAAAATATCAAAATAAAATCATTTAGAATTAAGCCTAAAAAATAAAAAATAAACTTAAAATAACATAGCCTTAACAATAATCACTAAGCCTAATCGATAATACACAGCTTAGTTTCATAGTTAAAGATAATTTTCAACGAAAAGGCTTATTTGTCACGAATTAGGTTTATTTTTTATTTAAAAATAATCTGTTATAAACAAAGTTAAAAATAAATCTAAATGCTGCATGATTGGTACTTTTTTATATGAATAGCCCTGATTCAATAAGAAAATTACCTTGACAGATAAGTAATATACTCAATGGAAAAATAAAATAACACTAATTATTTGAATTTATTTGTCTTATTCTGATTTGTAGTAAATGAAACGGATTCTGCCCATGTTTCGGCTCGATTGGAAAATTCGAAAATTATCCTAACATGTATGAAAAATAGAGTCAATCGAAAAAAATAATCCTGATCATTTGAAATTAAGCTTAAACAATGTGAATTATTTATATCACTTGCCTTATCAAAAGAAATCAAAACTAGAAAGAGTAGTGGGTTCTCTGGGCCTAAGGCTAATAGGGATAAAACCAGTGTGTTTCTAGGACAATAGATCGCAGCACTGAAACACATAATATTCGGCCGATCGTCACTTCTCACTGCTATAATATTTTTAAAATTTGAAAAATGGAGTGAATTCAGCAACAAAAAATCTATAGAGCTGCTATTTTAAATTATTTTTATTTTGCTTACTTATTGAATATTTAGATGACTTCTATGAAAAAAGAAAACATCAAATAAATGGCGAGATAAACTGTGCCCGTAGTTGCGCATAGCGTATCCCGACAGATCTTGCTTCTTACAATATCTCCGGAAATTGTCATCCGATTTTGAAGAGTAACGTGTTATTCGATCAAGCATTTACCCCTTTAGTTTTTAAAGTGGTCGTATTTTAAAAAAACACAAGTCGCGCGAGCGATGCCAACGGATAACTTTCAGAAAATCAGATTTTTCTCTCTCTATTGCCGTTCTTGAATTCATTGCTTCTCAAAGGATTGAGCTACAATTTTTTATGGCATATCGTTTTAAAGAGGATTAGCCAGGCTTCATTTTGGCTTACTCATAATTTATCTAGTCATTTTAGTTTGCGAAAAAAATTAATCTAAAGTTTCACAGAGGTGATTTCCGAATTCGTATTAAAATATTTGAAAAAGTGAATTCTTCCTGTTTAAAAAGGTATGCCTATAACAATCGTAGCTCGTTCCGTTAAATACTTGCAAGCAAAAGAACGGACCAAGACGTCAAAAGTCGTCAGAGAGTGTCCTATGCGCTGCGCACTGCGCCGCGTGGCCCCGACTTCTGTTATTATTGCATTGTCATCCACTCCTAGGATATGTTCCAAATTTTAAGTCTCTAGCTCATCGGGAAGATAATACGCAGATGAGAAATTGTAGGCTGGATTTAGGTATGATGTTGACGCTGACGGTACGCTGAGTTTGCTTTTTTAACCCCATCCCAAAAATGCCCAACGGGCCAAAAGAAGTTTACACTTCAAAAATATTATGGCATAATCCACAAAAAACCGATTTCATTCTTCCTAATTTCTCGGATCTCATAGCGTTCTTCACAGTTATGAAAATTTTCATTGTATATAGTTCAATAGTTGAGTAACTCAGGGCTAAGAAAATGTGGACACCGACAGGAAAATTTTTTTTTTTAAAAAACTGATTTAATCCAAAAACGTTTAAAAGAGATGTTGCAAAAATTACTGATGACCTTACGTATAGTTAAAAGTACTTCGTTCCTCAATTTTTAATGTTACTTACGGAAGTAATATATAATAGGCCAGAATATTAAACGTGATAACATATAATAACAAACAAATAGGAATTAATATAAACTAAATCATGAAGAATTAAACAAAACGAAGAAATAATTCAACATATAAATAACTTTCTTCAAATCAATGACCGCAATTTTTTTTTTAATTAGAAGCGGGTATATTCAATTATTTCTTCACTTTTACTTTCCAAACACATATAAAGCTAAATGTACTTATTTTCTTTTCAGAATACAGAACATATGGAACAGAACAGTGCCCTGAAAAATTATTAGCAACCATATTCTTTGATAAGTCAACTCGTTAAAGTTCTCCCATCCATGTTTAAAATTGGCATCTCTTAAAATTATCCGTAATAAAATGGACTATCAAATAATCGATACCTTGCTAAGGCTAATGACATTGTCAAATTGATTTCACAGTCAAGGACCTCTAGTGTTTCCTCTGGTCTGAATATTCACGAGGTCCTGGAAACAGCTTCCTTATTCCTCTAACAGTAATCAACATTGCTAATTGGAAATGACTAAAAGGAAGTGGAGGATTATTTGTTTAGGCTGGGTCTGTTTAGGATAGGAATCTGTATAAGTGGAAATTAAAACTAACAATGTGCCTCATTATTCAATTGAATAAAAAAAAAAAAAATCCTTCGCAAATAGTTCTATGCAAATTGCATAGGAAATATGTCCTCAACGGGATGAAGGTCCACAGCAGATTGAACTCGAAAAATAATCATATAGTAACATTATAATTTTTTTTGTATGTCAAGCTTGCCTTCGATTTAACATTGGTAACAGACTGGATGCATTGCATAGTGAGGCCAAATGAAAGTATTCGGGATAAAAACAAAATTTTGAATTTAAATAATTAAAAATTACTATTTATAAGACCAGTATAGTAAAAACCCACTTGATTTTTTTATTACAGAAAACAAATGAATATCAAATCATGAAAACAACAACTAAAAATATATATAAAAATATCCCACATCAGAAAAACTGTCAAAACCACTGCATATAACTTTAATAAATTATAATTGAAAAAAAATTATAGATTGATTACATACCAGGCATGTAAATATGAAACCGGAATTTGCCAATAGAAAGCGCTAGCTGTAAATTTAGCTACCGTGAAGTCCCGCTGGGGGCACCATTTTGTTTTGTTATCAAATCATTTTGATAATCAAATCACACATCAAATCACAATTCAACTCACAATTCAGTTGTCATACAACAGTGTATTTTGTGAAACAACAGTAAACATGTCGAATTTTGTGCCTAGAAACTACGATTTGCGGACAGCATTGATTATTCAGACAGCAGAAAACAGCAGCAGAATTCCATAGAATGCTTGTTGAAGCTTACGGCGAGTATGCTCTTGGGAAATCACAGTGGTTCAAAAAATTTAAAAGTGGTGATTTTGACATCAAAAACGAGACACGTGGAAGACCACCGAAAAAATTTGAAGACAGTGAATTGCAAGCATTGTTGGATGAGGATGACACTCAAACCCAACAACTCGCAGATCAGTTAAGTGTGACACGAGAGGCCATTTCCATTCGATTGAAAGCCATGGGAAAGGTTCAAAAGATGGGCAAACGGGTTCCACATGAGTTGAACGAAATGCAGCAGGAAAATTGCAAAACCATTTGTGAAATGTTTCTCGCCAGATACAAAAAAAAAGTCATTTCTTCATCGAATTGTGACGCGATGAAAAATGGATATATTTTGAAAATCTAAAAGTTAAAAAATCATGGGTAACTCCAGGCGAACCATCGACGTCGACTGCGGTGGTCTTCCACGTGTCTCGTTTTTGATGTTAAAATCACCACTTTTAAATTTTTTGAACAACTCAAAACACTGTGATTTCCTAAGAGCATACTCACCGTAAGCTTCAACAAGCATTCTATGGGATTCTGCTGCTGTTATCTTTCTTGAAAGATAATTTGTTGATTTTCAGATACATTCAAGTTGGCATATTGACTATGAATTCTCTGACGATAAAAAAAAAAAAAAAATCAAATAACAAGTGATTTATAAATGTATACAAATTTTCATTCTGCACATACCGAAGAATGTACAAGGTAACATTAGCTAACGATAAATCATCATATGGTAGAATTATCTATATTGTATGTATGATACTGTATAGGTGAAGATTAATCAAGCACATTGATTTGAAAATTGGGGATATAAAAAAAACAAAGACTATAATATAGCAAAGACTCACACATAAAATTTTTTTTTTTTTAATTTAAATTTTTTAACAAAACAGTAAATTGTTTAGTAGTTATTCCAATTGCCTATTAATATTTTACTATAAGTAAAATTTTCCACTACTTATCATAAAAAAAAAATAAGAAAAATAAATCAAATTACATTATCACTCGCAACCTTCAAATCCTACAAATACGATCCTAAAACAGGAAGAACCATTTTTTCTACATCAAGCCCGCAGCACTGAGATGATATGCAGGTTTAGTTTCTTGAGAATTACCATAAAAATAGTTCCTGATGGTAAGAAGGTAGTTAGTAACAGTTATCTACAAGACCATAATAATAAGAAATAAATATCAAAAATTTTGCTATAAATATGCGCATGTTATAAGCTTAAGTTAATTTAGTAACTTTTGCGATATGCGAAGAACACAAATTTGGATTAAATTTATATCATAGAGATCAAATGACACAAAATAAAATCATATTATAGTATATAAAACTATATAAGTAAATATATCTTATATTATATACAAATACATTTATACCTAAATATCAAGTAAATATTTTATTGTGATGTCAGTGGAGTTTTCAATGCTCCTTCTAAATTTGGATTGAAACGTGTGTATACATGTTCTATTATCATTGTCTCTGTTATTTAATTGTGCATTATATACTATTGTTTTGTATATTATTATTATTATTATTATTATTATTATTATATATTATATTTTTTTATTTTGCATATTATTTGCTTGCATTATTTTATTTAATTGTAAAATTATTATGCTTTGTATATTACTCAATTGTATTATTTATTTCAATTGTCAAAATTTTCAAGTTTAGTTTAAGATTGAATATTTTTGTTATATATTCTCACTTTATATTTTATTTATATATTTTAATTTTATTTTTTTCAATATTTTGTTTATTCATTAGTGTAATATATGTTAATTTTTCTTTTATATTTTCTCAATAATGAATGATCCTACCAAATTTTACTAAAATATTTCTATCCAGCTAGTATGCCTATAATAGCATGGAGTCTGTAAATTTACAAATACATAGAATTACTATGGAAGGAAATGACGAAAAAAAAAGGACTATATTATAAAAATAGCTCACATACATCAGAAAATAAAAATAAAATGATTTTAAACATTTTCACAAGAATATTAATGTCTTTAAAAACCTTGGTGTTTTTTATTTTTGTTTTTATGTCCATATTTGATTCCTTATAGAAGGAGCGGTTCCTTTGACAGGCTTTTGAATATTGCAAGTTAATATCGTTGGTTAGCATTCCATGAATAAATATCCAACATAATATCAGCAAGGTCGACGGATGTCTTCTCGTTGAATATCAAGAGACTGCAAATTTTAGAAATTCGCAAGCGAGGAATATAAATGAAGAGGATGTTGAATAGCTAATCTTAGAAGGATTTGATAGCCAAAGCAAATTAGCAAATGAGTTATGTCGTAATTATTGTTTTATGCTTACGATCATAAAAGTTTTAGGTAAGGTATAAACAGATACACATCAAAACATATAAACCAATGAAAAAATACCAAAATGAATTCGATCATTCAATGCCCATTTAATTTGGTTAGAAAATTGGGTACTTACGAAAAGTTACACATAACTTGGTTGTATAACCTACCCACTTATCACATGTGATTTAATGTTCAACGTTTAAGGTTAGAAGTTAATTGTTTTGAGTAATAAGTGCGATTTGCTTTTAAAAGTGTTATTTGTGTTAATTTGTTTTTTGTCTGTATCGTTTTCTATTTGAGTTTAAATTTTAGAGACGAAGACACATTTATTGCTATTTTAAGTAGCATCAGGGAATTAGCAAACCCCTAAGAATGTTAAAATTAGTGTTTTTTCTTAATATTTAATTTCATAATGTAATTTTCTTTTCTTAAATAATTGTGTTAATAAAAAATAATTCAAAATGAAAGTTTTGGTATCATTCTATTTCTTTCTGTCAAAGGTATTTTAGTAATGAAATGTAATTTTAAAAGCCATAAATATGAAATAACCCAGACGTTATCAGTGTCAGGTTATGAGCGTAACCGCAGCAGCCATTTTTGTGAGAGCAACTTCAGCTGTTGCGGTGATCTACGTTCTCAGCCCGCAGCGATCAGGCGATCTAATGTTTTATCACTTACTATACTATATAGGTCACACAGAAGGCAATCTATAGCAGCTATCAATTTCTATACATCTAGAGAGATCGCAGATCTTCGGGAAAGATCGCGTTCTTTGCGCCTGAGCCTTAATCTGGGATAAGTGGTAATGTAGAAATATTAAAGAATAAATACGATGGTCTATTTATTTTCGATATGCAATTTTAAACCGATCTGCATTTCCTGGAGTCCGAAAAAATCATAACGTATATTCGTTCACTGGTCTGTTTAAATGTGTGTCTCTTCAATAATTAAATGTAATTAAATTCTCTGAAAAAAAATCATCTAAATCGGACGAGTATTAGCAAAGGTATAGCGTATCGGAATTTTTAGACGTCTTTTTAAAGTATTCTGCGCATGTTCAACCTCTTAACTTTTTTTTTTTTAAGTTTTAAGAATTATTCGAAAACTAAACACCTCTCGGAATATTTCAGATGCTCATGTGAATGATTAATTAATGATCTACTAAGCAAAAAATAAATGAATAAAATAACCAACAAACTGTTTGTTGGTGAAATGCTTTTTACAGTTTTTTGGTAAAAAGTAGTGCATTTTGAAAATTATTAATTTTTTTTTATGAAAACACGAGAATTATACTTATGAACATTTTAATTTCAATGAATTGGATTTTTTTTTTTTACGTAAAAAATACATTTTAAGAAAATTCTACAAACATGAACCAACGAATTCTGACGGAGCAAGCAAGGTACGAACACAAACGAAAAATTTATGTTTATTTAATACTTTTTCTTAATTCTAAAATGCAAATACGATTTATTCGATCAATTTATGCCTTTTTAAACTTATCTATTGTGTAACTTGAGGTGTTCACTTTTTCATTAACATCACAGAATTATACCTGTAAAATAATATTAAAACCTGAACGATAATATTCAATTCTGCTACAGATGGAAGAGTGTCAAACCTGTCACAGATCAATTTATCTGGGTTGAGGCGTACAGGTTTTTCTGATCTCATATCGCAGTTAGAAATATTAGCACACAATAGAGTTGTAATCGTTTCATCTGATGCGAGTCCATCTAGATCAGAACGGGGAGACTGTGGATATGGATATGGTTGTCCCACCCATTTAGCCTATTGATACTTTTAATTTTATCCTTAGTTCGCTTACAATAATATAATCCAGCGTTTAATAAGAATTGTACAAAGTTAATACAAAATAAAAACATAGGCGCTTGAGCTATAAAAGTTGAATCTGAAGCGAAAGAGAATGTCTGGACAATCAATTGAAGATTGAGAGATGGTAGGGTAATGTTCTCGTATTATCCGCATGTACTTTCTTCTGATTTAAATAAATAGTCCATAGAAGACTTCCGCCTGACATAAGAGTGGATTTGCATAGAGCAAACAGGGCCTGAGGACGTTACTGCTAATAGGGACAAATTGAGAGACAAAGGAGAGAGTGTGCAAGGAGATTATTATAAAGATTATAATTCATTAACATTTCTAGAGCTCTATATAGTCTCCGGAAAAATTATCATTGATTATTTTTGTCAGTTGACATCCGCATGATGGTATAGAAGAATCAATCTAATTAGGGATTGATAAATTATTTGCCACTTCTATGAATTTGTTTTATTGAAAACTAGTTTCGAATGATACACATTCATCCTCAGTTCTAAAAACCCATTCCGAAACATTATGTTTTGATTACATATTACGGACTATATCCACCAAAGTCGGAAATGAATTGAAAAAAACCTTGAATTTAAAATAAAAAAATCCTATCCTCATATTTATCTTCTCCTAAAGACAAAATAGACCCTTTCCAAAAAAGCGGAGTATACGAACTAAATTGTAATGATTGTGCAGCCAAATACACGGAAAAAACTGGAAGATCGCAAAATCAGAGATTAAAGGAACATATACGTGCATATAATAATAAGACAGATAATTCCAACTTTGCAATTGATTTAAATGAAAATAATCATAAATTCATCAAAGACTCAGGAATTAATTTAATACATCACGTTGAAAACAGCCTCAAATTAAATATATATGAAGCATTTGAAATAATTAAATCCTTCAAATCCAATCCAGATTATTGCTTAAATGAACAAATAAATATCTCCAATAGTCCAATCTTAAATGTATTCCCATCTATAACAGAAAAAAACAATTACTCACCGGCACTACTGGAAAAACCATGACCCTTAAACCGTTTACCTAAAAACATCCTGCCTATTTCTCGTTCATTGTTAGTACAACGCGAGAAGAAACCAGTACAAACTTATCTGTTTGATATATGTTGGTGAGTACCAACATATATTTGATTTCTTGTCTTAATTAAATTCATAATTCATAAATGTTTTATAATACTGATTTATATTAATCTAATTTTATATGTATAATAATACCAAACTATATTTTGAATTGTGTATTTTTGAATTGTTTATGGGTTTTTAGAACTGAGGACGAATGTATAACATTCGAAACAATTTTTTTTACAGTAATAACCAATAATGATGACATAATTGTTATTGTTATTGATAAAATCAGTAATAACATAAAAATTATTGACTTCCCTACAAATCCACATATTAACAATCCAATGTGAAAACTTAGAGAAATGACTAGAAAAAGAGACAAAAATTAGGTTATTTTGGAAGGACCCAAAACAAAGAGTTAAGAATCTCAAACAACATTTTATAAATAAGCAGTAAACGTTTCGCCAATTCAGGAATCATCAGGACTCGAAAAAAAAACCCGCATTAAAGCTGTCTAGAGTAAACATACAAAACATCCGCATTTGTTTCTTCTGTATAAGGAAATTGAAGGGGGGTGTAACATATGTAGTCAGCATTAATTGATTATTTTTTTTTCAGTTCTCACGGTACCTTAATTGGCCAAATCTTGGCCGGTTGGTTTTATGACTTGAGGACATCCTGTAGAATATTAAATCAATCATTAAACTTCCATCTATTAAAATAAATATGATCAAATAAATATCGAATAGGTATGGTAACATGGCCATCCTGGAGGTGGTGTGAAAACCTGGCAACAGATGGCGCATATTGTGGTATTAGCATAAGTACAAGAGAAGTAGCAATAAATATGGTGACTGTTAGTTGTAAAAATTGTATTTTAACTGTGTGGATTGTTAATTTAAATCTTTTTTTTTTTTATGAACTAACTCATAGGGTGTTATAATCATGGATTAAATAATTTGGTTTCTGAATTTAAATACCATGCGATAGTTACACTTACTTTAATGTAAAATAAGAAGAAGTATTGCAATGTATTGAAAAAATTCGAATCTTAGTTTCAAACGGAAATACGCGTTTTAAGGTCCCGTGAGACCAAAAAAAAAAAAAATTGTTGCTAAAATTGTGTATGTAAAGAACCCAACCCAAAAAAGAAAAGATGTACGAAATTTAAATTACGTATTAAAGGAAGGTATAGGCATGCGATGTTAAAGCAACTTTTTTACTAAAATCGACTTACCGGAAATGCCGCTTTACATCATTGGTTTTACACTTATTTATTATTTTCTCGAAAACTACTAACAATTTTGATGAACCTCGTTATTTATTCAATGTACAATTAAAATTACCTTAAAAATCATTTAGGTTTCATCGTCATTGAGATAGTCTGATAGGGCTTAAATGTGAAAATTTCAAAACGGCTTCTTCTAAACTACCTATAATTAATTTAGTTCATTTGAAATAATTAACTTTCACTCCTAGTTAGTAGTAAAAAAAAAAAAAGATAAATATAAACTATGATAGGATTTGATAATTAAGCTAAATCAAGATGAAAGAGAAACTTAATCTATAAATTTAATAAGGACATAAATAATAAAATAATAAATATTTGCATACATGTCCATACTTATAATATATGGCAAATTTGATTCGATCTTTCAATTTTATGCTAATAAAATCAAAATAATCTAATTTAACTCCAAAAGTGCAAAAAAAATCCAATTTTTAGTAATAAAAATCGAAATAATGTAATTTAGCCTAAAAAGAGAAACTTGGAATATTAGATTTTAATATATAATCGATCGTAAATTGGATAGATAATTGGTTTCAAAGGTAAATAAATGTGCGATAAGATGAAAATTCGATCTCCACTAATCACAACAAAAAAAGAAAAAAAAAAAACAATACCACTTTCCTACAAAACACCAAAATTCCTAAATTAATCACTGGAAAAACATAAAATTGATATATATATATATTTTTTTTTTTAAATGCAAACATTAGTAGGAAAAAAAGTATGAACCATTCGGTTATGAAAGAGAAACTATTCAATGATAATGATAAGATATCCTCTAAGCTGTCAACAAGCCCCACATCCCAACCTCGGCCCTCCAGTTCGTGATCTCAACACAACAGCAATTTATCAACCAGAATTGCAAAGGCTACGACGTCTTATTAACATCTGACATTTGTCACGAGGCTGAGGGAAGAAATGAGGCAACTTAACTCATTGATTGAAATGGATAAAAGGTCATTTTGGCACAAATATAACTAGATTCGAGGATCGCAAAAAAAAAAAAAAAAAAAACACAGATAATCCTAAATCAAATAAATCTAAAGTTAAAAAAAAATCTTAATGGGCTGGATGCATTTAAGAAAATAATTTCCTTGAAACTCTACGCTTAAATCGAACATTCAGAATGAAAGGGGCACAACTAAAAAAAAAATGAAGATAAGACACAGGTTAGGCTCTATATAGAAGCCCCTAAGAAGTCTCCTCTATCATGTGTTGTTCGTGGATCGCCAATTGCAAAGTTGCAATGAATTGCAAAGATTAAAGGAACATAATAATAAGACAGATAATTCCAACTTTGCAATTCATTTAAATGAAAATAATCAATAACAGAAAAACCAATTACTCACCGATATTACTGGAAAAACCCCGACCCTTAAACCGTTTATCTATAAACATCCTACCTACCTTTCTTTCATTGTAAGTCAATGCGAGAAGAAACCAGTACAAACTTTTCTGTTTGATATAATCCATTTAAACTTTGATGAGTACCAACATGTATTTGATTTCTTGTCTTAATTAAATTCATAATGCATAAATGTTTTATAATACTGATTTATATTACATTTAATTTAATATGTTTAATAATACCAAACTATATTTTTAATTGCTTATTTTTGAATTTTTTGTATGTTTTTAGAATTGAAGATGAATGTATAGCATTCGAAACTAGTTTTCAGTAAAACAAATTTATAGAAGTGGCAAATAATATATCAATCCCTAATTAGATTGATCCTTGCAGATGTAAACTGAAGTTCTGTAATTTTTGTAAGTAAATGAAAACTTTAATATAAAATTATATGGTTAAATAATAACCATATGACCAACAAAAATAACTCAATAATTAATAAATGATAATGACAAACCTTAAAGCCAATACCCAAGAGATAATATGTATACATTGAGTGGTCAGAGAATCTTCTTACCTGGAAAAAAAATATTCATACATTAATTTCTGTTGATATTTACATATTTTCTGATATGTATTACTTACTAAAATAATTGAATGCTAAAACACTAAAACTGATTCTCTCTACTGATAATTAAATTCATAAACTGTCAAAAACAATTTTACATATCATTTAGAAACAATACTGAATGATATCATTTGTATATTGGACTAGTAAAATGGGGTGAACAATCAGAACAATTTCATACTGGAATAAATTTTTTTAAAAGTAATTTCTACAAATCTGCCGTAATAAGCTAAAAGGTCCTTTCAAATCATTTTTTAAATTCATCTTTGCATTGTACCCTAACTGCTCTAAAAACTACACGTTTTTATGAAATTAGAAAGCCGTAAATCCAATTGTTGGATTCTAATGATTGGTTTTAGGGTTTTCTAATACCATATTATATATTATATATATATTAATATATATATATACTTATATATTAATAGATAATATTTTTTTCGAGAAACTATTCTTTTTATTAAGAATGTAAAATATTAAGTACAATTGTTGTTCCTCATTCATTGCTTTAATAAAATATATAAGCATAATAGATTTCACGATTAAGAATAGAATTTGCAATAAGAAAATAGAGTAAGCCGATGGGATTCCTGGATGGGGCATGAAATGAAAAAATATTACAAACATTATTTATTTTTCTTATTTCTTGACCATATTATGAACATATGAAATCAGTACGTGTATAGAGGACGCTTGTATATGAAGAAGTAGTCTGATAAATTAAATTTTTATTGTTCTCATTTAGATAATTTTTAAAGAATTTAAATAGAAGTAGGAATAATAAGATATCAAGAGTTTTCAACTTTTGTTTAAAATATGATCTGTGATATGGACAATATGGAGACTCCATCATTTTGGAATCATTATTCATCAGACCTTCTCAATCTGTTAGAACACACAATATTGGGGTGAGAAAAAAAAAAAAATGTCCGTTTCAAAGTTTAAAATGAGATTTATTTTTTTCTGACATAAAATTTCTCCTAGCTTTCGAAATACAGTCCATTATGTTCTATGGTTAGTTGCCACCTAGAAGCCAGCTGTTCGATTTCCTGCCGGTACCACTTTTTTGGTTTCGACTAGAAAAAGACTTCTACTCCAATTTTTACCTCCTCCAATGTTTGAAATATTTCCCCTTAAGAAAGTGAGCCATTGCTCAGAAAAGATAAAAGTCCGAAGGCGCAAGATCAGGGCTATAGGTTGTGTAAGGTAGAAGTTCGATGGCATCCATTTCAGCAAATTTTTGCTTCGTGTGTCGCGAAGTGTGCGAGCGGGCGGTCCTGGTGAAGCAAAATATTCTTCCTATTCACCAAAATCGGGTATCACCTCTTCAAAACTTCGTGCAAAACATCGAATAAACCTCAGAATCGAGAGAACATCCTTCCGGAACAAACTCATAACACCTTCAAAATTCCAAAAAACTGGCATTGTCTTTATTTCAAAATTGACTTCGCCTTGCGACCAATAGAGTAGGCTGGCCTCGGACTATCAATTGTCCTGATGTGTTTGCTCCAGTATATCCACTTCTCGTCGCAGGTGATAATCCTTTTAATGGAACGTTCGTCACTGGGATTTTGAAGGAGCAAACGACAAGTTTCCAGGCGATGTTCGGCTCGCTACAAGGTGAGCTCATGTGGAACTTCTCTACATGCTCTCTACTCTTTACCTAATTGGTTTAAATTAAGATTCACACTTGACTGTGGCAAACCAAATTCGGAGGATAGCCGTCGAGTACTTTATGTCCGCTCGTTAAGGTTAGGTTCCTCTTCAACTTCCCATATTAAACGCGTATTTTCGGTAGCTAAAAATTTCATACCTCAACGTCACTTCGATTGAAAAAATGCCTAACTAGTACTGCCTCACAGAGAGACATTATGTTTACTAAATGATTCATTATATCATTAGGATTAAAAAGATAACAATCACAACAAACCCTTGAAACGGTAATTTTTTTTTTAAAATAATAATAATAATAAAGGGAATTGAAGTAAGAGGACACTTTATCTCAAATCGAAGAGGAGAGCGGACTTTGAAAAGCGTGCTTCAGGTTTTGTGGCACTAACTGTACGAGGAGGCCTTGAGTGATAAAAATTCCGAATAGTTGCATTATGCAAGATGTACACACCACGGCCACCTTGATAGTTGCATTAGGTAACAAAGGGGAGGTAATTTAAGACGGCCACTCAGCAGGTTATGTCGCTGCCGCCTACCAGCTGATAAGGGAAGTGCTTGCGTGCCGCGTTTATCAACCACTACACATAAGGCAGTGGAACTTCCGCTCGCTGTGACAGCGAAGTGGGTAGCCGTGGTTACTTCAAAACTTGCTTGAAGCCGGTATGGTAATGGCTGCTTGTAAACTGGGTGCCTGCGCTGGGACTTGCAAAGGAGGTGTGTTAATTATTGGCAACCATCTGGTACTTCCTTTCGCAAAACAACATTTACAAGATGGACGAGTTCATTAGTGGGATGACTCCTAGTTAAGAATGAAATTGGTCATGTTTAATAATTTAAGAAGCGAATTGAGATGACTTACAACGTAAGGAATATTTAAAGGTCAATTAACAGCGGTTTTTGTATTGCGCATGTCCGAAACGGTAACGGTATCTCTTATCGAACATAGATCATACCTTCACCTCATATCGAATAA
Source organism: Rhaphigaster nebulosa (assembly GCA_948150685.1). Lineage (NCBI taxonomy): Eukaryota > Metazoa > Arthropoda > Insecta > Hemiptera > Pentatomidae > Rhaphigaster > Rhaphigaster nebulosa. Next base: position 15,769,864 of record OX411306.1, read on the forward strand.
TTTGTTATAATTATTACTGCATAAATTACTCTTAATTTATTTTCTATTCATCTTTCTTTTTCACAGGATATTTTTAAGTTTGAAGAATTTCCTAAAATCCTGTTTAAAAAAAATTCAATAAAAATTCAACATTTAATATTTTATCCTACAATATTTCTTTCTAACCTAACTATTTTTTATATGTATTCTCATTTTATTTAGCATAACCGTGCGAAGTTTTTACCGGATTCAGTTTAATAGTTTTAGAAAAACAGAATATATTTTGACTTAATCTTCAATCAGAGATTTTAAAGATCAGTTAAGATTTAATAAAGTTTATGTTTGACCGATCAGTGAAATTTATCAAGTCCTAAACAAAATATGCAATCAATCAGGAGTTTAATTTTTTTTTTTATTTGAGAATTAATTTAATTTTTTGCTCAAATTAAAATATAATAATGATTTTTTGATTTAAAAAAAAAATCATCCATGATTTTTAAATAAAAGTTAAAGTTAATCAATAACTATTATGTATTTAAAATTATGTATTTATAATTTAAACTTAAAATTTAAAATTAATTGCTTATTTATCACAAACTTGCTTGAAATACAAGTCAAGCGTCATTAACTGATTATTTGTATTCAGTAAAAAAATAGCTATCACATTATAGCAAATTTTTTAACCTCACAAATAACTCTTATTTTTTAGCTTTATTTTTTCTTTTAGCTCGAAATAAAACATAATACTCTACAACTTGCTTAAAACCACGAATTTAGAGTGGGCCCACTTCATTCAGCAAGGAAAAAAAAAATATTAAAAACAGCCATTTAACCATTTTTTTATAAATACGATATGCTGAAAAATAAACTACCGACAAACCAAATATAAAACCTTACTTCATGGTATAATTAATTTTTTGTCTACCTATTTCATTTTGAATCCTCAGTTATTGTTTTAAAATATGTTAAAACAAGTGGTTTACTTCTATGATACAAATGTTGATAAAAATCCATACCAATGATCTTTTCTCAGTTTTTTACATTCTGAAATATATTCGAAAGTATGTCGAATAATTTGTTTCACGTTCCATTTGTGTAAATTCACTAGCTCAACTGATAAATCAAGATAATACGGAGACAAAAGATAGAATTGAGGAGAGCAATTATATTAAACTGAATAAAAGAAGATATAAATAAACATTTATATGACTAGAAGTAATAAACAACTAGTTTTAACATATATAGAAACAGAAAATAAGGATTAAAGATCAAATAGGTAGAAAATACATAACTGTTTATTTTATGGTTTTATATTTGGTCTGTCGGTAGTTTGTTTTAAGCATATTCTATTGGTCAGTTGACATCCGCATGATGGTATAGAAGGATCAATCTAATTAGAGATTGATAAATTATTCGCCACTTCTATAAATTTATTTTATTGAAAACTAGTTTCGAATGTTATACATTCATCCTCAGTTCTAAAAACACACAAAAAATTCAAAAGTAAGCAAATCAAAATATAGTTGGTATTATTATATATTATAATAATACTATTATAATTAAATAATAAATAAAATAATAAATTATAAATAATAATAATATTATACAACATGTATAATAATACCAACTATATTTTGAATTGCTTATTTTTGAATTTTTTGTGTGTTTTTAGAACTGAGGATGAATGTATAACATTCGAAACTAGTTTTCAATAAAACAAATTTATAGAAGTGGCAAATAATTTATCAATCCCTAATTATTCTATTGGTGGTTAAATGTCCGTTTTTGATATTTTTTTAAACTAAATAAAATGGAAACACTCTCAATTTACTGGCTCTAATTTTAAGCAAGTTAAATAGCGTTTTGAGTTTTATTTTGAGAAAACATAATAACGCTAAAAAGATAACAGTTATTTAGTCAACAATAACTATTAATAGGTGATTTTTAATCTTTTGTCAAATAAATCAGAGTTATTTCTTGGCAAAAATCAAGAAATCATTTTTAAATTATAAAAATAAAAATCTAGTCATGATTCGATTTTGTCTCTAATAAACAAATTCAATACCTATAATCAATTGAATATTACTGGCTTATTACTTCCTTGCTTAAGACTTGCGGAACATACCACATTATACCAATTACATCAACGTTTACTGCTAATAAAAAACTATACTGCTAAAAAAAAAAAATTACAGAACAATCAAAATACTCAGATCCGATACCAATTGATTACAATAAATAATCCATATGAGTTTGATCAAAAATTCTCTTCAGGATTAGACATGAAAGTTAAGCTCTCACACCTTTCGAAAGCACAGCTAATTAACATACAGCAGCTCATAGCGTCTCATTAAAGACCGGCTGCCGTAATGCGATAACAAAACTAGATGTGCTGGGTAGAAATGAAGCCATTTTGTACGTTTAGTTCCTCCGGCACTTTTACCGGAAGTATTGCAGCTCTTGGTTAGAAGACGGAAGCACGGCTTTGCTAATAGTTCTTAATGACCAATTGTGAAGAGAGGGTTCTCTATGAGATACATTTTTTTTAGTACAGTCAAATGAAATATTTGGATTTTTATTTATTTTTTATAAATAAACAACTGACCTGGCCTTCTTACATCTTATTAAAATCATTAGTGGATCGTATAATTTAAATAAACGATTGGAGTTACCGATTTATTTAATCGGCCGTATAAAAATTGTAATAAAATAACAATATATTCCCTACGTCTGATTTGCTATAAAATCGTATTATAAACAATTTCCACGACGAACTTAATGGATTCTAAAATCCTTTGATTCAAGATATCGTCGTTTCCATGGAAACTTACGAATGTGAAATAACTACTTTTCAGGATAGAAAAAAAAAACAACTGTTAATGCAACTTTGATTTCAGCACTATCTAATGTTGTAACAGATTCGTAACTCTACTATAGTCTGTATTAACCGAAATACTATCGAAAAATTACAAAATCAAAAATCGAATCTTTCATATTTGCAACTTTAGCATAGGACCGAGCACATAGGAGTATTTGAGCCTCATAACTGGACGAAAGTCCGAATCAGAAACTTTGCGAAAAACACCATTAAATCCACCATTCTTCAAGCTTAATAACTGGCTCATCAAACTGTAATCGAATAAAATTCTCCCACTTTCAAGGGGAAATTGTCTGAATTTAAATGCTCATCAGTGGTTATCAATGTATCAGTGGTTATCGTAGTTATCAGTGGTCTCACCCATGGTAGTAGTGGTATCCCATCCCATAAGTGTAATAGTGTAAATCTACATTTTTTTTTTTTTCAAATTATCATTTTATTAATTTACTGTTTGCATTTCTCGTTTACAGTGTTTATGAAGAATGTTTGGATATTTCTTTTTTTTTTTTTTTTTTTTATTAATGTTATCGGATAAGGTGTTTTTGTTTGTGTCGGGTCTGGTCGGGTAAACTGTAGATTATGAACATAAAATTTAGGTCAAAATTGTATATATAGCTCGAAAAAATCGTCCGCCTTCTCTCGTCATTTTTTTTTTTTATTATTTAAAATATAACGAGAAAAAATACCTAATTATTACAACGTAGTATTTTTTTTTTTTTTTTTTTTTGTCATTTTGAAAACATGCAGAATACACCAGAAGAAAAGTATAGACATCCTGAAAGAATTCAGAGGGATGAAAATAAGCAATCAAGCTTGAATAATGATGGGTCATTGGTGTTTTTCGCAAAATTTCTGATTCGGACTTTTGTCCAGGCTTAAGCTCCAGATACTTCTATGTGCAGCAGTATGAAAGAAAATATAGCTTAATATAATTTTGTCTGGCTTTAAAGCTCGAATACTCCGATTTGGAACGATATCTCAAAACGAGCCTTACCTGGAGTACGAAATTAGCGAAGAAGTTAAGGTTGAAATCTCCTGAATTAATTGGAAACCTGAATTTGTTAGGGAGATGTATCATTAGATGTCCTCCACCTTCATGTCTTCATGACATTATATTAGATCCTACAGGACATTCGTAGGTAGTAATAGATATTTTATTAATGTTGTAAATTGGATAAATAAAATAAAACCAATAAAAATAATACGGATAAAATAATTCAATCATGCTAGACAAAAATAAGTCCGAATGATATTTCTTATACTGTGTATCATTTGGTACAATCGGTACCTGTGTTTTCCTCACTACTCAAAGGATGGTCTAAATTAAAACCAAGTATCGATGAGGAATTTTTAAATATGCTCCGTTTGTCGTTTACACTACATTTTCTTTGACCTACAGCCTCAAGCCATTGCGCAGATCTTTGCGCAATTAGTAAAGTTATTTACGTTGAGTACACTCGAGGCTTCGTGAGAACTCAATTACGCCCCATTAAGGGCAATAAGAAAGGCATTACCTTCTTTTTATAAGATCACGAATCGGACGTAAACTGAAACCTTCCATGGCTGATGGAGCAATTTTATCGCTTTATCCGGTTGCGTCGATTGTAGAGTGAGTTGGCTCATCACCATTTAGGAAAATCAGTTCCGAATGCCTAGCTGGCTGGATGACTGTGTATTAGAAAAGATATCTATCTTTTAGAATTTTACTGTTTCGAAAATTCAATTTCGTTAGAATCGTGACCAAAATCGTTTTTAATTGAAAATTTCGCACAATTTAAATGTGAATCTGAAACCTGTTCACGCACACGTAGATGTAGAGTAATAAACTAAAAATTATTAATTTTAATGAATATTAAAAATTATTAGTAATCAATTAAAATTATTAAAAATTAGAGAGGACTTGAACGGTCACGTCATTAACTGAACTTTCATGTCCGCCAGAGTGAATGTATAAATTTATAAACAAAATTAGCTTGCAAACAACATAAAATTCACGTCGGTATTTTGGGTTAAATATTAAGAAAAACTATATACCAGAGAAGGGCAATACTCGAATTTCTTTTATGATTTGAGCAGTTTTCAAAGGAATATACTTACATAACGTTAGTGAAGTACAAAAAGTACTTAAGATTTATTTCTTATTACAAAAAGTACTCAACCGTTGATCTGATGTCGAGTACTTTTCCATTTTAAAACAAAATAAGTCACTCTTTTTGAAAATACAATCGATTTTAAGATCCCACGCTTGCATAACGATTTATTTAAACTTTTCTGATTTCATCGATATTAGGGTCTACTGATATGTTTTCGGGGGTCGCAGTTATTAATAAAACAATCAATTTTACCGCACTCACATATTGATTTATATAAGCTTTTCTTAAATCTTCGATGCAGAGGTCCACTAAACTATAAAAAACTAGACCACTAACAACCCGATAATTATGGACTTCGAATTAATCTGAGCGCGACAATCCATCTCCTATCGGGTTTTCAACAAGTACTTTGATGGAGTGCTGTTTGGGCGGTAGCGTGACAGGTTTGTTGGTTTGTACCAAGACGGATCGCAAGTGTTAATCTAAATACGATGTATATGTGTGTACCTTAATAAGTATGAACACAAAAAATTATAGATGGTATAATCAATAATTGGATAATAATCCTTACCATCCAAAATCCTCAATATTCCTTATTACGCTACAAATAAAATTATTCATAACGACCTCATGGTCCCACAAGGTCCACAGTTAGCCCAAATTAAATATCTTTCCTTTCATAAATTCTATACGCCCATGAATCCACAAGTTTTTAATCCTGGTTTTCCATCAATTCTTGACGTCTAAAAAGAAATTTCCTAGAGGACGTTCTAATACAAAACTGCCACAAGAAAAGTACCAATGTATTTTAGTTTATTCACTAGTCAGCATCAAGTCGGGAATTACTGAAATCGCGCATTTACTTGTAATATTTTTATGATACAGTTGTAAATTTCAATAAATAAAAAGTTGGCCGTAGGTAGAAAATTTAGCACACAAGTCTTGGTCAACCATTACCTATACAAACGTAGGTTTTGAATTCATAAGATAATAATCCATAGTTTTGCGTTTGATTTTCAGGCTCGATTACTCCTGAATGCTGGAGCATGGACCACCCATTCAGTCGGTCCAGACAGATTACCTCATCCAGCACAGTCACTCAGGTAATAGGTAATAACCCACTCGCAGCTTCAACAGCTATAATAGAACTGAATAGAGTGGGATCTTGTTTATTTCTTTTTTAATTCTTATCCCGGTGTTGATGACAAGAGAAAGTAAATCGCCAGCGAATATAAAATAAAGGAATTGCAGTAAATGGACCATGCACGTCTGCCACATTTAATTGCTAAAGCGTTAATAGTTTGTGGTCGAGAAATATCACTAGAGGCTTAGACAAATTAGCTCAGTAAAATTTAGTAAAAGTAAAATTACCTCTGCGAAATCCGATTAGTTATAGTCCCATTTGTGGTTTTAAATCTTTTTTTTTTTGAAAATAAATCAGCAACGCAGATATTTCATATTCTATTTTTATACATGTCTTTTGCAACATAACGTTTTGATTAATTTCTGATGTCCATTGGAGGAACCACTTCCTCATATCAAAAAGATATTCTACTCCAACATATAAATTGGGTTCAATAAATCAAAACGTGATTGATCTAGATGTAATTGTACCAACATCGCTGCAGGTCGCTTCCTCGAAGGTTGCAAAACTTACAGAAAGGACCGCAATAAAGATAAGACAAATGAGGAATGTTGGAAAGGTGTTCCCAGACACCTTATCCCCCGATCATGATACCCTGAGGGGAGGGCTTGTGCAAGATCTGGGATAGAGCTGCCACGACGGAGGACCACGACGAAGAGAGGAACGACTCCATTAAGTAACGACGGACAGCCGCGGGCAGTTCGGACGGCTCTGACTGCAGATTCGACTGCATCGGCTATCTGTTATTATTATTTATTACCAATTTTTATCAGTATTCTTCTTTGTTCGAGTATCCTTAGTCTCGGGTGAGTAATTTTATTATTTATTAGGTTTATACCGCCAGATCTAAGATGGCGTTTTGCAGGTGATGTCAATTTTGGGTTAGCTATATTATACAGTCGAACCTGTGTATATCGAACTTCCTTATACCGAAATTTTTATAAGAAGTCTTAAATTTTATTAGTAAAAAATAATCTGTATATCGAATAAAATTTCAATATATCGAACACAAAAAATTCCCATTTCAAAAAATATAAAATGTGATTGTCATCAAAAAGGGTCTGTATTTTACGTACATAAGAGTGGATAATATTTTAATTTTAAAAAAATGTTCCATTGGTTCGTAAAGCAACGGAAATCCATATATTAACAGATCTTGTATCAGAAGAATTACAGCAGTATACCTAAATTCTCTGAATCTCTTTCCTAAAATAGAGTGAAATTTTCATTTTAAATTCAGTTTAACTTTGCCTTTTTTGTTGTGAATACTGCTCCTAAACATGATTTCCGTGACGAATTGTACACAAAAAGACATCAAAAGCTATTTTGTGCGAAAACAAGAATAAATGAATTTTTGGCATACTTTAGTTGGCATACTTTTTATAAATATCCTTATTAAATTATAAATGTGCATTTATAAAAAAATCTGCAATGACAGATGTAATTTTTCAAATAACTGTTATTGATCGTTCAGTTTTGTTTTTCCTTAACCCTAAAAAATTGCCTTTGTTACTTCATTGATCACAAAAAATTGCCTTTATTTTACTTATTTAATCCTAAAGAATAACTGTTATTGTTTTTAAGCTGAAAAGAGTGAAAATTGTAATCTTTCTCTATATCGAAATTTCCATATATCGATTTTTTTTCAAGGAACCTTCATGTTCGATATAAAGAGGTTCGAATGTAATTTATTTTTTAAGAACTGTTTGGGCTCTTCAACTACTTGGATCATTTTTTATCTATACTGAGATAACGTTTTGAAAATTAGAAAAGTCAGGTTCAATCACAAAAAAATTATATAATTTAATTTAAAACAGCAAATTTTTTAAATATTAATTTTAAATTCGCTGCAGTCTATAAAAAGGATAAGTTTTTTGTGTTTGTTTTTAGGTTAATAATATATGTGATAGTTAAAATTAAAAGTATTCTGTTCCATATGAATATTTAAATATCAACATGTAGAAAAATTGAATATAAATTTATATGGAATATTAAAAAAAAAAACTATAAAATACAATTGCCAGTTATTGGACCCTGAGGATGAAGTAATAGTCGCGAAATGTTGGTTCTGATGTGAAATTGACTAATAAATATTTTAAGGAAGATATATAGTTTCTAATTTAACCTGATAGTATTATTATTATTTTTTAAAATCTCTTTATTACATCGGTCCACAGTCCAACTTCATTCCGTTCAGCTTCTAAGCCAAGCACTCCATCAGGATGTGGGACACCGTCAGATATGCCCCGCAGGAGATACATAGAGGCGTTATCCCTCTCGTCACAAGACACATAAGATTCCACTATTTTCACTATAATTTATTGTCGCTTACTCTAAACCAAATGTAACGCCATTTCTCACGTGCTTTTTCTTCCAGCAAAGTAACTATTTCTTTGGTCAATGCATATGTCAATGCGATTTCCTCTTTAATTGCTTTTTTTTTTTTTTTTTTTTTTTTTTAGCCATAGAATGGGTTAGCTCATTTCCTCTAATACTATAGTGAACCTGGAAGCAAAAAAAATCGAACCTCCATCATTCACCCATGTTTTAAGTGTTTCAAGATCTTGATAAGCTGTGTGCTCACTGAAAAAGGTTTTTTCATAGCCTAAAGGGCTGATTCCGAGTCTGTACAAATGTGAGCCTGCTTGGCATACATTATATTTGAGGATATAAGATATGCTTTTCATAATATAACGTGTAATCCGAATAAAATAGATTAAATACGAATAAGAAAAAAAAAAGATATATTTTAGAAAAGATCAAAACCCAGTAATGAAATTCCTAACTAGCATTGCTTAATAAATGAATTATTTTTTTAAATGTGAAGACAAAAACAGGGGGAAAGAGATATCAATGAAAAAAAAGTATTGCATAGTACCTATTTTTCCTTCATTTTTTTTTTTTTTTTTTTTAATGAATCGATCTGGAAGATGAATTAGGGCAAGAGTTATGTGAAAAGCTCGAACACAAAATCTTAATTTCCCACGCCTACTAAAATCAATAGCTAATGTTTTTATCATCCTTTAAAGTTACTACACTCTAAAAAAAATTTAAATTCTGAATTTTGGTAATATCTCAGAAAATATTAAGAAAATTCTGCCACGATTAATAAACCTCTTACATATATTAACCAGAAAAGCTATAAAAGTAAGTAAAAATTTGTTTTTATTATGAAGTTAAACCAATTCAAGTAACTAGAAGATCAGAATAAATTAATGCCAATGAATAAAGTTAAATCTGCATAGTTCTACAAAGTTATTATAACCTAAACTAATGAAGAGTTCAAAATTTAAATGTTGTAAAATCAGAATGAAGATTTTTAATTTAAAATAGGCTAAAAGAAAAAAAAAATCAAAGGATGAGAAATTAATAATGAAAGGAACTTTAAAAGAAACGGAAATAAATACGATAAAATAATAAAAATGTGATGTTTAGGACAATTTGACAGGGTCCGATAAATCGGTTGTCGAATCAACATCAAATTTTTAGCAGGTCTCTGACAACGGGAAAAATAGACTGCGACTCAAGTAATTATAGGACCGTGTGAAAACGCCCTAGAAAGTCTGAAAAACTTACGATCAAAATTAAGAACATAAATTTTTGAAAACCATTCGCAATAACAATGCAAGAGATTGGGAAAGGTTGTATACGAAATATTAATTGCCACGCCCACTAAGATCTATAGCAAGTGCTTTATCATCCTTTCAAATACATTTTCGATTTGATATTTAATTAACGCCTAGTAATAAATTTCGTGTTTGAACTGGATTGCAACAATATTTCTGCATCACTGCTTCCTACCTTAATCTAGAGGTTCCCACATGACCTGCGAAACGAACGCAATGTTGCGGTAGTGTTCGTGACTTGCGTCGAGATAGAACGAAGCGTTGTCCACTCATCCTGACTAATTAGTAAATGACTGGATAATTGAAAAGATAACCGGGAGCTCCGTGAGTAAGTGCGGTATAAAAAACAATAGATCTTGATTGCGAAGGATTACATTAACATCTTAATTCGACAATTAACAACACGGATAGCAATGAAATGAAAAAAAAAAATGAAATATTCTTCAATCTTACTCTGAAGTAAAATGGAGTACTAATGAAGTATGGAGTACTAATGAAGTACTAACAAACTCGTTTACTCGTCTGAGTAAACATGTTTACTCTTTACAATCGTGTACTGCAACCATATTATTACTATCATAATTTAATATACATACAAGTACACGCATACTCACGAAAATATATAATTGAGGCGATATATCACGACGATCGAACCCAGACCAGCTCACCCGCTAGACCGTTCAAGTGGCCACATCCCCCGTCAGATCGTGAGCTATTAAAGTAACCTATTACTCAACAAAGGTCGTTTCAGGTTGAGGAGCCCTGATTACATTTGAGGGCGTGACTTACCGCGACAGTATCAAAAGAGTGTAATTTTCGGTGCAGCGGCATCTTTGGTGTCTTGAACGACGCGTACTGTCTCGCGAATTTCTGAACAGCCCCATTTTGTTCAACATTTAAAAATTTAATATATATATTGCATATATATATATATATATATATATATATATATATATCCCTGGTGACTATTTTTTATCATGGAAATTTATTGATATGACAATCTTATAAGAAGCAAGCAGCCTTTTAAAACCATGATTTTATAAACAATTGCATATGCGAAAATTTACATACAAAACTAAAAAATATACAAAACTGAAACAAAACAGAATTAAAAAGTACAAAAACTAGTGGAAAAGGTAAAGAGGAAAGACATTTTTTTTTTTTTAGAAATCAAGCTTGTGTTTGAAAATATTACAATCTTATCAATAATCATTCGAATTTATTTACATGCATCCTTTCTAAATTATTAAAAAAAAAAAAAAAATTGAAAGAAATACAGATCCAATGAAACAAATAGTTTCCCCCAAAGAATATGAATAGATGTTACCAGGACCCTATTTCATATTAAAGTACAAAAGTTCAAGTAAAAATGATAAAAATACTACTGGAAAGGTTTGTTTTTAGAGGTTGCAGGTTACTTATCGTCTATAGGTACCTAATAATAATTTAATTCAATGTTTTTTTGTTTTTTTTAATTTACTATTTTTAATATAACTATTTTAAATTATTATTGTTATTTTATTATTGTTACTTTAACATTTATTGTTATTTTAATTAATTTTTATTTTAATACATATTATTGTTATTTTAACATTTTACAGTGTTAGTCATAGGATTAGACTAACTTATGCTTGTACTTTTGTACTTTATTATGAAGCAGCGAGTGTCTATAATATAAAGTAAAACATGTTATATAGTTGTTATATATTGTTAAAATAATGTTATAACTTTTAAAAGAGTTATTTTTTTTTTTTTGACACGTAACGGCCTTACAGAACACGCGAATATCATTTCTTCTTAACTTTCCCCACACACTCCCCCCTCCTCTTCTCTTCCAACCTCTTCTTCATTCTTTCAGACTGCAATTTTCTTTCTTCCTCGCTCCATATTCTTCCCTTTCTCACCTCTTTTGCATCCACAAGGACCTTTATTTTCATTAATTTTTCCCTATACTCATCCCTATCGAAACAGTCCTGACTGAGTAAAAAAAAAAAAAATTATTATTATTTAATGACGATAAGTAACTTGTAACCTCTTAACACAAACCACTTGGACTCAGGAATATTACAAGGTACAATAATATAAAATTGCATTATTATATTATAAGCTGCAAAAGATTAAGTATATTGATTGAGCCAAAATAATAAGTAATAATATGCCGAAAAAACATTCGAAAACTAGTAGTATTCCATGGATTCATATTTTAGATCACTAGTTTGATCATTTATTGTGGTTATTAAATCATGTGCGCTTGTATTGTATGACTCAAATTATTTTATAAAAAAAATAATTTTAATTTCTTAAAAGAAAAAAAAAACGGGTACATATTTCATCCAAAAATGCATATTAAATAAAATAAAATAAATCTGCTTTTTGTTAACTATTGTACCAACAAATAAATATATACATATGTACCTGTATAAACATATGCATATACGCCCTAATATACCTGCCAACTTCTGTTGCAGTATAACTATTTATAGGCAGGCTTACATCGACAACGTTTCGTTTATTCGACCGAGATATAGTAATAATTACTATAATCACGTTTCAGATACTATAATAACGGTTATCGATACAACCATAAATATCGATAATAGAAGTAGCAGTTTAGTTTTTTTTAGATGGTAATCTACAATCTGTTCTAGAAATGCAGTCCTTGAAAAGGCGTTCTATAAAAATATAAGAGAAAATCTCTAGCCTTATTTGGCAAGAGTTGTCTGTAAATTATCGTTACATATCGTACACCGACTCCTACTAGGATAAATTAGAACTAATAAAAAGGTCATGAATATATATGCTTATATTTCAAAAATTTATAATTTTCTAGAGCCTGGATTTATATTCATAATTATATTCAACAATAAGATGAATAACTCGTGATATCAATAAAATTATAATAACTTTTTCAAAAGCATTGAATTGATTCATAGATCTAAATTGTTTTGTTGATATATTTTGGTTTATTTTTATTTTTTTTTTCTCTTCAAATCTTAATTTGCACCTGTCTAGAATGAGTCTACAATCAGGAAATGAGCTAATAATATAGGTACTTAATAACATGTGAAGCATGAGGAAGGATGGTACCCAGGAGTAACTCTTCCATGGCTTGAATCTTTTACCTTTGATAGTTAAGAATTATTTTCAACAACGATCCTTTGCAATTGACAATTAAAAAAAAAATAATCCACACCCTCAAAATTTGAGGTTTTACATATCAAGATATGTATAATCCAAAAATCAAAAGAAAAAAAAATCCGTCCATTCGTTGTCCGCGGCTTTTCTTCGAGACAATGGGCTGATTTTTTATAGATTTTTCAGCAAGGTCACAGACCACTCTGAATGATTCAAAGAACTCGGCATTGCCATTGGCCATTCCGTGCCAATATGGAGGCCAATCAAAGGTTTTATACGCCCATATCTCGATCATTTATGAAGATATAGGAAAAGTAAAAACATGTTTTGGGAGAGAAGAGAAGAAAGAATATAAAGAGAAGATTTTTTTTTTTTTTTTTTTATATGTATGACTATTTAGAAATAATAATTTGCAGCGTTTTTATAATGGAAATAATAGCCACTACGTAAAATGAAATATATGAAGAATACACGGAAGATTCTTTTTTCTATTTTTTTTTTTCCGAAATGAGTTATACACATGAATATGCTCATATCGTAGAGTGGAATAAGATGGTAAAAAGGAACACCCAAAAATGTAGATGGTCGGTTTGTTAGAATCGTTGGAAAAATCCTTAGACTGAAGAAAGGCGAGCTCCAAACTTTAAAACCTGATCTTCTAGAAATGCATAACGAGTGACTTTTCCCCATTCTTCCGTGGATTCTTTATGCAATGGATCAAACATACTCAGATTGAGAAATAAAAATATCAAATCTCCTGAAAAAAAATTAAAGAAATTTTGAATAGTCTAATGCTATTCTTTATTTAAATTTCAAGTTTTGTTTCTCATTTTTTTTTTTTTGTCTCCTCTATTTTCTCTCATCAACTAGTCTGCTTTTTCCATTTTACTTTGATGTTCCTATTTTTATTTTACCTCATTTTTATTTGATGCTAACTTACAATTACTATTAACTTAATGCTTATTTTTTAATACATTCCTCCATAAATTTTCACATAACTACAGTTTCTATTTTTATTTTAAATATTTTTTGATATTGCATGAAGACTATTTTATATTTTCATACAATTTCGCGTTTATTATTTTACTGCTTCATATTCTTCTTAATCTAGTAATCTTACATCATTTAATACTTTTTTCTGTGATTCTAATTTCTCCATTTTATGATCCTATGTCTTATTTTGTTTAGTATTGACGAAGGCCTATATCTTAGGCCGAAATGTCAACACACATTATGGCAGTATTATACCAACTGTTTATTTCTTTTCTGACCGTACCCACCATCATCTTCTCTTAGATTACATCTACGGTCAATAATTTTTCCATCATTATTTTTAATTTGATTAATTATTATACATTAGCTAATAGATATTGATCAATAATTAAGTGTGTAATGAATAGATAATTAATCTATACAAATTATACAGAGGCCACACACGGGGGGTTTCGCCAACTCGGGAGCGTGCACCTTGCGGACTATCCGCGCACGGTGGTTACAGGTACACCTGATAGCGCAAATCGTGAGCCGTCTTATCAGAGTGGGTGGTTAGCGCAAGATCTGCGATAACTATTGTACCCCGTTCGCAGCCATTGGAACCTTTCACCGCAGTAGGATCGCGTGACGTGTCGCTGAAGTTGACACTTTTTAACAGCGTCAAGTTATACAATACATAGGAATTACGCTCCCTCGATAAGAAAAAAAAATCGGCAAAGTAGGTCAGCCATAACTTCCTGACCATTTCTACAAACAACTGGATAATTAAAAATACATAGATTTTGATGGAATTACTGGATCGTTTGCACGCTAGTCTCCATCTTTCCTCGAACTTAGGACCAAATCGGACTAGCCTTTTTTGAACAATAAGAGTTAGAAGAAAATACATTTGCGTATTCGTAAACGAAATTACCCATTTTTGAAATACAGCCGTGTCAAGAAAAATACGTTTCTGCAAGCGTATGTGAAAGTACTGGATGGAGTGTGAATAAACTGATATGGGTCCATCTAAGTACCAACCCACATAATCACTGAAAATTTCATTAAAATCGAATTAAAGGGAGTAGTCCGTCACTTAGATTTGATTACAGACAGATACTAGGCCAAAATTATTTCTTTATATTTAATACGTAAAACACGAATGAAAATTTTCGATCTCTGGAAAATACAGCTTTCCTACCTAGTATAGAAGAAGAAATATAATGATTAAGGAAACTAAAACTATAAAATTCCATCTAAATCAACCTAGATATAACATAATTAAGAAAGATCTCGAAACTAACTTTTTTTGAGTTTTCGAATCGATAAATCCCTATCGATATAAAAAAAAAGAAATAAAGATATTTTAACAAAAATAAATACGATCGTAGCTTTGAGTAGCTGAGAGTAGTGCCAAAATGAACAAAAAATTTAATTATATGTCAACTTAATTTTAATAATAATAATCAACTTAACAATTTAATAAGGCCATTTTCAACAAAGAAATCCTCATTACTTGTGTACTTTTTCTTCTAGAAAAATTATCAAAAAATAATTATGTCACCTCAATCGTATTCAAATTTAGTAAAAATGTAATTACCGCATTAACGATATAACATCATTGTACTGAAAAGAAATAAAAAATCAGTAACGACCCATTTTTCTTAAAATAACAAGATTTATTTCAGTTTTCAGTTATTCTTTTACAATTTAGTTCTTTGATTCTTACTTTGAAGACTATTTTTTATCGAAACCATGGCTGAAGTTGGTAAGAAGTGGCATTAATATTCACATCTCATTTTAATAATTTTTTCTGACCATTATTAGCTTTTTATTGATTCCATTTCATCGCATGTTCCTGTTTAGTTTAATATATTTATCATCTGCTGGAAATAGCAACACTAAGTTCTGTAATTCTTCATCTGGGCCGCTTGTTCAGTTAAGATGAAAAGTCGATATTTAAACATTATTATATTTATTACATAAGGTAATGTTTAGCATGAGTGGTGAAGCAAACAACAAAATATAATTCATCAAAAGTTTATGAACTTTAATTACATTTTAGGCAGAACATAGCCGAAAATAGCCGCTGGGAGGTTTGGTCCATGGAAGGTCAGGTCCTCGTGCGGCTGCTGATCCCGAATAGACAAAATCCGTGGATCTTGACCGGCATGTCACTGTCCTTGAACCCGAGTGAGTGAGTGGGAAGGACACTGCTGAATTGGCACCAAAGGTAGCGGTTATGGAGCTATGGATAGCCGGCCGCTGTACCTTGGAAACCATGGTTCGTAGCAACGTGAGGTTGGGTGACCCCCTCCAGGCTGTCTGCAATAAATGTCTGTAAGAATACCACATCACGCAAACAAAGATATCCGTGGTATATAGTGGCAGCTGCAAATTAACGTTATTGTACATAAATGTGCTTTCAAAAGTGTACAGGCAAAAATACTCATGTCCAAAAATCTATATCAGGCCCATATGTTAGATTTGATTAGTTGATTCATTTTTTTTTTTTTAATTCCAACTCAATATAATAAATAGATAAAAAAAAAGATAATTAATAAGTTTCATGGATGTCAATAAGGATAGAGCTATAATTACATCCAGAGTTATCCATTTATCAAACGAGAGTGGTTTCCGCTTTCGACACCCGATGGCAGCGAAATTACAATAATGACGCCGACAGAAGGTTTCATTTATATTCCCATTCCGGTTCGACAGCACAGATCTGGATATGATATGAATTATAACGATACGACGACTGATAATGGACTTGAAAGGAGAATAATAATATTACCATTAAATTAATAACAAGATTTAAAACGAAAAAAAAAAAAAGGGTTTCTATGAAGAAGAAGTTTAAATGGAAAAATAAATTAACAGCTTATCTGAATAAAGCGGAAACATCTCAATAAGCAATGCGGTGAAAAATTGTTCATAAAAAATTGCTGAGGGTACATTGAATTATACTTGCATCATATCATATTTTCAATTACACTTTTATGAATAAATATAAGTTTTAGTTGCTATAGTAAAGTTTTGACAAATAAATTTATACAAATATTTTGAAAAAGGAACTACACGAAGGAACTATGCGATATATAAATTTAAAAAAAAAAAAAAAAATGCGTTTGATAAGTGCAATGTCGCTGGCTGCTTATAAGTGTTTTCTAAAGGATAAAAAGCAGATTAATTTGTCATTATGATGCAGCATTATTTTGATACTTTTCTGCTTTTGATAGTAGGAGTAGAATATTAATCCAAAAAAGTAAGACGAAGTTTGAGTCGGATATTACTGCAAAGGTGAGTGAAGAACATTTTAATATTTAAATTCGACCTCTGGTGTGCTTGATCATATATTATATAGTATCTATAATAGCATATATTAGCTATTATAGAAAATATATTTCATATTTTTTTATTATTTATTTACAGAAATTTACAACTGTATAATAATATACAAATGAATGTGAGAATAAGTACATTGCACTTGATAATGGCGTGAGAAGGAGCTACCCATTGGTAGCATTTCGGTGATTTCTATATTAGGAGATCCCGCGCCAATCTTCTTTTAAGACGCCTCGGAGGATATTTAGTATTTAAATATGAAATATTTTGAAGTTATTAAAATGCTTTCAAATTGGGCGAAGTTCTTTTATTTAAATTGAAAAAAATAGGTCAGAATCCTATTTCTTTGTAAACTATTCAAGAAAAAAAAAAAAGAAGAATTTACTATAATTTACTAAGTGTGATAAAATGCCAATTAATGATACATTACAATCTTTTCTTTTATTATACAATGTAATTTAATTAGACTTAATTAATTAATTCCAAATATCAATATCGATATTTTACTTTCGACATCCCGTCTCTAGAACACAGCCACTATCGATAATAACACACCACACCACACAAGTGTTTATAATTCTTTGTTTTTCGAACCCGCCGCAATTTTAATATTAATCGTAATTTAATATATTGCTTAAATTTTAATATTGATATTACGATATATCAACTAATACAAAGAAACTTTGTCTTAGAAATTTTTTTTCTTTCTATTACATTTAGATATCTAATAGTTTTGTTTTTTCTTGAGCTTGTTTCTCTAATGTTTTACAATCGACAAAGCCTACACCATTCTTTCGAAAAGAGGCTACAAAAAGAATATTTGAATTTGATAGGTAATCGGGAAAAAAAAAATACAAAAACTTCTCAAAATTCAACAATTTTCGCTAATTGAATAAGTTTCATTCAGTTTACTATGAAGCGCTGCCAAAAATTCCTGAATAAAAACCAATATTTCTATTCTTTTCACACCAATTATTGAAAAAAGTAAAAAAAAATTAACAGCTAATGCTTCAGAATTGAACTCACACCATGATGTACACGTTTACAAATTTCGAACGCTCCTTAGTAAATATTGTCGGCAGGCGGAATAGATTCAGAGAAAAAAATGGTAGACAGGATGCGAGACTCGCAACGAGACCTCCTGGCTGCGAGACAAAGCCATGATTAGCCAGTGGGTGTTTTCCTCTGCCCCGTGATAACAGTGCTTAGTGGCATGCTGCAAGGTCCCCGCTCAACCAGAGTAAGGCTATTCTGTACGCTATTAAATCAATACGTATACCCAACACATTAAATATGGCAGAATTGTTTAAATGCCTAAAACAATTTTATTCCCAATAGCAAACAATAAATGAAAAAATAAAAGTTAAATTAAACTTAAAAAACAGCTTAATCGCAGGTATACTAATATACAGGTATAAACGCTATTTATAACCATTCATATTACTAGAATAATACCAATACTACTAAGAATATTCTGTTGATTAAAAAAAAAAAAAAAAAAAAAAATAGGAGAAAGATAGAATACAAAAGAAATTGGATGCTTTGCCTCCTTTTGTTTATATATATATATATATATATATATATATATATATATATATATATATATATATATATATATATATATATATATATATATATATATATATATATATATGTATGTGTGAGAATCAATAGGGCAACGTATGACTTGCGTATTGAAGAGACGGTAGTATAATTACAACGTTATATATATATATATATATATATATATATATATATATATATATATATATATATATATATATATATATATATATATATATATAGGATGTAGTGTTTCTTGACCAATTATAACACAAGCTGATGTATTATGTTATAATACTCTACCCATTGAAGAAGGATCGAGCACCCACTTTACTGCTATGTTTCTGGCAAACTGCTTTTCTAAGGCAGGTGGGGGTTCCAGAAACAACATTTACTCAATTTAATGATCTAATTTAATCTCTATTTGCATCGGTTCCACAAGGGAGCCGATCAATCAAATTATATTTTAACATAAATGGCTAGAGACCGCAGATCCCCCTGCTATGGTCAATTAGCTTGGGACATTATAAATACCATTGGAGTCCTTTCAAAGGGTGTCTTGTTCACCATTTCACTTAATTAACAATATGATGGCATGCAGGGTAAATAGAATGTTAGATTTTGTAACAGATCTTACTTTATTTACGTTACGTTATTAATTACACTATTGGCTTAATAATTTCTAATCTAAATTACTCTCATTGTAAAAATCTACAGACTGTAACATATGTATTTGAAAATACTGGGAGAACTCTTGCTTATTTAAAATATTAATCGGACGCCACATAATATTATACATTGATGTACACAATGAATCAAAGGACTAGCACTTATCTTATTGTTACTCTATGGTCTAGGTTTCTCTCTCCAGTCTCGTTGAGCTGCTCAGCTGTACCCTCTACGAACGTCGGTCTTCTGGCTTCTCCCAAGAACTCTCCACTTCAAACTTCTGACCCAAACTCTCTAGTTCAATCTTCCTACCAGAACTCTCTAGCAGTATCTTTCCTCCGTCTTTAATACCATTTCCCCTACTTCTTCTTGAACAGATGAGTTTTGTTCCCCACTCTCCTTTTGGGACATCTTATTGGCTGACGCTCTTAGAATATTTTCAAAGGACTTGTAACCTTGGGCGGCAGATTTTATTGCACCATGTCGACCTGGCCTATCTCTAGGTTTATGGTGCTCTAACTTTCGCTTTTCTTAAGCGGCCTATTGGCGGTCTTGAACTGCACCTTCCAGGTACAACGCCCGACTTTGTCCATATTCCTTTGTCCGAAAAAGAAACTGGTTAATATTGATATTGCTGATCCATGTGGCATCTCTTTAATTTATTCCTTATTTAATTACTATTATGAATATTTATTATTTCCTTCAATCCCAGTATCCTCAATACATAACATTACATTGGTAGGTGGAATCCTAAGAAACTAAGTTAAGAGTCCTTACTCAACTACTCCACACCCCTTTAAGGAGAAAAAACGATGGTTTAATTACATTTATATCTGTAATGATGTTAAGGAAAAAAAATTCCATACCTCCTTTAAGTCTATATTAAATTTTCATAAAGCACAACATGCAGCAATGTTAACAATAATAACGTTTTTAAAAAAAATAAATTAGAAATACACTGACCTGTTTTTGTTTTATTTTATATTTCTCGACATAACGACTTATGTAGAGCAGAAATATAGCTAATTGTAACTATTATAAGTTTCACCTGTAATTATCCGATTTTTCTCGCGTATTTAGGCAATGTTAATTCAAGATTTCAACCTTCCACTGATTACTGCATTAAATAATGTGCTAGCAAACTGCACTTTCTTTTGAAGACTGCGGGTTTATTGAAATTTCTCTTTTTTTTAAAGGATTCGTTAAGAGTCTGTTTTCTCCGCGGTTTATAGGTGTGAAGCTGATAGGGAGTATCTAAAAACCATCTTTCTTTTAAACTAAAAATCGATTGTATATTTTGCACCTGAAAGCAATATATAAAACTTTAAAAAATATATATATATATATATAAATAAGAACACGAACTGTATCAGTGCTAAATTTATTTATCTCTTACGCCTCGAGGAAATGGAAATATATTCCACCTAATCCGGCGTAAGAAAAAAAAAAAAACCTATTATAAAAAACAAGAGATAATTAATCTGCATGGAGTTGAGAAAGCACGTGCATCTCGGAAAGTTAATGATTGATACAAAAAATAAATAAAAAAATTGAAATCAATCTATATTTTTCGTTTAGAAATATATATTATTTAGATATTGTGAGTATCTGGATTTCAATATACCTAGATAGCTAACGGGTAGAATCAAGGACGGCGGACCGAAACAGGAAGTAAACTTCTAAAGGCCTATACCAATCGGAAGTCTATTCCCAGGAGATCATTAGGCCAGTGGACCACTTCTTGAAGGATAGCGAAAACCTCCCTCCGGGTATTGCTCAAGGATGAAGGTAGATGACTCAGCAGGGTTCTGGAGAGGGTAACCCGCCTATTGACAAACTGTCTGGGTCACGAACGTCAAGATGTCGGGTATATCATGCGTAGTCGTGTAGTGTTATCGATGGAGGAAATATATACGTTCTGCGGTGTCATCTTCTCCCTAGAACGTTTGAGCTTTTCCAGCTGGAGTCAAACAATACACACAACCCCGACAGATTTTTCAATTCATTGAAATTTTCAATATATTAAAATTCAGGCATTTTAATCCCAAATACTTGATTCTACTTTTTTTTTTTTTTTTCATCCCTCCAGAAATTTGATTTATTTAATTACATATATACAAATACAAATAATATAATATATACACAAATGTTTCTAGTCCTTTTTTTTCCTCTTGGCATTTTAAGGTTTTACTGGCTTGGCTCGCTGTATGCGACTGTTATTTCATTGTGGCTTTATGCCTTTATTATTTATTTAAGTGTGGAGGGAACACTTTGCTGGTATGGAAAGGACGATAGGTTCAGACTGCAGAGTCCAGACCCCTTCCCTCGGCGAGCACGTCAACCAAGGGGACACTGCCTTGTCACCTCCCAGGCCTGGGTGTTGGAGCTACCTCTCTAAAGAGGGGGTTAGCACAGGGCTTAAGCCCATCAAAGAACTTTATGTGCCTTCGGCCGATGTACTCAGGCACTGAGTGTAGCTGGAACTCCTCGTGGTGTGTGGTGTTTTTAGCCTTTTTGAGGGAGGTGCCACGGACGATCCGCCGTAGAACGGAGTTCTGGTAGCTCTGCAGTCCTTTCAGGGATGTTTTGTACAGATGCCTCAGCAGTGCTGCACCATGGAGCATCGTCGGTCGGATGATGGCTTTGCAGATCTGTAGTTTCAGCCGAAGTGAGAGCTGCGGTGACGTTAGCAAGTGATAGAGCCTATGCGTCTTCAACCGGACCAGCTTGATCCTCTCCCTGACGTGACTGGAAAAGGTGAAGTGCCTATCCAGAGTGATGCACAGATAGAGGATGGAGCTAGAGACAGGCCTTTCTTTCTCGTCCACTTTGAAGATCTTGGGAAAAGGTTTCTTCCTCTTCTGAAACAACATCACGATTGCATCTGTTTTCAACGGATTAGCCCTGATTCCGTTTAGCCTGAGGTCTTCAACTATGGCCGCTGAAGACAGCTCTGCCTTTTTGAGTGCTACGCCGCCGTTATAGCTGGAGGCGTAGATTCCGATGTCGTCGGCATAGGCTGCTACTTCTGCTCCTGGACGCTTGACTGAGACCAATGGCGCCGTGAAGACGACGAACAGGATTGGTCCCAATACAGACCCTTGAGGTACTCCGCAGGTGGTATTGTGTGGTTCTATTAACCAAACATTTTATATGCAAAAACCCAAGTAATTTCATATCAACGGTAAGAAAAACGGTTTTATGATCAATTGGATTTATAGTGATATGATTAATTGAATTTAAATAACAAATTTAAAGTTCCAATGAAACGTTACTACTCTCGTTGTCTGTTAAATTAGATCAATGATAGAAGCAGGACTGGATTTAATTCTAGGGCACCCTTGACTCCGTACTACAGGCGCAAACTAAAAAAATATTTGTTTGAATACCAAAGAAAATATTTATGAGTTAAGAAAAAGTCTTACTTATAAAGTCGTTAATGATGATATGATGTGATAAAATAAAAATTGTCATCATAAAAATTATTTTATTTTGAGAGTAACAAATGATAAGGAACCGCACACACAGATTAGCAATTGTTTCATGAATAACTTATTTCTATATACTAATGACTATATTCAGTGAAAATATTTCGGTAGAAGTCGTTGAAAGTTATTGGTATTTTTTTTTTATAACTGTAAATAATAGCTTACCCACTACTCGAGATGAAGGAGGGTACAAACCGTACAAAATTTGCATTTAAAAAATAAAACTGATAAAAACTTACTACCTGGATCGTTTTTCATTGCCTGAAGTAAAATAAATACACAAAAAACAAAATTTATTAATTTATTTTATTGCTTTCACAACGAGAAGGGGAAATAAACTGATTCCACATCATGATGTATTTGTCGGGTTGACACGAGTGTTATTTTGTTGGAATTTACTTAAACTGAGTAATGATTTGTAAATATATTACGTAGGTTGTTGTTTTCATAAGACTGACATGTATTATTTTTTTTTTTTTATGTTTTCACCTAGATAGATGAATAAATAAATATAATTATTTAATATAATAAATAATATTAATAAATGAAAAAATATCGACGGTATGAAGAAAAGGCGCCAAAACTTTAAATCCTGCCCGGAGAGGAGATAGATAAACCGCTAGTATAGATCTTCCTCAAAGCTGACATGGCATTAATTAAATTAAACTATTCTGACAGATAAACCACTGATTGCCAATGTATATATATATATATATATATATATATATATATATATATATATATATATATATATATATATTGACTTATTACAGGAAGTGTTTCCGTATAAAATTTAAATATAAGGCTGCAGTGCTAAGATTAGCAACATTTTTAAAAAATAATAATATTAAATAAATAACGTTAATATTTTCAACCCTTAATCGCGGGAAGGAAGGAACCTTAGAAGCGGAGAAGCTCAGTGGTAAGACATTGTGTTACTCCCTGTACCGGGTTCGAGACCGGCTGTAGCAGATAATTATTTATTCTGTTATCAGCCGTGGGTCGACCCTGTGGGACCGAGACACCTTCCTGGGGCTCGCCCAGCCTCTCGAAATTTAATATTTTCGTATTCAGATACGTATACAGAAATAGAGTGAATAAAAATGTCATAATTTACTTAATTTGCAAATGAATATTAAATTAACGTTAATTCATTGATATTCTATTTATACCAAAATAAAATAGAAACTAAATCTCTTAAGGACATAACATTGTGATCTTTTAACGTCGTTATATTTTTATTCAGAAATAAAAATTACAAATAAGCTGTTTTACAATATAGCTTTAATTATATTCCAGGAAATTATATAAATTGAATAGACCCGTAACCAAGTATTATATTTAGGTTATAAATTACCAGTTATCAAAGAAAGTCCTTGCATAGTTTATTTTATTTTTTTTTCGATATCGATATTCACAACATAATTGAATCATAAATTATAGTCGGAAAAAAAGCATGAGAGGACTTCATAATAGGTGTTAATAAAGGAAGCTGTGGAATGGCAAACGCTCAGGAGGAAGCAATAAAAGAGATAAGCAATATCGGTAGTATGCGGCAGGAATACAATCGATAATTGGTCAACTAGCCTTCGATAGCATCATTAGTCCTCTCAATCCACCATTTTATTATAATTATCTATAATCATACATTGTACATCATAGAGGCTTTGGCCAAGGTTGTTAGATGTCCACAATAATTAAGAGTATTCAGTAAGTACTCGTTCCTTTCTATTGCATTGCAAGGTGAACATTGCAAAACGTAGGAGCATACATATAATTATGTGTTTGTGTGTGTGTGTGTGTGTGTGCATGTATAATATAATGTATATAAAATTGAAAATATAAAATTATAAATTTGTATGTTAATATATGTAAATATAATAATAATAACGCAAATACATACATATATATACAGGGTGTCCTTTTTAGATGGCCCGGCTGAATTTCTCTTGAACCGATAACGTTATAAAAAAAATAAAAAATACGTATTTAATATTTTTCTGTCTAGTTTAAAATGTAGACCTGTTTTTGAAAAAAAAATAAACAGGGTCTCTCAGATTCAGTACAACTTTAAAATTTCAAATAGAAACCTATGCCTTCCGATACATCATTTTAACGGATTTTTGAAACTGAATTCAATGGTGAAACCAGGTTTTAAATTGTTCAATAAATTACAAAGTTATGGTACAAAGTTTAAAAAAAATAATGCATTTTTTTTATCTATTTTTAATAATAAAAAAAAGTCCATACTACATACAACCAGAGGTTGGTGAACCTACATTTCATGTTCGAACTGCCTACCCTCTTCGACGATGCAAAGGTTGGCTCTTCTTAGCCACTCTTCGCTGGTGCTCAGTGCGATGTACTGACCCGATGGATCGACAAGCATTTTCCACTCTTTACTACAGTTCTTCAATTGATGTTGCAGAGTTATGATTGGCATAAACGCTGCCAATCATATTATTTCTGTTTTTTCATTACATCTTTAAAACAAACCTTTATTAAGAATAACAGCTAAAACGATAACAAACACGATGTGACCCAATTAATTCCTGTGTAACAAGAACAACATTTAAAGGCAATTTAAAAGAATTAATACCGAAACAAACAAAATGTATTTGTACTATAACTTTGTAATTTATTGACCAATTTAAAATCTGGTTTCACCATTGAATTCAGTTTCAAAAATCCGTTAAAATGATGTATCGGAAGGCATAGGCTTCTATTTGAAATTTTAAAGTTGTACTGAATCTGAGAGACCCCGTTTATTTTTTTTTTCAAAAACAGGTCTTAATTTTAATCTAGACTGAAAAATATTAAATACGTATTTTTTATACGTATTTTAGTTTTAATAATGTATTCGTATATATCTCACGTTATAGATAATCTGTGATGTATAAAATTTTGTTGATTTCGATTTTATTATCGTATTTGCATTATTCTGGCCATATTTTTCTAGTATAAGTGTCGTAAACCATAAATATCGTAAATAAGCTAATATGATACGAGTATTACCTATAGCCATAACTTATTTTTTTTTTTTTCTTTAATCATTTGTAAATTTTTTTAGTTTTTATTATTTTATCTTTAAGACCTATCATTTTTTTTTATTAAATCATTATCTTATCAGTCTTTACTTTACTTTACTTTTACTTTAGAGTCATTTAAAAAGAGGTCTAATGTTAAGTAAAATATTTAAAATTTGTAAAAGATAAATTGTAAAAAAAATTTCTTTACAGAAAATAAACTAACCTCAAACCCATCGAATCTCAAAAATATCTTATATTTCTATTTGTTTTTAAATTCGTAAATTATTCAATTTTCAACTTAAGCTGAACGTAGGTTAGAAGAAACATTGTTTAGAAAAACTTAAAAATAATTAATATCTAAATTTTAAAAAAATATATGGATAAGACTGAATTAAAATGGAATTATTTATTTTTAAATGTTATTATTTTGGAAAAACAAGATATTTATTATTTAAAATTCACTACCTTCTAGAAAATGTTCATACCTGATAAGTGATTTATAGTACATAGTATATACTATAATGAATAACATAATATTATAATACTTCAAATTAAGAAATTTTCACAACCCTACCTGTCACTTGTTATAGCTGTAGGTTATTTACGAGTGGCTCTTACCTAAAAAAAAAAAGTAAAAAATAAAATTTGATTAAAAACATTATTAAATGCCAAAGCAAGTTAGTGGTGGAGCAAGAAGAGACAAATTGATACAAACCTAGTAAGTAAAAAAAATAAGAAATATATATATATATATATATATATATATATATATATATATATATGCAATCGAACTTCTGTATATATGGAAATATATATAATGGAAATATTGAAAAAACAACTGTATATTGAATAAAATTTCTATATATCGAACAAAAATTACAATTTAAAAAAATATTAAATGTGATTGTCATCAAAAAGAGCTCTGAGCTTGCGTGCATAATAATGGTTAATAATTAAATAAGAAAAATAAAGGTCCCATTGGTTTCCAAAGCAATAGAAATTCAGAGATCTTGTTTCTGAAGAAGCACAGGAATATTCTCTGAATTTCTTTCTTAATATGCAACGGAATTTTCATTTTGAATTCAGTTTAAATTTGCGTTTCTTGTTGTGAACATTGCTCCTAAACATGACTTCGGTGATTAATTATACACAAATAGATACTAGAAACTATTTTGCGAGAAAACAAAAATAAAGTAATTTGTATGCATGTTTTGGTATTTTTAATACATGTCGTTATTAAATTATAAATGTACGTTTGTAAAAAATCTGCAATCACAGACGTAACCTTTACAATTTTTCAAATAAGTGCTATTGATCGTTCAATTTTGTTTTCCTTTAACCTTCAAAAATTGACTTAGTTACATCGTTAACCCCAAAAATTGCCTTTGGTACTTCTTTAACCCAAAAGAATAGCTGTAATTGTGTTTAAGCCTAAAAAGGGTAAAAAATTGCTATGTTTCTATATATCGAAATTTCCATATATCGATTTCCGTGTTCGATACATAAAGGTCGGCTGTATTTCATTTATTGGTTGGTTAATTAACCATTTTTTTAAATAATTATTACTAAAATGGATATCGTTTAAATATGTAACCGGAATAGTTGGCTATGAAAAATAATAAAAATCACTTAGTTATAGGTTCATTCCAGTAATATTTTAAAATGTTTAAAACTTACTACTGGCCAGATCTATCCTGTTTTTACTGGATATCATTTTTAAAAAAATGCCTTGCGGAATCTAACTATCTGGTAATTTAAAAATACTTAGCAGAGATTCCTCTGTGATAGGGGAAAATATTACATATGTCTATTTGTGGCGATGAATAGAAAGTTAATTTTGAAAAAAAAAAAAAATTAAGAAAGTATAGGTGAGTCATGAGAAGATATGGACTAGATAAACCCGTTCTGCGAGTACCTGAGGCTATTGGTATACTGCACTTCTACAAGTAAAGAGGCCATTGCAAAGTTAATAGCGTAAAACTGCATATTTTTGCATAATACCACCTTTTCATATTCTTCTCATAAAGCGTTTTATAGGTACTTATCACAATCAGTCACACTAAGAGGTAATAAGCAATAATGCTGAATGTTCCATTTATGTAATATAAGCAGCCTTTGCTCTTTTAATTTCGTAATGAAATTTAATACACATAATTTGTTTTCTTTTAATTTAATAACAAAATTTACCAATGTGATGTAAGAAAATATAATAAGCACAAGAATATAAGAAAGGCTTTTCTAAATTCTCGTAAGTAGTACCCCACTTTGAAAAGCTTAATTATGTAAAATAATTGTATATATTATGTCAATTCATATTAACATACAACTTCTACTACTATAATATACTGTTATATAAAACGTATTCGTTTGTAATCGCTAACCGCGAAAACTGTTGGACGAATCTTTACCAAACTTTTACTAAACCATATTCATGGTCCCTGGAAGTTTTAGAAATAATAAAATACACAGATTTTTTATTAAAATGTTACTGAAAAAGTGACTAAAAAATTGCTAAGCGAAGAAGTATCCAATTTGTCAAAGACAACTTCATAACCGTGGAAGCAAGTTGACTACAAAAACATTTATTAATAAGTGTGAAATTATTGGGTGAAATTTGTTAATAAAATCGGAGAGTAAAAAAAAACCTGAAACATATATGAGTGAAACTTTATTGGTGTTAAGACAAATTTATTATCGTTGACCCTGTTCCTTGAAATTGATTCAAGGAATGAGAAAAGAGAGAAATGAGATGATGAACAACATTTTATGAGTTTTTATTTTAGAAGCTGTTTTGTATTCTATGAGGTTAGGGTTAGTATTCATAAAAAAAAAGTGGATCGTTATAATTTGTATTATAATTGTACTTAATTATGTAAGGGCAGGTATTGCTTGCAACTATCGGTTTCCCATGTTACATGGGCCATGTATTCTAATGAAATGAAGAGGAATAAATATTATGTTATGTATCATTTCCACTGATTAAAACCATCATTGGGACGGGTTGTTTACAATTACCAATTACAGTTTATTTTCTATTACAATTAACGAATCCCAAGTCCTTACATACAAATCTTCGTACAATTTCGTAATCTTCGTAATTTGGAGGTGCTGTAGAGGTGCGAAAAACCTTAAAAACCGCGAAACCCGGTCAAAGGCATTATAGTGGCCACAATTTTACACTCACTTCTACGGTATATTTTATCCAAAAGAAGCCGCTGGAAGTACCCAAATGTAGAGGTGAAAAAATTTGCATATATACATATCAGACATTATGTCTGACATTATGACAATTTTATATATACATTACGACACTTTAAGCAAATTCCAACAGAATAACCCAAGCATAAGAACGGCAAATCCATCATTATGCGGAGTCAGCGTATTTCCATACCTCGCTGTGAAAGAAATAAAATCAATAAATCATTTTTTTATTTTTGTAAATTTGTGTATATCAGGCAACGAAATACGATCCAGCAAGTAAGTTTTTATCATTTGTTGAATTTTTAAATATAGATTTAGTATGGATAACCCTCCCTTATTTCCAATGTTTGGTAAGCTATTATTTACGATTATAATAAATACAATTACTAAAAACTTCCATCCACTTATTCCACCAAAATATTTTCACTGAATATAGCCGATATTATTTAGAAATAAGTTATTCATGAACCAATTGCTAATACCTGCTAATCTGGGTGAATGGTTACTTTTCATGTGTGAATCAGCCTTTTTAATATCTCGAGATAATCCAGAAATTCGCTATCAATAAGGCTGCTTGAATTGTTAAAATCTTAATATGGTGATAATAGTGTGTTTAGGGTGAATTCTGAAGATGAGTCCAGCATACATTCAAACCCTTCAGATTTGTATGATTTAGAATGATCATCAATTTGGTTATTTCTTTTTGATAATTTGATTGTATTATTTCTTATTTTATATTTTTTTTTTTGTGACTTAATTTAACTTTTAAATCGTTCAAATTGTTTGACATTGTTGTCCAAATTGTCAAATTTGACAAATTGTCCAATTGTTGACAAGTGGTTGAAGAGAAAAAATTGATACAATTTTTTCTTATGTACAATTTGTCAAAATAATTCTATTTCATTTTTGCATTGCAACTTTATTTTTATTATAAATTTTATTTTATTATTACAATTTTTATATTTTTTTTTTTCAAATCCATAAATTACATGTTTTGTAAAAAAACATTGTGTTGAATTTTATTTATGTTTAAGTGTAGTCTCTTAAGCATATAAAAATGAAATAAGTCGCTACCCGAGTTTATTTCCACCTTAATCTGTCATTCATCCCACTGTTACTTGAATAGATTATAGTTAATCATGCGGGATAGTATAACAGTTACGCCTGCCGGAGAGAGACTTCATTAAAACTTTAAATAAAGTTAATCGAGTGGCATAGAATTGACTATACAGTAGGCATCTAGATGTTTGGTGTAAAAAAACATTTATTCCTCTTGGTTTAAAATATTTTTAAATATATTTCGAAAAAGAAAGTATTTGGTAACTAATATCAGTAAAATAACCTGTAATAACATTGGTGTAGATAAATGTTTGAGTTTTTAATGCCACGATAATGTTGAGAGATGGTTTCGAAACCGTATAATGAGGTAGATGTCACTTATCATATAAATCGTTATTTATTATAATAATATTTAAATTAGTTCATTGATTATCGTATTTAAACAATATTTATAATCCCTCTTACGATTCAATCCAATCATCTGTAGTTGGAAAGCCCCATACCTAAATATGGAAAATATTAATTTTTATTTACTAAAAGAAGAAATAATTTATGTCATAAAAATAAAGATATAATAACTTAAGAAGCTACCAAGAATTAACTGCTCCTCACAGAGTTCGATGACGAAGGAGCAGTCACATCATGCTACAAGGGTGCTACAGAGAAAGTTTTAATTACCGTCCACAGGACACTAGCAGAAATTGCTCTAATTATAATTTCGCAGAAAACCATAAAATGAAAGGGACATCAAAAAATAAAAATAAATTGAAGTTATATCGAATTATGGACTGATGATATTGAACGATATATATATATATATATATATATATATATATATATATATATATATATATATATGAGTGCATATGTATTTGGGCAGCATTACTTAGAAATTAAGCATTTCTCTCTATTTGAACAGAATAATATATATGCTGCTACAGGTAATACACAAATTTCTAGACAGAAGTTATTTTTGAATTTTTTGTGTGTTTTTAGAACTGAAGATGAGTGTATAACATTCGAAACTAGTTTTCAATAAAACAAAATTATAGAAGTGGCAAATAATTTATCAATCCCTAATTAGATTGATCCTTCTATATCATCATGTAGATGTCAACTAACTAAAGACTGTAGTGTTTGTTCCTGACTTGAAGATTCCTCTGGTCTATATGTTTCCTAAATATAAAGCAAAAATATCTGAAGTGAAGAACACATGACTTCCTTGTACGCCTATTAAACTATAAATCGGTGGCTCAAAAAGTGATCCTGAATTTGGTTACTAGTTTCCGAAGATCGCAGTATCTCAAAAACACTCTGCGTCGCGCCATCCATCTATTAACACACACACACACACAAATAGGGAGGAAAACCAGTATTTTACACTAAATTTTAACACTTAAAACAAGTAATAAAAATGTTTAATTGGATTGGAAACCAAATTGCGTTTGTAACCTTTATTACCGAAACATATGATTTATGTATTTAATTTAAATATAATTTTTGATGTAAGCTTATTATGACCGTCAAGTAAAGTACCGTTTTCGGCTCACCAATTTTAACCAAAATATAGTAAATACATTCACATCAATATAAAAGTCGTATTTACCAAATTTGAAATGTCTTACATTATATTTTAATATAATTTTTGATGAAAGTCTAATATGACCTTCAAGTAAAGTACTGCTTCCGGTTTTCCAATTTAGACCAAAATTTAGTGTGTTATTTAAATCAATATATAAGTAATAAATCCAAATTTGAGAAGTTTTTCAAAGTATTTTAATACAATTTTTATGGAAATCAATTATGACCTTTAAGTAAAGTACCACTTCCGTTGATTAAGCAGTGACCAAAAAGGAAGGTTCACAACTAGATTTTACAACAATCCTAAATACAAAATTTGAACTTTCTACGACTAACCGTTTTTGAGTTATGTGAAATACGAACGAACGTACGTACAAACGTCACGACGAAACTAGTCAGAATGTATTCAGGGATGATCAAAAAGGATATTTCCGTCGAAATCTGAAAACCGAAAATTTTCGCGATTACAATACTTCCTTTACTTCGTACAAGGAAGTAAAAACAACGTAAAAGCAATGTAATTAGGGATTGATAAATTATTTGCCACCTCTATAATTTTGTTTTTATTGAAAATTAGTTTCGAATGTTAAACATTCATCTTCAGTTCATGGTTATATCAAACAGAAAGGTTTTGAAAATGAATTTATAACATTCGAAGCTAGTTTTCAATAAATACAAAATTATATTATAGAAGTGGCGAATAATTTATTAATCCCTAATTTGATTAATCCTTCTATACCATCATGCGGATGTCGACTAAAAGCAATGTATTTTTAAAAATAGACAGTTGCAACCTCAAGTCCCTCGCATTATATACAAAACCTCTAAAAATGTAGAATATTTATTTTTTCATGATAAATAAAGCCAAAGTACTTATATAAGACCGAGGAATAACCCTGAAAGGGTGAACTATGAGCATCTGTCCACCACCAGGCTTTCAATCACATCACTAAGGCCAATAGCTTTCCTAACGCAATCAGCCCTTATTTACTGTCTTTGTGTGAAGCTGTCGCCTTCAATAGAGAGTCCTGTCACATTGAATGAAATGAATGAATAGCGACTTGCGATAAGAACATTTCAGAACTTTACCAAAGCATTAAAATATGATTTATTAAAATATCGATGCATGTGATAATAAAAACATATTTAAGGCTTGTATATATTTCCGCTATCTTTGCTGCAGATTTGTTTTCTTATTATTTGAAAATATGAAAGACTGGTTTAATCTGTTCACGAGAGGTGTGGTCTATTGCATGTTGCAAATTATATAAAATGTAGCAATCGGAAATAAACAATTAAACGTTAATTTAGCTGTACTGATGATATTTCAATCAACAGAACGTTGATCCGTTAGTAGTAAATTGAGACTTGATAGATTCAAGGTTTTTTTTTGCTGAAGAAGCTTCCGAAAATATAATGGATAATTGATGAGAGAGAAGCATGTAAAAACTAAAATGGGCCGTCTGTAATTTTTAATCCTCCGCATTTTGACTTATTATTGTGGACCGTAAACATTATTCTCCAAATATAAAAGGTAAATTCGATCCTGAGAAGGAAATAGGAACATCCCAAAATATTTCTAAGCAAACTAATGAACGAAAATCAAAGTCGTTGTAGGAAGTAGAGAAAAGTAGAGAGAAAAGAGATATTGATGAGCGTTTATTTTGTGAACAAAATGCTTAAAATATGGAACAATTGAATAGCGTTGTGCAAAAACTCTTCCAATCCACAAAATGAAAATCTTACTAAATACATCATTCCAACCAAAAGCTGCTATTCTACGATTTGCAGAAACCAACCAAGTTTTATTTGGCATAACTCAAGTCAAACTGATCATCATTTTGAACTACCCAAACTACTTGGTAGTTTCCTGCTTACCATGTTTCAGCTTAATTCAATTAAGTAAAATAAGTATAATTAATTAAATATTTAAATTTTTTTTTTTAAATTGATAAATTATTTTAATCTGAAAAGGTTCATTTCCATTTATCCCAACGTTTTTGAAGGCTGGTATGTCTCTGTATAAAACAATCCATTTATTATTATCAATAATTTTTATGGCAATCACTGTTTAACTTCTGTTAAGCCATCGGTAAAATCTGAGATCTTAAAAACAAACCATGTATATTGTCTTTTGAATTTTCCTTCATGTAGACTTTTTTGCAAATTAAAAGGACACTTGTTGCTTTGAAAAAAATTGCAAATCTAGGAAATCAATACTTATTGCTCTTAGTTACTCAATCTGGCAGATTGATTTATTCGACATTAAAAAACCGGTTTATCCCTCTCTCAAAAAAAAAAACTTAGAAATATTCTGTGTCTTATGATAGTTCAAACGAGAATTATTACTATCTGTCAAAGCGAACAAACCAATTGCTATGAATATTGGTCTTATCTTTAAGTGAATTGTAATGTATTCATGGCTCATATATATGATAATAAAAATTTGTTTTCTATTTTCGACCTGACTTTTGTAATTTTATAGACCGAAGTAACATATATTCCATTAGAATGGGCCACATGCGGAAAGGTGTGCATTCATGCGCAAGCGATCATTATTTATGTTCGCATTGAGGAAGATTTAAGAGAAGACCTTGTTTACTCAGACATAGGACATAATCAATAAACCTTGGGATAGTACTCGGCTGGAGCAATCAAAATATAAATAGCTCACAATAAGGGTGTCTATCTTCTTCGGTCTTGGTAGGAAATAAATTGGAAAATAAATGGCTGGGGTGGGACTATAAAATGGAACGATATCGATTTACCCACAGATAATATGATAAAACAACGAATAAATCAGATGTTTTCAATTGACGTTTCTGCGAAAAAAATATCTTTCTCTTATTAGGAAAACGTTTCGAAAATTAGCTTAGAAAAATGAGTTCTCATACGGTGGAAATAAAAAAACGAATTGTAAAATTGATTAAAAGATGTTGTACAAGCAACGCACCGCATCGCACAGGAACCTGATTGGAGAAGCATCGCTCGAGCGGGCGACGTCGTTGGTCGCTGAATCGGACGATGGAAAAATCAAACGTAAATAATTTAGCTGGATGTTCTGACTAAACATTTGACGCTCAATTAGGACACTCAGCTATGTCGTCCGATTTCGTGACCTTACCTGCTACCCACTCATTCTCTGATCAGGACAAAGCCGAAAAATGTCTAACAAGGTTAGTTCATTAGTAGATAGAGCAAAACTAACACAGTACGCCCACTAATTTGTTAATTTTAAATTATTTTTTTTAATGCATTATTAACCTTAAAGGGCCACACTCTCGAGGAATATCACTTAGATCGCGTGGCGTCTGAGAGACACTGGAATAATTTGGTAATAATTCGTTATATTTTGCAAGGAAAAGCTTATTTTGATATTTCTGTTCAGTATTTATATGTTTTAATGTATCTGATTAAAAATACTAAGTTTCAATTTAATTGCTCGTGTTATTTTCTCTCTAAATTAGCTATTACTAATGAAATTTAGTTAATCATTTAAAAAAAAAATTAAAAAAAAAATTATTTATTGAAAATATTAATAAATGTGTCAGGAAGAATAAAAAAAAACTAATAAAAATATCTTATACAATTATATTTTAATAAAAAGTATATTGACAAAGTGAATTCAATTTATCCTCTACACAATATTTTTAATTCAAAGAAGAAAGTTATTAAAAAAGAGCACATGAAGTAGGAGAGACTGGAAGAAAATAAGTTGAACTAAAATGAAATATAAAAAAATTATATAAACTGAAATAATAATAGTAGTAATAATATAATAATATAAATAAAATAATAATAAATAATAAATAATAATAAATAATAAACTAAAATAATATAATAATATAATGGTAGTAATAATGAATTAAACCAACTTGTTTACGAACGAAGAACCCAAATGCACTAGAAACAGTTTCGCAAAATAAAATACATAAAAATTCTATTCAGGAACAAAAAAAAAAGATTAAAAAAAAAAATAATAAAAAAAGACAATGACAAGACGATAGAATTACGTTTTCGTTCTAGATTATCATGTGGGGAAATGATTTCCTCTGAACTCAATTAAATCACATAAAAAAATAGTGCTATAAAATTACGAAGCGCTCTGCCAGAGCCAATATAATGTTATAATATAACTTACTTTTGAATTGTAAACAAAAAACACTGTGTTGAACTGTGATAATTAAAAAAGTTTTGGATTGTTATTGTTAGATTTATTTATATGTTTTTGATATTTAACTTCCCCTAAATACGGAAAAAATTTAAACTGTTAAATGTTACACAATCACAAACATATTATTTAAATGGTCTCCAACCAACTCAAAAAAGTTCTAAGCAACCAGAGGTATATACATTCTAGAAAAACATTAATTTGATTCAGTAAGGCACTGAAACGCCGAGTGATTTAAGGACTAATAAAAAATCATAGGAAGTTATAAGTTCAATAATAATTAAAAAAAAATGAAAATCAACCTAACTATTTACATAAGTTATAACAAGTATATTACTGACAATAGGTAAAAACTAATGTAAAATAAAAAATAAAATTAGGGATTGATAAATTATTTGCCACTTTTACAATTTCTTTTTATTGAAAACTAGTTTCGAATGTTATACATTCATCTTCAGTTCTAAAAACACGCAGTTTGGTATTATTATACATATTAAATTATATGTAATATAAATTAGTGTTATAAAACATTTATGAATTATGAATTTCATTAAGACAAGAAATCAAATACATGTTGGTACTCACCAAGGTTTAAGTAGATTATATCAAACTTTTTGACACCAATACCAAACTGTATCCTTGATCCTTCTATACCATCAAGCGGACATCAACTAATAAAAAATAAAATTTGGCTGATAAGGGATGAACCCTGTAATCTAATGAACCATTGATCTTATGAAATAGTAGGAAGGCAAAGGGATATGTCCTTTGACATCGCAATGTACCCATGGACTCGCCAACAAGGAGCTATAATTATATCAGACAGGGTGTAATCTTCAAGTCTGTCCTAGTGGTAGTCTCTTTCATCATCACAACATCGGCGGTGTTATCTGACTACATTAAAGAGCCTCTATTCAGTATTGATGTCTGTTTTGAGTGGGGTCGTCCCCTGGCTAATGGAACATATTTGTACGAGTCGAATGAGTCTGTGAACAAGTGGACTTGATTTTATGTTACACCATGATGAAATTTTGGATCATTATTAGGAATATGTTTAATAATTCAAATTATTAGTGGTCTCATCTTAGGAATACACTACACAGCTGATATCGAATTAGCATTCAGAAGAGTAATCCATATCTGCCGAGATGTAAATAATGGATGATTAATACGATATACACACGCATATGGAGCATCATCATTCTTTATTTGTTTATACCTCCATATTGGGCGAGGCTTATATTATGGATCTTACAAATTAAACATAACTTGATCTATTGGAGTTTTACTATTATTTTTAGTCATAGGAACCGCTTCCTTAGGATATGTTTTATCTTGAGGTCAAATATCCTTATGGGTAGCAACAGTAATTACTATTTTAATGTCAGCTATCTCTTATCTAGGAAAAACTCTAGTTATATGATTATGAGGAGGAGTTTCTGTTGATAATGCAACATTAACACGATTTTTCACATTACATTTTTTATTACCATTTATTTAACTGTAGTGGTAGGTATTATGAAAAGAATTTTCTTAAAAGTTACCTAGTTCTGTGGAAACGCAATAACAATGGAAAGGATCCAAATTGTTCATTAAATAATACTAATGTAAAAATCCAAACTGACTTCAAAAATTAAAAAAAAAAAATTAATGAAAATTTTGGAATAATTCAATAATATAACAAATATTTAGATCAGTAATCATGCATATAAACGTCAAAATGTAAAAAAGGAAGGAGTTTGAATGAGTGAAAAGATTGTTGTATAAGAATCTGTCATCGGATCATTCCAGAATAAAGGAACTGAAGGAAAGACTGAATTCAAGTATCGTTGGAAGCTTAAACAGTATTCTAAGGAAAAATCCTTAAAAATTTAATTCTACTAAACTGTCTGCTTTCATTGGCATAGCATACGATATAGAAGTGTGTACACAGAGTAAATTCAAAATATTGTATAATTGGGAAACGTAATATAAAGTAATAAAAAAGTAAGAAACGATTTAGAATGAGAAGCAGCAAAGAAATAAATTATTTTTAAAGTTGATTCAGACTCTATCATAGAGAGGAGCCGAATAAAATGGTTGGACCATATACAAAAGTTTGCCCAAAGAGGGGTACAAGAATCTTCAAGATGATAGGAATGGAAGAGTTTTTCATTTAAAAAACACAACAAAAAAGCTAACAATAAATGTGTATTAAGTAAATAGAAATATTAATTGGTTATGAAGTCTTCGAAATTTTATACCAAAAATGTTTTCAACAAGTATGATACAGCATACAACCATTTTTGGATTCGGCCAGAACGAAAACAGGTGTAAATATATAGGTGTAGGTCAGACCTAGTCACCGCTACTCAGCGAGTGTGGGTGTGTTGGCCCTGCTAGGCTGACCTTACGATTATAGATCTGAGTGTAGATCGTTGATAAAGCCATATGAGTACAGATGTATACACGCAGCGGTATGTTTAACGGTCTTGGAGAAGGGCGAATAGTTTGTGAGTCTATTTAAGGCGAATTTTTTTTTATATATATATAAAATTTTTATTGAAAAATAATATAATCTGCCACACTCAAGGACAATAGGTATTAGTGCTGTATGTATCCATTCATGCCATATATACAAGTGAAAGATTAAAAAAAAATATATATATATACAAATCAAAATAATAATAAGAAAAATAAAATAAAAAATAATGATGTAAATAAATAAATAAAATAAGATGGCTTAAAAAGGAAATAACAATAATTAAAAAAATATGTACATCACAAATAGAAATAAATAAATAGAAAATTAAATAAGAGCAAAATAATTACAACCAAGATAAAGAAAATATAAATTAAAATAATCTTGAACACATTCATACATACAAAAATAAAATATATACAATTTACCCAGAGAACTCCGAGCCATGCTTTGCCCCTCCCCCCTACATGCGGATGAAAAAGCAGAGCTCCAGGAGATCCCAGCGCTTCTCACCCAGGTGCGTCACTGGCATTGAAATTTTTTACACGAGACAGCAAAAACATATGATTGTGCCCTATTAGAACCAAGTAAACCCTAGAGTTGTACCAATTTTTGTACTGGATTTGCTATATGATGAAGGATAGACAAACAACTTGTGGGCGAAGCATAGGCTGAGGGTTACGCTCAAGGATGAGAAAGCCATAATATTCATCTGACAATAACCATATATATAAGTATATATAATTATCTATAAATAACTGTAACGGATGAATATAATGATACGTATATCTGAGAAACTAGTAGAAAAAAGAAGCAACTTCTTCAGATATGCAGGCCAAGTCTTTCTTTTAAGGATACTGATTCTTGGATTTATTAATTGTTCTTTATTTAACAATTGGTTTTTTTTTAAAATATCAAAAGTAACAAACTAATCAAAATTCTAAACTTCAAATAAGTTATAAAAAACGATGTTTAGTAAGCATAAAATGTTTCTGAAAAGAACAAAATTTATTGAGAATATATAATGGTATAAGATCCATTCTAAACACACATCCTAAACACATGCGATTCAGAACAAGGACTAATGCACATGTGAAATTGGATGCCTTTACCCTAAAAAGAATACAAGATTATGCAGAGTTTGACATTTCGCTTTTTGAATACACTACCATAAATGGATAGCATTTCATGGAAGCTTTATAACGGCGAAAGACCCATTTTCATGAATGGGCTTTGGTTCGGAGGTAGGGGAACCATCTCGCTTGCAACAGATGTTTTTTTAGAGAAGGTATGTAGTATTGAAAAGAATCAGTTGCAGACAATGACAGAAACCATTATTCTGGACTCATTGTGAATTATACACCACCATTTGCATTAGGCCTTGGATTTGTTTTGTCAGGTTGTGGCCCATTTTCTTTTCTGTTAGTTTCATTTGTACCATGTTATTTCCTTGTCTATCCGATTGATCCGGTATGCTGTGTGGTTTGGCGACTCAACGTAGTTGAGCAGCTACTCGAAATTTGCAGTGATTTTTCTCTACCTTATGATATGTAAAGGTAATCAACTTAGGAAAGGACCTTTTAGTGTACATGCGCCTAACAACAACCTTTTGCTGTTGAGATAACAATTAATTTATGAATTAATACACACTATTGAAAGAATGAAAAACAAATCAAGATGTTATAAAAATCAATATGGTATATTTGACAAGGTAGCTGTCTGATGTTATACATAATGCTTCCCCTTCTTGAGCGTGTCCTCCTGGCCGCCCACAAGGTTCTTTCTTAAGTTGTTTACCGATATATATATATTGCAGGAGCATTATTATTTTATATTCATCGATAAAGTTTCTTGAAGAAAAAAATAATGATATTGATAAAAATAAACGCTCTGTATAGCGGACAGGAACAAAGAAAATAGCTCACAAATATTTTACGCTAGTAAGCACAGCCAATCTGTTTTTTTTTTGTTTTTCCAATAAATATAATTTTCTTACAGCATTCACAATGGCTATTTTTTGTAAGGCAATATTTTAAAAAATCACGGCTTTCAATTAAATTCTAAGTGATAAGGTATTTCTTATTACATTTTCACTACCTAAGATTAAAATCGGCCGTCAATACACAGATCCTCTCAGAATGAAAAATTCAAATAATCAAATTGGGAATGATTTACAAAAAAAAAAATTCTTATTAAAATTTATATAGTTTGTTCTTTCATGTTTATGTCTAAATTTTAATACTTAATGACTAATAAAAATTAATAGTGTTTATCTGAAAATTTTCCAGCTCCTTCTCTTGATGTAACATAAAAATATAAATGTAAAATACCTTTTTAACAGCTAGTCAATCAAATCAATGCTTTAGGTCTTTTATCGCATTTGATATGTTTTTTGAAATTCTTTATTTCAATAATTAGTAATTACCAACATTCCTATTAAATACAAATATATGTAGGAATATTTTGTGTTTATATGTGCGAAATCTCAACTTTAGGGTCACATATTATAGAAGTAAAAATATCAGTCAGTATTCAGAAAGTTAACCGTATTGAAAAAATATATATATTTTTTTTTTATAGATTTCACTTAATCAGAGCTTATCCTTGGCCGGGATAAACAACAAGAGGGCGTATTTATGATCCAGTGGTTCGAATAGTTCAGCCAAGTTCTCTGTGGCTAATGTCACTGGGTCAGTTGACATTACGTGGCAACTCTGTCACCGAGGTCGGATATTCAGTCAGCGTGATACATCACCTGGTTAGGAATGCCGCGCCAGAATTTTGCTAAGCTAATGGTGATGGTTTGAAATAAATAGACAGACAATTAAATAAAAACATAGATAAGAAAATTTCTATTGAGTAAAAATAAAATAGATCATCAAGAACACATTCATTCCTATATGCAATATTTAAAATCTGCCCAGAGAGCTCCGAACCAAGCTTTGCCCCCCAGATGTGAATGGCAAAGTCGGGCTCCGGAAGATCCCAGCGCTTCTCAAACAACCGCGTCATTGGTATTGAATATAGTATTTTAGAGATAAAAAAAATTACCATTGCATGTAAAAATAAATAATTAATAAGGTATTAAAACAGCTCCCAAAGAGCTGGAACTACATGTGATAACTGGAACTATCTGGGATAACAAATTTCTTTTACCCTTGAAAAATTTTCGACCATTGATAGCGTTTCGAATATGAGGAAAGTATTTGTTAATACCGACAAAAATGACTAGTAATTACCCAAGTTGTACAGAGCTACAAAAAACTTGATGTACTGAGCAGCATTGTCAAATTTCCAAAAAAATAATAATAGCCGATCCGAATTTATACGAATGTAATTTGTGTACCCCAAAGTATATTTTGTGTCCTATTTTGTGGATCCAGCTCCAAGAATTAAAAAGGAATAATTAAAAAAAAAATACCATTGATATATTTTTGTTCTTTATAAAACTAAACTTGAAATTTTATTTATTTTCTTATTAAGATCGGATTTCTAATAGATAAGTAAAAAACAAAGGTGGCACAGTAAAGTCGTTGAATATATTTGTCATCTTACTTGTATTTATTAAACTATTTAAATACATTTTTTCATCTTCATTCTTTCATGTCCTAAATGATGATTTATTTTAGTTATTCTGTTTTTTTAGATGAAAAAAAAAATTGTTACATTTCAAAACGTTTATACATTTATAAAGAAAAGAAAGAAATATATATATATATATATATATATATATATATATATATATATATATATATATATATAGAATTAATTAATTATATAAACATGATTCACTCAATTAATACCCAATTTAAATACCACCACTTTCTGTCGAACCATGAGAAAGTGAAAAAGAGTAAACATTTCTTTAAAGGCAAAACGTTGGTATTCAAGATGGGCTGGAAGTCCCTCGGCAATTCATAAAATAAATTTCCCTTCTTGAAAGCTTCTTATATCTTTTTTTCTTATTATTTATTTGGCCATAATGTTGAAAGCAGATAAATTCCAATCGATCCAGAAAAAAAGTATTTATGCAAATATCTTTTTCAGGTTTATGTTCAAGTTTTTGTAATATAGGTTTTTCAAATTTACATATCGATGCATCGCTATAAAAAACCAAATATAATAACTCATTAAAAGGGTTTATAATACTTAACATTTCTGAAATAAATGTTATCCAAAAATAACCTGCTACAGACGGATTCGAACTTGGACTCAGAAGTTTTATTCTCAGTAAATTATTATTAAAGGTTTCAGCTATAAATTATCTTTTGTGCTTGAGATGACTTATTTTATTTTTGCTTAACTTAATTTTTCTTTTCTTGTTTTTTTACTTATTTTGCTATTATTTAAATAGTCTGTCTATTCATTTTTACTAGTAATGTACATTTTTTTTTCTTTTATATGATATTTATTATTTTTATTTTATCTCCTTATTTTTTTGTTCTTATTTTTTTTTCGTTTATCTTGTATATATGGTATGAATGGTTTATTGTAGCCCTAATACCTATTGCCCTTGAGTTTAGCAGCTTGTATTATTTTTCAAATAAAATAAATAATAAAAAAAAAATATATTATCATACAATAATTAAACATATCATTACTATTAGCATTATATTAGTTTCGAAACTAACCATCACGTAAATAAACTACACCATTTTTAAAAATGGAGAAATAAACAAATAATCAATCTTTAAACAAATTCCAAATTAATACGCCATTTTTAAGAATGTAAGTTAAAACTATTGATTAATGTGAATCATTACCGAACAGCACAGTATATCAGGGATATGCTTCGTTTCCATTGGGTTATAAAAATCACCAAAGTTAAATATTGCACCATAAAAAAAAAAAACATAAATTAAAAACATTTGGGGTATCTCCAACATAAGGTGATGAGGTGGTTCAGGTAAAACTATAGATTATTCAATGGAACATAAAGAAAATTTATTCGTTTAATAATTCCTTTCCTGTACTTATAGTCAAGCACAACAAAAAGAATGTAATGCAAGTTTTTATATCTTCTCTGCGCAACATTATCGTTTTGCAACTATTTTCCAATTCAACGAACAAACATCAGGAGTTCAAGTTAGTAATGTATTAGTAATTTATTGCTTTTCTTTAATTCCATGATAAATTGCATTAATACTACAATGAATATTATTAATATTGAAAATAAAAACTATGTCACTACATATAACCAGTCCTACATATCAGTTTTAGTTTACAAAACGCTTATTCATAGTTCTAACGTTGACAAGAAATTTACAGTAACTAAAGCTGAACTAAGAAAGATAATTGTGCACATCATAACTAGTTCACTCCAATAATATTTCAGTAAAAACTATATGTTTAGAATCAAACGGCTTTTTAAATATAGAACATCAAAATTAAGCATGCATAAATATAAAAATTATATCCACTTAGTTTTTAACTATAAAGCAATAATTATTTCTGTAGATAAGAGCGAGTGAAAGGAAGCTTTTATCCTTCATCCATGTGAGCGCAGTTAAAATAATTCATAGAGAAAAACAATATTCAATTTATTTTTTTATTTCTTTACAACGCATGAAAAATACTATTTGTACAATACAGGAAATATATATAATACATTATTCAACTATTTATACAAATCCGCCCCTAATATATTAGGTAAACCAAAAAAAAAAAAATTTATTCATACATTTTGTGAGAATATTTAACTGTAGTAAACATGTGCCACTTGAATACGTTTTTTTCTTTGAATATGTTTAAAATTTTTTTGGTGATTCTAAATTTTAAATATTTGACACGTCGAGTTGGGCTGTTTCAAATTTTATGAAAAATCTAGTTGATAATTTCGAAAGTGGCTTAGGTCCATTATTGGTAAGAAGACACGTATCATTGATAATTGCTATTGTTTAAACATGAATAGAAAATATAACTCTTTTAGATATGCTTAAGGAAAGTGAAGCATTGGTATCCGATAGGGAATTTTTAATTTCATTGAAGCTCAAACCTTTAGATATCTCAATATAAAAATAAATGGATTTAGGCCATTTCCAAAATAAACGGTATATATATATATATATATATATATATATATATATATATATATATATATATATATATAAATACATATATTTTTAAATCACATTGTAAATATAAAATGCATCTTCTTAATATAGAAATGATATATGGCTATTGTATGTGTGAATTGTCAATGATAAAGCAGCTAGTTAATCTCAAAGGATACCCATAAATCGAAATACTTCGCCTGCCTGACAGCTGGCTAGCTATTCATGACAAAGCAATAAAATTGTCCCCAGTGTTAGAAATAAAATCAATATCTGTAAATCAAGCAGTAACAGGACATAAATTCACTATCTAACAGAGGACTAATGTCTTTGGAATTTTAATCGCATGTACTCAGGCAACAAAGGAATATCC
The DNA here is from genome assembly GCA_948150685.1 of Rhaphigaster nebulosa. NCBI lineage: Eukaryota > Metazoa > Arthropoda > Insecta > Hemiptera > Pentatomidae > Rhaphigaster > Rhaphigaster nebulosa. The sequence goes on from OX411306.1 coordinate 15,814,687, forward strand.
AACCAAGATTGGTATGATTGTTAATTAAGTTGTTACGATTCATGTTTTTATTATATTTGGGGAAGTTATTAGACATAAGTTTGTCATGTGTAAATTTAATGAAAGTAGTATTAAAATAAATGTCAACCCTAAACCCCTCTTTGACTACACAATATTTTTTAGGGAGTGAATTGAGGTTTCTGAGTTTGTTTAGTAGATGTTTTAAGTCTTGTATGGGAGCTCCAAGAGAATTTCTCGTAATGAATAAAATCGAAATCAACATAATCAAATAACTTCACATTTGTCATAAATAAAAATTCCTCTCTCATTATAGATTTTTCCTAATGGATTTCCGACAACTTCAAAGATTTTTATTGCTTTTGTTAAAAAGGGATTAAACCTTTGGATTTTTTAAAATTCTGATAGGAAAATATTAAATGTGATACGAAGAACACAACTATTGAACTATTCAATATCTTTCAAAACATTAATTACAAAACGTAAAATTATTAGCAGCATTCTGATCAATCAGTAATTAATAGTGTCTAATGCTGATGGAAATTATCAACTGTAATTATCATTTTCTACATCAGGTATAAAAATAATAAAAATACATATGTATGTATGTGGATATTTCAACCTTGTATACCTATATATTCCCAGTTAATTACTTGTTTTCACAATAACAAGCGAAACGTTTATTTTATAATGTGTATTTGAATTATAGTGTATATTATATTTATACATATTGTGTCTAGGCGTGGAAACATTGTAGATTAATTTTAGCTATCTAGTTCTATCATTTTTTTTCTCTGAAAATATTTAAAACGTGAGAAATTAGGTGAATAATATATAATTATAAAAAGACATTCCTATATAAGATATTCTTATATATATATATATATATATATATATATATATATATATATATATTATATATAACAAGTAATTAAATATTATAGATATAACAAGTAATTACCTGGATATATATATATATATATATATATATATATATATATATATATATATATATATATATATATATATATATATATATCCAGGTAATTACTTGTTTTCACAATATTTTAGAAATAATAATATGAAATTCCACGTGAATTGAACCTTTGCTTATGAGTATCCATTCCCATAATAAATCAATCAGTAGAAGCCATTGCGATACGAATAACGGTATTTACAAGGGTACCAACCGACAGCTCATTATTACCAACATTTCACAGAAGGCAACCTTGGCCGCCTCACGTCCGCTTTAAATATTTATCCGCACGCAGGGAGCGTTCGACTTCCTACAGGCAGGAGCCGCGATCTGGCGGATAACCCGGACACTGCCTGATCCAGCCCGAAGGACCTAATTATCCAGGAGTCAAGGCAGGGCTGGGTCACTGTGACGCAATAGTCGTGTTGAACCGGGGCACGACTTGACGAGTGTGCGAACTCGGTTCGATTGTGGGAGAGGGCGGAGGTGGTTGAAGAAAATTAATGGAACCGCATTCCTCTATTGTGCTTGTGGCAGTCTGTCCATCGGACCAGTCTGGCAAAGACTGCAGGTGGCAGCAAAGAAATCAAATGAACGGTGTGATTGAGACAGGACACATACACAGAAACTTTGAAAGGACCATTACTCTATGATTTAAAATTTTATGAAGTCCTGATGTCTTTAAAATAAAAATTAATAATTAAACAAGGTAAATTAATATTACGAAATCAGACTGTGTGTGGGTTTTAAAGGAAGAGAGATTTCTAAAACTTATTCATGCCAATAAATACATAACAAAATTAAATATATATAAATTAATTATTTACCCTAGTTATTAAGTTATTCTTGTTTTATGACGGCGAAACATTAAGACAAGTTTTAATTTCGAAAATTTCGTGATTTTTTCCAAAGTGGTTAATTTTGAAACCCGATCATTCAGTTATAACAGAAATAAAGATTAGACTTATTGCAAATCAGTTAAATAAGCCTAGATGAATCACTTAATAGCATGATATCACCTAAATCTTAGGCCTTGTCCATTTTCTTAGTAAATTAAAGCACTGATTTATTTAATTCCTATATTTAGTTCTCTATCAGTCAAATTTCAATACTATAGCTTTGTTTTCCGAGCTCTCTTTTTATCTTAAAAACTGAACAGTTGTGATTTTCTTTCTACTTTCGTACATTAACGGCTAAAATGGATTTTGAGGAGTGTATTGAGCTTAATTAATTTTTTTTAAATTGATGTTCTAAGGAACTCATAGTGATGGGGCTCACCTTTGTGTTTTGAAATTAATTTGTGTTTACATTACGCTGTCTATTTATAACACAGGTATTATACACAATTTATAATATTCGCAATACAAATCAAACATAATTTTTCTAAATAAGATGAAACTGCTTTTCTAATACACTACCGGTATCTTCAATAATAATTCTTCAATCCAGAATATGGATATATTGTTGACTAACTATATACAAATAAAAATAAGAATAAAATCTTTAATAAAAACTATAAGAATAAAAATCTAATCTTTAAATAATTACGCTGATATAATTTTAGGACATCAGTTGGCATTAGGCAGCTGATCAACGGATTAGCCAACTATTGGACAATAACTGCTGCCAGTTAATAAGAGATTCTTAGATTTTTGGCAGTTATAGCGCTGTTTGTAGTTTTAATACCTTCAGACTTTTCAGCGATGCCCCTCTCACCTTTTTACTGACTTATCCATACCTTAAAGACTGCCCCATGGACGAAGAGCGGCGGACGAATCTTGGCTGTATAGGTGAGGAGCTTCAAGCGTACTGATAGGGTAGTTTTGGTAATTAAATTGCAGAGCCTTTATGTTTTTGCTTCAAAGCTATGTTTGTTATTTTTTTTTCAAACTTTTTAGTAATGTTTCAGTGTCCGTCGCAATGCATGCCGAAATATTTTAGGTTTTTATATAATTTAATATATCTATTGTTAATAAGTCTAAAAAATCATTCTGAAGTTTCTTTTTTTAGACTAATAGATATTTTAAAGATATATTTAGAATATTGAAAATTATTATTAGTACTAATCAAACAGATCTATGTAATAACTCTAGAAATAGGAGATTTGTTCATAAACGGATTTAAAGAGCTGTATTTGCTGAGTGAGTGGGACAAAAGATTGGTAGTTAAGATTTAAGCCCATAAATTGGACATTTTTTCTAGAGCCTTTACACTTTTTTTTTAAACGCTATGTTTGCTTTTTATTTAATTTTTTTTTCTTCAGAATTTCTAGTAATGTTGTGTGTTTATGCATTTTTTTTTTTAGACTAATAGACATTTTGACTAATTATTTAATAATTAAATATTGGAACTAATAAACTATAATTAGGTAATAATCAAACATATCTATGTATGATAGTAATACTAGAAATAGGAGAATTATTCATTAACGGATTTAAAGAGCTGTATTTGCTGAGTGAGAGGGACAACATATTGGTACCTCAAAGTTGAGCGTATTGCTTTTTTTTTTTTTTTAAATTTATAGCAATGTATCTGTGTCCGTCGAAAAGTATGACGAGATATTTTAGTTTTTTATTTAATTTAAAACGTCTATTGTTAATAAGTCTGAAAAGTCATTCTGAAGTTTCCTTTTTTTTTTTTTTTTAAACTTATAGACATTTTAAAGAGTTATTTAAAATATTAGAACTAATAAATTATTATTAGGTACTAATTAAACAAATCACACAAATAACACATAGGAGATTTGTTCATTAACGGATTTAAAGAGCTCTATTTGCTGAATGTGGGACAAAAGATTGGGAGCTCAGAGTTAAGCTCGTTATCAGACTGAGCGATCGAGTATAATTTCTTTCCTGAATCGCGAACTTCACCATCCCCTCTCCTCAGTCGTAAGCTGGATATCGCTTCTTTAACTAAATCCGTTAATTAAGAAAAAGAGCTTTGAGGTGAGCTAATCATTCGCATCTGATTTTGAGAGCGACTTTGCCTATAACTAGCACAAACTCACGATACAAATAAATTTCTTCTAAATATTATGGTTGAAAATAATTTTATAATGTACCGCCTGTATCCTCCGGTGTACAATTCTTCGATTCAGGATATCGATGCACTGAAAAGTATGTAATAGGTTAGCTACATTTACTAATAGCAATCGATTTCACAAGGGATATAATAAAACATACTTGAGATAGCTTCCTCCAAGGCCTTACTGCATACAGGCATACTTTTAGCCTGGGAAGGGAAGTTGTGAAAGAGACGGGCAGATCTCTGGCCTCGATTCTAATCTTATATCGTTGTCGTTCCTGTCAGCAATGAATCAGATCCATTTTATGTATCTATCACGACAGGCATTAGATTATATAGTACAAGCTTTAGAAAATTGATCTAGTTATCTTTTTTTTTTTTTTTTATACTTTATCTACTTGTTGCTATTTAAGCATCTATGAATAATCTAGAACTCAAAGTACAAAAAAAACTCATAATTAAGCTCATAAATAACAATATTTATTAAATAAACAGTTACACAGTCATTATAAACTATATAGCTTCGCCAAATGTGTATGTTAAATAAACTTTCATGGTAATATAATATTTTTTATACGAATAACATGTTTCCCTAATATCGCTTATTATACTTCGAATGTTATTACTCTTTGGGAGAAGCAGAATCGATATCTTATGCGAGAGTTCTCGCAAGGATATTTCACGGGTCGAAAGTTAACAAGTTATAATACATTTCTGATGATGAATGATTGATATTTCAAGCCGAAATTTGTTGTTAATGTCCTTAATTTAAATAAGTTATCTGAATTTTTTTAAATCTCCATTATCTAAGTTTATCATTTTGAATATTCACTGAAATAATAAAATTATTTTTACTGATAAGTTGAGCCCGGGTTCCGTGCATTAAAAAAATTGTAAAACGTGCAAAAATGTGCAACCAAAAAATAAAATTTTGCCATTTACGTCGTTTATGATTAAAAAAAATCTACATATTTTATTTTCTTTCATTAATTACTATTTTTCTTAATAAATTAGGTAGATTGGAGCATTGTTATGTAAAATGCGAAAACCTCACGATGTGTTATTAGGGTATTTTTGGCTACTTTTCGCACGATCATACGTGATTCACGCAATATGGCAACGCATTTTCTGCTTAAGTGTTTTTATTACCAATTGATAAATTTTTTAATAAGGTACTGCATGTTCAAGAGAGACAATCCCAAATTTCGGCCGATATATCGATAACTCAATCCTTATCGAAAATTTGAAACATTCATCTTTGCCGGTAGAACTTGACTCTTTGGATTTACGATCCATTTTGGTGGATTGTCTTTAAATTCTGATCATTTTTCCCATCTTGGGTTTATATTTGAATAAGATATAATTATTAGATGATAACCATGAGCAGATAACCAACTAGTTAATATCACAACTGTTACAGCATCAATAATTTTTTTTCTCGATTAAATTTCTTTAATCGAATTTAAAAGGGGATTTTAAATCCCCTTCACTCGTAAAAATTTATGTGGGATGGTGTTTGTTAGCATATCCACTAATCAATTTATTTCCAATAAATTATTGAACATATTTTTGTCCGAAGACTGTGAATACATAATTATTTTGCCAACTAGATTAACTGTAGCACTGCAGAACATAAAAGGAAGTGAATGGATTAGTAAGGATTAATTGGCTTTCCACGAATATAAAAAGAGCAAAACAAACTTTAATTTTCAATTTCAGTTCCAGAATTTTCTAGAAAATTGATTTATAATTTTTTTTATTAATACGGCTAAATGTGCAATTTAATGCAGTAAAAACATAAAACGTGCAATTTACCCAAAAAATTTTAAAATGTGCAATTTCGTGCAAAATTAAACTTACATATGTTAATCCGGATGCCTTAATACGTGTAAATAACTTGTCCCCGATCGATTTCAAGCAACCGAAAAAAATAGCAATTGCACGAGAATCCGGCTATAGTGATAGGTAACAAACAGGCAACTGGGCAGAACTATTTCTTTCTGAGAATTCATTATTTATTATTAGTTATTATACTTCATCTGACATTGTTTTGACATAGTTTCGCTAATTATTGTGCCTGTGGAATGTTTTTTTCTTTATTAGTTTTTATTTGATGTAAAAATTTACGATCTCGCTAATTAATGTGAGTGTGGTTCATTATTTCTTTGTGTGTTAGGTTTTATTTAAAGTAAAAGTTTACTCAAATTTGGAATTTGTTTTTTTTAAATTCTCTTTACTGTATCGATTTTTAATAGACTTTAATGACTTGGCGTGATTGCAGTTTAAAAAATAAATTATGATATGTGGTTCATCTCTAAAATTTTAATTTTACTGTCGAATCAAGACAAATATATGCAATAAACTGCATCATATTTAAATATTGTACATTTAAATTTTAAATAAATTTCTGTAATTCCAAGAAATTGTAATTGGTAATTCCAATTACTTAACGCCCAAATGACACTAAGAAATAGTTCTGTTTCTTTCTAAGAATTCATTATTCATTATTAGCAAAGTTATTATACTTCATCTGACATTGTTTGGACATGGTTTCGCTAATTATTGTGCGTGTAGAATTTTACGATAATTGTAATTGGTAAATGCAATTGCTTAATGCCGAAATGGCACTAAACAAAGTTATAGGAGATACGTTTCAAAATGTTGAGTTTCAATGAATCGATTGAAAAAAACACGGCAATATTAAATATATAATAAATATTTGTATGACTTGAATTACAGTTAATTTTAATTATAAATACTTAGCCTCAAGACGATATTGTAATTGTAGCTCCAATTACTTACCGTTAAGAAGTAATTGTAACTGTAATTGCATTTACTTACCGTCAAGTCTCAACTAGGATTACAATAATTGAAAGAGGTAATTGCTAATACTTTGTAATGGAAGATGTAATTAAATACTTATTTAATTAATTACTGCCCAATTCCAACGTTTGGGATATCAAAAATAAAGTAAATCAAATTGATGTCAGAACTTTACATATATTTACAAATATCAAAATCGATTCATTTCCCACTGTTATTTAATATATTTAATTATTTACCTATATTTAATAATAAAATTACAAATTGCTAATTTTATTTTGATAGTATTGGACTATTAGAGCTGGTGTATGCACTTACCCCAGTAACACACATTACATTGCCTATATTTAATAATCAAATTGCAAAGTAAGGTGGGGTATGTGTGTTACTGGGGTAATTGCATACACCAGCTCTACAATATAATAGTCAAATACTATCAAAATAAAATTATGACCTCAATATATGATAAATAATATTTGACAAGCATTTTAGCACTACAGGATTAATATTATACCGTTTAGATGCTGAGTGAACGCTTACCTTATGTATTATTTGTTCATATGGATTTCATGTTTATGCATTTTTAAGTCATGAGTTGAACAATAATATTTCGCAACTACTACTCGCTACTACTACATAACATCCACTCTCTTCTACGGTAAAACATTACTCGAAAATTATGCGTAATAGTGATGATACTGGAACCCAGGAACCCATTTAGCTTGTATCATAGAACCTTAATGCTCGTTTTTTTTACATCACTGCTGGGAAAGTTACTACATGTCATTTATTCAAGAGTCCTATATTACGCATATATTTTTTTGTTCCAGTGATATCCTGATATACTCTCCAATAGTGCTTGGTGGACGCGGAATTGAAGAATTTATATCAGGCTCGAACGGTTTAAATGCATCAAACCTCTATTTAGGAGTTTGTTCGTGGTTGAAGAGAACTGTCCCAACACCACCGACATGGCTATTCGATTAAGGAAACCCTAGTCTTCATTTTGTATTGCTGAGGTTTATCCTTGAGCGAAGATTCATTCGTACTGCTTACACCATTGTCGTTGACGTTTATTTTTTTTTTCTAAATCGAAAGGTAAATCGAATTCTATTTCATTTTTAACATTAGAATTGGCCTCAACTTTTCATAGATTATCTTTTTTTATATTTACAGATCGAAAAACTACAGCCATATTCGAGAACAAATGTGATTATTACAGGTGCAGTATTAATAGAAAAACACGACGAAAACAGAAACGTTGAAAAAAATTGGTTTTAAATTAGCTAATTTTTTTTTCGTAAAGGAATGATATCAGGAAGTTCTCAGCGTTGACCGAGAAACATCATGAGGAATTTTATCATGTTTATGGTCGCTTTTCGCTTTTTCGTATTTACTAATTACAGTCGGACCCGTGCGAAAATTTCGCTCAAACTGTAGTTTTGATGTTAATACAATAGCGGTTCAGCACAACTTTATTTACATTCGTTAATATTTTTACACACAAATCTTAATTCTGCTATGAAGCAAGACTTTCTTGTTTCATTATAATCTTAATTAAAATATTAGTTTTCCAAGCGCAGTACTATCAGAAATTTAAATAATGGCTTAAAATGGTAAGGAATTTGCATTTACAAATACAATTACTTCTTGAGGCTAAGTGATTAAAATTACAATTAACAGTAATTCAAGCCATAAAAATATTTATTATATATTTAATATTGTCTTTTATTTTGTAAATTTTTAGTTGATTCATTGAAACTCGAATGTACCTCGTAGAAAATTTATGGAAATAATTTTTTTTGTAGTGCCATTTCGGCTCTTGAGTTATTTCATTTACCAATTACAATTACTTGGAATTGCAGAAATTTTTTAAAATTAAGATGTACAATCCTTAAACATGAAACAGTTTATTGCATTTATTTATCTCAATTCGACAGTGAAATTAAAATTTTAGAGATGAACCTCATATCATAATTTCTATTAATATTTATTATATTTCTAATATAAATTAAAAATAGAGAATTAAAAAAATGAATTCTAAATTACAGTAAACTTTTACTTTAAATAAAACCTAACAAACAAAGAACTAATGAACCACACGCGCATTAATTAGCGAAATCGTAAATTTGTACATCAAATAAAAACTAAAAAAGAAAAAACAATTCCACACGCACAATAATTAGCGAAACCACGTCAAAACAAACATTATAGCACTAATTTTTCAAATAAACAGATTTTTTTTTCTTAAGACTGCCACGAAAATCATGAGACAAAAACCATCAAATTATGTGAGGAATGCATTACTTTAATTAATATTGTAATCCGACATCTCATGTTGTTTTATGATTCAGAATCCTTTTTCAATTCTGGTAATTGAAATCCGGAGGAAGAAAAAAACAGTTTTTTTAATTGTCCACACAATATATTTTATGATGATTCATGATTAAAATTTTTTGCTGCCTCATATACCTGCGAAGCGTAGGTTCAGGCTTAAGAAAGTAAGTGTAAGGGTTCAATTTCTGTCTATGTTTAACTTTAGAATGTCATGAAAGAAGTGAGTATAATAGTTTTAGTCTTTGGTTTAGCGTTTAATGTTTGCTCTTCCTATCAATATCATTAATTAGTTAAGACAGAAAAATTCACTGGTATAAACAACACTGGCTGTACAACACTGACAGGTATAAGTTCAAAAATAAAGCCATCATTTTTTTATTTTTTTTTTATTTATACCTGAAATTCAAGTAATCCTCTGCAGTCAGTGTCAATGTTAATAGTAAACATAAAGCAATACGATCAAATGAACACAAACCTAGGACTTTGAGAAGTAAAAAGGCACTGAGATAAAAAATATATTAGCTATTGGGAAGTTAAAGTTATTGTAAAGTTCTTTTCTGATCTCCTGCAAAATAGGTATATTCGCAAGTGAATAACTCTATTCAGATGAAATTTCTGACCTTAAACAAATTAAGTCCTTTCGTTTACCAAAACAGCTATCTTTACTTCTTGTTTTCCGAGGCCATTAGATGCTATGGAATGCTATAATAATTGTAAATATTTTACGTATAGGTATAATTCACTTCTAACTAAAGCGTATGTGCATTGATGACCAATAGCTAATACGCCTCGAACATCAAATAACTAACAAACGCCCATATCTGTTGCCATGTTTAAAGCTCTTCTGAATATCTAAAACTGAATCAAACCAGATCTAATCGTAGCAAAAAATATCCTCTCTTCATCGCAAATAAGAATAATATATAGATTTAATTATCGACAGTCTTCAATGTCGGAAGTAAAGAAAACGACCGAAGAGGTAGGAGATTGGAACGAAGCAAGAGGCCGGAAAATTGGGTTCGGGAAGCGGTTCTGCTTCTTTACTTCATTTTTTTTTTCTTAAATTAAAGTTAACTAAATCGCATTCCATCACGTTTTTTAATTTACTGAATTTTAATTGAGCTTTGTTACAGGAAGTTAATGAATAACAAAACAGGAATCATTTCCAACCCTCCCACTCACTTACTATACGAATCTGTGAAATAACTCATGGTATAATTATGGTATTGATTCGTGATCCGTTTTTATTTAAAAAATCCGTTTTTATTAACAAAAATATTATTACGGTTATCATATTAATATTTTAAGAGCCCACTACAGAACTTGAATAGACATTAAACAGACACAATTGTAATTCTAAATTATACTAGGTGACGGAAGTTATACTCTCTTTTTATTTTCTTCAAAAAATAACGTCGAGGCTAAGATAATAGAACAGTAACACTTATATAATAACTAGAGGGGAGGGTGTTCCTTCCCTAGGACCGACAAAACATATTATTTATTTATTTAGCCTTAATTAATTACGTAATTAAATAAATAATTATCCTAAATTAGTCAAGTTATCAACAGGTATCAATAGATCAATCAATAGATCTTAAATTTTCTATTGGTATACATTAGAAATGGACACGGGGCAGATTTTACACTACCCGCAATAATGAACGGTTATGAGGATTTAGCGGATCTAAACGATGGAGACAGCTGGACGCTTTTTATGGATTTAATTACATAGATATGAATCGAGTATTATTTATTTTAAAATACTCGATGATCGTGCCACAATTTTTCATAATGTACATACACGATATTCCTCAAAGCCCGATACTATTACAGCTGCATAGGTAGACTATACAGCTATCATTGGTGAACACCCGAATGCTACAGGCATCGTTGAACATACACCACTTAAAAGACTTACACAAACTGTGTTTCAGAGATGAAGTATGCTGTCCCACTTGATAGTTCCCTAATTTCACAAAGGGACCGACTACAATCCCTAGGACTTATCTTCGATCGGAAAATAATATGGAAGCCAACATGTTAAGAAAAACGGACGTCAGTATATTTGAAACTACAACTAATGTACTCATTATTCATAAAGCACTTAAAAAAAAAATAAAGACAGACATTAACTACTTATACACACCTATTAAAACCTCTTTACGGTATTGCTAAACAAAAAAACATAAAAAGAAAACAAACTTTTAAATACAAGATGTTCTCCAGTTAATATCGGATACAACTAAATTCCCCTGACAGACACCGTACTCTATCTTCTTCAACACACAATGATGACATGGGTCCGCATGTTAAAACAAAATGATAGATTCCTAACGAAAGACTCAAACTATTTTGTTCAGTTTATTTCCAAATCTTCAAAAATGAAAATGGGACAGAAACTAAATACATACACATGCTAACTTAAACCCATATGGACATACTGCTCACAGATATTCGGAATAGCCTAACAGACCCACTTACAAAAACTCCGAACTTTCCAGTCCAAATTATTACGACTCATTACAAATGAACCTTGATGCGTGGCTAACAAAACTCTACATATTGACTTACACCTACAAACAGTTGACGAACATATAAGGACACTTTATCAACGATTTTATAATAACTTACACGGACATATAAGCAAAATGATTAGAGGTATCGACATGTCCATGACTACGAGGAAGAGACTAAAAAGATACTGGATGAGAGATCTTAATTAAATATCAAAGGTGAGAGATTCAAGCCAAGAAAGAGGTACTGTTGTGTACTTTATTCACTCAGGTCTCCAATATTATTACCTCATTTGCTGATTATCGACAGGTTCATGACAGGTTCAAATAAATATTTTAAGAGAAAAAAATATAGATGTTAGGTCTAATAATGCCAAGTAACATGGTTCAAAAACTGTAAAACTTGAGAAATTGACTTTGTAATGGTAAAAGTAAAATAGCATATCGACGTCGTTTTTTGAAAAAAGCTTAAGCACCAAAAACTCGAAATTTTGGTTTCAATTTATTATGGGTCGTAAACACCACCTCTATTGAGATCCCGCTCACGAAATATCGAAAAGAAAATTGGAAATGATCTAAAACTCGACTATTGATGACGTAAGCACCAAATACTTCCGATTCTCAGTCGTCACTCTGGCCTTGACCAGTGCTAGAAGCTTTAAAAATATATAGTAATTATTGAGGTTTTAGCCACTTTAAGAAACTCCTGCTGTAAACAATCAAAAATAAAATTTAAAAATATATATTGTTATCCGGAGGAAAACCGTGTCATGTGCAGTAAAGTTTACTAAATGGCGATTGCGCCTTAAAACGACGTTGATATGATTTTCTACAAATGATTTAACGATCAATTGAACGGAACAATTCATAAAAGAAATCGCCACAACATCAATGCCAGAGTAATCTAGAAAAATGAAAAAGAGTCTGCATGAACGATTTACTTATTTAATAACGTAAGTAAATTAAAGCTATAGAAGGGGTGCCGCTGGGCACTGTTTTTCCTCATGCCAATAAAGTACTTTTCCCTTTTTTCAGTTAATTAATATGGCTAATTAGTAGCCACCTGTACTGGCAACGGAAGGAGGAAGAGGTACCTTTCGGGCACCTCGGGAGGGGGCGTAAAGGTGGAGAATAAAAAAATATTATATTACTAAAAAAAGCAGAAATGTTATATTAAACAATTTCTACTATATAGGGAAGTTAATATATATATAATATATTAATTAGTGAACAGTATACTTCCCATAAATATATAACTTATATTTTTAAAAACACGTTTGTAACAACGTTTCGAAGTCCTTCTTCGTCTTCAGGTTATTTGTTTTCTTTAATTTACAATATTATCTCTCCAATATCCAGCCATCAGTATAATTTTACTTCGTCAAATTCTGGCTGGTCATAATATATAAAAGAATGATAAATTAGGGAGTAATTTTCCTTACTGTCTCCATCACAAATCACGTCGTTGCAAACGTGTTTTTAAAAATATAAGTTATATATTTATGGGAAGTATACCGTTCACTAATTAATTTATTATGCAGAAATGTTAGTTTACAATAAATTCACTATTATCGGAGATTTACAAAAAGAAAATCCATTATCACTTTTAGTTAGGGCTAGAGGAGTATTCTATACACTAAAATTGAGGCGTAAGAAAAGCAAACCTTGGTGTACGAAGACCTTGGTACACCACTGCCCGCCTGTCTGCTCAATGTAAATTTTGTTAAATGGATTTATAGAAAAAAATGGAAACTTCTCTAACACAAGAGAATATACATATGTGGAATAAAAGGATTTGGACGAGAGATCGAATTGCATGAACATGTAAGAAAATAAAAGCAACTAAGGATTGTCACAGAATAATGTTGCTCCTCAGCCCTTATCATGCTATTGACAAGTGCGGATCTAATAATACATTTGAGAAACAAAATAATTAAATCAGTGATAGTGATTCAATGTTATTTTTCGACTGTTAGTTCTGAACAGTGATTTCATAACGTGTCGTCATAAAAGATTATGACGACACGTTATGAAATCACTGTAAGAACTAAAGCAGAGTGAGAAAAAATAAAGATTGGTATATATATATATATATATCATGACTCTTCCAATTGAGATTCTGGGAGTTTCCAATCTTTATTTTTTCTCACTCTGCTTTAGTTCTTACAATTATATATAACTGTATATATATATATATATATATATATATATATATATATATATATATATATATATATATATATATATAACTTAGGACAAATTACTTTTTAGGAAATGATGTAGTTTTATATGAACATGGGAAAGTATATGTATGTTAATTTAATTTTTTTTTTTTTTTGGGAAGGGGATTTAATTTTTTTTCGTGAGAGAGATTTAATGAGAACGCAAGTAATCAATTAGTACTTATAATCTCCAAATAGGGCGTAAGTTGCATGCATATATAGAATGTTTACGAACGAATAATTTTGTAAGGTTATGTCATGATGTATCTGGACAATCAATCTACTTGGTCATTATGCCTAGTTTTTTATGTACATCCAGACGAATATGCAGACTTTTTTTGTCGGGGGATTTAAATTATTTTCGGGGAGGAATTCAATTTTTTTTTCGGGGGAGGGATTTGATGAGAAGGCAAGTAATCATGATCAAGGGCCTATGATCGCAAAATAGCGTGCAAGTTTTAATAATAAGAATAAAAATTGGATCAAAAATTATTACTCAAAATACAAAACTTATATGAAAATCATATACATTTTTTTTTAATTTCGGGGGAATTATCCTGATGTATCCCCTCCATAGGCCTCTGTGAACATCCTATGCTATCAGAAGTCAACGAAATATCTCACAGCCTCTGGACGGTACCGCTAATAGAGTAATAACTGATTATAGTGAATGATGGTAGAGAATAGATGGAAAAAAAGGAGACGAATTTTCCAGAAGACTGAACAGGAGAAGAAAAAAGAAGATTGGTCTGTGGCTTTGGATTTTCCGCTATATCAAACCGCGCACTAAACGGATCCCATACCGCAGCCCATAAGGTCCAGGAGGCTAAAAATCTTCGACAATCCATGGCTTATTGAGGGGTCAATGAAGAAAAATGAAAATGGAAAATTATTTCCATTAAAAGTGGCTGGTTGTTTTAAATTAATTCTGTGGTTTTTGGGTAAAGGGGTACAAGTCATTTTATTGCAAAAATACGTTTAAGCTATATTTTTTTTATTTTTAATGAGCATCACCTTGGAGAAAAAGGTAATAGGAAATAAAAAGGAAATAAAAATAACTCACATTCAATGTAAACTCTATTTCAATGTCTAGTGCCCGTTTACGCAAACGCCGCAGGATTATTATTATTCTATTCTTAATAGAAAATCAGTGTAGGTAAAAATCCTGGTTTGACAAATATTTCTTGGGATCACTCAACATTCAGTACATTTCTCTCTATCATAAGGGATGGCATTTTGTGGACTTATTTGCTTATAATAACTTCATAAATTGTATATTTTAATTCATTAAAAAAAAAATTTCAGAAAAGAATAATCAAAAACGTAAAATATAATATCATTCCCAACTTTCAAACCAATACCAGGTATAATTTTATTTTAGCGTTGAATGAACCCAGGACGTATCTGTCAAATAAGGGTTTCTCCTTATTATGCATTTATGCATATTTCATAATTGAACGAACTCGATGTAAATAGTTTTCCCTTCTACAACTCGATGATCTCAAAACCGCATCTAGCTCACCTGCTCAGGAAAAGTTCCCCAAGAATGGACTTGAAATGGGAAGTGGCAAAGAATGACCATTGAATTGCATAACTTAAGCAATTAAGTGTAACATTGCACTGATGATGTAAGTGTAAGATAAATGCATTAAGCACAAACTAAAAGCCATGAATTGTGCGGTGTTACGAATTATTTTATGTTGGGTCTAAGTTCATGGCTCAACATCATGTGTCCAATTAAGTTTTATATTCTTGTATTGCATTGGTAATTTCAAAGAAAGCTGGGAAAGGAAGTACTACAGTAATTTAAGCTTCATGTTAACCACAGATAATGAAATTGAACATTTGTAATAAATAAAGCATAATGACGTTGTTAGTAATTAATTATTCAAACTTTAATAGTTAACAATTGATCCTCCCATTACAAAATCAGGAGGCTTGTGATGTTTTATGGTTTGTGAAGGAAACGGGATTTTTGTCTTCTTTCAACATACAATTAATATCAGATCATGTAGTAAATTAAGGGTGATGGAAAACGCAAGATCACCTCCTTGTTAATTTACTAGTATTACATTATTTCAACATATAAATCGACTTATCACCAAACATATCTTAGCCAATTTTAAGAAAACCATATGATCCACCGTTTCATGCTAAAAGGAATCTGGGCAACTAATAGCAATTTTGATCAATTTGGAGCATCTTCATCGTAACCTACAAAGTTATGAAAATTTATACAATTTTATAATTAAACAATACCAGAAAATAGTAAATAGGAAAATTCCTAAAACCGAAATTATAACATAATTTAATCAATTAAAGTAACACCAGACTAAAGTAGTAAATACGATATAAGAAATATCTACCACTTAGTTACCATACGAGTGATGGTGGAAAGATCCCAGAGAATCCAAAATTATATTTTTAGGTCAACGAAATATATTTTGTTAAATAGAAAACGTAATATAAAAAAAAAAAAACAGGATTCACATTAAAATGAGTCATCACTCGATTATAAGAAAAAAAATACAATGAAAGCACGAATGTTTACAATAGTTAATTATTTATCTTAATAATATTTATTTAATGCATATTCGCTTGGCTTATGGCTTTATGTTTATGTTAACAGACTTCTAACAAGACGAATTATAAATTTACCTTGTAATGTGTCAGATTGAATCATATATAGCAGAATCTTACAGATAAAATAAAATTTTCATTCATTAATTCAATTTATTATCACGGTTTCGCAAAAAAAAAAAAAAAGTTTCACTTGCAAAACCAGTTTGAAAAATTAACTTTCAACTTTAAAATGTTTTTTACTTTATTTTTTCTGAAGGACAATAGGTATTAAAGCTGTACATATCCATTCACGCCATATACATATATAGAAGAAAGAAAAATATATAAAAAAGTTTTTAAAAAAATTATAAAAATAAGTAATAAATATAATAAAAAATAACCCACCGCTTTTCTCCCAGCTGCATCACTGATATTGAAGGCCAGTGGAGATTGACATTGGAGCATTATAGCACTAGTGTTAGAACTAATAAGATTAATAAAAAATAATAATAAAATTCTTTGGTATTCTAATAACAAAACTATACACAACGACTTACATCTATGTTTCCATCATAACTATACAAGCATACTAGCAGAAATGCTATATAGCCTATAAAGGCATGGCTACAACTAATTTACTTATCAATATGAGACGACTAAAATGGAGCTGGATGAGAGATCATCTTCTACTAATCCCGTGATTAGTTATCCGTTACCGTAACGGAAGAAATGTTGCTGGACATTGTCTTTCCTTACGTCATTATCATTTTAATATCCAATTCGCTGGTTGTTACTATTCATCAGTAACAGGTTCAAATCAAAATTAAATTTAAAAAAAAATCAGTATATGTGTGTCATTTAAGGACAAAAAGAGAATTATAGACAAGATACTCGGTAATCGACAATGGAGTTATTCCTTTCGGCTGTTTCTGACCCCCGCTAGACATACCATCAGGTCAACGACAGCCATCAGCGAGGTCAGGAACTGGCTGTAGCTGTGGCATAGATTATAGGCCGTCGGGGTTATGACAGGACCGCTAACCGCCATCCTTCGTCCTCTCTAGATTATAACTTGTTTTCAGATTTAAAGGTCCTATAGAGAGGAGTATAATAGTTGAATAGCCGCTAATCTTAAACAGCAGCCTAAGACCCGTATTCTGCTCCCAAACCGGTTCCCTCTTCATCGCACCTACCGACAGGGAAGTCTGACGTTTAAATCAACGGATGATTATTATTCATCGAATTCATTGAAGCATTTCATATTTGATAAGATCTTTTTTTTTTCTATATGAATATGTCTGCAACACTAATTTGCAACACTAATCCAAAAACCCAATGATAAACCGACCGGGACATCAAAATTCAATTGCACCAATTGATAACCGAAGGATCAACCAATTCGCGGCGCTATGTGAGGACTGTTATACATATCACGCGGTGAAGGCGAGTGCGCTTTAATTAAGAGTTCGTTTCGCCAACTCTTATAATTTCCGCGTAGTATAACTTTTTACAAGGTAGAAGCTTGTATGTTCGTTTGAATTTCTATGAACCGTACTTTTGAAGACCTACCTGCTGCGTGTATAAAAACGTTATTTAGTTATGGTGAATTTAAACAGAACTATTTATATCCTACTTTTATATTGTAGATCTTTAATTTATAAAATTATAACCGTAATTGCTTGTTTAATTGATTTTTCATCTGGTCCTAGCGATCAGGTAACGTTTTCATAATCAATAGCACATATGGCCGTTGCAGCTGTGAAACCTCCAATATGCCAAACATATGATTTTAATGTACAAAGGAAAAACTAATTTATAATTAATTTTATGCAATGTAATTTTAAAAACATTCCAACATGGTATTGAGCGATTTTTATTGATAACTGTTGAGAATTCATAAACAATAAGAATATTCTCTTTGATCAATTAAATCATGTTACGATTTTTCAGCAAATTATTTCTTTTCACCAGCACATTGCAAATAAAATTTTATTTCTTATAAAATCAAAATCACTTGACTGATTTTTGGTCACGGGACGGGGCTAATGATGAGATACTAGTAAATCCGAAAGACTTCTTAATGTTGAAGAATGACTGCGACATACTCACTAATAAAAAAATTCTCATAATTTTCAATATATTCATATTAAACACACGCACGTATCTCTGGCGCATTCTGTATCATTCACTTTTAATTCAGCTTTTTATTTTCATATTATAATAAATCTTTTAATAAATTTATATAAATGGTTTTTGTTATGATCAATCAAAAGGTGATAAAATTCACTTCAAAATAATAAAAAAATCATATAAATCGGACCAGTATTAGCTGAGATATAGCGTAATGAACCTTGCACACTAATTTTCCGGTGCTATAGGTATGCGTGGTCCTAGGCCTCCTGACTTATCAATTGTGAGCTCCTGGCTTCATCCATATTTCTCTACTTCATCCTTACTTGGATTATTTCTGCACTTCCTTCAGCTTCTTGGTATTTCTTTTTTTTCTTTTCTCATTGAAATGGACCTCCAACATTTTCCTCTATACCATTTCATCCTCTGATTACATGCCCTAACCATCTCAGCCTACTTGCTTTGATACAGTTTCTTCTTAACACTACCAGCGGTCATCTTGGGACAAGTTTCAAATTTCTGCTCCATAGGTGCCTACTGCTTTATGGCTTTGATGAACTTGATAGATATCTTTTATTAAATATTCTACACATGATCCTTTCCCGAAACATTCAAAATACTGATTAGGGATTAATAAATTATTTGTCACTTCTATAATTTTGTTTTTATTGAAAACTAGTTTCAAATGTTATACTCATCTTCAATTCTAAAAACACACAAAAATTAAAAAATAAGCAATTCAAAATACAGTTTGGTATTAATATACATATTAAATTAAATGTAATATAAATTATAATATAAATGTAATACAAATTTAAAAAGTTTTAATTAAAAATGTTGCAAATAATTTATCAATCCCTAATTATATTGTTCCTTCTATACCATCATGCGGACGCCAACTGATTCCAAATACTCATTTGAAAGATAATCTAATTATCTGAACTGTAAACCAAAGTGATATGGTAAGTCCTGTGAATGAACAGATCAGATATTCTTGAAATATTACTATTTGAAAATAATAAACCATTTTTTAATAATTAGCAGTGTTTTTTTTCAGGCAAAGATTGGCACTAAAAGGTAAAAATTAGATCAAATAATATGAACATTTATAAAATAAAGGGATTTTAGGACTCACAGCAAAAAAATCTAATGCCAAAAGCAATAGTTTGCCTAATAATTAGACGATTGTACTCAACGGTAAATGATTGTCCAGTATCGATTCGACTAACCGTTATACAGATGTGAGTGACCACAACCGCCCATTTTGACAGATCAAGATCATTATCCTTCGATCAAATGAAATCATGGAGGTGTACTTTTTCAACTGGACACAGCCATCTAGATTGTGCCAATGTTGCTGACAGTTAATTGCACGTTGCAGTCCCCCTTATTAGAACAACATGCAATTATAAATAAACCTTGGCAGCAATGGAATCCCGCGATAAGGACTGCAAGACATCTCGGATATTTACGGCCAATTACCTCAATCGGTTAGAAATTCTCAACTTCATTGAAACTTTATTTTAAAAAGAACATTTTTTTTAAAAAAGTATTGTGAAGATTGAAGAATGTGATGTATGTCACTAGGTCTCAGGTGTCGACCAGATTTTATAAGAGCTATCAAGGAAACCAAGCAATGTTGAACTGTGTTAAGGATTTGGGGCGAATTAGGGACGAAGTTTTCAAACAAATAAGGAAGCAGATATTCACCTGATTCCATATTTATTATATATCAAAGAAAAAAATAAAACAAAATTGCTACGACAAATTGGTGACAACTGATTCCCGTTATTCAATCAACAAATGCTGACGACATGTTTGTTCTAATTAGAGAACCGAAACTTAATTTGATATGTAGCATATGAATATCAAATACATTCATCAGTTGGGAAATGAAGGTAAAAACTGTGATTAAATTCATTTGAATTTATTACAGTCAGAATTTGAAACATATCGACATCGTTTTTTTTTTTAAAAAAAAGTCTTAAACCTCAAAAATTCGAAATTTAGCTTTCAACTTATTATGGGGCCTAAACACCGCCTCTATCGATTCCCGCTGTATCGAAGAAAAAAATGGAAATGGTCTGAAAATCGACTATTGATGACGTAAGCACCAAATACTGACGACCCTCAGTAGTCACTCTGGTCATAACCAGTGCTAGAATCCTTTGAAATATATTGTAATTATAAAGGTTTAGCCACCTTAATAAACTCCTACAGTATACAATAAAGAATAAAATTGAAAAAAAAAATATATTGTTATTTAGAGAAAAATCGTTTCATGTGTTTCCGGTAAATTTTGCTAAATTGAGCTAACGTCTTTTTCCAAAAACGACTTCGATATGTAGAATATATTATTTAATTATGAAAACAAATAACTGTAATTAAATATCTATAGATGATAGAAAACGTCAAACTTTACCTGATGAAAGGTCGTGATGCAGAGATAAATTAAAATATTCTCAAAATTTCCAACTAACCTGAAAAAAAAGAAAGAAATGTATAAATAATTAGTAAAAAAAGACAATGAATTCACTAAAAACTGATCGAATTAAATAAACAACTATAATTGTATTTATATAGAATTAAAAATATTTTTTTTGGTAAACGTAATTTAAATATCCTCCGAAAGAAGAAAAAAAAATCTTTCAAAATATTAGGTTATTTATAATATTTATAAACTGTATATTGCAAAACCAATGAAATGGCGACCAAAATTATTTATATGGTTATTATAAATTGAATTCAGGATTTGCTCAACTTCAAAAGAAGTTCATAGTTTATCTAATTGAATGGTTTTTAATTATCACTGCAAAATGTGCTCACTATGGACAGCGTGGAAAAATTAAACAACATCTACAGATTATATGTAAAAATTCGGAATCCAGACTTTAATTATTGTTTATTAACGTGAATGTTTCACATACACCTTAATAGTTAATAGTTTCATATATTTCTACAATATCTTAATTTTAACGTATTGACAGAATAAGATAACTGTTGCAATGAAGCACCATATTTGCGGGTTAATACCTAAATACTTTAATTCCATTATATTAATCTATTTCCTTATGTACATGATATGTCATTTGTTTATAAAATTATTATTCAGTTGTTATAATTAATACTATTCTGTCCTGACTTAAATTTTGTTTATTTATTTATTAAATCAGTGTTAATTAAAAAAAAAATTACATATTGTATTATGTAACTGCAAATAAAAGTAACTGTAATTAAATGAGAATATGCTATATATTATCTTACTATAGAGGTCGGACTATAATAATTATGGTTGTTGTTTTATTTCAAATAATTACTAACCAAATTAACAATAAGTTGGCCAGACTCAATGACTACATGTTGCACATTAAAGCCAATAATGAATTATTATATATATTTTATATTTGAACTCATAAAGGTTTTTTTAATTAAAAAAAACAAATTATTGAATATTTAGTATCTTTCTGTTGTGTAATTTTATTTTACGACTAATCATGTATCAGCAAATATAACTGCAAAGTTAGAAAGTATAGAACTAAGTTTCAATACTACTGTTTTAGGAAAATAAAATGAAATCTTAAAAAAATAACAACAAGTAAAGAATGGTCGCTTTAAAAAGTAGAAAGCAAAACCATTTACCGACTATCCCGTTGCATTCACTGTTTCACTGCAAAACACTAAAAAAATTCAATTAACAAAATACCTTTAAGGAAACCTAATCTCCTAAATTGAACTTTAACTCTCCCAAATTTAATCGAATGATATTTAAAAAAAAAACAACGTTGATTTTAGCATTTTACGAGATTTAGCTAAGAATTTCGTATAAAGCAGCTAGTATCATGAAAGTTATAGAAGACATAAACACAGCAAAACTTCATAACCGATGCACATAAAGATATTTTTATTAACTAAATCAAATAAATATTTTACCCATTTATACTATAATAGCAGCTATGACGCATAATGACAACCAACAAGTATAGATTTATTTTTTTTTATTCCTAATGTATTTCTTATTCTATTTTTACATTATTTCAAAAAAAATTTCCAGTTTTATTCATTTCTTCAAGTCCCTACTTTTTTTGAACAATATTTTTGTTTCTTTCTACTCCTCTGTCCCTCCGTCTTTATTCTATTAATTTATTATGGTTTAAATAATCTTAACCACACAATGTTCTGCAATTCATAAGCAGTAACTGATTTCGTATGTTTGAGGTCCAGAGATCCTGATTTGAGAGATACTCTGAAACTTCATAAACAAGGATAATGCAGTTTATATTTTTTGTCGCATTATAATAATGGTCAGTTTAATCTTTTCCCACCGCAAGTGCTAGTGGGTTACAGATTTCATGATAAAAATACATATAAAATTTATGAGATAGAAAACGATGAAATTCTGTGAAACAGTTTTAAATAAAATTTAGTACAACCATTCTGTTCACTACCTATATATTTTAAATTTTCCAAGTTTAAAATATATTTTAAAAGTTTCGGTTTAGTTTCGATGATAATATTTTGTTTCCATTAAATAATATACAAGTAGAAATTATCAAGTTACTACTTGTGTACTTTTGTATTCTTATATTACATTATTACAGAGCATATTGTTGACAAAAGATTAGCGGATTGGTGGGAGAAGGTTTGATCGCATCCGTCTCCTTTCGAATGTGCTCGATTATTCAACTTGGATCTTGTAGTCCTCATAAAATACGCTGTATCTATTCTAATTCCGATCCGATTTCGATGATTTATTTTTGTATTTTAGAAAATTTAACCACAAATTTAGAAAATTTTCATATGATTTCATAGTTGAATTACCATAAAATACTTACTTATAGAGTTATGCACAAATAAAATTATCGTTTCGCTATAACTTCTTCGTCTGCATTTTCTCGTTGATATACTACATACATGAAAAGTTGAAGGGTCTTGTGAAGAATAATTTAGGCAAGTTTCATCAAAATCGTTAGAGCCGTTTTCAAGAAAATTGTAAAAAATTGAAAAATCCATGATTTCCACTTCCGATTAGTCGATTTTGACGAAAAAGTTGCTGTAATATCACATGCATGTGCCTACCTTAAATACCTAATTTCAGTATCGTACAACTTTTTGAGCTAGGCTGTTCACATATACACAGACCATTTTGCGAGACTTAGTTATTTGGTTAACGAGTTAAAACGTTAAAACTTCCCCTTACTATATATTTGATATATAGGCAAGGGAAAGTAAAAAAAATAAATTTAATGAGCAATTTTAGTTAATTTTACTTAAGAGAAGAAGCAGTATTCTGCAAGTTTTAATAATTCTAGTGCCCCAGAAAGTTTTTTTTTGTATGATGCATGAAACAAATGTATGAAAACGATTCAAACAAACCAAATAGAAAATAAAAGGAATAATAGAGTTTAATTTGTGAATAATGAAGCAATCATTTAATTTTTATCAGCTGTATTTGTCAATTATCCAACAATTGTAATTATAATGCATACCTTTTAAAACACTATAATTATAACATTTTATGCAATTATTGATATAGGCATATTAAACTAATTTTGATAAAGTCACGTCTCTTTAGCGAATCCCAAAATCCAGCTTAAGATAAGTTGAAGTTTTGCCTACTACAGTTATTCCAAAACCCTCAGAGAGGACAAAGACAAAGGCATTCAACAAGACAGAAGAAAAGCCTGCTGTTGCAACTCCTGGACAGTGTCTTCTGCGAAACGGATCCCTGGATTCAGATTCCAGACAACTTCGGATCCTTTCTTTATAGCGCCTTTGTTTCTTCAGGAGAGCTTCAACCTGCGGGTCTGCATTTCTCGATCCGCCAATTTCATGGGTGGATAAAAAATGTTTAATCAATGCGAAAACATAATTCAACGAAAAATTCTTGGATAAATGGATAATAATTTACATACTTAGAGCATTGTAGCCTTCGAATAAGCATTCTTGCCACGGTAATTAAATGAGAAAAAAAAAAAAAAGTAAATATATAAAGCATGACAACTGGACACAACCATACTATGGTGGAAAAACTAGTCATGATCCAATAACATAAAAAAGAAAAGAAATAACAAGTGAAATTTAAGTTGACCTCCTTTTGCATAAGAAAATCAGTGATATCTATATAAATTTTAAAACATAAGCCAATGTAGGTGAATCCTTCACACACTTCAATTATTGAATTATTAATAATATTCCAATCTGCCAAATTTAAGGTAAATAACTATTAGTAATTAGGATATAAATGCAATAATCCAAAAAAGAAGTCAAGAGTCTCAAAAATAACAGAAATAAATTCAAAAAAATCATCTATATTTTGCCAATTCAGGAATCATCATAACAGGAGGAGAGAAAGAAATAAAATATAAAGAAAAAAAAACTAATAAAGAACAAAATGTAGCACATCTCACATCCAGTCAAAAAAGTCACTAACCAGAGAGAGCACCACACACCAAGACACCCAGGTGCATACTGAGGGAAAAAGGAGGTTACATGACAAACAGCTAATTAGTGACTTTTTTTCCCCTGGATGTGAGATTTGCTGCATTTTGTTTCCTGATGATGCCTGAATTGGCGAAATATCGACTGATGATTTTTTTTATTTATTCCTATTTTTTTTTAGACTTTTGGCTTCTTTTTTGGATTTTTCCATTTATTTCCTAACAATTATTTATATCCCATTTTGAGCTTTTGCTATTTTATACCATTAGTAATATTTTATGAGATTCATGCTGGAAGGGCATCAATCCATTTTTATTAACCCCTCCCCCCTCCCAGCTCTAATATGATGTTTTCACTAACAAAAACTGGTCGAATTATTACCTTTTCACATGAATAGACGTGCCGGACTTCCTAGACTTCAAAACTGGTGAAATAAAAATTTTTATAAATACGTGAATGACGATCTTCTATCGTGAACCCATTCATTTATATCCATTTATAATATATTGATAGACAAAATCTAAACAAATTAAATAATAGAAAATTTAAAAACTGTACAAAATAAAGTAGCTAAATAATAAAAAATATTAAAAACTACAATCATATTTGACGCAGATATTAGAAAAGAAAACGTTTGCTGCAAAGTAAGAACGAATAAATCAAGCCTGAATTCCTGAAATAAAATGAGCATTTATTCCCAAAACATGTTATTTTTGCTACCTATTTGAATTTTTTTTTTTTTTTTTTTTTTTATTGTTTGTAAAAACTAGCTCTAATTTATTAATTCTGTTTTGAAACCATGTCTTCCTAAATTACTTATTTTCATCCCAAATAAATAATACAATAGGATAATATATCATAGGATGATGCATCATTTAGCCTATGCGGATGATGTGGTCCTAACTGGCAGAAGTAAAGCGGCACTTGCTAGAGCCTGCCAGGAACTCAAACAAGCAGGGGAAAAAATGGGTTTAGAAAAAAACGAAGCCAAGACCATGTACATGTGCACCTCAAGACGGAAGATACTGGTAGAGGAACAAGTCCCATTTATGGAGTTCAGTTTCAAGAAAACTCAACAATTTAAATACCTGGGCGCAATAACCTGACAGAGGAGGATATAAAAGCAAGACTTGCTGCTGGTAACTGATGTTACTATGCAATGCAAAAGACTCTTAAAACAAAGGATATGTCAAGAAGAGCTAAGATATCATTATATAAAATCATCAACAGACCAGTGGCGACCTATGGATGTGAAGGTTGGGTTCAGGATGAAGTAGCGAAAAGAATGCTGGAGGTCAGGGAAAGAAAAATACTGCGGAGAATATATGGATCTATCAATGACCAGGGAGCATAGAGAATTCGAAAAAATGCAGAATTCCGATAACTTTATGGAGAAGCAGACTTGCTGGCCGTTAGAAAAAGAGCACGTTTAAGATGGTTAGCTCATGTGGAAAGGATGCCAGAAACGAGAATGCCCAGAAGATTCTTGTACGGAAAGCTCGGAGGTAGAAGACTCAAAGGACGGCCTCGTACTAGATGGCTGGATAATGTGGAGGCCTATCTTCAACTGCTTGGAGTCAGACAATGGAGGAGAAGAGCTTTGGACCGCAGCGATTGGCAGGCAGTGGCGGACGAGTTCCAGGAGTGAGTGAGTACAGTAATTTGTGCAACTTTTAATAAATATATATCAATCCAACTCGGTTATAACTTTTACAATTAATTACAAATAGCTGTTAACACCGTTACAGCTAAAATGAGGCAAGGCTGCTTTCACTAGCCATTTTACGATTGATCCTATCTAAGAGGGAACTAAAACACTTTAACACTTTAATAGTTGTAGTTACCAGACCTGCTGGATAAATAGTCAATAACAACCTATCATTGGTAATTAAATATACTGTCTTAGATAACTATACATATAAAATCTCTTTGCATTCTATTTACATTTTATTTAAATATCTTTTGATTTACTACTTATCTAAGTAAAGTAGAGCGTCGATTATCCGAACTAATGTTGTCAGTGGTGGTTCGAATAATCGAAATTCACGTACTCGCACACACACACACACACACACACATATATATATATATATATATATATATATATATATATATATATATATATATATATATATATATATATATAATTAATAATTATATATATATAATTTCCGCGTAATAATTTCCATTTTATCTTTTAATGAAAGAACCACTCGTTTTCTTTTTGTTGACATGTTTTGAGTGATCACAATGCGGTATACACCTCACAAAGAACGGTTTTAAAACTGAAAATAAGCTAACTACAACCAGCCAAATCAACGGAAAGGGTTTCACAGAAACAAATGCAATGAACTAATTAGGTATACAGTTCTAGGTAGACAAATACTATTCAACGAAGCAGTTTCTGATAAATTATTAAGGATGGCTTCCTTTATAGACGTTCTGGAAAAAATAATTTTATTTTCCTTTAATTTTATTCAAAATAACAATAATTTTAACAATACCAATAAGTAATTTACATGATCAAATTAATTAAAATTACACAAATAAAAAAAAAAACCGTTCCGATAATCGAACGTTTGGATAATCGACACTATTATCCAATATTCAATATATTCAGTATATTATATATATATATATATATATATATATATATATATATATATATATATATATATATATATATATATATATATATATATGTATAATTGTATGATGTATATTTTTAGTTAAGTTAGTTAGTTATTTTAATTGTATAGTTTATAACATATATTTATTGTTTGCATGTTATATAAATTTATATTTTGCATATTATTTAGATCAATTGTAAAATTATTGCATCTGTATAATATCTAATTGTATTTTTTAGGTAAATTGTAAAATTATAGTATTTTGTATTATATTATTTACTAGTATTATTGTGTTTAGTTGTCAATATTTTCAAGTTTAGTTTAAGATTAAATATTTTAGTTTTGACTTTTTCTCCCTTCTTTTTTTTTAGTTTAATTGTAAAATTTTTAATACGATAATTTTTTTATATTATTTACTTCTAATATTGTTTTTAATTGTAAATATTTTCTGGTTTAGTTTCAAATTCAATATTTTTGCTTTGCCTTCTTTCTTTTGTTTTATTATGTTTATTTCGTTTTTTAATTCCTTGAACGAAGTAAAGGAAGTATTGTAATCGCGAAAATTTTCGGCTTTTAGATTTCAACGGAAATATCCATTTTGGCCATCCCTGAATCCATTTTGATTAGTTTCGTCGTGGCGTCTATACATAGGTACGTTCGTATCTCGCATAGCTCAAAAATGGTTAGCCGTAGAAAGTTGAAATTTTGTATTTAGGATCGTTGTAAAATCGAGTTGTGAACCTCTCTTTTACTTTACTTGGAGGTCATAACTGATTTCTAAAAAAAAATATATTAAAATACCATGAAAAACTTCTCAAATTTGGTATTTGTAATTTATATATTGATTTAAATAAGATACTACTAGATACTGCAATCTTCGGAAACTAGTAACCAAATTCAGGATCACTTTTTGAGCCACCTATTTATAGTTTAATAGGCGTACAAGAAAGTCATGTGTTGTCCACATCAGATATTTTTTCTTCATACTGTTATCTATTATGTTTATTATGTTTATATTTCTTCAATAATCAATGTCATTATTATATATTACTATACAGTTAGTATGCCTACTGCAGCATGGAACCTGTAAGTTTTATAAATACAGGAACCTCTGTAGTACCATGGAAATGGTTACCATGGAAAGGAAAATATATATATATATATATATATATATATATGTATATATATATATATATATATATATATATATATATATATGTATATATATATATATATATATATATATATATATATATATATATATATATATATATATATATATAACTTAAGAGCTTCACCACGCGAAACATAAAAAAAAAGAAGAAATTGGGAGAATAAGAACACGCATGAAGGCTGATTAAACACTAACTTTATTCAGATTCTAATCCTCTATATATACTATTTACAATGTTTACAATGCTAGTTTAGGATTAGTGGCTATACTAATGTATGTCCCAACTTAACTCCCCCCTGCCAGTTTACGAACATCCTCGTAAACTCAAACAAAAATAAAAAATAAACAATTGTACAACAAAAATAAACTGGAAACAAAATAAATAACTAAAAACTACAGCTTAATCTATATACGAAACTAACTTAATACTATTCAGTCTGCTTCACATAGTATACAAAGTATAAACTAAGGTAATTCATCGACACTCTATATACAAAAACTAAAAAATACACTTTTTATTCTAGAAAAACGTATAATACACATTTATGGTCTAGGTTCCCCTACTGGAACCTTTAGTTGCTCAATATGTACCGTCCTCCGTTTCCTGGGCTCCGCCAGGCTCTGAATAGTGACAATATTATGTTCCCTAATCGTAATCACCTTGAATGGACCCTCATACCTAAGAACTTCCTTTGCCCGATTTGACATTATTTTTCTATAAACAATAGTGCCTATCTTAATATTGCCCATAATATCCCTTACACCTTCGTTCCCCCGCGCTACTCTCTTACTTTTTTCCGCAACCATTCGCCCATGCGCTTTCTCCCACATTCTCTCGAGTTCCACTCTATTCGTGGCTAGTTTTTCCGCCATGTCCTCATCCACAACCGTATCTCGCTCGTCCCTCCTCCGTGCGCGTAAACCAAAAAGGGCCTCGAAAGGGGAAAACCCAGTAGCCATGTGTATAGAATGGTTATACGCTGCTATGGCTCGGGGCATCGCCTCATCTGCTTCCAACCCCTTATCTGCGTGGAATACCCGGAGATGTTCACCCAGGGTGTTATGGAGTCGCTCAATTCCCCCCCTACTTTTTGGATGTCCGGCCGTGTTCCAGTGCCAAGAAATTCCCAGCCTTTTCGTCTCCTGTCGCAACTGGGCGTTGTCAAATTCCCTCCCGCCGTCCGAGGTGATCCTATCTGGCACTCCGTAAAACTGGAACCATGTTTGAAGGGCGCTACTAACCGCTGCCGCCGATTTCTCCTTCACCAGGTAGGCCATTGCTGTTTTGCTAAAGATGTCCACTACTGTCACCCATTTAAATCCTCTCCACGTAAAAGTATCCACTTGAAGATCCGTTAACGGTACCGTAGGCGTCCTCGTCTCGGTTTGTAATCCTACGGGGGGGTGCCGGTCATATTTAGCCGTGTGGCAAATTTGGCAGTTCCTCATAACCTCTTCTACCGTCTTCCGCATCCCTACCCAATAATACCTTCTTTTCAATGACGCCAACGTCTCGTTGATTCCGCGGTGGTTCGTCTTCCCTTGGTGGTAAGCGATCGTCACGTCTTTTTGCTGTTCGGGATCGCGGATGGTCTCCACAATAGAGCGGCATCGGATAAAGGATCTGTCTATCCCTATTTTTTCGTTCTTCCACAAGTTACGGATCTTATCCCACACCGTTGCGTTGCCGACATATAAATAGTGTGTCGCGCCTACCTTCGATGCGTCTTTCAACACTCGGCAGATTTGCTCCTCCTTGACTCCCGGTTGAGACCAAATAGTGACAATGGTATGTCTTTCATATTTGGAAAAATCCATTTTTACAAGCCCCGTAGTCCTCGTTTTCCATATGACCTGTCGAGCCTTGTCGTTAATTATGTCGTCCAGCTCCTCCATCTCTGCTGGTCTCTCGTCCCCTGACTCGTCATCCGAGGGGTCCCCATTGCTTTGACGATCGGTCCCGCGTTCTCCTTCCCCGTCTGGCGTCCATTCCCGCACGAACCTCTGTAAGTTCCCCGATGCTTCCCCAACCTCTGTTTCCACCATATTTACCTGTAAGGCGCGAGATAACCAGTCAGCTACAACATTATCTTTACCTGGTTTATAAACTACTTCCAGATTGTACTGGCTTAGAATTTCCTTCCACCGTGTGACTCTAGCTGAGGTCTCCTTCAGACTGCCTACCCACAACAGAGGACGATGATCCGTATGTACTTTAAACCTTCTACCGAATATATACGGCCGAAAGTGTTGCACTGCCCATACAATTCCTAGCAATTCCCGTTCCAGTGCGCTATACCGGGCTTCCGCGTCCGTAAGCCTCCTGCTAGCATAAGCCACAGGTCTTTCCCCATTCTCACCTTCCTGCGATAGAACCGACCCCAGTGCATATTCGCTGGCATCTGTGGTGATTGAAAATGGTTTGGAAAAGTCTGGGAATGTGAGGACTGGCTCCGTTTGTAACCACAACATGCATTTTCTAATATTCGCCTCAATCTCTGGCGTAATCCTAACCGTGCGTCCCTTCCGCAACAGTTCGTTCAGCGGTACCAGATTTTCAGCCATCTCCGGAACAAATCGACGGTAGTAGTTTAAAGTTCCCAACAGTCTCCTGATCCCCTTCACATCGCTAGGCATTGCCATTTTTCCAATTGCCTTTACTTTCTTCCCGTCTGGTCGCACCCCTTCCGCAGAAATCACATGTCCCAGAAAATTAATCTGTTTTTGACCCAATGTCGATTTTTCCTGCGATAGTTTCAACCCAAACTGTCGTATTCTAGTTATGACTTGTCGCAGATCCTCTATATGACTCGCCTCTGTCTTACTAAAAACCAGGAGGTCATCCATGTATACCTGGCACATGTTTTCATCCAGACCACGCAAAAATTCGTCCATCAGTCTTTGGAACGTTATGGGTGCATTCTTTAAGCCGAACGGCATACGGGTAAATTCATAATGCCCCCTTTCGAAAGTGAACGCTGTTTTGGCCTGGTCTCTAGGGTGCATGCGAATTTGATGGTACCCTGATTTCAGATCGAGTGTACTAAACACCGATGCTCCACCCAGTCTATCCAAGATGTCCTCCAATCTAGGAATGGGGTACTTTTCATCGAGCGTGTTCTCATTTAATTGCCGAAAGTCTACAACGACCCTATAACGCTCCTTTGTTTCTCCATCAACGAGTTTCTTCTTAACTGCCCATAGTGGACTATTAAGAGGAGAGGTACTATCCACGATGATCCTTTGACGTTTTAGCTCCTCGATTTCCTCGCGAATGTGTCCCCTCAATGCCTGTGGATATCTCCGTTCCTTCACGTAGGTAACCTTATCCGACTTCAAATTAATTTCGTGTAGAGTTTTCCCCGTCGCACTTAATGGGTCTCCTTCGCGAAAAAAAATGTCGACGAACTCCTCCCTTATACCTTGTCTCCAATCCGCCCCTTTGTTGATTACCCCGACACACCTAACGCTCCCTTTCCCGTCTTGTACCGTTTCATACTTCTTTTTCCCGATCTTAATTGCCCATCGGCTTCCTAAACTCCGGATATTCGCGCCTAATTTGCTAAACAAATCACACCCCAAAATTCCCCCATACTCGCGCGGCATGATTTCTACAACATGCAACGTCATCACCTCTCCCTTCTTTCCCCACTTGTCTAAGGCTAGATCTATTTCTCCCTCTATCATACAGGGCCCACTCAAAGTGACTACTTTACATTGACATGATCTCACGTCTGGCTTAACCTTTCCTTTAAATAGCACCTCCAACTTATCTCTACTCACTAATGTACAGGAACTTCCTGTATCCACCAAACACTTCCACCCTTTACAAAACTCTATAACAGGCAACCGATCACACTTCTTTACCACGCTATTTACACAAAAAAGGTTGCCCCTCCGTTCACACGATCCTCATTCTCTCTTTACCTGCTCAATTCGCCGTCCTGCACTCCGCTGCTTGCTCCTTCCTCCAGGGGTTCCTCTGCCGCCGGGTTCGCTGCTCTCCGTCTCGGACCCTGAAGTCTCTGAAGACCTGGCCGATTCCGACAGTATTCTGCTCCTCCGCCACATCCTTTGAGCGTTGACCTCCATCGGTTCTCCTCGGTCGTGCTCCCTGCGCCGTATATATGGGCATTGTCTGGCCATATGTCCCTCGTTATGGCATTCAAAACACCGCGTACGCGGGCACTGAGCTACCAAGTGCCCTGTCTTGCCACATTCATGGCACTTCCTTTCCTCTCTTCTGCCACTCTTCCTATCACCAAATTGCCTTCTTTCTCTTGGTCCTTTTTCTCTTCTCCCAAACTCTCCCTCTCTCCTTCTTCCTAGGTCCTGTCTTACTCTATTCTTTCCTGCCTCGTTCCTCCGGTAAGACACTTTACTCCACCCTGGTTCGAACTCTTCTCTCTCTTCTTCATCGCGGGCACTCGCGTCCACCATTTCCTGTGCACATTCCATGAATGATTTGTCTCTGGGTAGACCGTCCTTCCTCCCCGTATCTCTGGCCAATTGTACCTTCAGGACCGTGGTCATAAATATCATCCACGCCTCGACTGCGCTTGTGTCCATTACCTCTCGCAATTTCTCGTTTATCTTGTTTAGCTTCACGAGTAGGCCTGCAGCGTACTGACCGTTTGTCTGGTTCATTTTTTTCATATCCCGGAACATTTGGAGCATATCTTCCTCTGGGGCCCATCGCCCCCCTCCGTAGGCTTTTTTCAATCTTTCCTTGATTACCTGCCACGAGGTGTCCTCATCCGCCTGGATCAGGTTTAAGACGCTCCTTTTGACCCGACGTGCTAGGGCCACCCGTAATCTTTTGGCATCTGATTCCTCGAGCAGGTCCACAGCTACCTGAGATTGTATGCTGCTCATAATCCCGTCCCCACCTTTGAGGAAATGATTCAATTCACCCACTTCTCCGTTGAATTTCTCTAAATCCGAAATTTCCCTTCTGATGTCTTGTGCATTCGCCTTTTTCAACTTCATTTTCTCTAATTCATTTGTTTCCTGTGCGATTCTATTCGCTTCCTGCGCAGCTAAGTCCGCCCGCGCCATTGTTAGAGTTGTTGATGACAATGGCGGGAATTCGGGATTCACCGGTTCCGGCTGTGAAGGCTCCAGCGTTAACGTTGCTGGCCTGAGGATTTCTCTCTGTCCTTGTTCATTCATACTGGTACACTTCTATTCTTCCAAATGCGATACCAGTAAAAATAAAAAATAAAAATTGGTACGTACCAAAATCAAAATATTCTTCCGTAAAAAAAAAGGAAAAGAAAAAAAAATCCTCACTGTGAACCGCTAAAAAAGTTCCCGGGTTTCGGCACCACTTAAGAGCTTCACCACGCGAAACATAAAAAAAAAGAAGAAATTGGGAGAATAAGAACACGCATGAAGGCTGATTAAACACTAACTTTATTCAGATTCTAATCCTCTATATATACTATTTACAATGTTTACAATGCTAGTTTAGGATTAGTGGCTATACTAATGTATGTCCCAACTTAACTTATATATATATATATATATATATATATATATATATATATATATATATATATATATATATATACATATGTGTATAAAATCCGGAAGTAAACAAACCATCATAAAAAAAAATACAAAATAAAATAGTGACAAGAAAGTATTAATAAAAAAAAAAATATTATAAATTCTGAACGTTGCAAATGGTCCCGCATGTTAATTGCTCGTTATATTAATAACAGTAATTAATTCTTCACCAGCCTCTGGAAGTGAACGACCTGGAAATGATAGCTCCAGGGGTAAAATGTCCACCAACACTGTCCCATTTACATCTAAATTATTCGCCTAACTGTTGCTTGGTTTCGTTTTGGAAAATAAACAAAAGTTACGATGAACGAATTGAGTTTCAAGAATAAACGAAAGGAACGTCGTAAAGAAGAACTTCGATCAGGAACAAGATAACGGTATTTGTGATAGATGAATGTCGGTCTAGACCAGTGAAAGCAATCTCTCAGTGATACCAAATGGAGAAGTTAAATTAAATAAATAAATGAATAAAAAATTATTATTTTTAAAATTCTTTAATTTATAGGTACGTATAACAGACTTTATATTGGGCTATACTTTAAAGGAGATTAAAGAAGATCTGACATGGTATCGACATATATATATATATATATATATATATATATATATATATATATATATATATATATATATTTATTTTTATATTTATTTATTTAATTATATATATATATATATATATATATATATATATATATATATATATATATATATTTATTTTTATATTTATTTATTTAATTATATATATATATATATATATATATATATATATATATATATATATATATATATATATATATATATATATATAATTAAATAAATAAATATAAAAATAAATATATATATATATATATATATATATATATATATATATATATATATATATATATATATATATATTTATTTTTATATTTATTTATTTATGTATATTTATTTATTTAATTATATATATATATATATATATATATATATATATGAAGGTTATATAATAGTTGGGGATCAGTCAATACAATAAATATAATAATAAGTTGTTTTTTTTTATATACAGTCGACGGTAAATATACATATTTGGAAACTATTCATTATGTAGAGGAGACTGAGGTAATGGAAGTCAAGACGTGATGGTGTGCACAATGATTTATCGTGAAGTTGTTAATGTGAGTTGCGACTGATAGGTGCTGACGCTGCGAGCCTCTCTCTTGAACAACTACACCATAACTCGCCGCCTTGGCAGTTTGGATGTGGAGCGAGATAAAGCGTTTTTCCGTTGTATGTTGTAAACAAAGGCAAAGTACCCATCACAAATAATCGCCCGTTTCACTGCATCTACTGACATACTAATGATTGCACGGTATCACGATAATATCTACTTTTGTAGCACATAGTTGTTTAAAACGATTTCAAGTAACTTTTTTTTTCTTTTTTTTTTGCTTGCTATATAGACCTATGCGTTTGGGGTAATGCCAGTCATCATGATCGGGGCAATGTAATATGTTATATTACATGCCTATGATATGGGCAATGTAATACCATGTAATATGTTTTTTTATGCTTCAGATCGTTAGAAATATATGAGGAAGACAGACAAAGCTAAATGCTAAAAAACTGCAGATTTGAAAAAATTAAAACAAGCTGTTGCTGAAGATGAGAAAGCCAACTTATAAGAGGGAAATATTCACAAAAATACCAGTTATATATAGCTTTATCATTAAATAATCCGCATATTCCTCGTTGTATAGGCAATAAAAAAATCACTGACATCACCAGTGCCAGGCCGGCCTGATATTTTACTTTTTCATAATTTACTAAAATATTTTTAGCTTTAATGCGATATTAAACTATTAGTGTTTAGGTAAGAGTATTAGTATCCTATTAGGTGTTACTGCGTTTCAAACAAATGAAAATTATAATTTTGATAGTTGCTTCCCCTTAGGTGATGGCCATTACCCCATCCTCACCTAGTAACAAAGATGGTTGTTATAAGAACTGTATGAAGTCTGGTTTACACGAATAAGTTTTTTTATCAAATCTTTGATCAAAAAACTTACTCGTGTAAACTGGCTATTTGCCAACCATAAGACTGTAGTGGCAGCCAAACGATCAACGAGATTAAAAAGCTGATGGCTATGTTGTTTGCTGATCATAAAGATATTAAGTAATGAATTATAATAAAATTAAAAGTTATTTTTTATAATTAGCCTAAATACTGAATCTATCTTGAGATATTTAAATATACTGAAAGTAAATACGCGAGTAACGAAAATCATGGTAGAGGATTCCGAATGTTTTGACGAAGAAATGAAAATTAGCTAATATTTACGATACGATATTTTTGATGCCCATCATATAAAATAATTATTAAAATATCAACTTGTTTTTGGTTCATCCTGCAGTGTTATTTTTAATAATATTGAACAAATTTTCTTTGTTTCAATCGATAATTTACAAAACAAAAGGAATAAATCAATTTTATTACTAAGATAACATGTTTCGAAATCTGACCTTTAATAAGCAAGAAATCTATTAAACATTGTAAAAACCAATAAGTTCAAAAATATATATATTAAATGGGAACAAGTTCAGAATAAATTCATAAAACGTTCTCTTAAATTTGGTTCGGTTTTGTAAATATTTAATAATGTTTGTAAACTAAATTTTTAGAATAAAAAAAGAAATTTTTCTGATCAGTTTTTTGAGAATTTTTAATTTAGGTCATAATATGCAAAAATTGTTGGGTTTAAAAAAAAAATGAGACTAGATCAACCAAAATGAGGTAATTGGTTTTTTAAATCAATTAGAAAATTATTAATTAATTATGATTAATTTAATAGGAAATACAGAAAAAAAGTCGATGTTTTAGAAACATGAACATCAATGATATAATTTGTTTTATTATCACTAACAGAACCCCTCAATATTTTATATTTAAATAAATTAATTAAATATTTTATGTGTATAATTGATAATATATAATGATACTCCTTTATAATTTATTGGCGCAATATTTAGATATATTCTTATATAGCAGTCATAAATAGAACTAAGAAGTATAAATGAAAGTAATATTTTTTTTTTTTTTTATGTTCAGCTAATAAAAAAATAATGATAAGTTCCTCTCACTTTTCAAGGATCCCTCTTTCACAGGACACTCACGGACCCAGGATATTTCGAAAACCTTTCTATAATATATGCGAAATCCAGAAAAAGAAAAATCGTGATCTCCGATTAGAAAGATAAAAAAAAAAAAACTGCGAAAGAGGCTTCGTTTAATAGACTTCTTATGAGAAATCGCTTTCCCCCGAACCGCCAATATGGTCTATCAGATGGTACACTAGGCAGTGAGATTAATTCCACAAATCGGGAAAGTTCTCCAGGCCTGGAGTCGTTAGCAGTGGAAGGATAAAGCAGCCAGATGAATTCGTAGACGGACTTCTTCATGAGGCACTGTTTTATGAATTAATATCTATAAAACCTAGTCAAATAATATCAACATGAACTTTTTTTTGTTAGAGAAAGGCAAAATTCTATTCTATAAGAGATCGCAAATTTGAGAAGCCAGAAAGTTTAATATTTAGACCAGAGGTTTCCAGACCGTGGTACGCTTACCACTGATGGTGCGCAAGGGCATTCTAGATGGTACGCGAAAAAAACAAAAACAGTCATGGATGAAATTATCTTTTAACACGCTCAATGAGGGATATCAATTTTTAAAATATTATTATTGAATGTAACAGTTATGAGATGGATAAATACGATATCCAATTAATAACAACAATCTACTAGTAGTGTTTCTAGAATATGGAGTATGGTAAGTTAAAAATTAAAAACAGGCCAATTGGACACTAATATATTTTTTTTTATTCGAGTACTGACAACGTTTTGGCCATCTTGAGCAATTTTTAAGTCTCCAAGAAACAATATAAGTTTATTTAGTCATTATACAGTCGAACTTCTGTATCTCGAACTTCCTATCTCGAAAATCTCTATATACCGAACTTTTTTTTTCTGTAAATCGAATAAAATTTATATGTACAGAACAAAAAATTCCAGTTTAAAAAAAAATATAAAATGTGATTGTAATCAAAAAGAGCCCTTAGCTAACGTACACGAGAATAGGTAATAATTAAATAAGAAAAAAAAAAGGTTCACTGGTTTACAAAGCAACGGAAATTCAGGGAAGATCTTGTTTCAGAAGCACAGGAGTACCTGAATTCTCTGCATCTAACCTATTATAGAATGAAATTTTCATTTTAAATTCAGTTTAACTTTGTCTCTCTTGTTGTGAACATTGCTCCTAAACATGACTATTCAAGCTATCTTGCGTGAAAACAAAAATTAATTCATTTTTATGTATGTTGGCATATTTTAATACACGTCCTTATTAAATAATAAGTGCACATTTGTAAAAAATGTGCAATCACAGATGTAATTTGTACAATTTTTCAAATAAGTGTTATTAATATTGTTACTTCATTAACCCCAAAAATTGCCTTTGGCGCTTCATTAACCCTAAAGAATAGCATTAATTGTTTTTAGCCTGAAAAAGATGAAAAATTGCAATTTTTCTATATATCGAAATCTCCATGTATCGATTTTTTTTTCAAGGAACCTTCATGCTCGATATATAGAAGTTGGATATATATATATAAATATAATTTTGATATTAAAAAAACTATTTAATAATTTCAAAAATTTACCTGTTATTAATTTTATTAAAGCTACCTACCATTTAACGCGCAAAATATTTTAATTAAACATGAAAAATATGTCGTCATTTTCTATCCTTATATTATTCATTTTCTAAAACTAAAATATCACAGTTTTATGGAAAACGGTTAAACAGAAGGAAGTAACCAAGGAATCTTGGACTCTTAATTGTCATATTTTACAGTAGTTCTCGTGACCACTACCGTTTCAATCAATGAGGAAGATTATAGCAATGATTGGAACTAGATAAGGATTTAAAGGTTGATTAGGATGATTTAGAAGTTCTGAAGTAATTTTTAAAATTTGGACAGTGCAAAATCAAGGGCAAATTTAATGTCATGATGTAGGGTGATGTTAGAAACTTGATATGGTGTATTAAATACGATTACATTTATTTTTAAAAAATATTACTAAATAACTATATCAAAGACCTCATTATCAATTGCAAATTAAAATCAAATCAGGAACTAAATAAGTATAACGAAATTTTCTAAAACACAAATAATACAATATATAATTACTTTAATCGAATTATTACTAATAAAATTAATCAAATAATTTATGTTCAATTAATCAAAGAAAGTTTCAATTTGCATGAGATTCAATAGAGCTTGACAATTACTGGTTACGAGAATACTGATTGGTCGCAATAACCGACCTATTAGAGACCTAAACGAAAACTCCTCCCGTGACATGTAGACTTCCTCTGAAGATTGAATACGGGATAACGAGTTCGTCCTTGCAAGTGTCGACAGCACACCGCGAAGGAAGTTGCACAATTGTATAGAGTTGCTTATTAACAACTAACATTTACCTAAGGGTGTTAGTAATAGGGGCACATTAACAAGTATTTTATCTGATTTCTATATACATTGTGAAGTGTACAATAATATGAT
Source organism: Rhaphigaster nebulosa (assembly GCA_948150685.1). NCBI lineage: Eukaryota > Metazoa > Arthropoda > Insecta > Hemiptera > Pentatomidae > Rhaphigaster > Rhaphigaster nebulosa. Next base: position 15,854,687 of record OX411306.1, read on the forward strand.
GCAACGGGATATAATTGTAAGAGCAAAGTAATGAAAAGGAACAGGGACCGGTCAGGCATTAAGAACTTGTGAATCATCAACAGCTCACTCAAAAATATTGAAGAATAACACTTTAAGGTTTTGGAAAATAAAGTAATGTGTGGAATTTTTATCTTAAAGAAGGATGGAACAACCGAAGAATGACTACACAACGCTCACACACATCACATGCGTCAGATAAATTATAATTGTAGTGACAGCATCACGACTGAAATGGACGTGATAACATTAACGAATCACTAAACGAGTAATCATCACTAATTTGAAATGGAAACTTCCTAATGATCAACTGAAACGTAGATGAGATATTCTCCCAATCAGGTCTCAATTTGAAGATTCGGATTTCGCTGGAGTTCAGTGGAGGGAAATTTGTTGTTAATATAGAAACGTCGGTTTAGCCAAGTCTATTCATTATTTTTATTTAATCAAAACTACACACTAAACAGACAAAAGACGAGAAAATCTGTTCCGTCCATCCATAGTTAGTATTATGAGTTAAGACTGCTCCTGCTTAGTAATTTTTATTTTAGAAAAGTTATTTTACTTTAAAATAAATAATTATATTAAACAAAACACTAATATTTCTCACCTAATATAATATTTTACTACTTCAAGCACTTTCCCATTAGATAAAATCACATTTACAATAAATGTTATTAACTTTGGAAAGTGCGAAATCACGACAAATTTCAACATAAAAGACTCACAAATGTACGAGATACGTGTCCTCCAGTTTATATCGACGAAAACCAAATTCCTCAGACGGACACAGTACCTTGGACTAACATTCGACCGAAGGGTCACATATCAATACATCAAAATTAAAATAAAAATTCTTAACAAACACTGAAATTACTGAACTCTCATTTTACACAATCGTCAAAACTGAAAATTAGACAAAAACATAAATGCATACACATACCAACTGAAACTGATATGTACTTATGCCTCACTGATTTTGGTTCAGAAAAATAACGCATTTCAAAAAACAATAATATTTATATATCCAAAATTTTATGACTGATAACAGGAGCTCAAAAGCTGTACAATACTGAATTACAACAGACTATCGACCAACACATATGTTCTCATAATGAGCTTCACGTACATAAAAACCGACTTATAAATGATATGGTTGCGACTGAATGTCCATTAGGAGGCAACTAAAAAGGAGCTGGATGAGAGATCTCCTTTTCATTCCTTCATCTTGGGACTAATTCAAATCCAAGAAGATAGTAGCTGCCCGTGCCATAACTATCTTATTTTTATAATCAAACTTGCTGATTGTCACTCTCATCCGTGACGGGTGCGAAGTAAGAAATGAAGTTAATCAATAAAAAAAATAAAATTTATATTGAATATTAAAGGGAAAGAGAAAAAAACGTCTATTTAATTCCGTATTATTCTTATAAAACTTGTTCTTTTTTAAATTTGTTTATTTAGATTTAAAAATCATTTAAATATGATCTGAGTTATATCAAAATGAATTCACAGTGCTTGGTAGAAAAATTTATCTACGGCTAGAAATTTATTTATGGTTATTAATAAATAACCATTTTCAGCACACAGCTAATTAACAGCTATTCCATCTCACAAGTTTGCAGTTTTAGGTTAGCAGCTGTAAAATATATAAAGCCCACCACTATTTTACAACTATAAATTCTATGAAGAGAAAAGCTAAGAACTATTCCACTCATCAGTAAAGACGCTCTAAAAGATAGCTTTGAGCAACATGACCGGTTTTGCCTTCATGTTGTAAGATACTAAAAGTATCGAAATATAATAGCGAAATATAATATGAGTGTTTTGAAAGATTTGAAACATTTCAAGTCCCAACATTATTCAGGAACGTTTACTTTTGAGGAGCTTACTTTCAAAAGAACCAATTTGAATATATTTTTCAGATTGAAAAATATGATTAAAACATTTTTATTAAAATAAGAAAAATGCACAGTCGAATTAAGAGAATGTTGAACAAAACATAATTATCTATTTTTCACTTTAACCGAGAAATAAAACAAAAAAAAAATATCAAAGAAAAAAAAATGTAAAGGTAAAACAGCAAGAAAATATCGAGTCACCCTGGTAGCTAATTATTGCATCCAGACATCACACATGGAAGTCAAAGCCCTTCCAATTCACGATTGGTACAATTCGAAGATGTAGTAGTGCCACTTCTATCAGGTACTAGATATTGGGAAAAAAAATCTAGTTCATGATGCGAACGCTGGAATGCATTTTGGATATCTGTACCTTTGAAAAAAAATCTGTAACGACTTAAAAAATTGAACACGGAAATGTTACCAATTGAACGGAATATACTCAACAACATTTAGTCCAGGCGCGAGGAAAAATACATTATATCCGTGAAGTTAATTATTGCTTAAAACTCATTTTTTCCGTCTTTTTAAACGCCAAAATAATGTCGGCACTTTTATGATTTTTTTTTTTTTTTTATCAGGTAGCTACACACCGATTTATCTAAAAAATGTATAATTTTTTTCTACTATTTTTCTTCTAAGGTAAAGAAAGTCCATTGGAAATTTATTTCAAAAATAAATGATCGTGCCTGGGGTAATTGTAGGGAACGTATTTGTTTCCTTTTAATATAAACACCTAACTTGAGCCTTGCAAGAGAAAGGGATTTCTTCAGTTTTGGTGGGAGGTGATTGGGTTCGATGAAGTTCATCTAAATGAAAAACGTGAAAAAAAATAAAACAAAAAAAACATTTTATGTTATGGGTATATGCCTTTTTGAAAGTACTCTCCTCATTTATCAAAAAAATAAATAAATGTGGATCTAATTTAAAAAAACAGCTTTATGTCTTCCTGCAAATAAGAGAACTATTAAGAAAACCGTATACATAATGGTTGAAGAGGCATTACTTCAAATCGAAGTTGCACCTTGACCTCTATTATTATGACAGTAAAGTCAGTGGAATATTAATTTTCTCAAGATTGTATTGTAACTTTTCCTTGTTGCGTAAATACGAATCTCATTACCAGGATATTATGAACTGCGAAGCCTATATTGGCAACATTTCACCTTTGAACAATACTTGATGATTTCTAAGGTCATCACCGTACTTATCAATAAAAGATAATTTTCTGAATGAATAATTTCTAAAAAATAATAGGTTTGTTTTCTGCTCGTAATTCTTCAACTTTTTTTTTTCTTAAATTTTTAAAATTATAATTCATTTATTTGCAAATTTTTTTGAAAGATCTGGAATAACTAAAAGCCACTTCTAGTGAATAAAAGTAACAAAAATTAAACATGGATCACAAGTACCAGAAAGTCGTAAATGGACTATGAATGCAATGCTGACTTCGGATTGCTTACTAGCAGTTCACGCATGGACTCGCTCTACGAGGCATCCCACCTTAGCCAGTAGCGTGATATAGTGTAATCTTCAATATGCATGTTGCATGAATTACTTGAATGCTAATACCACCAGACAAATAAAACCAAGTCACCTTCTTCTTCTTCTTCCTCCATAGGGTCTCTCAGAGTGAAGTGCCTCAGTCCCAGGCCTCCCGATCCCGTGCCAGCGCTTTCATGGCATTTATCCGCTTGTCTCACTTCTGGCCAATTCTAGAAATGTGTTCAGTCCATTGCATTCTAGATCACCCTCTTGGGCGTTTCCCCATGGGTATGGCTTCAAAGAATTTTCGAGGGCCACGGTTCTTATCCATCCGGCAAAGGTGTCCAAACCATCGAAGTTGTCTTTTTTCAAGGATATACTTCAAGGAAGCAACTCCGAGATCTTCTCGTGTCCGCTCGTTTTAATGCGATCTCTCCTTGTTCGACCAGCTACCAGACCATGTCACCACCATATTTAAATTCATGAAAAGAATAGGTTACTACAATCGAATTTAAAGATTATTTTTTTACCCCAATGGCTTTCTAGGGTTGAGGCTTAAGCACAAATAAACAAATTACTTTTTATACCCTGTATTAAAATGTTCAAAAGCTCTAGTGCATTTCATTCAAACAATTTTTTTTAAATTTTTTAGTAAGAATTAATATGTTTTCAAATATATTATTTTTCTATATTTATCTAGAGACTTTGTTTTATAATGTTTTACTTCGGTCCCATTAATCGAACCACCTTACTACTTCCCTCTCAAGTTTTACGAAATTCAGTCAAAATTTTTGCGGAAATATATATGTATGTATGTATGTATATATATATATATATATATATATATATATATATATATATATATATATATATATATATATATATATATATATTGTGCTATATCTATATATATGCTATCGTGCTGCTTCCTCTTCTCTGTCGCCCAGTTTTATAATTGTTGACCATTATTTTTGTATAGTTTTCCTGGTAATTTCTATCCAAGCATATTCCAATCAATAGATCACGTCCTCTAGACATCTCTAGATTCCGGTTTCTCGACAATTCTCAGCCTTTTTATTTACTTAGAAACGCGAAATAACTGCATGTTACACTTGCGAAGTTTAAAAAAATTTATTAAAATGTTTTTATAATTTTCTGTAGTTTTAAACTTTTGGAAAATATTTTCGATGCTAGTATCAGCAAAGATATGTTTATATATATATATATCACTCCAAAAAGTTTTTAGATTAATATTAATAATTGATTTTTTTTTGCACATCACCTCCTGACTCCAGGAGTGTTTCTACGAAGTATATTAAAATAGTTTTATGATTTACAGTAATAATGGTCATAGCTCGATTTTCTTATTTTATTTTTTTTAACATGTAGTTAATTAATATAAAATTATTTCACTATAATGATGAAACTAGAACCTCAGAATGAACGAGAGTCATGAAATGATGACTAAATAGGCCCTACTTATACGATATGTTTGGCCCAAACATGTTTGTGGAGCGGACTCATAGAACTGGTCCATGGCTTCTGATGTCAGGACCAAATTAACAGATCGCAGCTGAGTCAGATCCAAGTGGCATTGCTAACGGTTCACCTCCGTAACTGACACCTGACCTATATTGGAGGCCTTCGTTGAGATGGTGGGACTGTTTATTTGGGAGACAATGTCACAGCTGATTAGTGAAAAAAAAAAAAAAGAAACTTGAATAATAACAGATTAGTAAATGGTTTAAATCAACACAACCAAGCTGTGAAATTGGGTACCGCACCTGTTATCGTATTTGTACTAAATGGAATTCTATCAGCAACTAACTGGTAACATGCAACTAAATTCAACCACACTTTCAATTTTAACAATACAAAAATTCTAAATACCGAAACTAAAACTTATCATAGGAAAATAAAAGAATCAATGTACATAGCTAAAAATTATAATAATGTTTCAAATTTCAAATCAGATTGTATTAAAATCAACACCCATTATACAGAAATAATAAAAGAAATCCACATCTAATAAAGAGAAAGTAATAAATAATAGTTCAATTAACAAAATTAAAATATCTGATGTGGACAACACATTACTTCCTTGCACGCCTATTAAACTATAAATCGGTGGATAAAAAGTGATCCTCAATTTGGTTACTAGTTTCCAAGAGATTTCTTGGTGTTCCGTGACAACATTAAAACTGTCACGAGATAAAGCATTGGAAATCAACAGTTTCGACATTTTAAGCGGAAAAACCCACTTAACTAATATCTTATTCTCCTGCTGCAGATTTGTTGATCTCACAAATGGGGAGGAAAACCAGTATTTTACATTCAATTTGATCACTTAAAACAAGTAACAAAAATGTTTAATTGGATTAGAAACCGAATCGCGTTTGTAACCTTTATTACCGAAACATATGATTCATGTATTTAATTTAAATATAATTTTTGATGTAAGCTTATTTTGATGTGACCTTTAAGTAAAGTACCGTTTTCGGCTCACCAATTTTAACCAAAATATAGTAAATACATTCACATCAATATAAAAGTCCTATTTACCAAATTTGAGATGTTTTACATTATATCTCAATATAATTTTTGATGAAAGTCTAATATGACCTACTAGTAAAGTACCGCTTCCGGTTTTCCAATTTTGGCCGAAATCTAGTATGTTATTTAAATCAATATATAAGTTCTAAATACTGAATTTGAGAAGTTTTGCATAGTATTTTAATACAATATTTAATGGAAATCAATTATGACCTTCAAGTAAAGTACCACTTCCGGTGATCAAGCAGTGACCAAAAAGGAAGGTTAACAACTAGATTTTACAACAATCCTAAATACAAAATTTCAACTTTCTAAGGCAAATCGTTTTTGAGTTATGCGAAATACGAACGTACGTACAGAGGCCACGACGAAACTAGTCGAAGTGGACTCAGGGATGGTCAAAATGGATATTTCCGTTGAAATCTGAAAACCGAAAATTTTCGCGATTAAAATACTTCCTTTACTTCGTACAAGGAAGTAAAAAGACTGTAAGATTCCATAGATACCGCTGTACCTAGGGTTTGTTTTAAATTAACCATCTTAAAACCCAGGCAGCAAAGGCAGGTATCTAGATCTCCTTTGAAAAAACAGAATTTATAACTAATATCGAATCGGAATGTTAACTGTGGGACAGGAGAAAATCAAGCGGGCGGAAAAATTTAAGTATTGGATAGTGGCTAACAACGTTGAGAAAGAAGCATTCACGTCAAGGATCAACAAAGTGGAAATAGTATACCAGCTAACTTGATATGTTTACAGCAAAAGATCGGTGTCCATCAACGCGAAGCTTAGACATTAATGCATCGTCATTCGTCCAGGGGCCCTCTACCCAGCAGAATGCCTTGCTTTAAATAAGAAGGGTCTGATTGAGAAGTTAGAAATCAAAGAAAGTAAAATCCTGAGAAAGATCATAGGACCAATCAGTGAAAAAGACGAGTACAGGGGACGACATAACAAAGAACTGTACCTGCATGTAGAAAGGATAACAGACAGCATTCGAAAAAGAAGAATCAGTTTCTATGGCCACATAGCGCATATGAACTCGCAGAGACTCACCAACCGAATCGTTTCCTATTTTATAAATAAGAGAACCAAAGGGCTCTGGTTCACCGAAGTTAGAAAAGACTTCCAAGAAATAGTGATTACGCAGAAAGACATCCAGGAATGCGCTTCTCTGCAAAGGAATCTTCGAACATACCAGGGATTCCAAGATAAACCTAAGTTGACAACCGGCAAGAAGTAGACGGATGAAAGAAGAGAGGCCCACAGAAGACGAATGCGAGAATACTGGTAAAAAAAGAAACTTAACAAATATCAAACCACTATGATACAGTTGAATTAACGTGGTCCACAATATGCCGAAACGAAAAAAAAAAAAGAAAAGAAAAAAGACTTTATAGATAAAACAAAATAATAAATTCCTAGATCAAATAATCAGATCTGCAGGTATTAAGTCATCAGCTGTTTGAAACAACAGGAAAAAACTTACCTCAGTCGAAACCACGTTGCCAATGAAAGAGGAGATGGGTCGATTGAAGTATGGGTATGATAAAGATAAAACCTATTATAATAAATGAAAATACTAACAAATCCTATTAATTTTTTCCTCCATGCCTGCAGATAAATATAAAGAGAAAAAATAAAGAGACAAACTAATAAAGATAAAGAATAAAAATGTATCAAAATATGACCATATTCAAGAGTCAAATGAATATTAATAATTATATAAATGAAAAAAGGAAAGTAGATACATGAATCTAAGTGTTTAAAAAGTTGTAGAATATAATTGAAAAAACATTGTCTAAATTAGTTGATATTATATTTGTTTTTTCAGATTGAAAATGGCATTATGCCGAAATGTCTTTTATGACTTTAGGATGAGGTTGACCATATCCTGATGTATAAGAAAATAATTTTGAAGATCCAAAGCTCATTAAATTCATTAAATAGAGTCATTTACAATTTTATTAATTAATTAAAGTTCATTACTTCTCCTTGAATGAGTAATATAATAATGGAGTTATGAATGATGTTCATTCAAAAGTAACAGAATCGTCAAAAGTTTCACTCCGTTTGATCTGAGAAAAATGCAATTTATTTTTAACTGATTTTCGGGGAAAACAAAGCGAATAGCCACATCTTTCTATGTTAAAAAACTGATTATATTGATTTAATTTGATTATATTTATGCCATAAATAGGAATCAAATAATTAGGTGCTTTAAGTTATTTCAATCTGATCCTGACTGTTTATAATGATCTTCGTTACTCTACTTAATAAGGTCTAAATAATCAAGCTATTTAGACCAAATTTATGCTGAACCTACATACGACGAACATGTCAGAATTTACCCGCAGAAGGCTGAAAAGGAGATGGTTAAGGGATCTCATTGTATAAAATTAATTTCAAATTAGAAGTAGAAATCGATAAGGACTGGTCATGCCAGATATACCATTTTATATCATATTCAGACACGCATCCGCTTATTGCTATGATATATGAAGAGGAAAAGCACCAGTAGCTGACATACTTTAGGAAATCTTTTTTAATTTTAAGATGTAAAAACTTGAATAGTTATATAATTATACTTTTCTTGAGTTCTTATAGAACTACTTCCCAGCTAAGCAAACAAGCATTTAAAATGCAATAAACATTCATCTAAAGTAAAAAAAAAGGTGCGAATTTAGAGAATAGTTTTGCTGTACTCTGACACTGTTTGAGATAGAATGTTCCTGTAGCTCAAAGGAAGGAGAAAAAACAGATAAATGGTGTAAAATAAATTGTTGAAATTTTATATTTGATTGGAGAGGAGGGAAAAACAGCTGTAGAGTCTCTAGGCACCAAATCGCATTTTATGAATCTATTGGTAATAGCAGATGGTGGAACTTTTCATAAAGCCTCTTCTAGGTAAAACAGAAGAGAAAAATATACAAGGAACAAATATAGAAGCAACATTTTATAACTAAGAGAGGAATAAGTAAAAAATATTCAGTAATTTAGTAAGATTAGAAGAAAAAAATATAAGGGAGGATAAGAATTCAAAATGGTTACCTAATGTGGATTTCATTGGGCGTAATGCTGTTTACTCACAGAATGCACAATATTTAATCAGGTATCTCTTACTTGGTTCTCTACAGCTTTCAACCCTTCATCACATGTATGAAATCGTAGAACCACGATCATACCACCAATATCCTAATCAAATTTTAAAGCAATACAGCCAAATGAACACTATAGAGGTATATTAGGGGATATAGCGGAGCGAAGTAGCTCAGTGGTAAGGCACTGTGTTACCAAGCTCCCGATCCCGGGTTCAAGACCAGCTTTGGCAGATAATTATTTATTCTGGTATCGAGCCTGTGGGGTCGGGGGACCCTCTTGGGGCTCACCCAGCCACTATAAAATGGGTACCCTTAATTGGGGGGAAAACCTAGCGAGTGAGCGTGATCTCGGATGAATCACCTCCTTGCACTACCGTTGGCATAGAAACAGTACGGTCCTTACCAAGTACCAAACTCCTAGACCCTTCAGGGGTTGTAGTGGTACAAGTTTTTTTTTTTATTAGGGAATATAGAAGTCGGGTGACTATGGTCGGGTATATGGAACATTATCGCCATGAATATCATCATCAAGACACGCCATTGAGCCTGGGCCGCCTCCATTAATTGCAAGCAGAGATGCAGAACCACCCTCATTTCGAGAAAGGAAGTGCAGCAAATGAAGCATCATCTTCCCATTTTATCTTCAGTTGGCTAAATCTCAAGTCGCCATTAAGCTCTAAAATGAAGCTTTGAACTGTAGCTCTAAATGCATCAGATACAAGAAGCGAACGCAACAGAGCAACTTGGTTTTTCTGTGATTAAGTAGCCATTTCCAGAAGCAGGCAATCAGATCCCAAATGACCTTTCTGGTGGAAAAGTATTTTAAGTAAATAAAATAAAAAAATTCACTCTACTGCTAATTAAAAAAAAAAAAACATAGGTCGAGTTTTTCGAACACATACAGTCACCAATAGTTGGTAGTCCTTTCACTAAAAATAGTTTGTACTAAACAGCCTTCTTTATTTTTAATTTCTTATGTTCTTTCTGTATCAACCATCGCGGAATTTTTTTTATTGAATGTGTTGAGCATTAAACAATAAACTAATGAATAAGTTTAAGAAAAACATACTATAAATTTATTTCGAATAAGTGTCAAAGAGGTGATAAGAACTAGAAGAGCTCAATTTATGTTTTTTTTCTTCACAAAGGTTTCGAAGTAATGGCTAAAATATTATACCCTAAAAATCTCTTATCTGCTTAGTATACTAGATGAATGAATTTTATAAAACAGTGGGGAATACTGAGTGAGTTTATCTTAGCATTTACGAAATTATTCATAATGCCAAGATAAATTATTTTTATTATTTATTTAAATTTATTATTAAATTTATTATAAATTTATTATTTTATTATTTAAATTAGCGTTTGAAAAATTATGATATGACATTACGGAGTGCAAAGGCATTAAATAAATAAATTTTACGTATGATCTGTGGCACGAATAGGACAGCGAAAACAGGTAAACAATTATTCATTATAATTTAATGTTTTTCTCGAATGAGCACTTTGGCTTAGTGCTAATTGTTGTTCAATAAGGGCTGTTATTGTTATAAGAGGAAATCAGTATTTTCTCATTGTAAGAACATGAATGATGAATGCCAACATAGATTTAGTGTTTTTTAGATAAAGTTAAAGATAAAGGCCTCACATAAACTTCATTATAAAATTGTTCATACCTTCTAGCCTTTGATGTACATATATTTGGCAACGACTAATATGTAATGGGTCAATTTCAATTTCTTCAATATAGGCCAAGCGGTTAAGTTGCCTAACGGGCCGTGGTCAATATTTTATGCAACCGCATGGAATCTTATGTCGAGGAAGTTGTGCGGTTGATTTATAGTGACCAAACTGCATTACACCACGGGTTATGACCAAAATGCAATTAGGAAGTAATGTTCCCTTAAATGGTTTGAATAGTTCACAGGCTATGACTTGGATTTATGTTTTCTTCGGAGAAAACGTGAAATGGCGAAGTATGATGGAAGATGTGCCTTAGAGTTCCTGTAATTCTATTGATAGCCACATAAAATAGACATTGGAACCGGTGAGAAGGAGGTTAAAATCAAATTTTTCCCGAAGGTAGAATTCCGCAATGTTTTATGATGCTCTTTTACCTCTCCTAACCTGGAGTATTTTGTCTAGAAAACAGGAATTAGAAACGTATAATTTTCTATGGATGTGTCGATTGCACACAGGAAATGAATATGATCATTGATACCTTTCCTAATGACATAGAAGCATAAATGAGTATTTTTTTCGGTATAACTATGCCCACGAAACATATAAGTGGATTCTATCTCAAAAAAAAAAAAAAAAAAAAAAGAAAATAAGACAAAGGGATACCTAGAGAATAGTAATAAAATATTCTATAGGGCAGTGAACAGGCTGTTAGTTTTTAATGCAACTAATTCTAATTTACAAAATTAATTCTTTCTGATCCTTTACATAATAAGATAATTTTTGTTTAAAAATGAGTCCTTTATTTAAATCTGATGTTTCGGCTGATAGCTTTTTCAAGACTTTTCTGCAATTTAAACTTAACAGCTTCCAATACATTTTAATATATCTAATTACAACTATCCTATATTTATTAAGTAATAAGTTGTTGGGAGAGGAGGGGAGAGGTGCGGTCAAAGATAAAGACACTAATAAATATGACTATTTATATTTTGTGCCAACGTTTCGGCCTATGTTTTAGGTTTTATACTTCATATCTTTTTATCCTGATTGTCATTTGTGTTTTTTATCATTTTATACTGTTACTGGTACTGCCTCGTTATTTTGTTTTTTCTTTTTAGTCCTGATGATGGCCTAAAACTTAGACCGAAACGATGGCACAAAATATAAATAGTCATACTTATTAGTGTCTTTGTCTTTGACTGCACCCTCCGACTGATTCCTTAATTTATAACTACGGTCAGCCAAATTTAATCCAATATGTATCATATATTTACTTAATTTAAATTACTATTTCGACATTTTACATTTGATTGGTGAATGTGTTATATTTTTGCAATTAGGAAATCAAAAATGATAATTTGAATTTACATTATATATATATATATATATATATATATATATATATATATATATATATATATATATATATATATACAGGGTGTCCTTTTTAAATGGCCCGGCTGAATTTCTCTTGAACCGATTACGTTATAAAAAATACGTATTTAATATTTTTCAGTCTGGTTTAAAATTTAGACCTGTTTTTGAAAAAAAAATAAACAGGGTATATATATATATATATATATATATATATATATATATATATATATATATATATATATAGAGAGAGAGAGAGAGAGAGAGAGAGAGTGAGATAGACTAGTGTAATATATAAGTAAGTATATAATACAGTATCGAGACATAATAGAGACTGGTATACTAATATAATTATTAGCTGTAACTAGAACAAATCTGTAAAAAAATAAAAAATTGTAAACAGTGATCAGCTAAAATAGATGTTTAATACAACAAATTATTAAGAGTTATTTAAAGAGCTCTATATAATCAATTTTACAAGTAAAAATAAACGAGACTCAAGAAAATCACAAAATTAAATTTAAAAAACATCCTAATTATAACTATGTTATATAACATAGGGAGTAGGGGTATCTGAGTAAGTAAGGCATTAGACTCCTAGCACCAGGATTAAAGTTTTGAAAAAGGGTCAGGGGAGCTTAAAGTTTTGGATTGAAAAGATTGTAGTATTTACAGGTCTTTTATGATAAACTATAAATATGTGAGGGATATAGCAACATGGGTTTAAATATGTTGGTGTATGTATTGTTTTTGTCTAACTGTATAGTAATACAGTAATTCTGTATTAAAAAAATAAGTTGACCCAATAATCAAAAAGCTTGAATGTTAGCTCTTTATACTTAAACATCCGAGTAGTCATTAGTGACCGAATATATTTAACAACCGAATTCGAAGATTTATTACTCACCAAATAAAGAAAAAAATTCCTTGCAAAATAAGCAGCTATATAAGGAGCACTCCAATTCTTTGGACCTTCCACGTGACTATGATTATCTCAAGAATTCTACTTCAATCTCACTACTTCTGAACGAGACAATCATATTTTACCCTCACCTTGGTATTTGGAACAGAAACTGAAAACTGAAGCCAGCTACAATCAAAAGCGATGCTGCAATCATAATTTTTCATTATGGAATTTTAAAGTAAAAGATAGCCATTTAAAAATATGCTAGAAGAAAATAAAAAAAACTATACATCAGCCAAAACTTGTGCTATTATACTAATCAACTTATGAATTATACTAATAATAGTATCTTTCGTAGAATAGACAACTGAAGCATATGTAACCTGCAAATATAGTATCAAATTTCTCCAAGAAGGATTAACATTGTTACAAAACCAACATGGTAGACATCTTCGAAACCCGGATGATTCTTAAAAATTTTACAATATTTGACGTTCTTTCCTGTTTTTATTTTTTAAATTAAAGAATAAAACCATATTTAATGGCCAAAATATTACTTTCTCGTAGACCATGTAACATATGTGTATATAAAAAAAAAAAATACAACAAAATGAAGCACATCTCATACCTACAACCAATCAGAAAAGAAGGAGATGAAAAACCATATATATATATATATATATATATATATATATATATATATATATATATATATATATATATATATATATATATATATATATATCTAATGCAGCATATCACCACAGTCCAAAAAGACAAAAACCAGAACAGCACCCCACCTGAACGAAAAAAGAGGTTTAAATGACAACAGCCGATAAATGTTAAATTAAAAGCAACTTATCATACAACAAATTATAAACAAAAACCAGGAAATACAGCATAATAAAAACCAAAAATGTGCAAAGGATCATTAAAATAAATAAAATAATAAATGAATCAAATCAAATAGCAGTTGTTTTGTTTTTTCTGTCCTGATGATGTCTGAATTGGCGAAATATCGAAAGGATAGTTTTTTTTTGTCGAGACTTTAGGCTATGTGTTTGGAACTCTCCATTTATTTCCTTAATTTTTTGTTCAATTTATCCTTTTGCTCTTTTATATTGAAAAAAATATGCCAATAAATTTTTCAAACAATTCTTATTCCCCCAGAATTTACATGAATCTCATGAACTACATATAATATATATATATATATACATATATATATGACATAGATGATGGATTACAGATGATATACTAATTTGAAATAGTTTGTGATATGTTTAATTTCCACTCTACTTTTCTCTAAAATCATTAATTCAAAATTTCTTAGCGTTCGTTCAGAGTAACTAAAAATATTTTGTATGAATTTTGCAGAAAATAGTATACTATACAAGATTGGATATGACGCAATTTGCACTAGATTGCACTAAAAATCATTTAATAAATCGAAACCACTGACATATCTAAATTTTTGCATTTTTTTTTTGTCATTTTTACAGATATTTATGGCACCGTATCTCAGTTTCTCTTCTGAATATTCCAAGATGCTCCATATAAAATAGGCAGGGAACATAACTTGTAAAAATTGGGGCATGTAGACTGTATATCAAAGCCATAATTTAAATGATTTTTAACCTTTTTTGATTTCGATCTGGCACTTAAATAGCAATAAAAATATGAACAAAATAACATATACTCATTCACTAATGCTAAAAACATGCCTTAAATATGAATGCCTAATTATAATTATTTCAGAATGAAAACAAAACAGTTTATTATAGTGCGATTTATCACCAATTTCCACAATTTTTTAAGCTTATTTTAGAAAAACCGGCGTTGATGATGGATATATTATTTTAAAAATTTGGGAAAATTTTCCTTGAATATATGTATTTAAAAAATAGTGTTAAAAAAGGAGTTTTGACCGGTTTTTTGCGGTTTCGTTCCACAATGCGGGGGTGATATATAATACTCATATAATCAAATATAAATTTATAACTTATCAAACACTACGTGTTTATTTATTAATCATTAGCTATCAATAAATCATTTGTTTTAATAACTCATAATGCTTCATAGATAAATGTTATTCTAATACTGGTAAATATAGAGTGAGCATATATCGCCTTTTAAAAAAAAACTTAATTATTATAACAAAAAAATAATATAATTTGTATGCAGATTAAAGTTCCAAAGTAAAATTAATACTCATTCCTCACTAAGGAGTCCAATTTATCAAGCCAGCCTCATATTAAAGAATAAAAAAACGTAGTAAAGAACAAGTTCCCAAAGACATATAACTTCGATATTCGCATTATTACCGTAATATGGGGAAAGTGATGTCATTAACAGAGCAAAAAATGCATTGACTATTCCGAATGCGCAAGCAGCTTTCTCGACCTTGCTCTCCTATTATGATAAGTGCTCCTAAATGGATGATCAAACGCGCATAAGCGCAGCCTCTTAAAATTCTAATATCGATTTCTACGAGGATCGTGCCGGATATCGTGTCCTGTGCTAATTGAGTGACGGAACATCCGCTGCGGAGAAGGCTTCGACGAGGATGTCCTTAAGAGGAACAGAGGACGTGAGAGATCGCCGCTACAGCAGCTGTCAGGATCGGGTAACTTGGAGTTTCACTGACACGATTAGTCAGTGTAAAAGTCGACACATGTCGGGAGAGGAGCCGTGTTAGGTGTCCAGGTAGCGAAGGACGTCAGCTCCAGTAGTGTAGATCGGGAGCTATATCTTTCGAAAAGATCGAAATATCTCTACAAAAGGTTCACTGTATAAAAGACAGTCACGTAGACGGAACACATTGTGAAACCTACCTCAGCGGTGTTCCAGCAAACAGAGATTTATCCCCATTAATTTTGAAATAGTAAGCATCATCCTTAATTTATAATCAAAATATTTAATTATTTATCGTTATTTAAAACTATATTTAAAAAAAATATACAATAAGCAAAGTATCCTTTATAAAAAAAACAAACAAAAATGACAACTGTATGTTAGAAATAGGGTCGGGATATCGAAACGCGATATATCGAATTGAAAAATCCGATATTTTCTATCGTTATCTTAACTTAATATTTTACAACGATATATCGAAGATACCGACATTTTAAATTATATTACAGCAGAATGTCAATAATTCATATCTCGGTAATTCGTATGGATTCTCTGATCGTTTGAAAATCTCCCGTTAATCCGTATAAAAATAATACAATCCGACCCATTCAAGAATTCGTATTTATTTTCGTCTTATAAGCAATGTAAACGTCTTATAATTCGAATTTCCAAATAAAAATCTGGCTAACTTTTAATATTTTTAAGAGGAGAGGAGAGTGAGTGAGAGGGGAATTTCGATCTGTTTACGCATTTATTTTCTATTCATCTCTCTTAAAAAAAAAAAATGCAGATGTATATAATATGTGAAATATGGCTAAAAAGTTACATGATAAAAATGTGTTATAACATTTTTTTTTTTTTTTTTGCTATAGTATAATTCTATTCTATTTTTTTTAATTTATAACGATTGATGGTTAAACAAAATATTTTTTTATAAATATTAATTGTACTATTTCATGACCTTCTTCGCATTTTAAAATTATACTCATTTGATGCACTCGTCTTTGCTTTTTCGTCCATTTCCATTTGATATATTGATATTTTTCTAGCAATTATCGGTATTATTTTCTTTTCGGTGTTCCAATCCTAGTTAGAAGGCCCCTAGGCCATATTCTTTTCAAATCCTCAGATTAAAAAACCCGAAATTATCTATCGATATCTTAACATCGGATATATCGATGATATCGATATTTTACATCGATATATCGATGATACCGACATTTTAAACTATATTATAGTAGAGTCTCGATAATTCATATCCCGGTAATTCGTAAATACCGATAATTCGTATAGATTCTCTGGTCGTTCGAAAATCTCCCGTTAATCCATATAAAAACAATACAATCCTGCCCCTTCGAGAATTCGCATTTATTTTCGTCTTACAAGCAATGTAAACGTCTTATAATTCGAATTTCCAAATAAAAATCTGGCTAACTTTTAATATTTTCTAAGAGGAGAGGAGAGTGAGAGAGAGGAGAATTTCTATAAATTTCGGTCGGTTTACGCTTTTGTTTTCTGATCATCTCTCTTAAAAAAAAAAAAAAAAAAAAAAATCTAAAAAAACCTGTTACCATATTGATAGCCGCCAAAATGAATTGATCAGAAAAATTAAGTTCGCTCATGACTAACAAGTCCGCGAAACCGTGTTTAAAAAAAAAAGTCATCGATAGTCAATCGTGCAAACATAAAATCATGTATCAGCGAAATATTCAACGAATGGGCATCATTCTCGAATCATCTACCTCAAAATTAAGAGATTACCATAACTTTTCGAGATTTCGGCTTGTAGATGTATACTATAATATATGAAATATGGCTAAAAGTCTACAAGATAAAAATGTGTTATAAGATATATTTTCTTGCCAAAATCTATCTTTTTAATTTATTAAGATTAATGGTTGAACAAAATATTGTTTTATAGACATTAATTAAATTATTTTATGATCTTCTTCGCATTTTAACATCATACTCATTTGATGCACTCGTCTTTGCTTTTTCATCCATTTCCATTTGATATATTGATATTTTTCTAGCAATTATCGGTGAATATCGATATATGGTTTTGCAATATGGAATATCCATATTTTCCTTTCGAAGTTCCAACCCTAGCTAGAAGGCCCCTAAGCCATATTCTTTTCAGATCATTGAGACAATACAAGAAGTCAGTTGAGAAGCAGTGATAAAACTACGGATGGTTTTATTTATGACCTGATAAGGAACAATGAGGAAATATTTTGTACGAATTTGATGATAATGTCAATACCCGATACTCAACTTCGGGGATCCAAAAGAGATCTGATTATAGTCATGCAAATAAGCTTTTACCGTAAAAAAAAGAGCTAAGAACCTTTATTTTAGTGGTGCGGATGAAGAACTAAGTAACGAATCTCTTCAATAGGGATAAATGAAATTTTATTATAGGGCATAATGATGTAGCATACGAGGAAGGATAATTTAAAAAAGAAAAAACTGGATATTCGTTAGTTAAATACGATAGATAATTGTTCTGTATCTCTTGGACATTCGCCAACAAGTTAGAATATAATATAGATAATCAGAATATTATTCTGACTGTTAATTTAATTATTCTGACACTTAATGCTTGGTGAATATGTTATGCGGAATGGTATAACGGATGCGCCTACTATAGATTCATTTTTATCCAATTTTTAGAAATAAATTTCAAATTCTATATTATTTCGCGATAAAATGAAAAGTTTTTCTCAAATCTAGTATAGCTACATCAATATGTTATCGCTAGAGACTTGGATTACCAAGAAGAATACACAGTAAACTGTAGTTAATACGAACTCGGATACAACGAACTCCTCATTACAGCGAACCGAAACCGAATCCTCTAGAAAAATGCATTGGTTTTCTCATAGTAACTTCGTTTTAACGAACTAAATACGTTAATACGAACTGCGATCTGCTTTTGGAACCCTAGTGAGAAATAACTCGATTACAAAGAACTTTAAAGTTTGTATCAGTTGAATGTGATGAAAATCTCTTCATTTTTAGCAAAGAGTATGTATTAACAGCCTGAATAATTGGTTTAATATGAATGAATACTCGGAATATTTTTTGTCTTCCACCCCATGGGAAAACTCTTATTTCCACGAAGATAATTAAGCTCTCTGTGCTTACTTATTAGAAATTCTCAGTTCAGTTTTCTGTAATACAAGTTGAAGAATGGTTCTGTGTCGATTTTTTACTTTCTGGTTTCTTTAAAGATGCCAAGAAACTAACTTACAAGATTTGGAATCGGGAATATTAGCAACAAAAAAAAATAGATCGCGGAGAAGCATGGAATTCCAAAGTGAACATTATCTGCTATTATAAAAAATAAGAATTTAATTGATACGCGTTCGGTCCAGCAGTTCAATCTCACCTACGAAACGCTTCCGACTCACGCCCGATACTGATTTAGAGGAAAAATATTTGTATTTTGTTTTGCTATATACATATTTCCTCTTTTCTTATTCCACATGCGTATTTAATTTTCTTTAATACATACATATTGTTTATTATTTGATTTCTTCTTTATTTATGTTATTCATTCTTTGTATTACGTATTATTATACGTAAGTGTAGTCCTTCTATACCTAGAATAGAATGTTTTAAAAATTTGTTTTTATCCAAACTATTCATTTTTGTTTCTATTCGGATATTACGAACTTCGTCATAACGAACTGCTGATTCTCTAGTCCCTTTGAGTTCGTTGTAACAAGGGTTTACTATATTTGGTGTAAAGAAAAAATAAAACCGTCTGGAATACCTTTCTCCTTACAGTCTTGTTAGAAAATCTGTAATCAACTCAAGAAAACTGAGCGGGCCGCTTTCCTTACGTAACTTCATGATCGAAAATTCCTTAACGGTAGTGGGAAACATTCTGATGATTCATTGGGTATTTTGCCCGTATTTAAACAATGAAAAAATATAGAATAATATCTAACGTACTAGTCCTAGAGCTAAATAACATAAATTAAACATATTGAATCCAATTATATTTTTTTTTTTTAAATCAGAAAATGAAATTTAGGTACATAACGGTTAATATACCCCACGCATCTCTAAATAAAACAAAAGACAGATTACTTGATTCTAGAACAGATTATTTATTTATTTTTCTTTCAAATATAACTGTTTCACAGCACGGTGGACTGAATCATCCAAAACACTCGGAAAGTGATTTAAAATAGATTATTTTAGTAGTTAAATACTATTACATCTTTGTATTCTTATATTGTTTCTACAATCTGGATAAGTATGGAATGGAATGTTGGTTTAATCGAATAACAATCAATAATTTTCCATAAACATTGATCATATTGGCGAAATATTGTAAATAGTTTCATTCTATTCCACTATATAAGTGGTCCAAGTCAAACAAAAGGTGCTGAAACTGCCTGCAGGTAAATATGTTCCCTCTGGACTCTTCTCCAAGTATTTTAAAATTATCTAAAATTTTACATTTCAAGCATAACATCAACCACAGCATACAGTGAAATGGTTACTACTGTTTTAATGATTCATATTTATATTTATCAGGAACTGAATCAAGATTCAATTCAAATCCTTTTATGAAATTTTCATATCCTGCAATTTTCAGAACTGAAATCAGTTTTAAATTCTCAACTCTAAGAAGTTATAATACACCGAATTCAATGTTATAAGTAAATACGAAATTTGCATATATATTCGTCAATTTTAATTGTATCTTTTCGTTTCAAAGATACCATAAAACAATAATTGGTTCATTCTTTGCAAACAGCGAGGGTGTTGGTGAACTCACCGCCCACACTAGCTAACGGAACCCATAGGTGAGGCTGCCAGAATCACTAAATCAGCGTCATCTGTTATTTTCTCATGACACTAACTACCTTCTTGTTAAAAAAACAGAAAAAAAAAAGGCAAATTGCTTTGGCCAAATTTGCAAGATAATTGTCTGAACCTAATAACTCATCCGAAGATATATTGTTAGATTAGTACCACAACATGACATCTCAATCTTCATTGTTCTCATAATAAGAATAAGCCTTACTGAACCTAAAGGTTTGATGCTGTTACAACCAAAGATCGTGGCCTACTGTCTAAAATTAAATCCGTCAAAACTACAATCTATATCAAATCAAAACAATCCTCCCATATACGTCCAAGGCGTCGCGGACGTTAACCCGTCGATTAAGTGCTAATAAGCTTAATTGAGATTCTCTCATAATCCAGTTCGCTAACTCAATTAGATTTACCATTAGCATTTATTTGCATATATGCCAAAGTGCATATGCGTAAATGTTCCTATTTTGGGATTATGGTGCATTTTAAGGTGCAGTTTTCTATTCTCTTTGCAATGGCTAAAAGACCTTACTGAATATATGACTTTTCGGGTCTTTTCTGCTTTGTTCCCGTCAGTCCTTTTTTTTTTTTTTTTGGAACAGTTATTTAACAGTTAATCTTCAAATAATAGTGGTTATTATAACAACAGGGAGGTGGGAAGTTATTACCTCCTTGGTAATAAAATATGATTAATGTACATGATTTCAGAGCTAAACAGTAGAAAAGGAAAAAAATGATATTCTCCAATTTTTCACTGGTCATAAGAATCAATGAATGGATTTGAATTATATCTAAATCTTTGAAATGATGAGAAGAAGGCATTCCAAATGTTCCAAGATGAAGATATACTTGATAGAACTAGGATTTGTCAGAATGGCCATGAAATGAAATTGGTTTATAACGAGAGAAGAGGATTCCGTTGGCGATGTTACGCGAGTAAATGCCGAAAGGAAAAAGGTGCTTTTGTAGGGACCTGGTTGGAAGAAACAAGACTTCCTCTGTGTAAGATGTTAATTTTCATGTTATCATGGATAAAAGGGTACACAAGCACGGTTTAAAGGAACTTGATATGTTGGCAAATATCAAGGAATTTTATAGTCTTAAATCCA
Organism: Rhaphigaster nebulosa; assembly: GCA_948150685.1. NCBI lineage: Eukaryota > Metazoa > Arthropoda > Insecta > Hemiptera > Pentatomidae > Rhaphigaster > Rhaphigaster nebulosa. The sequence continues at coordinate 15,876,285 of OX411306.1, forward strand.
TTTAAAATATGTTCCTTCTTTCGATAAAAATCAGATTACGTATTAATAAAATTATTTCAACATACATGTGTTATTTCATTAGAATAACAGTTTAAAAAAAAATCGTTGAGGAGAGTAAAGCAGAAAAGACCCGACGTTTCTAATTAAAGATACAAAATATGAATAATTTAATTAAGAAATTGGGCTTAATTAAATTCACGTTTCGTATCCATAAAGAATTGCAAGAATGTCTTATAAATTCTATTTTTTTAGGTTTCCGGAATGTCGAAGCGAACTGAGTAATTTTGCGACTGAGAATTAATATTCATTCCTTTCACTATTACTTCATCTTGAATTAAGAATTTTTATTTATTTTTTTTGTTGTTGTTGTTGTATTCCCTAGATACAACTTATCGCCGTATTACCGGCTTTCAACAACGCAGAGTAATTATATCTGTATAAACTATACTTATATATCACATACATATAGGATTAATAATTATATTATATTCAGGGATACTGATTTGAATGGCGGGTTAGTTTCCAGTCCACTGTCTATAAAATTGTTATTTCAATACATCTTGGTGTCTGCTGAGAGTAATATTTTGTATTTATCTTGTCGGAAATTTAATTCTATACAAGAATCATAATACATTTTGTACTAAAATACACTAAAAAACATTTAATAAGCCGAAACAACTGATATATCTAACTTTTGGTGTTTTTTTGCCATTTTTGCAGATATTCATGGCCACGTATCTCAGTAGATCTTCTGAACATTCCAACAAGTTCCATATAAAAGTTTCAGGAAATGTAGAGCTCTTTAAAATTGGTAATGACATATTTTTGCCTTGAATGCCCTGGAAGTGAGTTACAGAGGAAAAACTAAAAAAAATTAGATCTTTTTTCAAGATTTCGGAAAACGCACAAGGAGGAGGGGATCGAAAACTTGGAATTTTTTACGGGAGGGGCAATACATACAACATACCTGAAAATCAAAATTACTCCACCTTGTGCAATACAAAATGATATCTCTAATGGGCTAATATCCCCTAGCTATAACTATGAGCTAATATAAAATATAACTATAAATATAAAAATATATAACTATATATTATATTATATATAAATATAACTATAAAATATAACTATGAGCTAATATCGCCGGAGGACGGGAGATTGATTCCAATTTTGAAAGGTGTACTTGACTAAATTTAAAAATTTGATAGTCAGTGGACGAAGAACTTGATGCTCTACAACTTTAATCTCCTGAATATTTCTCTTAGATCACTCATTTCTAAGCTACAGAATCAAATAAGTCAGTCTCAGATTCTGGTTATTTCTTCATAGAAAACTGCTAGTTAGTTATTTGACCGTGGTTTTTGCCAGACCGCTTAATCAAATTATAATATTGTACTCATTCGACACAGAATTTCCTGTCCTTTAATTTATTATACTTCAATTGAATTCATCGTTTAGGAACTACAGCTGAAAAATCAAAATAAATCCTAAAGTTTCGAGGTTTCTTAGCAGTCAAAAGTTCTCCCGAAGTCACTAAAAGTCACTAAATGCGTTTAGGCATTTTTGTTTTGTACATTTTTGAATCCGTATAAACAAGTTAACAAAATAAAAGCTTCTACGCCTTTTTTATCCCTCCTTGCTTTTGTATTATACCAACCTACCTCTGATTGGTCTAAACAAAAAAGAGATAAACTGAGGAATTAATCCTGGTGCCATCTCGTGTAACCCTCCAGTAAATGAAATGGAGCAAATCTAAGGTTTAGGTATTACAAGAATATTAATTTTTTTACTTTCCCTTAGCTATATACGAAATATATAGTAAGGGGAAGTATTGGAAGTCCATCGTGAAAATTTTCGAATTCGAGTTTTCAAGGGAAATACACGTTTTAAGGTCCACTGAGTCCAAATGACCAAGCCTCGCAAAAGTATGTCTATATGTCTGTGTGCCTGAGTGTATGTGAAAAGCCTAGCTCAAAAAAAAAAGTCGTACGATACTCAAATTACGTATTTAAGGTAGGCATATGTCTGTGATGTTACAGCAACATTTTTGTCAAAATCGACTAATCGGAAGTGCCACTTTATATATTCGATTTTACACTTTTTTACAATTTTCTCGAAAACGGCTCTAACGATTTTGATGAAACTTGCCTAAATTGTTCTTTATAAAGGTCTTTAACTTTTCACCAATGTAGTAAATCACCGAGGAATTGCAGGGAAAAAAGTTATGATGAAAAGATTACTTTATTTGCGCATGGCTAATAAAGTATGCTTTTTATGGTAAATTATGTACAGAACTGTATGCAAGGTTATTAAAGTATCTAAAACACACAAAAAAAATCATCAAAATCGGGCCAGTATTAGCAAAGATACAGTGTATTTTATGAGGAGCACAAGACCCGTGATGGATAACCGAGCGTATCCGAATGGATAACCGACCGAACCTCCTCCCACCAATCCGCCAATCTGTTGTAAACAATACGCTCTGTAATAAAGTAATTTAGGAATACAAAAGCGGAAATTAATTTAATAATTTCTACTTTCACATTATTTAATGGAAAGAAAATGTTTCCATGGAAACTGAACCAGAAACTTTTAAAATATATATGCAACTTGACAAAGTTAAAATATATAGGTAGTGTACAGAATTATTGTACTAAAATTGTTTAAAAACCTGTTTTATTGTTCTTAAGTGGGAGAAGAAGTGAATGCTGCTGAGTTTATTAGAAGCAGTGTTTTTGTGAACTTTTTAAAATTATATTAAAAAGATAATTATTATAGAACGGTAAGGGAAAGTTGTGTGATGCGCGCACCGCACCAGATTTTTTTATAAAAGGTCTTATTATTTGTTGTTACAGTTAAACTATAATACGTTGTGGCATCTTAAAAAAATTGAGAAAAAAAACATTATTTAATTTGTATGCATATTTTTTATTTCCACTTCTCTTCTTCAATACGTTTACAAGGGAAATCGAGCAGTGTGCTCATTTCTGCGGGGCAAGTGAAAATGTTGACAAAATAAACAGTTTAATATATTTTTTTGTTATGTATGACTGAGATTTAGCAATCTGGAAATCTGGCAAACATTTTAAGTTATAAAGATCAGTGGTAAAAATTTAAGAGGAATCCACTGCGGGTGTGAGTTCAATCAGAAGTTGAACTTATGAAATTTTATGATCCATTTATCCCGCTTTACCTTCATAATATTTAATAGTAATATTCTTATGGACATATTATTCGGTGAAATTTGAATAAAAAATGTTTGCCAAATCTAAGAACCGGAACAAATTTCCGTTCCGAATGATCCACAAAAAATTCAGGACGACCTGAAAATTAGGGACCGATGGTCACCTTAATTTAGATCGACATACAAAAATCTATAATAAATCAATTAAATAAATAATGTAAAAATAATAATAATAAAAAGAAAACTAAGATTAATTAGTAAATTTGATTATATATTCTACTTTAGATAGTTTTTGAGCCATATGCAATCGCAAATGTTACATTATTGACAAAGACCTCTGTAAATGACTGTTTTTTTTTTTTTTTTAAATAGTCCAACTGGTCTTATGGCTGAGAAAAATATAGATCATTTTCCGCCAAATGAGATATACTAATGTGGGCTCGTTGGATTCGATTCCATACGGTTTGAGTTTTACATAGACCGAAAGCCGGCGACCATATAAACATTTGAAAATATCTCATTCTTATATGATGTTAATATCAATGTTATAATATCACCTATGTTATACAATCACCTATGTTATAACATCGTTGTATTAGTTATAAAACTCGAGAACCATTGTTTTTCTCCTAGAGAGAAAGGCTATCTTAAAATAGAGATGCTTGTAATAATTGCATCATAAAGAAACTTTCTTCATCATTACTGTCGGCAAAAAATGAAAATCAGAATTTATACGACTCCAATAATGAAGAACAGTAGATAGCAAGCCATTTTTAAACAAAAAAATAATTAAAACTAATAATGAAAGTGGAAAGTCAGAAGTTCAGTCGCCATTCTAAGGAACTTTTCTTACTTTTGTTACATTTCTAAGGAACTAAGGAACACTTGTTTCAATTCTAATATTTTAGAACGCAGAAACAGAGTCTCGAGAGAGAAAAAAAAAAACCAATATATTAAAATAAAATATATAGATTCAATAAATGTATTCTTTTATTCGTGATTCTAATCGCAAAGTATTATACAATATTATATGATTGGTAATAAAAATGCTGCTATTATAATAATCACAAAATAATCCAAGGATTAATCACCGTTCAAGAAATTTATAAAAGCTATATAGTATGAATAAATTGAAATTTGTAAAGAGAACTGTATCTTCAATTGGTATAAATTTATAGCCTCAACCAATATCATTTATAAAACATTCAACTAATTAAATGCAAGTATCTGAATAAATTGAATAAAATAAGGAAATACTTATTTTAGAATCAAAAGAAATTATGAAATTATTCATCAATTACTGGCAACGTTACAAGATTCATGAATAGCCTTCATTTATTATAGGGAGCTTGAATGTAATCAGTAAGCAGGTAAATAAACAATTTTACATTTAAACCATAAAAGACGAGATTTATTTATTTTGTTTTTAAATTGCAATGCGAATTTATTTTCTAGTTACCTCTCAATTTACACATTTAAAGCCCTTCTTTATTAAAATAAAAGTCCTCTGAGATAATTTTTTTTTTTGAAATGTTGGTGTACCTTTTTATCTATTTATTTCTAAGCACATGTTGTTCTGAATAACACCGAGAGTTTTGAGAAAAATCATCCATAATTGAATTTAGACAGTTAAATTACACGCTATTGAATGATACCATCCATAGTGCCACTTTACGATCGTGACGTATTATCAGTGGCTCCTGCCAAAATTACCCGACAATTTTATTAAACGCAGTACTAGCACTCTCTAACGCCATATGTGATAACTGACTGCTTTTTATTCAATTGTTACATTCGTATTCGTTGGAATTATTGAAATTATTATTGATTTTATTAGATATTAAATTTATTAGTTCTGTCGACTTCCTACGTTTGCCCAAGAGATTAAAAAAAAAAGAACAACGGATCCTTTTCAATTGAGGTCGGGGCCTTACCGTAATTTCAATTATTACTGCTTTAATTCATTAAGATCACAGCTGTCGACTTCCATTCGCTGCACCAACTCAAGAGATATACAAATCCCCAAAAGTTCCTTTTCAGTTGAGGTCGGGCTCTTATTATAATTTAAATTATTACTGCTTTGGATATAATTTTCCCAGACCACCAGAAGTCGGCAGCACTAATAATTTTAAATAATATCCAATAATTTTAATTATTCCAATGAATAAGAATGTTACAATTGAATACAAAGCAGTTAACTCAAATGGCGCTAGGGAGAGCTATTGCGATGATCCTCAATAGATCCTTTTCAGTTGATGTCGTGCCCTTACCGTAATTTAAACTACTACGCCTTTAATACTACAACTTCCCAGACCACGGAATGGCGACAGCACTAATAATTTTAAATTATATCTAATAAAAGCTATAATAATTTCAATAATTCTAACGAATACGAATGTTGCAGTTGAATAAAAAAACAGTTAATTATCACGAATGGAGCTAGAGGGTGCTAGTACGGCGACCTTAGGGTAACTTCGATAATGCCCCGCTATTGTACCAAAATCTTTTGTACCAAAACCATTTCTCAGTTTCTCAAAATCGTTCCGAGAAATTCAGCTTTTCCTTATTGATACACAAGTAAAAATCTGCATGCAAAGAAAATAAATTTAGGGTTATTCTAAATAAAACAGAAATATGAATTATAAATGAAGTTATGTAAAGTTTGTAAATGATATAATACAAAGTAAAATACATTAGTTTTTATAACTACGGTGTTTGATTCAAAAAGAAATATTGACAACCGATTATTCAGATGGCACAGGACTATGACATCAAGAAAATGAGAAGAGTGTTGTCCCTCATCCAGTTTCTATTCAGTATCCTATGAGTGACCTTGTATTATAGAGATATGCTAGTATTTTCATGCAATTGATCATAGAATCGTTTAGTCATAGGGTCCATTAATTTCTGGTACGTAATTGATCATGCTGCTGACGGACAGGTGTGCTTCAGCATTAGTCCGAAACATTTTTCGGCAGGAGGAAGCAGGAAAATGTTTTTACATATATATATATATATATATATATATATATATATATATATATATATATATATATATATATATATATATATATATATAAATATATATATATATATATATATATATATATATATATATATATATATATATATATATATATATATAAATATATATATATGCTTCTTTTTAGCTGTTCCATGTATCTGTGATCCATCGGTCTAAATATGTATGAAATCATTTTTTTTTTTCTAAGTTTAATTATTAAAATATTTATTTAGAACTTTCGAAAATACTGATTGAGCATTTCTGTAGAATTCTTTTGTATTTTTGAAATTTGAAGTATTGTTCATACATATACAACAAATGCAATAAATATAATTAGACCCATTCTGAAAGTGTAGAAGTCATTCTGAGACAATTATCACGAAATGGAGTGAATTTTCACCTATTCATAAGTAGTTCACGCCTCTTAATAGTCATTTAAAACGGGAACATCTTCAGCTAAACGGTGAAAAGCAGTAAGCAAATTATTCATACATTTACTTGCAGTAAATAAAAATGCGCAATAGAAAATTATAATTAATTTTCCTTTTAATTTAATAGAATGATCCAGGACTTTCTTCAAAATATAGATTTTCATAATCTAAAATAGAAAGGAGATTCGAATTAAAACTTAAAATGATTAATTTTCAATCTGACGCAACAAATACCTAAATTATTTCTAAAAAGTCTCAGCCCAATTAACATTACGAAATAAGCTTAATAACCAGACAAGGAATGTTATTTTTCAGATATAACAAACAACAACAACCTGTACCACTACAACCCTTGAAGGGAGGAACATAGTAACACAGCGCCTTACTACTTAGCTACTCCGCTCCCCATTATTCATATATACTCGTACTCTTTTCATAATAGAACACGTATGTTGTCTTTTCAGATATACTCTTTTCAAAATAGAACATGTATGTTGTCTATGTAAACAGGCACACCAATAGTCAGTACAATGGAGAAGAAGTGAAATAAGTGAAAGAAAGAGTGAAATTGTTGAATTTATTTATTATTGCACCGTAAAAAATGTACGTAAAAATGACAAGCTAAAATCTAGATACAATATTTATCACCATCACTTTTGTGATATAAACAAATTAAAGTAGGTACAGTAGAGCGCCGATTATCCGAACTAATGTTGTCAGTGATGGTTCGGATAATCAAAAGTTCAGATAATCGAAATTCACGTACTCGCACACTCGCATATATATATATATATATATATATATATATATATATATATATATATATATATATATATATATATATATATATATATATATATATATATATATATATATATAGTACAGTATATATAAATTAATTCATTTTTTATTTATTTATTTTTTTGTATATAATAAAAAAAAAATGAGAGGTCTCAAAAAGAGGTAAAAAAAAGGGAGATCTAACACAACTTTGTAAAAAAAAACATTTTTGTTTATTTATATAAATATAGTATGTATGTGCATAGTGAAAAAAACAGTGTCATAAAGTGCATATAAATTGTTTAACTTAGTCACATGTACATAATGAAATGAACAAAAATATGTATTTAAGTGTATTTAAAAAAAAATAATCAAAGTGTATCTAATCAAAGCTTTATCAACATGAATGCTGTGGCATATTATATTTCATGATCAAATTAATTAAAATTACACACTTAAAAAAAAAAAATAAAAAAATAAAAACAACCGTTACGATAATCGAAGCTCGGATAACTGACGTTCGGATAATCGACGCTCCACTGTATGTAATAAAATAAGTCAGTTATCCAGGCTGTGTTGATTAATTATTTATTATCAATTCTATATTACGATACACCTATTCTATCTACACATAATCTATTTCTTTGTATAAAGTTTTAGTAAGAAATTAATTAAAGCTATTATAATAAATTTTCTCATTATTAAAATTCCTACTTAAATATGGCGAGTACTCTTGGAATTGTATTGAGTATCTATCTGAGCTTATAAAAAAAGGGGATAAGATTGTGAAAACTTATACTTAGTGAAGAAAACTTAAATTTTTGTGAGGACTATTATTAATAGAACTTTTATCAAAAAATTCTTTTGATACAAGTGCATAAGAAACTTTTTATTAAATGGTTCTTTTTATAAAAGTTCTATTTGAACATTTATGTAAAACTTTAAACAGTTAAACTTAAACTTTTTGAAAAAGTTCAATAAATGTTTCGTACCGTGCCCTATTCTGCAAATTTATTTTTAGAGAGAGAGAGAGAGAGAGAGAGAGAGAGAGAGAGAGAGAGAGAGAGAGAGAGAGAGAGAGAGAGAGAGAGAGAGAGAGAGAGAGAGTGGTATACAGAGACCAATTTTGGTAATTTTGATTGTATTATAAATTTAAAGATTGGCCATTATCTTCACCTAAAGATATAAATACAAATCATTACCTACACCTTGTACGATCTGAAACTTCTTTTTGATCTTTTCCAAAAATTATAAAATGTAATTTATGACGGATATACGATTTATAAACACATATTAACAGATAACTAACTTGAACATATAATTTGAAAAATAAATAAATTAGCATGACTATTGAAAATGACTTACATCAGTAGACGGGAGTTTTCAACTTACCTGTAAAATAAGAAAGAACGGTATTAGAATATTTGTTTTATCTACTTATAATCTAAATAATTAACTTCTCATCGATATTGTCAATACTGTTATTTAGTATAATATGTTTTATAATAAATACTAAATTCCATTCAAAAATCAATATAAAAAAAAACATAGGCAGGAGAATTTTGGTTGAAAGTGCAGTCAATAAATAAACACAAAAATAAGAAAAAAATAATAATAAAGTGTGCTGACGTTTCGGCCTAAGTTATATGCCATCATCAGGGCTTAGAAAAAACAAAATAACAATAGGTGTAACAACAGTAGCAGTACCAGTACTAGTTAAAAAGAAAGTTAACCAACAGTAAGGTGAGATAGTAAGATGAAAAAAAAATAAAGTACAAAGAAAAATATGCTAATCGCAATGTGAATAATAAGAAATAATGAAAAATATGTTAATAGATAATGGAAATAAAGATATTTAAAATATTAAGAAAATATAGAAAGAATGATAATGACATGAAAGATACAGTCAAATACATGAAAAATAGGGATTATAATTATTAGAATGAAGATTTAGGAGTATGAAGAATATATCAATATAATGAAATACGTGGAAAAATGTACGTAAAAAATTATCTTGTGTAAGGAAGAAAAAAAAACAATAAGGATAGAGAAACAGAAATAGGATGGAGAGGAAGGAGAAAAAATACTTAGTAACAAGAAATATCATAGCTGAGTGGCGTATAACCAAGCACCAACTGAATACGCCAGAATATGACCATTAAAAACAAAACAATGTTTCCAACGTATTGGTTTGACGGATACTAAGATTTAAATAAAAACACTGGATTAAAAAGTAGAACTATTGATTTAAAAGACTGGTGAAACTTACTGGTAAATGTATTGGTTACCGGTTAAAAAAGGTTTAACTAAATAATAACGGAATTTGAACAAACCAAAGGTGACAGGTTAAAAATAATAGCACAGTGATATAATGAAAAGAGGCAGGGAATTATAAATAGTAATTTAATTTAATGAAGAATTTTTATATTTCTAAGGAGTTTCAACAAAAAAAAAAATGAAATGGTAAATAAAAATCAAATTAATATGTAACTGAATAAGAAATAAATAAAAATATAATAATAATAATCATAATAGTTTTTTTTTACATACATTTTTCTATGTATTTCATTATATCTTACATAGAAATAGAAATAATTTACATTACTTATTTATATACTTTTCATACTCCTACATTTTCATTCTAGTAATTATAATTCGTATTTTCCATTTATTTTACTATATCTTTCATATCATTCATTATCTTTGTTTCAATGTTTTCAAATTATTTAATATGTCTTTATTTTCCTTATCTACTAATATATTTTTTCTTTATTTCTTATTATATTATTATTATTATTTTTCATCTTACTGTTTGTTAATTTTTTTTCATATTAGTGGCACTCCCACTGCTGTTACATCTATTGTTATCTTGTTTTTCTCAACCCTGATGATTGCCAAAAACTTAAGCCCAAACGTAAGCACACATTATAAAAAGTGTTTTCTTAATTGTATTTATTTATTGACCGTACCCCCATCGAAACTTCTCTTGCATATATTTTTCACGGTCAACTATGTTCTCAACACAAAAAAAATATATATATATATTTTTTTAATGTATAAAACAAAATATTCATATTCTATGTTTGCCAATCATTCAGAAATCAATATAACTGTCAGGATTTATATATTATAGATAAATATGAATTACTTATACTTATAGTTAAATTATCATAATTAGACAGTTTTTGAATAATATTTATTATTTTAATTCATAAAGAGGTTAATAGAGAGTACTTGGTATAAAGAAAAAAAAAATGCTAATACAACATAGTTTTTAAATTTAAGTAAAACTTTTATAGAGATGAAAGAGAGAGAATTCATATACATCATCAAGTTAAGATGTGGACGCCGTTTGATGCAGATGTATTAACACCTCTCCAAACACACACTATACTCTCTTGCATGTGAACACGTAATATCAGCACGCACATTATACATGTACCTTCGCATTATTAATTAATATACTAGGCGAATATTCCTGAGTTCATCTTGGCCATCTTTACGGCATCGAATTGAAATTAGTAGGTATTAGACTCCCCTAATTAACAAATGGAATCCACTTTAAATAAAGGCCTGCTATTAGGCAGTTACACGCTCCTTGAGCAAGTTGAAGATTTCTACTGGATGATATTAACAGTAATGATCTTCGATGATACAGCGGCTTCAAACATGGACGGTCTAATTGTTAGCTATCCAACAGTAGGATAAGGTCAAGCGACTGTGAGAAATTCAACCGTAATCTTGAATGGCATAGCTATTTTAACTAACCAAACAGAATATAGATTTCTCCCCAGCTAGAAAAAGAACACTGCCAAACATGCTATTTTCTATTTACATCTGTTAGAGAAATTATTCGTGATATCATCAGAAATAAAAGGTACAGAAGCATGAGGTTCTGGCCAAAACCTACATAGTTATATGTAAATAATTTTATATTTATATTTAATATCTATTTCAATATTTACCCTATATTATTTATTGCATATAGTACAGAAAAAATATCTGATTTGGCACCTTGTACGCCTTATAAACTGTCAGTGGTTAAAAAAAAATAGCGGGAAATAAAATAAAAATAAAAAATACAATTTCAGGTAAAGTACCGCTTCCCACAGGCCAATTTTAACCAAAATCTAGTATATTGACATAAAAATCTTATATACTAATTTTGAGATTTTTTAAATTTGTTTTGATGAAAGTTTAATATAACCTTCATGTAAAGTACCACTTCCGGATATCCAATTTTTACCAAAATCTAGCATATTATTTTTATCTTTATAAAAGTCTTATATAACAAATTTGAGAGATTTTGCATTATATTTTAACATTATTATTGATGAAAGTTTATTATGACGGTCAAGTAATGTATCCCTTCCGGTTTGCTAATTTTTACCGAAATCTAGAATTTTATTTATATTCATGTAAAATTCTTATATGCCAAATTTGAGATTTTTCGCATTATATTTTAATATCATTTTTGATGAAAGTCTAATATGACCTTCAAGTAAAGTACCACTTTCGGCTTGTCAATTTTGATTGAAAAAAGTATGCCGTTTTTATTAATATATAAGTTTTATATACCGAATTGAAAAAAATTTGCGTTATATTTTAATATAATTTTTGATGAAAATCGATTATATAACCTTCAAATAAAATACCACTTCCGATGATCATATAGTGACCGAAAATGGAGGATCACAAAAATCTCAAATAGAAAATTTTAACTTTCTACAATAAATGCGAGGTACGAACGAACGTAAGTACAGACGTCACGACGAAACCAGTCAAAATAGATTAAGGTGTGGTCAAATTGGATATTCCGTAGAAACCTGAAAACCAAAAATTTTCGCGATTACAATACTTCCTTTACTTCGTACAAGAACGTAAAAAACTAGCTTCATTACAATTCCTTATAAAACTGTTGAAAATTTTATAAAATAATCAAGTTAAGTTAAGAAAATAATGAAAAAAAAACACTCGCAACTCATAACAAAACATTAAAATAAAATAAAAATAGATCAATATACTAAATAGGTATGGAAAACCTTATATTACAATATGGATCGATAAATATATTTGAGTACACAAAATCTTTGAAGCAGGGATTCCTACGTGCACAAGGACGTTCCAAGTGGTAAACAAATCATCAAACAAAAGCCATGGATAAAATAATCTTTTAATCACGATCAATAATGGATAATAATTTTATTTAAAATAATTAATGACTGTATCAATTACATATTGAATAATTGATAAAAATGTATCTGGATGATAACCTTAGTAAAAGCGAAAGCATCCAGTGTTGAAGAAGGCTTAAGCATCAAGTTCAGATCCATTAAGCCTGAATGATGGTAAATAAACAATAACATTTTTCCAACTGAAAAATATTGATGGTTTTCATCACAATGTCTAAATTTCTTACTTTTGACAGATACATTTTTAATTGTAGAATTTTTGGTGTTGTGTGAACTTTATAGTACGCAGAGAGGGGTGGATATATCCCTCCAGGGAAATATCGAAATGTACGAAAAAATTTAATTTTCATATCACTAACATAAGATTTCTATTTTGAGAAATATTTTTGGTAATTTTAACAACAGGTGTTGATCTAATTTTCATGCTTCTCCTTAAATCTTATACCAAATTTGGCGATAATGTACATTTATGTGAATATTTGCCTTCTTCATATTAAATCTCTCCAAGAAAAAAAATTAAATTCCTCTCTGAAAAAAATTCTGTGTACGCCCACGGCTGTTGATATGTGAAATTTGTGCAATACACGCACTAGATAATGTCGAGCTAGATAATGTGGCCACTCGCTAAAAAACTAACAACAATGGTTCATTATTTACTATTCTAATATTTCAAACGCATTAACAATGGCTTAAGAAAATACTTAAATCCTGTTAAATATGGCAAAACAACAATATTTTCAATCAACAGTATTAAGGCTCATATCCTTGTTATGTAAATAATAATACTCTGCATACCGACTAACAACAACTATACTAATAATTGGTATAATACTATACCAATGCATACGGACTCTTTAACTCCGCTTCCACAATTAACTACGCGGTAGCACCTACAGAGTAATAAGAAATATGGCTAATGCTGATATGCACATCAAAATGCCGATTAAAAAGGAGCTGATGAGAGATTCCCTAAATTACGATCTCAGAATCAAGAGCGGAAGAGGTGCTGCTGGGTACTGGGTCTCCCCATGTCATTATCCTGTATTAACTTTGGCGATTGTCGCTAATCTTGTGACAGATGGAGATTTAGGTTTTAATTAAGTCGACAAGATCAAAAAATAATATTCGTGTATTACACAACTATACAGCAATAGCTATTTAAATTATATATAATAGTTGATTAGTCTTGTGCGGTGTACGGGGGCTTCTCTGGGGACCTTGAGACAAAAATAAAACGTTTGATAAATTGCTTTGTACGATTTATCTTCGGGATCCCGAGGGACGCCTCTGCCTACCGATTCTATGAAGAGTTAAAGTGACTTTACCCTTCCTAAGGTCGTAAGTACATCCTGGCATCCTTCATCTATCAACTTATCCAATCCCGCCGTCCATCATATATTTTCGACCTCCTTCACTTCAAATTCTCTGTTCATTCTCGTCATACACGTTCTCGGCCTTCAGATTTATATACAATGGCCCTCCGATTCGCAGCTTTCGACAAATCTTTTCTTATCCGATCTTCATCTATATGGAATTCCATTACTCCTTCCATTTGTCACTTCAATACTCTTCCCGCCTTCAAATACCGCTTATTCTATCGCTTCCTTTCCACCCAGTTCAAACAGAATTGTAAAAGGAGTTACTTTTTTTCAATCAACATTTGTAAATATGAAATAATAGATGTTGTACCTTTTTAATTATTCTTACTTCATTTCTAATTTTTGTTTATCCCATTATTATAAGAAGTTCGTGTGTTTTTCATTTCAAGACATAAACAATTAGACCATTAATACCTATTTCTTATGCTAAAAGTTACTGTATTATGACTTATTATTTTTATTTGTATATATTTATTGACTTTTCTTTTTTTTATATTTATTTTTTTTTTATTATCTGTTAACTCATATGCTCCTATCTCATTTGTTCTAAGACTCTGAAGTCGTAATAAATCGCAATCATTTTACGTCCTGTAATATCTCTATCCCTTATTTTAGATATTTGTTTACATAAAAGAAACTTCCAATCATTAGACTCCCTGTCGCTTCCTTGTTTCATTTTGAATTTTTGCATCCAATAGTCTGTTGTAAGGCTCTCTCTACCGAAACTTGTTCAGCCATTCCCACATTACATCGAGAAAGGCTATCCGTTCTTAACATCAGCAAAAAATTATTAAGTTTTAGTGCATTGAAGGTACATATTTAGTTACAACGCTACATAGTGATACTTCCATGAGCCTTTTTGGCACACTCATTAAATGATATTCTTAAATAGACAAAAAAAATTCAGTGGCAACGCAAGTTATATTTTTGTCTTAGTGTACTGGTCGAGAATTTTGAATGTACGATATGTTCTCCAGTAACACATTAACGCTACGATGGACAATGGTCGAGAATTGTGCCGGAACAACTGGAAGACATGGAAGTCTATGGACATGAGGCCTCGACTGTCGACAAAGGAACAATAGGACGAGGCGCCTTCCGGGCTCAAAGGATATGCAACAAAAAGATTGTTGGAACGAATCCTCTTTGTGGGCTTCTGGGTCAAACTAACCATCTCCCGCTGGCCGCTGTTGGGTAGGGTGGTCTCTAGGCTACCGACCTGTCTCATCTGCAGCAGAAGGTACACTTTCAGGAGTAGTTTCGTTGAATTCGATAATGATAAAAGAGGTATTAAATTTTTTAAAAAGAAAAAAAACAGAACCAAATTGTTATGATATTAATTCGAATTGACCTTCTGGAAGCTGGAATCTGGAAGCCAAAACATATTAGAAAAAAATAATTTTCATTCTGAAAAAAAATGGTCCTCTAACAATAGTATAGAGGAATAGTACAAATCAACTTATATTCTGGCTTAGCATATAGAAAGATGTAATAATAATTAGAAAAAGATGTTAAGAAAAAAACCAATAAAGATAGTGTTAAACAATTTATAAAAATAAATTAATAAGAACAAAAATTCAAGAGATAAAAATTTCTATTACGATATTATTGGAAGAATTCATAACAAAGCCTAAAGTCTCTCAAATATCAGTAAATAACTAACCAGTCAACGTTTTCCCGATTCAGACTTCATCAGGATAGAAAAAGATAAAACATCTCGTATCAACAATCTAAAAAAGATAAACTAAGCAGAAATAATAAATCACTCCCAGAGAGTTTAACAGATACCTTTATCTTACAGAGTATTTGTTGAACTTTTAGACTGTCGATGTGAGATGTTATATCTCTAGTCTGCGTTTATGTGAACTAAACGTTATTCTGTCCTAATAATGCCTGCATTGGCGAAACATTGACTAGTTAGTAGTTTAAAACTGTTTGAGAAACTTTGTGTTGGAATCTATCATTGATATCCTAATTATAAATAAATAATAAATAATCCCTGACTAATAAAAATGATATATGGCAGCCCAAACAGTTATACTAAAATTGAAATGGAGCTCTCAGATCTTATACTAATCGATCCAAGTTTAAATAATGGATTGGCACGGTACATTTTCTTATAAAAAATAAGTGATCATTGTAATGGCTAAAACCTTTTTTCAGCTTTTTCAGAATATTTCTGGAATCATTTAGCCCAAAAATAAATACCTTACATTATTCAAAAGATAAATCACGTACGTAGCTAGAGAATGCTTGACTATATTTACTACTAGTCTAAGTCTCTGAGAGTTTCATATCTTTCGGTTCTTCGTTGGCTGTTACTGAATTTATTTACTTAAAACTGTGAATTCGTTTTGAAAATAATCTTGATCGACAACAGTTTAAACGAAAATTACAGAATAATTTTAAAACAAATTTAAATAAATAATAATACAAACATCTACTCACACTTGAAGAATATATAATAAACAAAATATATTGAATGTCATCAATAAAAGGAAGGGTAATGATTAATCGCATACCTAACTATTAGTACTGGATTTACAATGAAGCAATCGAATATATCAAAAAACAAAATGTTAAAATGCCCTCAAAGTTGAAACCTTTTTGGAGGAGCCCCGAAATTGCTCCCATTTATGGCCCCCACCTGTATTGATTCCCCCTATTGAATTTTATATCACAAATATCCTTCTCCGAATAGTTTCGAATGCCGCAACCAAGAAACGTTCTCTTGTAACTGTGCGTTTCAGAATAACATAATTGACTTTTTCTATAAGAAAGAGACCGTTCAAGCCCTCACACAAAATTCATTTTGATGTTACTATAAATTAATGTTTGGCTGTTAAACACTCTTTTTCAGAATGTCAGTTCAAAAGTGAAATTTTTACATAAACTTTAGATATACAAATACCAGTTCTCACGCCTAAGATTGTATTGGGTGGCATTATCAAAACCAATGACTTGAAGAGATTTCTTCCACTACTTTGATGTCACTATTAATCGATCAAGGACTGAGTAGTTGCTAGAAATCTTCACTTATCGTCTACTTTCGCTGGCGACCGTGAACCAGCGTGTCATGCGTCGCTACCGACGTTAATTAGGCGTTCTCGGCCGACGACACACACCGAAAAGGAGAGAGTGTGGGATCAGAGTGTAAAACCTTCTCGAAGGGTGTATTCCTCGATAGCACACGCATCGATAATGGACTCTTTTAATTAAGAGCTCAAATTACTTGGGTCTCCGTTTTATCTTCACCGAAGAGAGATCGATGCTCTATTTGTGTAAACGCGAAATTACAAATCTTGTAAATGATGCTCGAGTGAAAGTGCATGGGCGACTTTTCGAAAAGGTTAATTCGAAGCTAGTTGAATATTTTCGAGAAGTCTAGATAAATGTAATCGAAGCGAGATTATACAGTGTGAAACGCAAACACTGCCCACACTCCATCGAAATACCAGCAATCGTCCTCAACTCATCCGGTCGCAGGTGATTTTCGAAAGGAAATTTTTCAAAACGCAATTCTTCGCAGGTAATTTTAATACGGTTTATATTTGAGTATATAAGTTGGTCATTTCACCTCCAGATAGTAATGTAAGTTGAGTTGGTATTGGTTTCCGTTAAGCACTGACTTTTTATATTCTCTCAGAATGAACGTTATTCAATTTAATTTTTTTTAATTTTGTTTTATTATATTAAATTTTCATACTAGTTTCTACTCTCCTTATAAAAAAAATAGAAAATTTCTGTAAAAAAGAGGAACTTTGAAAGTTTAAAAAGATAAAAATAAATGTTAATATTATTATATTTTCAGAAAAATAAACCCCTTTAAACTAACTATATTTCTTTATTAAATTATATTACGCAACGTTTCTGACCCCTTTTGCCCATTTTTAAGCCTTTCATCTGTAAACAAAAATTATTGCACGTACATTTTATGTACATCCGCAAACCCATAAAACTATTATTTAATAAAATCATTAATAAGTATTTAAATAAAAAACACAATAAATAATACAAACATACTTCGTTATATAAAAAATAAATATATAAAATGATTTAGAAAAGACCCAATTACAAATTAGAAATACACACTACTCTATTAATTACCATCATTTGGTGGTATTTAATTCTATTCCACAGGCATTAATTAAAAACCATTCTTTATTAAAAAACTACTTAATTTTTGGATAAGAGGATCTTAACTGTTATTCGATTTCTTCTTAAAAATTAACTATACATTATTTATCAATTTAATTCATTATTATTAATGTTTTGACAAAACATTTTTAAAATTACAGCAATTTCCTGCCTTAATTATAATACATCGGAAAATGCTTTTTTTATATAAAAAGAAGTTTGTAATATTAAAAAAAAAATGAACTTAATACGTTATACAGGGATAAAAATAAAATAATTACCTAAACTGTTGACATTAAACTTCTCAAGTAATACAAATTCTCATTATTTTGAAAAATAAAAATTGAATGAAAACAGAAAAATAAATATATTTATCGTATCGTATTACGATGAGCTCCAGAGCATTTACAAAAATAATTGTATTTTTGGAAATCACTAAGGCATTTAATGACAAAATCAGACAAAAGTTCTGAAAAATTTAAACCTGTAGTACTCAGACATATAGTTTAATTGCTAAATCTTATCTATCCGACAAGCGGTTTTTTTGTCTAGCAGGCTATGGAAATTTATTTATTGAAATTGGAATCAATACAACTCCACTTATCATACATCATATATAATAATTGTAAGTTATAAATAATTGTAAATATAATGTAATATAATTGTAAATTATAGTTAAGTCGACATATTGCTAACTATTTTTGACCATGGTATAGTAATCGCTCGAAAAAAAAGGTAAAATAATAATATTATGCACCACTTTCAGATGTAAATGAGAATGTGACTAATATGTAAATATATATAAATCCTTATTTTTGAAAGCTAAAAACGTAAAACTTTTTAATTAATATTATTCCATAAATAGATGTTTATTTTTTAATTATCAATATTCCATACCATAAGTTCTCTGTTCTCAATAAAACCAATAGTTTGCATAATGTCGAAGAAGTGATGGACGAATCCGAAACGCGCCGGTTTTATTGACTCCTATTGCAAATGCAATACGATCTAATGCATTTATAGTGCGCCATTAAATCTCCATTTACCATTGTCGGTGCGTTTCTCCAATCAGATCTATCGGGACTCTGATTTCACCTCTAACAAGCGTTCTTCGAGAGGGAACAAGGGGGTTCATAAATATGGTATCGGCAGAAATAGGTCTGTTGCTGTGAGTGAAACTACGGAGCCTTACATTCGGAGAGAATCGAAAATTAGTCAAATTTATATCTAGTTAACTGTTCAATTTAAAAAATAAATAATAATTATTATTATAACTAATGGTTTATTTTTCCCACTCAAACTTCTCTCTAAAGAGAAATGTAAGAATTATGATGTTTGGCACATAGCATTACTTAAAAACAATGATGATAACTTGCTGAGAAAACATTCCTAAATAGAAAACGATCTTATTATATATTTTCTAATAAGTCGGATGCACTGTCTTTGCCTGAACTTTATTTTTAAAAATCTATGAAAACATTTATTGCATGTTAATAATTGTTGATGTTAAAATAATTATAAAAATTTAAATATTCAGTATTGTTCGATATTGTGATACCAGTAGCGAAATCAGGATTTCGTTTCGGGAGGGGGGTCTATCAGTGTCGCCAGGTCAGCCCAGTATTTTCTCCCTCAACTTATCTAAATTTTCCTTTAAATCCACCTACTTTAATCCTAAATGATTAATTCTTATTTTTCTATCAGTCCAACAAAAATTGAATGATTAGAAAAGTAAAAAATACCCTAGAGATAATAAAACCCTAAATCTAGGAGGAAAAAACCCAATCTGGCAACACTGGGGTCTATTCAAGGATCTACTTTAAAGAAACCCGCCCCAACCGTAGATGTAATGTGGCCCTCTCTCTATTTAATATTGTCTTTGCCTAGGTGTTTTATTTATAAAATAAAACTGAAATAGATTTATACAATTTTTGTTTATAGATAATAATAACTGGCAGAATTTTGTAATTTCGGAAGGGAGGGGTCCGGAGTGGTACCACCTTGATTGATGACAGTCCGTTCGGTGTAACTTGAGTCTTGGATAGTTTCTTACGCGTCATGGTGTAACTGAAACGCATTCCGGAATCAAGAGAAACTTTTCTTTATACATTTTTTTTTCTTTTAAAATAAAATAATTTTATCGGAACGTAACTATTTTTGTAGGATACGATAAAAGAAATGGAAGCTATTCTTGATGTCTCAAATATTTAATTTATTATAAAAATAAATAAATAATTCATACGCCACTTTATACATTTGAAAGGCTTTGTGTTAGTATTTTTTCATACTATGCGCTAATTTATTCGCATACGAGTTCAGAAGCCGCCATATATATAACTCGAGCACTGTTAATACTTTCCAACTTTCGTGGTTAAGGGTTTAAAATAGAGATAGGAATAGTACCTATTTCGCTTAGGGAAGGAAATTTGATAAATTGGAAAGGAATAACTTAATCAAGCAATTAAGTTAACCAATTTACGCCAATCTCTTAAAGCACCAATCTATAATAATCATAAATGATCTCTGAAAGGGTGATCGCTTCGTGATGGTGCTACAGCTGCCAGAGAGTTTCGATGCAAGGAGTCTTGGGCCTGGTATATATTTAATAATCTTTTTAATAGAACATATATACTTATATATATGTCATCCAATAAATATAGATTCGACTCTACGGTCAAAACCCGCGATATAAAAATACATATTAGCACAAAGATGCTTCTAATCATAAAATGCGCCAAGTTTGTCAACAATGTAGTAGAATTTAACATAGGTATTTTCAAGCTCAAACAGTTTTTCCTCTAACCCGTTAATAAATCATAGGTGTAACTCAAGAAGGTCTCCCGATCAGGAACGTTGGTACAAAAATTTATTGGGGAGGGAGAATTCTAAAGTTTCCCTAGGGGGAAAAAATCTAAAGTTCCTTCAGAGGGACGAATTCTAAAATTTCCCAACAATTTTGACCGGATCTCTCAACAATTATTTTATTTTCTGTTCAAACTTAACATTAAAAGGTATTGGTATTGGTTTTAAATTTTAGTAACTCTTTGAGTAAAATTTTATACCACTTTTTTCGAAGTTTAAATTACGTTCTCAAATATCGAATTTCCCAACTTTTGGGTTTTCAAATTATTCCATGGCGACGTCCAAGCTCCAGATCTTAGGCTATGAAATATGAATCAAATATGCACTGCCCTTTATAAACATACTTTCTTCCCCGAAAGCATATCCCTTCGAATAATTGCTTCATAATTATATGCCACACTCCCAGAATAGAAGTGACAGAACTAAAAAAAAGATGCTTTACATAGAATTATTAGACATAATCTAAAATCTACATAGACGTCCAACATGATTGTTCCTGAACCAAAACAGCCAAATCAGGTAATCTAAGATTTAGGCTATTGTTTTAGCCTAATATTCAACAGTTCCTCATTGATGAAAATTATAAGTAAGGTGCTAAGATATATTTCGAAACTAGAAAGTCTAGTTGTTCGGTCCCGAAGGACACTAGTATTTATACAGCTATATTTAGCGATAGTTACAGAGCAAACGAATCGTTGGCGACTTTTTTTCTCACCGCAGAGTCAACATAAGTTACCTTGAACGACCTTGTGTTGATGTCACAGCCTACGTGGTGTTTGTCCTCTACTGGCATTGAATGATCTGGTTTGACGTTCAAGGCTCCTATTCCATCCAAAATAGACTCACAAATATTAATTAATAACGTTATTTAATCAATTAATTAATCATCTCAGAGATTAGCTGCGCAACTAGCAAGTGGAAAGTTTTAAAATAAATAATTTAATTTCAATATATGGGTAGATTACTATTCCTTTATAAATCTTGGATGATATTTATGATTTCCGAAAAATGGAATGTATCATTAGAAAATGTTAAACTTCCTTAAAGATCCGTTTTAAATTTAATCTTAAAAAAAGATTTTTTTTTATCTTTATTTAAACTCGAATCAAAAATTAAATTTAAGTTATTAGCGACGCCTTAATATTATACAATAAAGTTTTATAAAAAATATAATACAATAAAGTTTTTTACAAATATCATACAATAATGTTTTATACAATTACTATTATTATAGGATACAATTATACAATCAAGTTGTATGCAAATATACAATACATTTTTTACAAATATTGTCTAATAAAGCTTTATACAAATAAAGTTTTATACAAATATAACAAAGTCACTGAAATTTATTGCGGATAAAAGACACTAAAATCATAATTGAAAAATTTAAGGATATTAACATAACAATATATCACTCCATATCTTACTTTCCTTGACTATTTATATTTGAGTATTTTAACTTATAACACAGGCTATCGCCATATTTCTTTTGTTAATCGACTACTATAAAAATAGAAAACGTTTTATAAATGCTAATGCATGGCGATCTAACTATAATTTATAGTTATTATAGTTATTATACCTAACTGTATTTTTTATATTAAAAAATACATTGAACCGAAAATAGAATTTTTCCCAGAGAGGAAGCTTAATTTTTCTATCCCTTCTTTCATTTAATCACTAAATAAAAACGCTGCAAATTATTACACAGTGGTTTATTATTTCCACTTATTTATTCCACTTGTTTATTATTCCACAAAAATATCTATTCTGTCAAAGTAAAAAATATGAAGCAGTAGGTACCAAAGGAAAGGAAATTTGAAGCTTGTCACAAGATGTTCGGCGTGAGAGTGCCGAACTGTGTTAATTAAAAAAACTGCGTCAATGCAAGTAGGCTGTGATGTAAAATGATACAAAGGAAATATTTGATGTGCACTTCACTAGGAAAAAATAAAAACGAAGTTCATTAAGCTATATCTCAGCTAATAATGGTCCGATTTAGGTGATTTCTAGTTCCTATTGTAGGGATTTTCGTTAGCTTTCGTTTAAATACAATAAAAGCACCAAATTATTTTAATGCCTTGTTATGCTGATTCCAAAACACCTTACATTTCTCCTCTATGTTTATAAATGGCCAAGTTATGGATATATAAGATCTTTAATCGGCAATTATTATAGATTTTTTGTTTTTCAATTTTTTTTTTTTTTTTTTTTTTTTTTTGGTTTCTCGTTATGCTGATTCCAAAACACCTTACATTTTCTCTCTATCTTTATAAATGACCGAGTTATGGGCTTATTAGATATTTAATCGGTAATTATACAGACTTTTTGTTTTTCAATTTTTTTTTTTTTTTTTTTTTTCATATCTCGTTATGCTTGCTGATTCCAAAACACCTTACATTTTCTCTCTATCTTTATAAATGACCGAGTTATGGACTTACGAGATCTCTAATCGGCCGCCATTTTGAAACAAACAGACGGATTATAATGTCGAGTTCCGAGGATCATCCCGGGGTGACCTGTGACTTTGGTACCGAATCTCAAGAAAATCGGTCCAGTAGTCTCGGAGAAAAGCCGCGGACGGCATACGGGGTACGGCGTACGGCGGACGGACGGATTTTTTTTTATTCGATATTTGGATTCTACGTATCTTGAAACGTAAAACCTCAAATTTTGAGGGGGGTTACAAAACAATTTTCTTTGGTCGATTCCAAAGGTCTATTATTGAAAATAATAAACCAAAATCAACTGTTTTAAAACATTTTTTTAGATAACATATTTCGAAATAAATATTATCATCTCATAACAGTAACTCATTTTATTATTAACACTGAGTTATAATACATACATAATGAATACATAGCGAGCTAATTGTAGTTTAATATTGTATTTTTTGTTTTTTGTATTTTTATTAAAAAATATATTTTTAAAAATAAATGACTGATTATTGAGCCGAAACTAAAAATTTTTCCAGTGAGAAAGCTTAATTTTTCCTCCCCTTCTTTCACTTAATCTCTAAATAAAAGCCAAATGTTTTAAAAGGTTTTTAGGCAATATATTTCGAAATAAATATTATCATCTCATAACAGTAACTTTAATTATTTAATAATTAACATGAGGTTCAAATCAAACATACAACAGAGACAAATATTTTCCAAAATATCAAAGCCATGATCATGGACTTAACACAAAATAGCAAAACAATCATAACTGCAATGGGTCCCTTCACCCTTCACACATATACATAAGGAGCAACGAACGAACCGATGAAGGTGCGCAAAAGCAACAGAAAAAAGCTGTGACATCCTCTTTTTAAGATCTATATTGTTGCATGAATAGATTAAAGGTGATTGAAAGCAAGGTCATAAAAATTTTGGATGAAGAGTGGAAAAGGCTTCCGACAAACTACTCCAGCAAATCAAAGAGAAAAAATTTTCAAGCCTGGCTGTCTCCAAAAGGCCTAACACCGAAAGATTGTTGCATAATAAGCAGGATAACAAATATATAAGCAGGACACAACAAACTGAACCATCTTCACCTGCTTTTAGGGTAACACCGACCGACGCAAAGCGGATCAAACAGCGATTTTAGCACGAAAAAATTCATATTTTGAATATTTAACATTGTAATGGAAATTGTTCGTATCCTAACAATACTAGATAGTGACACTGGACCCGAGAGATTAACCTCGATTGTTTACACTACTGATTCAATAAGATAAAACAAAAGAAAAACAACAAATCCTTGAATTTTCTCTCATCATGTATTCATCAGTGAGTACAAATTTTCGGCTAAAATGGAAGCTACTGAACTTATGTCATTATGAAAAAACAAATTTTGATTGGTTGTATATTAAAGTTAATTAAAGCGCAAAATCGATTTTTAAAAAGGTACAGGGATTATTGGGTACGATTAGATGTCATGTGGCTGTTATATTCATATTCCAATTATATGGCCTATTTTTTAATTCAAAAATCATCAGCGAAAACTTGCGATGACAAACAGTGTTATTTTTTGTACAGGGAGTTCCGGTCAACTGAAATACTCGGTCCTGTTCGTGAAATGATTTGACTATAACAAATATTAAGAAAAGTTACATTTTTACTGTTGCATTTTTTATCATACCGTATCAAATGTTTCTTAATTTTTCGTTCATCAATCCGAGAGGAAGTTGCGAACTTATGAAGTGTGTGCTAAAATCGTTCAGGGTTGATGAACGTAAAATTAACATAGTGATGTAATTATTACAGTAAAAATGCAGTTTTTCTTAATTATTTCCTCTATCAACCCGAAACGAATTTAACACAGATATATTCATAATGTATCGCTTAATTTTTAATTCAAAAATCATCACCGAAAACTTGCGATAACAAGCACAGTGTTAATTAATGTTTCTGTTTTAAAACAATATATATTATTTTTAAAAGAGTTTCAAATTACTTTTTTCAAAACTTATTATTATTAAGACATAAATAGAAAAATTCAAACAAGAAGCCAAAAATCTCAAAAATGACAGAAAATAAATCACCTGTCGATATTCCGCCATTTCAGGAGTCATCAGAACAGAAGGAGAGAATAAAAAATGAATAAATCTCACATCCAGGGTCAAAAAGGCACTTATCAGAGACAGCACCTCACACCAAGACATCCAAGCACATTAGATTTCTTCTTCTTCTTATTATTATTATTATTTTTTTACTTCAATTTTCCTGTTTAATAGATTATGAATACATGACGGCTCATCAAAAAGCGAAAGTACGTTATACAAGACAAAGAGGTCTTAAAAGACAAACCTATGTTTTTTAATTTTTACTTTTTTGTTTTTAACATCACACGACCTTACAGCCCGGAAGGGATGCCGTAAGCAAAATATCATTTATGATATCGATATAAATATTATTTGGGAAATAAAACATCAAAAAGCTAAAATATTTGTTTATTCTAAATTTGAAAATGAGTAGCGTAGTCGTATTTTATTCTTCTATACATAAAGTATAATATTCCATAATATAAATAAATAAATTATATCTGAGTGGATTCTTGTTTGAGTTATTTCATTGAGATTCTCTCAAGTATAGCAGAACTGCCAATCTTACCCTTCCTCTACTTAGACACACATTTCCCAGAAGCAATTAGATAATAATAACTGAGATTATTTCAAACTGGAATATTGGATAACAAGATAAGGAGGTCTCAACATCTCAGTTGCAAGTACCATTATTAAGTCACTTTCTGTACAGCGATATCATACGGAAAGTTTGCAAATCTATAATGGCCCCAAATTAACATGGTTCCTATATTATAAGGTGAAAATAAATAAGAACATCACCTGGAAAGGGCATGGCATCATAGACGGAAGTTCTTAGCGATAAAACCTATCATAGGAACTAAAATAAAAAATATCTGATGTGGACCAACACATGACTTCCTTGTACGCCTATTAAATTATAAATCCGTGGCTCGAAAAGTGATACTGAAATTGGTTACTAGTTTCCGAGGATTGACACTCGGCGTCCCGACATCCATCTATTGACACACACACTCTTGCTACTGGAGGGCTCATTCCTTTATTATATGTCGTTTTCCTTCAGCAGGTAACTAGTTTCCAAGATATTTCTCCATGTTCCGTGACAACAATAAAACAATAAAAAATGGGGAGGAAAACCAGTATTTTACACTGAATTTTAACACTTAAAACAAGTAATAAAAATGTTTAATTGGTTTGGAAACCAAATTACGTTAGTAATCTTTATTACTGAAACATATGATTTCTCTTTTAATTTAAATATAATTTTTTACGTAAGCTTATTATGACCTTCAAGTTATAAATACCAAATTTGAGAAGTTTTGCAAAATATTTTAATATAATTTTGATGGAAATCAATTATGACCTTCAAGTAAAGTATCACTTCCGGTGATTAAGCAGTGACCGAAAGGGAGGTTCACAACTAGATTATACAACAATCCTAAATACAAAATTTCAACTTTCTGCGGCTAACAGTTATGCGAAATACGAACGTACGTACGTACAGACGCCACGACGAAACTAGTCAAAATGGATTCAGGAATGGTCAAAATGGATATTTCCGTTGAAATCTGAAAACGGAAAATTTTCGCGATTACAAAAATGCGAGTTTGAGACTTATGATGATAATTTTTAATATACAGAATCAGATCATATGAAAATCTATATAATTTTATTATGAAAAATAAATTTTCTCTTTCGGGATCGGAATCAGATTTCGAAATGCAAGCGGAACTTAAGCATCAGATGTAAAAACCAAAATCAGAATAATTGATTAGGAGGAAGTACTTATATTGTCTTCATTTATATTCGTTTATATAGCTAATATTCCTTTACACTTATATTTTATGCTTATATAATTTATATGCCTTATATTTAAATTAATATTATATATTTGGTTGCCTTTGCTATGATATAACAAGTTATAGATCTACTTATTTATTTAATTATCCTTTGGGCCTTCGTTTTTGTTTCATAATACAATTTAGTGAGTTTTTGTATCACTATATAATTGGTAATAGTAATTTTTTTTCATGACTGTCCCATCAAAGAGTTTTGCACTTCTAAATTTATGATTTGCCCCACTGAGCGTCATATTATATAATCACATTAACTTCTTCCTGTATTTTTATTCCAATGAAACCTCATATTGATTTCACAAACATTGAATACGAACACGGATGCTCCATTACGTCTTCTTATAATAATATACTTTCCTTCCTCATAACAGACCTACATATTTAATTCTATATATATTTAATCTATGATTTCCTATTTTTGAATAGTTATGGTTCCAAAGAATCTAACTACATTGATGAACCAACATGTCGGTCTACCAACATTTGGATTTTTTCTCTTTACTCAACTCCAATACAGTTGCACCTAATGATAAGACTATATATATAAAACACCATAGCCTTTAAATTAACAATGCACAGGATGGATTTGTGAAACTGATTAATAATTACGGCTAATATCGTTTCTCAATTAAATTAATTTTTTTTAAAGATATAAAATCAAGTATAAATGATATCATATTAATTGTCTCTCTTCGGATTTTCCTCTCAGTTAAAAAAATTACAAGATATCATTTTTTTTTTAAATACATATAAATATATATATATATATATATATATATATATATATATATATATATATATATTTCTAACCTTGGGCAAAGAGTGGCGTTGGGAAACTGGCCATGGAGGACGGCAACTTTCATTTTTTATTTCCGATTCATTTGTACACGTTCACAACTTTTTTTTTTAACTCTCTATTTAATTATTAGAAACCGGAATAATTGAGTCATTGTCAAGCAACCATTCAGATAATTACAATAAATACGTCAATTCGCTTAATGGTTTGGTAATGCCCTTTCTTTAGAATTCCGTCTCTCTATCATCAAGAATAATTGAGATGAAATTTACTATTGACCTAAGGGTTCATCACTGATTTTTCTCTAAACCGGGATTCATTTATTCATTACATGGCACCACGTACGAAAAGAGTTTCGTAGTATTTCTATAAAATGCATTATCAATGGAAAAAACTAATTAGTACTAATTCATTACTAATAATGAAATTAATTAAATTTAAATTAATAATAATGTGTCTACTCAAAGATTTGATGCCGATACTCTAATAATTGTTGCTTAAATTCCCTCCGTTACACCCTGTCATGACCCCCAAATCCTCCCTGTTACGTCTTGACAGTTCTATTAAAGCTTTAACATTCGGTTTAACAATTTTTTTTTTTTTTATAGATTAGTTCCTTACCCATCCCAACAACTTTAAGTGGCCATATCATCAGTGCCTATACTATTAAATTAAATTATATTAACAGGTTTAATTTCCTGCTATACTGAATTGAGAACCGACATATAGATACAAGCGACTCATCTTTGTTCGGGTCTATCACTTTATTTTCAACCACCTTAAGGTGTAATAATTTTGTGTTTAACATCTTATAACAGATTCTAAAAACCTGGCATCATACCAATCCACCAGTTATCAATTATTTCTTCTCTGCTTTCTGGAAATCAGTCGGCTAAAACTCAAGAGTCCCAGGGACCTCCTAAATAATTAAAATTTAGTATGTTTATTTCATTTTATTTTTTATTCGTTTTATATTTTAAAATTCTACACATCAAAAGATATAGATTTATTTTATCAAAAAACTCAAGAGAGAAAAAATATATAACAAATCAGAAAGATAAGCTCAATCCGCAATAGGGATTATTATGCAAATAATAAACAAATTTTAAATGTTCACACATGCCATTAAATAAAGAAAATAAGTGAATATGCGCACGATCAATCACACTCGCTAATTATTAAAAGTAGTAAAATGGCAATAAAATAAATCTAATAATAAAAAACTAGGTCATTCATTTTTATATAATTTTGTATATAGATTTTTAATAAAGTGAAAACAAAAATTTCCTTTTAAAAACTTATAAATACATATAAAAATGACAAAATAAAATATCGGATGTGGACAACACATGACTTCCTTGTACGCCTATTAAACTATAAATCGGTGGCGCAAAATTTGGTTACTAGTTTCCGAAGATCGCAGTATCTCAAAAACGACACTCGGCGTCGCGACATCCATCTATTGATACACACACACAAATAGGGAGGAAAACCAGTATTTTACACTAAATTTTAACACTTAAAACAAGTAATAAAAATGTTTAATTGGATTGAAAACCAAATTGCGATTGTAACATTTATTACCAAAACATATGATTCATGTATTTAATTTAAATATAATTTTTGATGTAAGCTTATTATGACCTTCAAGTAAAGTACCCTTTTCGGCTCACCAATTTTAACCAAAATATAGTAAATACATTCACATCAATATAAAAGTCCTATTTACCAAATTTGAGATGTTTTACATTATATTTTTATATAATTTTTGATGAAAGTCTAATATGACCTTAAAGTAAAGTACCGCTTCCGGTTTTCCAATTTAAACCAAAATCTATTATGTTATTTAAATCAATATATAAGTTATAAATACCAAATTTGAGAAGTTTTGCAAAGTATTTTAATATAAGTTTTTATAGAAATCAATTATGACCTTCAAGTAAAGTACCACTTCTGGTGATCTAGCAGTAACCAAAACGGGAGGTTCACAACTAGATTTTACAAAAATCCTAAATACAAAATTTTAACTTTCCACGGCTAACCGTTTTTGAGTTATGCGAAATACAAACGTACGTACCTACGTACAGACGCCACGACGAAACTAGTCAAAATGGATTCAGGGATGGTCAAAATGGATAATTTCGTTGAAATCTGAAAACCGAAAGTTTTCGCGATTACAATACTTCCTTTACTTCGTACAAGGAAGTAAAAAGAGTACCAGCTTTATTCCTTTCTAATGTTAACCCCGCCGATTTCCTAAGAACTGACATGCTTATCACAACGGAAAATCAAGCTGTAATGTTAATCAATCGATTTTGTAAAGACAGCTATCTCAGAAACTAGACAAGTTGCATTCTATGCAAAATGTAATAAGGGGGGGTCGTAAACCGTTCATTCGCCCTTTGGTTGGGCGCAATGTAATGCCAGCACAACTCACGATTTACTTATTAACCTCAAAGTAGTGCATTGTAAATATATCTGATCTCCCAATCTATCATTCCTATCAGAAATTGGTACTTTCGAAAGCCTCTTTGATAGATGTTATTTCATTTTTAGTGAAAGAAGCCAATTATTTCTGACAGAGATCGAAAATGATAGTAGCAATAAACATGCTAATAATTGACAATATCTGAGCAAGTGAAGTTACCTAACTTGCTTTTCTCAACGTGAATATTTCAACAATATTGTTTTATATACACATATATATATATATATATATATATATATATATATATATATATATATATATATATATAGAGAGAGAGAGAGAGAGAGAGAGAGAGAGATAAATAGATAGATACACAAAATCAAAATGATTTGTTTTTATTCTATTTAGCTAACCTAAGAGGCTAAATGAATCCTGTTCTAGACTTAACTTCTCCAGAACAAATTCTCAGGAATCGTACCCATTTCTCCATGATTTTACGTCAGGTTAGCTTAGTTACTACACCACAAAGACTAAATTATTTATTGATATTTATAGTTTTGAGAAATATTTTAAAATTAAAAATAAAATACCAATGCCACTACATATAAACCAAAGATGATATTTTTTGCAGCACAAGCATCATGGCTCTAACTCAAGCTTTTTCAGCTAAGCCCAGGTCACCACAAAAATGTATGACAAAATCGAGTATGGGTCGATGATTTAAAGATTTAAAAGTGATTTATCTACTGAGGTACTTATACAGCAGTATAAATTGTAAAGCCAATCAAATTTATTAAGAACTTAAAATAAATTTAAATAAATCAATAACCAAATATTTTCCGGATATTTTATGACAACATTCACAAAAAAACTAATTATATGATTTATTTATTGTCAATAATAATCACAATTATATTCATGCAGTCATTACCAGATCGAGAACTTAAAATTACACTACGATATTCATCGAACATTGATATTTTGTTATGTAAGATTTAAAAAAAAAAAATGAAGACGTGAGTGGATGAAGCTGTTACATAACAAATTTAAAGAGTTTAGAAAATGAAGAATAAAGTTATTTTTTTTTTATACAATTTTTCAAAAGTATCCTCTATCCAATCCACTGAGAAATATTTCTTTTATACAATTTTTCAAAAGTATCCTCTATCCAATCCACTGAGAAATATTTTTTTTTATACAATTTTTCAAAAGTATCCTCTATCCAATCCACTAAGAAGTATTTTTTTAAATACAATTTTTCAAAAGTATCCTCTATCCAATCCACTGAGAAATATTTTTTTTATACAATTTTTCAAAAGTATTCTCTATCCAATCCACTGAGAAGTATTTTTTTTAATACAATTTTTCAAAAGTATCCTCTATCCAATCCACTGAGAAATATTTTTTTTTATACAATTTTTCAAAAGTATCCTCTATCCAATCCACTGAGAAATATTTTTTTTTATACAATTTTTCAAAAGTATCCTCTATCCAATCCACTGAGAAGTATTTTTTTTAATACAATTTTTCAAAAGTATCCTCTATCCAATCCACTGAGAAGTATTTCTTTTATACAATTTTTCAAAAGTATCCTCTACCCAATCCACTGAGAAATATTTCTTTTATACAATTTTTCAAAAGCATCCTCTATCCAATCCACAGAGAAATATTTCTTTTATACAATTTTTCAAAAGTATCCTCTATCCAATCCACTGATAAATATATTTTTTAATACAATTTTTCAAAGGTATCCTCTATCCAATCCACTGAGAAATATTTTTTTTAATACAATTTTTCAAAGGTATCCTCTATCCAATCAACTGAGAAATATTTTTTTTATACAATTTTTCAAAAGTATCCTCTATCCAATCCACTGAGAAATATTTTTTTTTTATAAAATTTTTCAAAGGTATCCTCTATCCAATCCACTGAGAAATATTTTTTTTAATACAATTTTTCAAAGGTATCCTCTATCCAATCCACTGAGAAATATTTTTTTTTTATAAAATTTTTCAAAAGTATCCTCTATCCAATCCACTGAGAAATATTTTTTTTTTATAAAATTTTTCAAAGGTATCCTCTATCCAATCCACTGAGAAATATTTTTTTTTTATAAAATTTTTCAAAAGCATCCTCTATCCAATCCACTGAGAAATATTTTTTTTTTATAAAATTGTTCAAAGGTATCCTCTATCCAATCCACTGAGAAATATTTTTTTTAATACAATTTTTCAAAGGTATCCTCTATCCAATCCACAGAGAAATATTTCTTTTATACAATTTTTCAAAAGTATCCTCTATCCAATCCACTGATAAATATTTTTTTTAATACAATTTTTCAAAGGTATCCTCTATCCAATCCACTGAGAAATATTTTTTTTAATACAATTTTTCAAAGGTATCCTCTATCCAATCAACTGAGAAATATTTTTTTTTTATACAATTTTTCAAAAGTATCCTCTATCCAATCCACTGAGAAATATTTTTTTTTTATAAAATTTTTCAAAAGTATCCTCTATCCAATCCACTGAGAAATATTTTTTTTTTTTTAAATTTTTCAAAGGTATCCTCTATCCAATCCACTGAGAAATATTTTTTTTAATACAATTTTTCAAAGGTATCCTCTATCCAATCCACTGAGAAATATTTTT
This sequence comes from Rhaphigaster nebulosa, assembly GCA_948150685.1. NCBI lineage: Eukaryota > Metazoa > Arthropoda > Insecta > Hemiptera > Pentatomidae > Rhaphigaster > Rhaphigaster nebulosa. The sequence continues at coordinate 15,909,537 of OX411306.1, forward strand.
TTTTTATAAAATTTTTCAAAGGTATCCTCTATCCAATCCACTGAGAAATATTTTTTTTTTTATAAAATTTTTCAAAAGTATCCTCTATCCAATCCACTGAGAAATATTTTTTTTTTATAAAATTTTTCAAAGGTATCCTCTATCCAATCCACTGAGAAATATTTTTTTTAATACAATTTTTCAAAGGTATCCTCTATCCAATCCACTGAGAAATATTTTTTTTAATACAATTTTTCAAAGGTATCCTCTATCCAATCAACTGAGAAATATTTTTTTTATACAATTTTTCAAAAGTATCCTCTATCCAATCCACTGAGAAATATTTTTTTTTTATAAAATTTTTCAAAGGTATCCTCTATCCAATCCACTGAGAAATATTTTTTTTAATACAATTTTTCAAAGGTATCCTCTATCCAATCCACTGAGAAATATTTTTTTTTTATAAAATTTTTCAAAAGTATCCTCTATCCAATCCACTGAGAAATATTTTTTTTTTATAAAATTTTTCAAAGGTATCCTCTATCCAATCCACTGAGAAATATTTTTTTTTTTATAAAATTTTTCAAAAGCATCCTCTATCCAATCCACTGAGAAATATTTTTTTTTTATAAAATTGTTCAAAGGTATCCTCTATCCAATCCACTGAGAAATATTTTTTTTAATACAATTTTTCAAAGGTATCCTCTATCCAATCCACAGAGAAATATTTCTTTTATACAATTTTTCAAAAGTATCCTCTATCCAATCCACTGATAAATATTTTTTTTAATACAATTTTTCAAAGGTATCCTCTATCCAATCCACTGAGAAATATTTTTTTTAATACAATTTTTCAAAGGTATCCTCTATCCAATCAACTGAGAAATATTTTTTTTTTTATACAATTTTTCAAAAGTATCCTCTATCCAATCCACTGAGAAATATTTTTTTTTTATAAAATTTTTCAAAAGTATCCTCTATCCAATCCACTGAGAAATATTTTTTTTTTTTTAAATTTTTCAAAGGTATCCTCTATCCAATCCACTGAGAAATATTTTTTTTAATACAATTTTTCAAAGGTATCCTCTATCCAATCCACTGAGAAATATTTTTTTTTTATAAAATTTTTCAAAGGTATCCTCTATCCAATCCACTGAGAAATATTTTTTTTTTTATAAAATTTTTCAAAAGTATCCTCTATCCAATCCACTGAGAAATATTTTTTTTTTATAAAATTTTTCAAAGGTATCCTCTATCCAATCCACTGAGAAATATTTTTTTTAATACAATTTTTCAAAGGTATCCTCTATCCAATCCACTGAGAAATATTTCTTTTATACAATTTTTCAAAAGTATCCTCTATCCAATCCACCGAGAAATATTTTTTTTTTTTATACAATTTTTCAAAAGTATCCTCTATCCAATCCACCGAGAAATATTTCTTTTTTATACAATTTTTCAAAAGTATCCTCTATCCAATCCACCGAGAAATATTTTTTTTTATACAATTTTTCAAAAGTATACTCTATCCAATCCACCGAGAAATATTTTTTTTTTATACAATTTTTCAAAGGTATCCTCTATTCAATCCACTGAGAAATATTTTTTTTTATACAATTTTTCAAAGGTATCCTCTATCCAATCCACTGAGAAATATTTTTTTAATACAATTTTTCAAAGGTATCCTCTATCCAATCCACCGAGAAATATTTCTTTTTTATACAATTTTTCAAAAGTATCCTCTATCCAATCCACAGGGAAATTTTTTTTTTAATACAATTTTTCAAAGGTATCCTCTATCCAATCCACTGAGAAATCATGCGATAAACCAAGAATCTTGGGCTGTTAATTTTTGACCGTGAAGTTAAGCACCTTCATATTAAAGAAAAAATCAATATTGGAAAATTCGTTACATAGAACCTTGTTGTATGAATGCATGAATGAAATTAAATCAATTACCTAATAAACCTAATTGAATTACCTAGTAAACTTTCAATGAACAGTAAATATTCATGAAACACACATCGATATCGTAACTGGAGCATATTTTTTTTTTTCTTTTCATTTTCAATATCTATTAACAGAAAAGTTACATTGAAGAGAAAAAATATCAAGAAAGAGAAAAATAAATATTCCTCTAACAAGATGTTCTCTTACCGAAGAAGTTATTAATGTCCTACCATAAAAATTTTATACATTTTTAACGACTTATTTATAGGAATTAGGAGTAATTAAAAATAGAATTATTTATAGCACAAAGTGGGAAAATTATGACCTTAAGTTTCCCACTCCACCGTAATTGTTACCTGATGATTACCAATTACCAAATTGTAAAAATATTGTATCTCACATTTATTTTAAGATATGTTTTAATTTATATGGATATTGTTTTACAGTAATAGAACGACCTAAAAAAAAAAATAGATTCACATAAGGTAATAATTAAAAGATTTCTAATAAAGCATTTAGGCTCTAAAAGAGCACTTAACGCTTCACCATTTCAGGCAACTTAAAGAGAACAAATCTCAAAATGACATTAATGCGGACTAATAAAATTGAAATAGCATATCTCACGTCAACAGCCTAATGATGACAAACCCTCTTTTAAATGATTAGTCTCCATTGGAATGTTGATATGAGATTTGTTATTTAAATTTGATTAGTCATGAGGTTAATGACGTGGGATGTTGTTGAGACTGCAATATAGTAAATTGGTGCCTTGTAGTTCCCACGACGCCTGAATCGGTGAAACGTTAAACGATTTTTCGTTTAATTTTTTAGAAATTTAACTCTCAATAGTTGCGTTGATTAAAATAAAAAGGTATTATTTCCTTTAAACCAGCTTGAAATGTGCTTTCTTTTAATTTAATATATTTTTCGAAATCATTAATATGCATATCTGGAAGCAGATCTATTAGCAAATATATCTTTACATAGAAAACAAAATAAATAAAATCAAAACATATACCCACATATAACGATTTACTTATTAAATTGTCAAGTAAAATGTTTAATCGTTTACAATAGATTTCTAGTCAATATTTTAGAGACTTTCAACATATTAATTTTGAAATTTATTAAACATTTGCTGTTGCCAAATACATAAGTGAAATAAATGACAGATTCGTTGGTTTGTATATTTACCAAGTTGGTGAGTAATAATATTAAATAAATAGTATAATTTTACTGTTGAAGAAGCGTGAAAATGGTGAAACGTCATGTTTTCTTTATATTTTAAATAATTAATAATATTGAAAAAAAAATACAAAGAACTGAACAGTGGTAAGGCTTATGAAGATGTTCGCGACCGCTGAAAAGTACTAAGCGGCAAATACCGTTACCGCAAACTGCACTTCCGTTAAGTCAGCAGTAAACTCTTCAACCAGGACAGGGTATGCTACCCATCTCCCACTGGCTGCAGGTTATTGTCAACACAGCAACAACACAAGCAGAGATCAATTTTATTAATAATTTCCCATTTTCAAAAAATTACTAAAATAGCATTCCCTGGCTATAGCGTAAGGCATGCATAGTAAGCACACACTGCTTTTCTTCACAATGTCCAACTTTCTTACTTTAGACGGATACACACCCATTTGCAGAATTTTTGGAGAAGTTAAGTGAATCTTATTTTAGCTGTTGTAAGGTGAAATTGAAAAACTTTTCGATTTTAGATTTATAATCTTTATTTTCAGTTTGTTATTTTCTTAAGCAAATTTACTGTAGTATATATTATTTCGTTTGTCAAATAAATGTTTATAAATCGGTTTGTAATTTTTTATGAAAACGAATCTCAAAACTAATATTAGAAGATCCAATGGCGTACACAGAAGGGAGATTCAGGGGAATAAATCCCACCCGAAATGTACGAAAAAATATAATTTTCATACCAACCAACATAATATTAGCATTTTTAATAATATTTTTGGTAATTTTAACAATAGTTTTTGATCCTATTATCATAATTATCCTTAAAGCATAAGCCTAATTTGGTTTATGGATCTATCTAAGTCTGTATTAATGTTAAAACCGACTATTTTTGTTATAAGGACCTCTCGAAGGACCTCTATCCTCACCAAAAGTAGTATTATTTGTAGAGCGCTACAATATATGTATATATTTTTAATTAAAAAAGAGGTTTATTGTATAAAGTTCTTTAGAATAATTGTGAACCAAAATTCTTCCTTATAACTCAAAACATCAAAAAGATTAATTACAAGCATCGAACAACATAGAAGCAAATGTAAAAATATTATAAACATCAACGTAAGTAATAAATCGGAAGTAAATATGAATTTGATTTCAAAAACACGAAAATATTAAATAAACAAAAAATATTAGAAATAGAAGATTATATGAAGCAATATTCATAACAAAAAACATAAAAGATACAGTTAACGTCAAGACATATACAAGAAATATTAATAATTAATAAGAAGATATAATTAATAAATGAAATATAGACTAAAATGCTAAAAAACTAATATACCCTTATTAAATTATAAATGTGCATTTGTAAAAAATTTGCAATCAAAAATCTAATTTGTACAATTTTTTAAATATATGTCAATGATCGTCCAGTTTTGTTTTTCTTTGACCCTAAAAAATTGCCTTTGTTGCTTCATTAATCCCAAAAAATTTCCTTTGATAATTCTTTTACTCTAATGAATAGCTGTAATTGTTTTTAGCCTAAAAAGTGTGAAAAATTTACATATTTCTATATATCGAAATTTCCATATATCAAATTTTTTTAAGTAACATTCATGTTAACCTTAATAAAGTTATAAGGAAGACTTTTTACCTAAAAGAAAAGTGATTTTATTGCGTGTGTCGTGGTGCTACCTGGATTCGCTAAACCTTAGTAATTTACCGGTATTTTAAATAATTAAGTTTATGTGCTTTGAATCTTCCAATTGTATCCCATCAATTAATTGTTGTCTTTTTATGAGTTATTACTGTTTTTAATTAATTATTTTATAGTATATTAATAATAACGATTTTACGACGTTACCTAATAGTAAAAATTATAGAAGATAGTCAGAACTATCGGTTATCACTAATCACGTATCTTATGTAGCTAACAAAGCATATTAATCCGACAATATCAGATCTCCTATTCTTAACCAATTTGAAGATGTCTTGTCAAAGAATAATGGATATAGCAACATCATATCCTGATCAATTACAACAATATGAGATTTCCTTTCATTTTGCCGCTTGTTAGCGCGGGATACGATTAATAACGAGGCTAAGAGTGAAATCGAGAAACTGCAATCTCATCCGAATTTTTCGCACAAGATACCGTAGGAGCTCAATGGGGAAAGAAGCCAGAGCCAAATTAAAGACGCTATCAGAAGTTGGAAAACGCAGGAGTCGCAAGGGGTCAGGAGTCGCAGGTCAGGGGCCGCAATACCACGCTTTTAGAAAGCAACTGCTCCTAATGAGCAATGAGCTCACTAATCCATGGATTAATTCCTTAACTCCAGGACCTGTGAAATTTTTAATAATAATCTCATATAAGAAATAAGAAGCGGGATACAAAGATATAGACAAATCATGTTAATTCTGTAAAGATACAGTAATTGACAAACGTTATGCTATAATATTTATATAATACTAGCGCTGCCCCTGAAAAGAATTGCGAGTTAAATACCCTACCAAATTTCAAGTTTTTTTATGTTTAACTTTTAAAAGATAATGTTAGTAACAGAAGACAGAAATATGTTTCTTATCATTCCTAATCATCATTCATCATCATACTGTAAAGTTTCTACAAAAATTTTACAAACAACTTTAAAATAAAAGAAAATATTTTAGTTTAACTTTGACTATGTGGAATGTAAGGAAAGGAAGAAAACAGAGGTTTATTACAAAAAATCATTTTTTTTATTGTAAAGCTAGTACTATTATCAATGTTATTTTATAAGTACAGCCATAGATTATCAGAGAATTTTTTTTTTTTTTTAAGTAAGCCATATTTCTTTAAAATTTTAAAGTTGAAAGTTAAATTCTGAAAACGTTTTCTAAATAGACTTAGACGCTTTTGCATTTCAATACATCAATTATTAGAACTCTTAGAGGGTGCTACTTTCAACTTTATAACTTTCAACGAAACAATCGGTTACCAACAAAAATTTTGACTGTAGAAATTCCAAGACCAAAGGGGTGAACATTTCTTTCGGTAATTGACTATTATTTGTATTGTTTAGAATTTGCCTTATTTCATTTAAAAGTTGTCTAGAAAAAGGATCAAAATTATAATAAATTTGTCAAAAAGGCAACAAAGCTTCACTTTTGTTCCTCTTAAGCTCCGATTTTATTAACAAATAACGATTTACGCATTCGTTCATGATGGTAACTTCATGACAACGATTACAAAATTGGTTACATTGGTTCGTTCTCGCACTGAACTAGTAATGGAAATTTCCATTACTAGTTCAGTGCGAGCACCAACCAATGTTAACATTTCTGTTTGATATAATCTACTTAAACCTTGAACTGGAGATGAATGGATTACAAAATTACCTATTTTTTTAATAGTTTTTCCATTTCCCTTCCAAAGAGGATCATTTCGAAGAAATTCTCTAAATTATTGTGAAAACCGCGTCAAAATCGACTCCTATTCGAGTTTTACGATCGCAAACATACGCAGGCTGAATTTTTATATGATAACATAATTATATACATGCATTAGTAATATATGCTATAATTATTTTATATATGTATATTTTCTTGTAGACCATTGGCCGCCTGAACAAGCCTTCTCCATCTCTGCCTATCTTGGATTACTGCTTTTTAGTTTTCTGCATGCAGCTCAGCCGCATCTTCGTTGATCCTATCTATCCATCTGGTTTTTGGCCTCCTACGTGGTCTCTTGCCAACTATTGTGGCATTCGTTGTTGTGAAGAGACGTACTGATGGATTGCTTCGAGCTACATGCCCCGCCCATCTTAACCTCCTTGCCTTCATATCATGAGATATTGACTGACCAGTTTCTGTAAGCAATTATTTATTAGTCTTTCTCCTCCATGAGTTTAGATTCTGATCCCATATCGCTCCGGTTATCATGCGGAAGACTTTCCTTCCTATCGATTCTGCTTTCTAGGGTACCGGTTAGACCCCAGATCTCGCAGCCCTATATCAGATGACTCTTTATTACGCCATTGTACACTCTTCTTCTAGAGATTTTTCGGGATCTCAATACCCTTGAATAATGGAAGAAACCTATGTTTGCGCTTATTATACCCTGGTCTATCTCTTTAAGCTGGTCATTGACTGAGGTTATGTTGGAGCCGAAGTATTTAGAGCTGTCTACTTTCGGGAATGATCTGCAGATATTATTGTTGGAATGAATTTTTTCGGATAACTATCAAATATTTATATATATGTTACATATATCAACAGATGAAGATAACGTATTCATCTATGATTTCATGTTGACCCACAAACAAAAATAGTGGTATAATCGAAAAAGTACTTAATACATGAATGAATATTTATTGATATATACCTTATATATTAGATAAATGGGGAATGCTGTCGCAATTTATGTACAGACTTGTACCAATGAATCGAATACTGATAATGTCGCTATAAGTCATTAAGCCTTATTTTGAAAAATTAAAATAAAAAACCCTTACTTCTCAAATAACAGTGAAATATCCTAATTTTTCAATAAGATTGGCTTTGTGAAGAGATGCGTTTTTTGGACGTGGATTGATTGGGTATCTCGATGAGTTCTTAAGAGCTCCCACCTCAATTATTATACTTGGCTTAGACTAGTCACCCATTTATAACAATATCCACCATCATTAATGGTTTCCGTTATAACCTCTTTCTTTTTATCCTAAGACTAAATTTTAAATTTAATTTATTGAATTTTAAAAATTAGATTTATTTTAATTAATATTTATTGCTATTACATTTTGTATTTATTAAGGAACACTGGTAAAGTTTTTTTATGCATCTTTTTTAACTAATTTATATTCTTTAGCTATTTTATAAAAACTTTACAGCTTACATTTCAACCGTGTCCACGGATAAATGTACACCACACACACTTGTCACACAACAGGGGCCTGCACTTGGCCCTATCATGTTTTGCCGGGTGACTAATGGACAAATGCTTAAAAAATAAAAAACTGTCAAGGAGAAATGTAAATTACAAAGTATTTTGAAAAATAGCTCCTGTAGGTTCAAGACACTTTTAAAAAACTTTTAACTACGAATTATTTAAAAGAAAAACTATTGGAGCGGAACTGACTATCACATGCGTTTAAGTCGAATACCCTCGTATTTTAATAACTGCACAGGACTCGGTAGATTTAATAGCTTCAGACCAGTTTTGACAGAAGGGCGGTCCGATCATCCGGGCAGCAATAAACTGAGAAAGTTGCCTTCGAAAGTCATCCGAGGAAATCAGATCTGGAAACCTTTCCAGCCTTAATTACCCCAAACTTCTGATTCATTTTTATTTTTTATATAATGAAAATGTACGTGTTTTCAATAAAATTCATTTTATAAACTGAATAGTTGACTGTAATAATTAATCAGCGAGTCAAAATAAAAAAGGAAAAAAGGTTTAATGAAAGCGGACGTTTTGGCCCACATAATAGGCAGGGCACATTTTATCGATGGTGCGTACATCCTGTACATATCACAGGATACATCCTATTTTTAGCATAGGAAATCCTAAAAAGGCTAAATTACCTTAAACAAAATTTCGACAACTTGCCATTTTTCCGCAAATTGCTGCTGTTGAGAAAGAATAAGTAGTAATAACAATAAAAAAATAACAAAAAAACATTCCAATCTTTTTAGACTAAGCGGATACAAACAATTCATTTTTCCCCCAATAAATTGGCGTAACTTGAATTGGAGCTTTCATCGATGGGAGCCAACAAAAAAAAAACCCTGAAATATCAAAGGGAAGATTAAAAATTCCGTTTTTATCAATTTTACTAAAAGAAAATCTATACTTTAATAAAGCATAATGCGATAAAAAAAGAATTCGGCGGTAAAGAGAATCTTATATTCTAATGATTTTTTTCACACCTTCTTAGCTCCTTTGTTTGTATTAAGACATTCTAAAACCGAGTAAACTGAAGAAACTATGTAAATTTTTTATACTCCTCGTCATATGATCCATTTTAACTTCATGGACTATTAAATAAGTTGATTGAGACACTTTAAAAAACATTTGAGGAGTGTTCTATGTTTAATCTTTGTCATGTCTTGCTTCTACCTTGAACTTAAAACGTACAAGTAGAAGATTAAAAATAAAAAAATTCTTATTTTATTTTTTGTTATATGTTTAATAAAAATACATTGTTATACAAATAATGTATTACATGGATATCTCCCCTATTATATTCTTCTATATATGAATTGTCTAATTTATCCTTAAATTTAAAATAAATTATTTTAAAAGTAGAGCATACAATTTGTTTTTGTTTTTTTGTATTCCTAAGTACTTTAATTGATTTCATTCTTTAAGTATTGGTTATTATTTTTTGTCACCATTTTTAGGCATATTGTTCTTATAATTTATTTATTTCACATAAACTTCACTATTTTTAGACATGTAGTGCATAATTTATTTCTTCCATATAAACTCCATTATTTTTAGGAATAGTGAAGTTTATATGGAAGAAATATTATTGTCACATAATTTCGTAATTGTCTGTTATGCCAACAAAAAAAAATATTCCCTCTCTCGTGCAAGAGGGAAAAAATTCCACTTTCTTTTAATGCCAAGGGGCCGTTCTTTCCGTTGCTTTTGGCAACCATACGCAGGTAATGTAGTATCCGCAATGTATTGTAGTATCCTATGCTAAAATTAAATGGACAAGATTGAGGTACTTCAAAAGTCCTTTGTCTAAAAAATGTAAATTTGCATCAATTGCATAAATTAAATAAATTTTTCATTAATGTGCCTTGGCAGAGGATGGTCCAGGAGAGAGCTCTTCGATTTTTTTCTAATTCATCTTCATCTTGGAAAGTGTAAATATCATCTTATCCTTCGGCATCCACTTCCTCGTCATATGGAACAATTTCAAAAAGTAAAATGTCTTCCTAGACTGAACAGTTTATTCCAGCTTTTTGTTAAACAGATACTGATCTTTGGAAGCTGATGTTACCTACCAATAAATGTTTACGACATTGGGAATATTGATATATCTATATACCGTACAAGATAGGGAAAGCTCCATGTAAGTCATCATTGGTTTTCAAAATTCCCACGAAGATGATAGATGGCTGAACTTTGGCACAAGCATTCCTTATAAGCTAAATAGCAACGCTAATGGTACTTTATTATAAAATTAAAAAAAAAAAAGTCCTCGTACTTCGGTCGTTTAAACAATTTTGAAGTTTAATATAAGTAATGGATGCTTACATAAATTGCTTTGCTTAATAGAGACACTGATTTCAAGAAGATAGCGAGCCAATAATGCCAAGGAAGTTGAAAATCCAAAAAAAAGAATCGCACTTTCGTTTAAAAAGAGATAAAACCGCAAAAATATATATTATAGTAGAACTATTAAATATTAATAAGTGATATTGACAAATCAAAAATATTCTTTTGAAGCGCGGCTGCTTTGTTATATGAAATAATTGAGATTTGATGCATAATTGATAGAAAACTTAAAAGTACACTCAACATTTTAACAATGCAAGTCTAGAATAAATAACAATTAACACTGTATAAGAACTTATATATTATTAATATATTAATTTATAACTTGTAATAAGAAAATAGACATAATTATAATACCCTGAAAAATAAATAATAAAACTAAATACAATTTTTAATAACCTGAAATAATAACATTTTTTGTAACTTGAATAATTGTAGAGGTTGTTCATATCTTTGCATTTATCTTTGTGAATGAGCTCCAATTTTATACACTATTCGTAAAATTAACATTTTATTAAACTGAATTACTGAAATTGATTATTTAAATTATAAAATTCATGATATCATGGTACACGATAATAATATGACCAATTTTGTGTAGAGAAAAATATATATTACACCCCTCTTATAACTTTGTCAGAACTTGAGGTAACAGCACCTGCAATATCATTTCATCTATTCCTTTTAAGCTCTAGAATTTACAACCAATTTTACTTTTTTCATTCTTTTTTTTGTTTACCATCAGAGAAGAATTTTATTTTAAAATGGTCTTTCTTTATTCTTCTCGTTCCAGACAGACTTCTGTGATATGAACATTTTTCAGCCCATTTTCCATCTATTAAAATGGGCACCTTTGCAGCTACAGAGTCATTTTATTTTGTTTAATAGGTTAATTGTTTAATTAACGTTATTAACGTTATTAAGGTTATTTTGTTTAATAAACTTTGATGTAAAATTTAACGACAGTTTGTGTGTAAATGTTGCATTTCTTCCTTCGGACAATGTGCACATAGAAGTAAAATCTTTAAACGGCTATTCGCAATAAACTAATTTTTATTAGTTCTTTTATAATTTATTCTGCTGAATAGAAATTAAATGATACTGCAGTTTCAATCATTGAAAAGGTAATAGTCATAATTTGGAATTTAAACGCATTTTCTATTTTTTACTGTTTTGAAATTCCTATTTTTCTAAACATAAATTCAGAAATTACAAGATCATCAAGTTAGTTATATTATTTAAAACTGTTGAAGACAATGTTTAATGCAAAATATTAAAAATAAAACAATAATAATTGCAGAAAAAATATTTTAAATGGAAATTAAAAATTATATATGAGGTGAGTTACGAAACTCCAAATAGTTAATGATAGGTAGAATGTTTCTAAGAATAAACACGAACTATACAGTCCCATATTAAAATCAGCACAAATTCATAGGAATTCATTTTCAATCAACTGTTACAGAAGAAAAACAACGTACCAGGTTGGAATGTCAAGATAGCAATACACGGATTATATTTATACGAGCGAATCTATCTGCCTTAAGGCGAGATAATATAATCGTACTTATTAGAAGAAATCGTACTGTAACTCAATCTATCTAGAAGACACTGATGAGCTAGACCACCGAAGAACATCCTTATAGAAGCGGTGAAGAAGAAAGAGCTAATATATTCCATAGCCCGGGGGCTAACATCCACGGATCAACAAGGTCGGCGAACCGCCGGGTCGTTTGGTGTGGGCTTCGACTTCCTCGTCTGGCCAAGGGGACATAATGGAAATTAACTGTGTCTGTAAGAACCCAAAAGGGAAAGTAACTAATATTCGTAAGTTTAAAAATGCTATTAATTTTTGAATTATTTTCCTAATATTTTTTTTTAAACAAAGAAAAATCTCAATTAAACTTTTTTAACTATGATTATTTTTTACTACCGTTATTATTAATATTTATATTATTTTTGATTTATATCTTGATCATAATCCAGAAGATGACCTTGACGGCTTAACCGAAACGTAGGCTAATGCAATAATAACACTACTTTTTAAATAAAATAATTTTTTTATTTGTATTTATTTAACGTCGTTTCGACTGCTGAGGCCATTAGCGACGACTGTCAATCAATCGTTAAATTGATTATTGTTTTAACAATAATCTTGATTATTGTTCAATCAGATAAACAAATTGAATTTAATGAACCGGTTAAGAAAAATAGGTAATAATTTAATTTAAACGAATCCTACTTGAAACGGTTCTTTTCGATAACTATTTAATAAATTGATGTAAGTTATTTGTTTAAATAACATTTTACAATAAAACTTTTCGTATTATTGTCCAGTTTTCTTGACTAGTTAATTGACATAAGTTTATTTCTATCGTTATATACTGAACCACTGACCTTTAATATTTCTAAACAACGTTTTATTAAAAGTAACATAGCATACTTATTACCCACTGAGGATTTTATAGGAATAATAGTGTTAATTGTTCAACATTCACACCATATAAACAAATAATTATAATAATAATACAAGATAGAAACTCTTAATAACAATTCTATTTTTTTTTTTTCAATAATCGGAATATTGAAGAAATGGCACATTTCAGTGTCATTATTCACACGTTTGCAGTGTTGAATAATTACTCCTTAACCGAAGCAACGATTGATGATTCAGTAAGTTTATTCGTATAACTAATCATGAACTGTATCAATTTATTGGTTTATTCATTTCAATTATGGAACCTTTATAATCCACAAAAAAAATAAAAATAATTAACTCCCTTTCAAAATTTGAGGTTGTACGTTCCAAAATATGCAGAATCGGGTTAAACAAATAGGAAAAATTCATTCGTCCGCCTATCAGTGTGTCGTTTCACAAATCTTGCAGGACAAAAGTCGAAAAACAAGCTTACGTATTTTTAAGAAGCGAGTCTTCCAGATGTGTGCCAGCAGGTCACTCACTGTATTTGTAGAAACGCGAAAGGTAGCCGGAGTTATATATATATATATATATATATATATATATATATATATATATATATATATATACAAATTATATACAATGACTCATCTCCAATTATTCGACCGTTTTCCGCCAGATTACAGTTACCTTCCCTTAAAACGTCCTTACATTAAATTTTCCAACTATTTCACTGTGAAATGTACAAAATAGCATTTACTGTAAATATTTTTGTTAGAAACGAGTCAGAAATGTCAGTGAATTTAATGAAATTTTTCTGTTCATCTGGTATTTCGGAAGCTTCTGTTTCAAAGGAACTAATTAGAACTTTATAAATTAAATATCGCTGCTAAGCGCAGGTCTAGTTTATTGGATTATTGCCAGATTGGTCTGCATTTATAGCAATAAATGATTCTGGCACACATTTTTATTTAATTTCAGGTCAAAAGCTTGTTGTGAGGAGAAAAGACCTGCTGGATCACTTGAGAGAGGTGTCTGCCTCAATAATTAATCTTGATGAAGGGAAACGTTTTCTCTTTGATTAAATAATAGCCAAAGTTTTCGACCAAACGTTAACTGAATCCCAAATTTCAATAAATAAGAGTAATGTGGGAATGTTTTTAAAAATACTAAAACGGAATTTGGGTACCTACTATGTTCCCGCAATTATTTTTATTTTTTTGTGTGCGTTCTAAATGTGCCGAATGGTTGAACGGTCTAATTGAGTTTTTGAAATTCGATCGTCCAAGAAACAATCGTGGACCTACTGAGAGACCTACGAAAGACTTTCCAAACAATCGAGAAAAAGAAAAGTAAGGAATATTGTAGAAGGACGAGCTTTGTTACACCAGTGAACCGAAAATGTGGAAATTAGGGAATAGGGACGCAGCCAAAATTCTTAGAAATTTGTTAAATCCACCAAAACGAGCCACAAATATTAAATATTCGTATTCGTATAGAACATTGTTCTCATTTTAAATACTCTCGCGAGGAAGCTCTGGTCTTAATTCCAAGTGTTCATTTGACAACAGAATATATATTATAATGCTTCAACGGGCTTTTCATAAAGGGTTGCAAGTATATCCTTCCTACTATTGAACTAATCAGAAAAGTCATGCTAAATTTATATTTTGAACCGCCGGTAACTATTAATGTAAGTGCTATTAATTTTGTCCAGCTAGATTCATGATACGAAATATTTGTCCGCGACTTTGCTCCGAGACTACTGGACCGACACTTGTATCATCCTTTTTATGTCTAATTAGAACAATGAAAGGAAAATTCGTGATTCAACATTTACGAGCGTAAAATAGTCTTTAAACAACACGCCTTTCTCAATGAGTTAATTTCAGTTTGCTGTGCCAGATCGATATTTATTTAATGGTGAATGGAAAATTTGCCTAGGGAGAATCTTGGTTGGGGGTGCGGTCAATAAATAAACACACAAATAAGAAAAAACTTATAATGTGCCGACGTTTCGGTCTAAGTTTTAGGCCATCATCAGGGCTAAGAAAAAACAAGATAACAATAGATGTAACAACAGTGGTAGTACCATTAATATTAAGAAAGTTTAGCAACAGCAAGATGAACAAATATAAAGTATCAAGAAAAATATGCTGATCATAATATGTTAATATTGATGTGAAAAAATAAGGAATATAGAAAAATTTGTTAATAAAGTATAATTAACGTTAATAAATTATAAAGAAAAAAATATTTCATCTTACTGTTTGTTAACTATCTTATTATTACTGATACTGCCACTGTCGCTGCATCTATATTTACCTTGTTTTTTCTTAGCCCTGATAATGACCTAAAATTTAGGCCGAAACGTTGGCACACATTATAATAAGTTTTTCTTATTTGTGTGTTTATGTATTGACCGCACCCACAGCCAAGATTCTCCTACGGATATTTATTTAACTTGCGTCTTGTTTATATTTGCGTTGTTGAGCTGAATATGTCAACTTGGGAGCATCTGTAATCGAAAATATTGGTATAAAGGAAATAGAACCTTAGTTTCTGATATGTTTCATTGTTTTTTTTAATAAGGAAACGTTTTGTTATTCTATATACATGAAAGGTAAAGAAACATGTGCCTGGTGTGGGACTTTGACTTGTCATTTTCGACTTTGACTAGTCATGATAATAAATTATGAAATGTTGAAACCAAAAAAGCTGTCCAATAATATCTTATAAAAAATAAAAAAAAAGATGATTATTTTTATAAGAAGAAGAAGAAGTTAATGACTTACTACAGACATAAATCAAAGTGCATTCAAGTGCGCACATATTCCCACAGCTATTTACAACATGTTCGCTCCTTTTTGTTTTTTTCACAATGTAAAAAACGAAGATATCACGAGTCATTTAGCTTAATAATCGTAATTTGTAATGAAAAAAAATCTTAAACAACCATTTAACTTAAAAATAACCGTGACGACCTTGAGGTAAGACATAACTTCATAACTTTCTGTACTGCCTTTTTTTTTGTTTTGATTATATATATATATATATATATATATATATATATATATATATATATATATATATATATATATATATATATATATATATATATATATATATATATATAATCAGAATTGCATTGTATATATATACAAACATATATTGCACATCGCATGCTATTTCACAGTTTTTATTTTAGAAAAATACGGAAATTATTAAAATTTGGAAGGAAAGTCTTGATTCTACTCTCACGATAAACCTATCGCGAAAATTAATTCAGATTTTATCTTCCAAGTTTTTATTTTAAATAATTGAGAACGAATAGATGAAATAGAAACACTATAAACTATTAATATTACTGGCAGAATTTCGAAATAAAATAGTATCAACTATACTATAGCAAATATACATGCTGTTATGAAAAGGAATAGTGTAGTTTGATTGACTTTGGAAATGTCTTAGCGATTCAAATTAAAATCCATAGCTTTTTTATATATAATTTTTAATGCTGATATCCTGAATAAATTGTAATCATATTCATTCATAGAGCAGACAGATTACTACTAACTTAACAAGATAACAGGAGACATGGTCGGACAAAAATATTTATTTTTAAGTATCACTTAATTTACTCATGAAAGAAACCCTCCGCCAGAAAAAAGTATGTACTGTGGAAGGAATGCAATTTTTTTTTTTAAACTTTGTAATTTATAGTATTAGTTGATTTTTTTTTTTAAATTAAAAAAAATGTATTTAGTATAATGAACTGTCGCAATTGATTGTGGTTTATTTTAATCTAAGAACAGAAAAAATTAATAAAAATTTCGACAGCTCCATATAAAAGTACAGAATAGCACTCCTCCATAACTTAATGCAAAACGATACGATAATGGTGGGAACATTTGTAATTAGAAACCTTAAGCATTTAGTGTAACTATGTGATTTAATTTACATAACTAAACATAATCGGAGAAGAAGCAATTTAAGAATGAGTTGAGAACATCAAACTTAAATTGTGTTGGTATTGTGAGCTTTATTAAACGATTAGTTTAATAAACCATAAAAATCGACAGAGAAACTGATTTCATCATTTGTCTTTTCTTTTACGTCTTTTAAGAACAAACCTGACATTGTGATATATCTTCCATTACTCAGTATATTCTTCCATAAATAAAATATCTGATGTGGACAACACATGACTTCCTTGTACGCCTATTAAACTATAAATCGGTGGCTCAAAAAGTGATCCTGAATTTGGTTACTAGTTTCCGAAGATTGCAGTATCTCAAAAACGAAACTCGGTGTCGCGACATCCATCTATTGGCACACACGCACACACATACTCTTGTTTCTGGAGGTCTCATTCCGTTATTGTATTTCGTTTTCCTTCAGTAGGTAACTAGTTTCCAAGAAGTTTCTTCGTGTTCCGTGACAACATTAAAACTTTCAATATCACTAGATAAAGCATTGGAAATCGACAGTTTCGACATTTTAAGCGGAAAAACCCAACTTATATCTTATTTTCCTGATTCAGACTTGTTCATCTCACAAATGGGGTGGAAAAGCAGTATTTTACATTCAATTTTAACACTTAAAACCAGTAATAAAAAGGTTTAATTGGATTGGAAACCAAATTGCGTTTATAACCTTCAATACCGAAACATTTAATTTCTGAATTTAATTTTAATATAATTTTTGATGTAAGTTTATTATGACTTTCAACTAAAGTACCCTTTTCGGCTCACCAATTTTAACAAGAATCTATTTAATACATTCATATCGATATAAAAGTCCTATTTACCAAATTTGAGATGTTTTTCATTATATTTTAATATCATTTTTGATGAAAGTTTATTATGACCTTCAAGTAAAGAACCGCTTACGGTTTTCCAATTTAGTCCAAAATGTAGTATGTTATTTAAATCAGTATATAAGTTATAAATACTAAATTTGAAAAGTTTTGCATAGTATTTTAATATAATTTTTTATGGAAATCAGTTTATGACCTTCAATTAAAGTACCACTTCCGGTGATCAAGCAGTGACCAAAAAGGGAGGTTCACAACTAGATTTTACAAAAATCCTAAATACAAAATTACAACTTTCTACAGCTAATTGTTTTCGAGTTATACGAGATACGAACGTACGTACGGACGCCAGGACGACACTAGTCAAAGTGGATTCAGAGGTGGTCTAAATAGATATTTCCGTCGAAAGCTGAAAACCGAAAATTTTCGCGATTACAATACTTCCTTTACTTCGTACAAGGAAGTAAAAAGGAAACCACAAATGAAACTCTATCTCCATCAGTTTTCGTCCTAATAAGTGAGTAGCTACAATACTTTTTTAAAAAATGTCACTGCTGGAAAGCTACATAGATATAAAATATATCATTTTTTTTTCTGGATTTAAATCCATATTTAAATATTTCAGCTCTTCCGCTATTCTTTGGCAAGAATTTTCCGATTGATTTACAGCCTTGCTGGCATTTAAGCTGCTATTTGTGAGGAGCTGCTACTTATCATTCTGATACTTCTAAGTCAGCATAATTATCTAATATAATTTAGAATTTTAAGAAAGATCATTATTATTGGATGTGAAGGTAGGTATTATTTTATATTTATGGTAAAGAAAAAAAATAAGAAAATCTCACTAGATATAATCGTTAGGGTCCAAAGTTTCTAATTTCGTGACGGCTACAATAGATACTTAATTTGACTACTTAGCCTTCCAGTAGGCGCACTGGAGTATAAAGTGCGCCACATGGAGATTTTTTGTTACATTTACTCGGTAGTTGATCTTTCAATTTCATCCAATCTTTCTATTCGTTCATCTACCCCTTCTACGTTCTTTTCTGAGCATTGACAATTTTCCAATTACTCACACCATTAGTTAGCCCGTGAGAACTACAAAAAACATAAAGTCGCACTTAGTAAGTCACGGGCCTGTTCATGAATTAATTTAAACTCTTCAGTTTATTTTGCATATGTATGAGGATTATACCTATTATTTTATTCATTATTTGAAGAAAGAAGACCAATGTAAGTGGATTATTCCTTATTTTCGTTTGTAGAAATATTTTAAACTTTTGCGAGTCAACTGATATCATTTCATTTTCTACTATATTTTGATTTTTTTCTAATAATAATTTATAACGTGTTCATGAAGTTTTTTTTTATAGTTTTTTTATTATTTCGGTGTATTTTAGGGTATTTTCAAATATATGAATTGTGATGTTCAAATATTATAATGCCCATTTGTTCCTTTTATTGAAGATTTTCAGTCCTACGTGATTTATAGTTTTATAGTTACTTCATGAAATAATTATATTTAGATTTCATAACATAATCACTCAGCTAATGGCAGCCTGCTGTTCTAACATTTTATATTATTGATTTTTTATAGCCTATTAAATTTTTTTTTTTAAATTATGTCCATTTTATTTTCCTACTCTCATAACTCATTAATAAAATCATTTTATTACTTGATCAATCGGAATGGCGTGCTTAGTACGCCGCGCGCCTTCTAATGTCATGAATTTGGGCGCGCTTACTGAAAGGTTAATGCAAAAGATATCCACTGATAAGTAAATAACCTCCTTAGTAAGATCCAGTGTACAACGATCTATATCAGAAAAATATTTGTTTATCTTTTAAAAGAGCTTTGCCAGAAAAAAATCAACACTTACGACTTAGAAAACGTTATCACAAGAAATACCTTCTATGTATCATAACGAAATACTCTTTCATCATTATTATAGATCGTGAACATTGTTATAGGTTTAGCCCACAACATGGCTCAACTTGGAATACCAAACATAGGTAAAAGACTAACCATTAAATTATAATCAGATTATAGAAGATAGGTGTAACGTAACAATGTTGTTTAAATAGGTTATGAAAGATTGGCCTTAAGATGTACCTATGTACCTCTACGAGTATCGTTGTTGTTTTTTTTGATAATTTTGTAATTTCAATACACAATTGTGAAGATAATAATAACTTATTATACATATCTCAGATAGTAAAAAATAAGACTCTTCATTCCGCGAAGTAATTACAACATTCATTGACCCATCTGACATACCGCTCACCCAGAGCAAATGACTGGGAAGTATGTAGGATACCTTAACAGCGCAATACCAACTTTCACAATTCTTTGAAGTGACATTTTTTTTCTTTATACGTGGACCAATAGAACTTTTTATTTTACAAACCGTTTGTGTCATTATGAGATGATCGAATTCTAGTAATTAGTTGGAGAGCCCCTGTTAAGGGAAGAAAACATATTTTAATTATCTATTAAAACAAGGAAGACCGATCCTGCTGCTATCTCTGGGCAACTAGAATGAACTAGAAGGATCCAGGACTGCAAGCCAGAGCTCAGCTCTTGTGATATTTTTTTTTTTTATGCCGCCTTTTGAAATCAGGATGAGAGAGTAAGTCAGGACTAAGGCCAAGCAGAGAGAAAGAGGAAAGAATTAGGGATGAGGACCAGGATGAAGATCTGAAGCAAAATTCATCTAAATGAATTCATAGCCTAAGAACCGGATGGAACATCATATACCTACCGTCCACCGGTGCTATGAACCCATTAAAATTGTATATATATATATATATATATATATATATATATATATATATATATATGCCTTATTTTATTTTATTTTCAAATTTACTAAGACATTATTTTAAATTGTACCTGGATTTGGCACAGAACCCCATTTTTCCATACATGTAACCATGTTTTCAACTATGTTTTATTTAAAATTACCCAAACAATAGATTTATCTTAGCATTTAATACAGACCATTATAATTTAGCAGTTTCTTAAACCAGCGTAACCACTATAACCAAATTAATTGTGATAATATCTCCACAGACCGGGAATACCATAATTATACAGCCTTCAGCATTACAACACAGTCTAAACAAATTATAAAAGTACAATGTTGTTTTCATAATTTATTGCATCGCTATGCAGTTATTATAACAGCCCTTTGTTTCACGGCTTATGAAGGTATTTTTCTATTAAGGAGGATACTTTAAAATTTAAAATATCGCTCGATAATTATTAAATACTCATAAAAACCATTAGAATAAATTCAATTTTCAAGTTTCAATAACTTTGAACTTTTCACATCGAATTTAGTCCTATATGATAATTATTTTTCTTCATTTCTAAGATAAAGAAATTCTAATCACAATTAAACATAAAGACGTAAGTGATGTATATATTAGTTAGCTACTTTAAGTATTTTAAATAGTGAAATCTTACTCTGGAGTTCACTGATCATAAGACAAGGCACGAATTCCAGATGCGTCACTGATTTCTCCAGGTATACTCCACCCACAGCACACTTGGCCACTTTTGGCAGATTGCTGGAATTAGGTCTTACAAGTGGTGAAAGCCCAATGACCGTTCTTGCATTTTCCTAGGTCAGTATTTCTCCATGTCCTCATGCCTCCTTAGGAAGTTTCCTCCATAGTTCATATTCTTCTATATTTTAAATCAAATTCATATTCTTCTACAGCTTTTAAAACTAAATAAATATTTTTAGTCAGATCATTTTTATTGATTCTTTTTTAATTTTCACAATTATTACTTGTTATTATTTCTCATAATTTGCACGAGTTTAATTATATACGTTTGTTAAAACATAATGATAACAAAATTTGTCTTATTGTCTTTGAGGGAGAATTTCGAACCCAGCAATAATATTAGATATGGAATTAGGAATAAGTACAGAATTATAAACTCGAGGAATATAACAATTAAGCATTCTAGTCAAAAAGATACCAACACAATATTTATTTTTTTGTTTTTCTGTTAACACATCTTACATTTCCATAGTTTGCAGTATGGTTAAATATTAACAGAAAGTAATGCGAACAATTAATATTAGAAACCATCAGAACACTAAAATTCAATTTAAAATAAAATTAGATTTTTTTTTTTGTAATTGAAATTCAATAAGAAAACAAAGAAAGGTTAAAGACAGAAAACACTTATAATTTCTGAGTTGCAAAATTAATCAGATTGCGTCGACTGCCATCGATTGCTGACTATTTTAAGGTAAGAATAAGACGTTAAGGTTTTCTAAAATAAAGTAGAGCGAACAATATTTAATATTCATAATAACCAACAGGCAAAGGTCTAGGGGGCAGACCGAGACGTAGATGGGAGGGTTTTGACGGGGTTCAGAAGAAGTTATTAATGTCTTTTTCATGCAATTGCATTTCTTTATTTCAAATTCAGCAAGACCACTTCGATCTCATACACCTAGTGGGCTTTTAATTTTTTTTTTGTATATGTATACGAGTATATATATATTTATTTATTTTTTCTTGTACTTTTGTTCTAAATATGTGTGCGTTCAAATTTTGATATTGTATTAGATCAAGAAGTTTCTAATTATCTAGAAGTTGTATAATAGATTAGGAAAGGGTTGATTGATAACTGGAAGAGAAAATCGTGGAGAAATGAGAAGGCAGTTGGATAGATTAAAATAAACAAAGGATAGAAAAAAAAGTAATGTAATCGAATGAAGATGAAAATGCTATGAATTATGTGCATGTATGATTAAATGATAAAAGGGAAAAGAAAGGAAAAAAAAAGAATTTTTTCAGGAAGGAAATATATATATATATATATATATGTGTATATATATATATATATATGTGTATATATATATATATATATATATATATATATATATATATATATATATATATATATATATTATAACCAACTAAGGATTGATCAGTCAGCTGTGTTTTGTAGCAACCCAATGGGTTGCATTGATTTTCAATAAATCATTTCTCTCTCTCTCTCTGCCGTCAATAATTTAAACGCATAATAGATGTCTATAGTAAATAATTAAGCTTTAAAAAAACCATTACGACGACAGATGTTAAATTATTACACAATCTCGGCAGGTTACGACGAATTCTTAGCGATAAACAAACCTGGAAAACTTAAGGCGATTAAGACTTGAGTGTTTGTCGAAAGTGTTTGACAGATATTGTGGCTTTGAATGGAAGACAGTGAGGAACGTGAACATGGTGCCCATTCAAGAGGCTAATGGAGTCCGGTCAGAAAGTGCCACATCATCAGAAAATATGAGCGAAAGCACGGCTCTCTGCTCTGGTTTTCCACTCTCATCCACGTCTTATCTCCTTCGGCTCTCTGCCATCTGTGAGTCTTGGATACCGTGGTATAGCGAACAAACCCACAGCAGTCATCAGCATTCTCGAATGTTGGATAACCCCGGTAACATTAAAATTAAATTAGTTATTTAAAAAAGAAAAAAAAAATCTGCTGAATCTCTTATTTAATAACATTATTTTTTCCCCTCGAAAATAACCGAAAAAATGAACTGAATAATTTAATTGGGATCTTGTCTGGATACAAACCACTTCTATTCCTCATTCCGTTCTATTCCTGAAGACAGACCAATATAGGTTAAAACATCAGCCTAAAAATCAAGAACATAAAAAAGACATAATGGCAAGTTTCTAAGTATAAATTGCATTAATATATTTTATTTATTACTACCTCCTGTATCTCTGTGGTGAGTTAATAGTCAATTTCCTGTTGAATCAGATGTTAGTAATTAAGCGATATCCGATTGAACATTTTTCTTACCGGTTTGGTGAAGAGGAAGGCAGACACTTAAAAAAAATTAAAATTCACTTACTGCTATATCATTCAATTTTAATAGCAATATAGCTAAGATTTTAAAATATAATTACAAAAACCCAAATTAATGAATTATTTTATTATTTCATTAGCCGAAGTTCATACATATCATGAAGACCTCTTATAGTACTGAGAGCAACGAAATTAGGTATAAGGAAATTTAATACTAGCGAAAATATTGGTTTTTAACGATTATATTTAGAATTAGGAATTAATAAAAAAAAAAACATTAAGAACTAGATTTTTGTGTTTATAAAATCTTATATATAATTTTTTTTTTTTCAATTTTTTAATATTACTTAATATTTACTATATTCTTATTCATCTTTCAATGGTTCTCAATTATCTGTCCATATATGCTGTTATTTTTACTTATTATTCAGCTACTATAATTAGCAATACTATATTTTGTTTTTATCCGTTTTAGAATTTCTTCCTATATCAAATTTACTGGTTGAAAATAGCTTTATAGCTACAAATTTAACAAATAAAGAAATATTTAAAAAAAATTAATTAACTTCTATACGCCTGAAGATCTTCAGGGTAAATTTTTTTTTTATTTGTTATAATTTAAAAAAAAATATTATACCCAAGTCTGTCTCTTGCAAACTTTGAAATAAATAATGATATTGGTTTTAATGGACAGAGTTCCTGTTGGATACAGTAATTCAATCTAACAACGCTAGCCTTACATGGTAGGGTTTGAAACCTTGGCTAATGTAGTAAAAATTAACTTGCAAAGATATTAAGAAAACTATTTAACCAAAGTGACCTGATTCTAATTTTTCTAATTATTTACAAACAATGTCAACCATTGGGAGTCATTTCAACCCAATACAAAAAATTATATAAATTTTAATGAATAACAAAGAGCATTGAAAATTGCAATAATTATAATGAGTGAAAAAATAATTAAATTAATCTCTATCATCCCATAATATCAAATTTCTACCCAGAAAATTCAATGGTTGTCAACATTTTTGAAAGTAGAGAATAAGTACAAAAATAAAGCCTCCCCCCAAAAAAATAGTTCTATCAAAATCAAATTTTAAAAAAAACAGGATAATATAGTAAAAGGTTACATATATGGAATGTAATACTATTAATGTCAAGTATTTTTATGCATGTTTAAAAAAAATATGTTTTTAAACATGAATAAATATGAAATTTAAAAAAAAATTATGTTAATTTTTTAATCAAGGAATTAAAAACAATTTCAGCAGTATTTCGTTCCTAAACAAGAGTTTCCTAAATTCGAAGTACTCCGTTATGCATTTGAACGACTCATATATGAGTTAGTCACTAAATGACTACATACTAATAAGACTTCTTGACATACTGACGAACAATAATATAATACCTGATCATTAATTCGGATTCCGAACCCAACATTCAACAATTACACTCGGTGACGGACTACATTGCGACGGCACTAGAACAGAAATTATATGCAACAGGAGTATTTCTGGACATCGCTCAAGCGTTCGATAGAATCTGGCATCAGTGGCTTCTCTTCAAACTTAAGACGATACTTCCTCCTACCTATTATATTATTCTTCAATCCTTTCTTTCTGAAAGATTTTTCTCTGCCTACCAAGGCTCAGAACTTTCTACCATTAGACCGGCCTTAGCAGGAGTACCTCAGGGATCAGTACTATCTCCGCTGCTCAACATCATATATGCACATGATATTCCAAACAGTACCGAAACAGTGACAGCGACGTATGCAGACGATAAAACAATTTTAATAAAACATCGAGTACAAGCCTCACAGACTTTACATCATCTAACAAAACTTCATGATTGGCGCAAACTTTGGAAAATTTGACTTAGCCACGGAAATCTCAACATATCACTTTTACTCTTCGAAAAGAAATCTGCCCTCTAATATACCTCGACAATGTAGCAATTCCGCAGACAGACAAAATTCGATACCTTGGCCTGACATTTGACAGAAGAATGACATGGGGCCCACACATCAAAAACAAACAAAAAACGCTAAACCAAAGAGTAAAACTATTATACTCACTTCTTTCAAGACGTTCGAAATTGAAGCTTAGACATAAATTGAACACGCACACTTACTTACTCTGGACTTACGCTTCACTGATTTACGGGACAGCCAAAAAAACTCACATAAAAAAACTTCAAATTTTTCAGTCAAAAACTTTTAGGACTATCACCAAAGCTCATTGGTATATCAGTAACATTACCTTACACCTCAATATGCCAACAGTTAAGGAACACATACAGACCCACTACAAATGATTTCACAATAACTTACACACTCATACAAGACATGGCGACAACCAACATGCCTGTCAACACCCGCAGAATGTTGAATAGGAGCTGGATGAGGGATCTCCTAGACTAACCATGTACGATAATCATGAGAAGAAGAGGTGCAGCTGGGTGCTACTCTTTCTCATGCCTTTCATGCCACGATAACATGTTGTTTGTAATAATAAAGTCAAAAAAAAAACTATGTATGATCTACATCAGTAATCTACATGATCAGTAAATGACAACATAATATGTCATATTATGATCTAGGCATTATAGAATAATAGAAAGAGAGGTAGACAAGGTGTACCTGGGATCAGAAAGGACGAGCCTGGTTTTTTGTTGCAGTAATGGATAGTGTCAGCTCTTCATTACATCTGAGTCGTGAGAGTTCAATCTGCTTCTTCCGTCTCTAACCTACTCTGCCTTCACCACGTTTATTTTTTATTGTTTTATTTATGAGATTTAGAATGGAGATTTCTTTTCAATATAAATTATTACCAGAAAAATCGTCAATAACCACTATAATAAAAATATAAGGAAAGTTACAATAGAGTGTGTGGAGAAGTTTCCATTGACATTATAATAAAATAAATAAAAACATACAAAACCACAAAAATCATAAATAATGCCCAAAAACTTATTTAAAAAAACCTACAAGACTAAGTCAAATTTTAAAATGAACTAAAATTCAAAATAGATTAGATGAATTACTAAATGTTAATATATTGCTTAATAGTTTTATGTAGTTTTTATGACCTTGTTTTAGAATGCATTAAAAATTTACTTTCTCTTAAATTACATAAAATAATTATCTTGTCACTCTCAATTTATATGATGGTAAATTAAAAAAAAAATCGAACAATTATACAAAGTTATTAAATCAATATATTCATTAACTACCTTATTTCCTAATGGTGAGAAAAAATAAAATTAGAAACTTTTAGCATTTAATGATGAAGTCATTCAGCCATAGTAATTGATGTAATGTGCCATAATCTGTGGAAGAATATTACTCAAATTAGTTCATGTGATCAAAAATAATGTTGGTACTGGAATTAAAACACCCTTATGCTATTCTTAATGCTTTTATTTGTTGTGGTTTTATACTTCAATTGGTACGGTCAATAAACTCATTTTACTTTTATTTTATATCTTTTCAGGCATGTAAATTGTAAATATGGGTTTTGGTATTTTTATTAGAGAATATAAAGTGAGGTGCAGAAATAGTGGCCTTATTTTGAAGGGCTGTAAACACCAAATTTATGTCTCTTGAAAAAAAATTGGTTTTATCTTCAAAACGTATGTTGAAAACAGTATTATTTCAATGGGTTTTAAAAACTACATCTTCCAACTACTGGCCGTTATTGAAAGGTGTTCTGTAGAGTGGTATAGATTTCTTGCCTGATCAGATCATCCAGAGAACGAGTTCGAGAAACTGATTTGAGCTCTATATCGTTATCAGCAGAAATCGTTATCAGTAATAGAGGAGAGTTGTGAGTTACCAACATCCTCATTGTGTAGAGAAGACTTGGATGGTGATCACAATACGCATAACTTATGAGGACCGTTTTTCGACATTTTTGACACATATTCCTTGTGACCGCCGATAATTCTTATTACAAATTATTTTAAAAATTCACCTCTTTTTTTTTTTTTTGCGTACAAAGACGAACTGAAGTCAGAATTGTAATATGGACATACAAATATTTCTTGTTTTTTTTTTTTTTTTTTTTTTTTTTTTATCATTTTATTTTCATAGGCAGTCCTTGAAATATATATATACAGACCGAAGTAGATTAGACAAAAACTGCATTTTATGACATAGCATACATAACAGAAAATTTTATAATTATACAATAAACAATTTCAACTATGAAAATAACTATGTCTACATCAAATTCATTTTAATCATAATGCCTGAATTTCCAGCCGTACAATGAAAAAAGTGCAGCCCGCATCGACACAAGATATTACCAGCATCTTCTTATATCATTTACCTTTATCACCGTCACTTAGGTGTAATTTAATATTGCGGAAGAGGTTATTTCAGATTTTTTTTTTAAATGCTCAAGAGGAGATATCCTTACCAAATTCTAGACGAGAATTTTAATAAAATTTTCAATCTTTGAATCTAAATGCTTATGAACCTTACCTCTCAACGTCATTTCACTTTTCCACGTAATTTTCACTTTTCCTTAAAAATTAATTTTTAATTTAAAAACAAAGCTTGAATAAAAACTTATTTTGAAAATTCAATTTCAAGCAGTGATGGATTGTCTACAGACAGCTGTCACGAGGCTAGCAATGAAAACAAACTACTAAATCCTGCAAAATAACATGCTGCTAAATATCACAAGGATATGCAATTACGTAACATTGAATAGAATTACGAATGCAACATCCATGCTAGATTATTTCATATACATAGAATAATATTCAAGTGAAATGCATGGTTTAAAAACATCTTTTATTTATTTATTCATAATGTGTTTACATATACTTCTTTTATACATAACTATCCTCTGGATAAAATTTATGAGCAGAAAAGCGAGACACGTTGAGTAGTATGGAATATTGCAGTTCATAATATACAGACCTAAACAAACCCATGGCAAAAGATCGCATCCGGAATTCATATAAAACATTTCAAAACAAACTACACGGACATACCTACCAATAAATTGATACTAAAAATGACCACGAGACATAAAGAAAACAAATGTTGAAAATGAGCTGGTTAAGAGATCTAGAATAAAATGTTGAAAGTAATGAGTATTAAAGTATCTTCCTCATGAGTGAAATGCCAACTTTATCAACTAATTTGACATCAACTTATTGTCATAAACTGAACGACTGGTGTAAATATAAAATTAAGCTATGTGTGTATATATATATATATATATATATATATATATATATATATATATATATATATATATATATATATATATATACACCGGATGTATATCTATCCGGGCTTAGGAGTGATGACCCTACCCCGCGTATCTTAACTGCGAATCGCTGTGTGGTTTTCCAGGTCGTAAAATAGCCGCTCGGAGGTTTGGTCCATGGATGACCATCCATAGACCTGCTTCGGGGAAGAAATATAGGTTCTCGTGTGCCTGCTGTCCCCGAACAGCCGTAATCCGTGAATCTTGGCCGGTTTGTCACTGTCCTTGAACCCGAGTGAGTCGGTGGGAAGGACCCTGCCGAATTAGTCCCAAAAGGGGCCGGTTATGCAGATATGGATAGCCTGGCGCTGCAACATGGAAACAATGGTTCGTAGCTACGTGAGATATGGTGAACCCCTCCAGGTTGTCTATGCTCCCTCAAGCAATAAATGTCTGTAAGAATACTACTTCGCGCGGCCAAATAATCTACATTGTCTATAGTGCCAACAGAGACAAAATCTCTCTCTCTCTCTCTCTCTCTATATATATATATATATATATATATATATATATATATATATATATATATATAGAGAGAGAGAGAGAGAGAGAGAGACTTATTATAGAATATAATTTTTATTTAATTAAATAAGGGAGATATGTTTCACAAAATTAATTATAATCGTAAAAATATATGCAAACAAAATTGAAATATGGACGGAACTTTGATTTATTTACAAATGTTTAAATGTGAAAATAAGCTAAACAGCTGCCAAAGTCTGATGCTAATTTAGCAATCTAAGTTAGTTATATTTTTCTATATTGTTTCCTTTTAAAATTTCAATACTTTGATATTTAATACGAACATGAAAGGAACTGAATTCACTGTTTTTATACGTTTCGTTTCCTTTCTTATTGAATATTAGTAAGCAACTGATAGGAGAAAATCGCAGATAAAAAATAACGAATTACACATTAACGAAAAGGCTGTAAGGTAACATTTAGCGTTACATATTTAAGATGAACATGACCGATGATGATTACCTGGAGCTTTAAACAGGATTAAAGATAATAAATGGTATCGGAGGCTTAGTTTCTTTTGTCGTAAGTGGTTTAGGAAGGAACGAAAAGCTTGGGAACCCACATCTTAGCCAATATTAAGACTAAATCTGCATTCAATGAGGCAATGATAGCCACGATTCCTTTTGAAGTTTAACAATCGCCGGGCAGTAACAGGTTTCGAACCACTGATCTGGCAGTATCAATTACTCAGATAACTTTCAAATAGCTTTGAACCTTCCGCTGTCATGGCTAATACCTGAACTATTGTGAGAACGGGCGGTGCAAGTGAACATTGAGAGTCGTGTAAGTGAAATTAGCCTGTAGGAAAAAGCGAGCAATCAACAAAGTCAGGAAAAGGAGATAGGAGAGAATAAGGAAGAAGGGGGAAGAATGGGGTGTGGGAGAGACGTCATATTGTTCGATAATTTCCTCCTTGTCGACCTTCACAATGCCGTGTCCTTTATAACACCTGTGTGCTTGTCACTTTTATTTCTCATTGATTCCATTATTATCCCAATCCCGTAATTTTCTATGGAAATAATGAACATAGGATTTAATTTTTGATATTATGTGTTGTACAATAATATCACGAAAATGATAAAAATTACTTATCTAATTACATATATAAATTGAAATCAAAAAATGAATTTTACTCGAAAAACTCAATATGTATCATTCCATAATTAATAATAAAAAATAAACAAAAAAAGTTAAAGAACTTATGATGGATCCTTGGTTCGTTTCCTGATAAGAAAATACTGTTTACTTGATCAACGGTTGTATAACTAGGTGAAGTCGTCAGCATCCACTATAAACCAGAAGATTTGTCCACCAACCCATAGAAAGACAGGTTTGTTCCACCAGGTGTATAGTGGAGGATGTGCAAAAGAAGGGTGTCCCGACACCGAATAATAAAGGAAATTTTTGGCCACAGCATGACTCGATTATGGCCTCGGAAGTCAAGACGTCAATGACTTCCTACCCACACAGCTACGAAATTCCTTGAAATGAATAGTAAATTAAAAAAATTATTTGAAAACATTGAAAATATATTATTTTTCAAGAAACTTTTTATGATTTTTTCAGTAAATGAAAAACAACAATGTTTTGAGATTTTAGCGAAATACAATATTATTTGGGGAAAAATATATTTGTTCTAATTTTTAAACAAAAACAGGAATTATTTTATCTCATTTCAGAAGGAAAACACTATTAAAAAAATGTGAAAAATTTAATTTTTTTGTAATAGCATTTTAGCGAGTAGTAAATAAACGTAAAAATTAAAAAAATATACAGTATATTTATATATACAAAAAAACGTAACTGCTAAAGATGATTTGCTCAAGTTACCTTACAACGGACTGTAATTTGACAGTCAGAAATTTTTTTTCTCCTATCACCTTCCAGTTTTCACAACTTCGAAATTAACTCTACACATCTGCATGAAACTTAAGTCATTGAATACTGTTTAGTTGTTTATACGAACGAGAGATAGATTCTTAGAAGAAATAAATAAAGAAAACGCAGAAAAAAGAGGAAGTTATTTTTTTTTTTTAAATACCTTTCAGGGCTTTAAAATTTATATTAAGATTCGTAATAAAAAAAAATAAAAAAATAGACAAATTCTATTAACGTAATCTTACGTTACTATGAAACTAATGCCTGTGGTATATCAAACACTGTATTGTCGGAGCTACGCCTATACAATAAGTAATAATTATTAGGTATTCAATTGAATTAATATTACAATAAATATAAAATAGGTTAAAGACCCAGAGAGGAATGATATAGCTGACATCGCAGCTGAAAAAGCTGTAGAAAGTGGATTATCTCCATCATTCTCTCAAATACCATTTTATTTTATAAAATATGACACAAAAATATTATTCTCTATTTTTAATAGGTACTGGAATAGTTTTGTTGAATATTACTGTATATTTTAATTCAGGTCTATTCCACAAATAAAAAACAAAACAATTAGAATTTACAAAAATCCAATTACAAATATGGGCAATAGATTTTATTTAATTAATGACAATACTTGTTCTCTAAACGGATAAGAAAATACTTTTTAGATAAACTGCCCATTGTGTGAGAGGCAAAAATAAAAAATAATTATCGTTCTACTTTTAAAAGGTGGAGATTAGCCAATGGCGTAATTAGAGTTGTAATTATTATTTTGCAAACTTTATTAATAGTTTTAGACTAGAAGGATTAAGGAGGTGAAATGGTATGTACGTAACATTCACCGAAAAGTTATTGAGAGATTTTTTTATGCGCATTTATAGTACTGTATTGTGCATTAATGGCTTCATTTCAAATCTTTATATTAAATACGGGAACTGGAACTATTTTGTCTCATTTCAGAGGAAAAAAGCTATTAAAAAAGTGTGAAAAATTGAATTTTTCGTATAATAGCATTTTAGCGAGGAGTAAATAAACGTAAAAATTAAAAAAATATATACAGTAGATTTACATATACAATAATATCTGATGTGGACAACACATGACTTCCTTGTACGCCTATAAAACTATAAATCAGTGGCTAAAAATGTAATCCTGAATTTGGTTACTAGTTTCCGAAGATTACAGTATCTCGAAAACGAAACTCGGCGTCCCGACATCCATCTATTGACATACATACACACACACACACACACACACACACACACACACACACACACACACACACAAATGGGGAGGAAAACCAGTATTTTCTCAATTCTAAAACTTAAAACAAGTAATAAAAATGTTTAATTGGATTAGAAACCAAATTGCGTTTGTAACCTTTATTACCGAAACATATGATTATGAATTTAATTTAAATATAATTTTTGATGTAAGCTTATTATGACCTTCAAGTAAAGTACCCTTTTCGGCTCACCAATTTTAACAAAAATATAGTAAATACATTCATATCGATATAAAAGTCCTATTTACCAAATTTGATATGTTTTATATTATATTTTAATACACTTTTTGATGAAAGTTCAATATGACCTTCAAGTAAAGTACCGCTTCCGGTTTTCCAATTTAGACGAAAAGACATGTAGTATGCTATTCAAATCAATATACAAGTTATAAATACTAAATCTGAGAAGTTTTGCATAGTATTTTAATATAATTTTTGATAGAAATAATTATGACCTTCAAGTAAAGTACCACTTCTGGTGATCAAGCAGTGACCAAAAAGGGAGGTTCACAACTAGATTTTACAACAATCCTAAATACAAAATTTCAACTTTCTACGACTAACCGTTTTTGAGTTATGAGATACGAACTTACGTACGTACAGACGCCACGACGAAACTAGTCAAAATGGATTCAGGGATGGTCAAAATGGATTTTTCCGTTGAAATCTGAAAACCGAAAATTTTCGCGATTATAATACTTCCTTTACTTCGTACAAGGAAGTAAACATTTAACTGGTAAAGCTGAATTGCTCAAGTTATCTTAAAACGTACTGTAATCTGACAGCTTGATATTTTTTTCTTCGATCTCCTTCCAGTTTTCACAACTTCGAAATTAACTCTACACATCTACATGAAACTTAAGTCATTGAATACTGCAAAGTTGTTTAGACGAATTAGAGATAGATTCTTAGAAGAAATAAATAAAGGAAACGCAGAAAAAAACAGGAAGTTAATTTTTTTTGGGGCAACTATGAATAGTTCATTTTCAAGGTAGTATTATCAAAGTTTGAACAGTTGCAAAAATGCACACACATAAAGCAGGTAATAATGCTTCAGATAAAGATAATAGGATTGGGGTTGAGGACCTCAGGCAAAATATTCAGGAGATGATGTGTCCTACTTTCCAAACTTACTTGAGTACTTTGCCATTGTGCTTGTAAATTATTTTCCTGCGGACTATTAGTGGTCGTTTGTTGTAGATAATTGAAAAGTCCTCAGGTTTGCTATATTGTTAATTGTTGTCTTCTGCCAAAACGAGAGGAAACAAAGAATATTAAAGGGCATTATGGGCAGAATTCCAAGCATCTACTTTCATAAGACTTTGCTTACAGGAGACTCCATTAAACAAAGACATAAAAATTGTATGTTAAGCAATAATCTTATTTTATAGCACATTTTATAGTGTTTGAAAGTGCTGTTAATGTGTCTAGATAATAAATATCTGTCAACGACCAATTATTTGTTATTACTAAATTACGCTATCGCCTTTGATAAAGTAATGAATATAAAGTGGTTGTGTGCACACAAATAAATTCGAGAAAAATCTACCGGAAAAGAAATATGTGCCGGCAAAGTTCAATCCGTTGTAGAACAATAAATTGCGTAAATCTAAACTAAATTTGAGCAAATTTTTGTAGTTTCGTTTTGTAGATCAACTGGATAGTTTTTATCGTCTCCTCGATCATGGATAAAAATAACAGCACTTAATAGGGTTTAAATTATATATTGTTCTTTTTGATGAACTTTACTTTTGAAAAAAGGAAACAAGTCAAAAAACAGTATTTTCATTTTATGTGAGCATTGTTTCAGAGACTAATAGCCTTTTTCTCGAAGGTAAAATTCATTAAAAAGAACAAAATATAACATAAACTCATTAACGCAAAACAATATCCCTTTATCCAAACACCACCGAATTCTTTCCTGAAATTTATAGATCGGAATATTTATGAGGGTCAGATTTAGTGAGGAAAAACTTTTGGATTCCATTCTTGATTGTTATAGTTTTAAATTAAAAAATACTCCTAGCGAACGAACACCTACAAATTGCGTCGCAAAAAAACAGTCTCAAACATCTTATTTCCAATACTGCCGTCATATTATTTATAATTTATACTTTATATCATATTATTTCATAATATCCTGTTGAAAGCCCTAATACCAGTGATTAGGATCTAACCATTGGATTTAGGGGTTTCTAACTTCTTAAAAATATGTAGTTTTTAGAGAAATTCGAGTACAATACAAAAATGTATTTTAAAAAAATATTGGGATTTAGGACCTTTCAGCTTATCACAGCAGAATAGTTAACTGAATTTGACGATAGCTTAATGTAAAATTTTAAAACGAAATGGATAGCAAAATTACTTCGATTTTATAGAATAAATATATAAAAATTGTTAAGTTTTGGCGTATAATTAAGAGCTCTGCATGAAATGCGATAAATTCAATTCCCACACGAATTCTTAATGGACCCCCTTGTACCTAAAGTTCAATCCTGAACAATTATCAATAATATCCTGTAACATAAAAGAATATTCCCACGCGAATTTCTAACATAGAACACTCATCGTAGTGATAGAAGACATTCGCTTTCACAAGTCACTTCAAAAAATATTTGTCATGTTGAGAAAATTACTGCATTTGATTGCAATGCAATATTATCATAGAAGAGCTTGTTATTATGAAATCAAACCAAGTCAAAAGTAATAGTTATTGAAGTTATCCTCTTAGAATAATACATGAGGGCTTAGTTACTTCAATTCATAAGCAATTGGAGGATGAAGGATGGAGAATAGAGGATTCAGAATCAAGTAAGAGGAAAAATATGTAACGATGGAAGGCTTTAAGGAGAGAAAAGGATTAGAAATTTAAAAAGGTGCTAATCCAAAGAAGAAAAGATTTCCTAAAGGAAGCAGCTCTTTGTGAATGATTAAAGTGATCGGTTGGTTGTTTATTGGTATTCGAGTTGTCAGAGGTTCTTGCGCCTCAAGGAGATCGGGAACATAGGAAGGATTTTTGGGATTGGTACGAAATGAAACAAAGGAACTATGTCCGCTTGAGGAAAGGACAAAGTCACCTTGGCTATGCCTACCAGCGAAAGACATATGAGTGCTTGAGAATTAATTTAATGAAACAATCCATCAATCGCTTTAATCTCAAACTTAGTTCATCAGTCCCCACAAATTAACTAAATTAGTTGGGAAGTAAAAGAAAATAAGGACTGATTAAAAACTATTAGACGGCAAGTATTCATGGAATAACTATTATTGTTTTGCGGGTATTGTATGATAGTAATAGTTTAAAATTGATTACAATCGTAGTGTTTGATTTCAAAATTCAACTAGGAGCTGGGGAGTATGTTTAATAATCGATAATTTAATTTAAATTCGATAACTACTAAATTTTAAAAAATAATAATACTCACATATTAATAAATCATAGAAAAACGGTTTATTTGACCGTTATATATTAACTAATTATATTATATTAACTAATTTATAATATTTATTACTGTTTGAAATCATAACAGGAAGTGATTTTAGACATTTTATGCCTGTGACCTAAGTGTTTACATTATAAATTAGTAATTACATAATCATGTAAATTACTTTTCATCACATCCTTTTTATAATTATTAATTAGCCAATATCACTTTCTTTCCTGTTCAGCTGAAGAGTCGTAAAATTCTTTACCTCTATTCACATTTTGTCAAATTATACGTTTTAACGATTAGTTTTTTTTGGTTAATCATTTTCAATAATGAACCATTGTAATTTATTTTTTGTGTTATACCTCTCTGATTCGGCTTTCGCCATTAGAGATCTAGAAGTCCAGTACCTTTCCGATCTGGACAGCGTCATAATTCTTATGTCCAGTAAGCGTGGGCATACGTTAAAATGTGTTGCATTCATATACGAACCTTTGTGATTGGACGAAAAAATTGTTTAAGCCCCCTCAAAATTTGAGAGTTGACGTTTCAAGATGCGCAGAATCCGGAAATCGAATAAAAAAAAATCCGTTCGTTCACCCACTGCGGGCCGCGGCTTTTATCAGTCTTATTGACAATTTATACCAAGTCACAGGGAACCCCAGAATAATCCTCGGAACTCGAAATCATCATCCGCCGCTTCGTTTCAAAATGGCGACTGATTAAAATTTTCATATGCCCATATTTCGCCAACTTCTGGAAATAGGGAGAAAATACAAAATGTTTGGAAATCATTAAACGAATATTTAAGCAAAACAAAAATCCAATTTTTTTCTTTTTTGCATATGAGCGGGAGAAGCGATTTTTTTTTCAAACATAGAGTTAATGCGATTATTTTTTTCTTTAAATATATTTATATTACATTGTTTTATAACCGTACCTGTTTATTTATTTATTATTTCTTGCGCTGTTTTTGATGCTTCGGTGTACGTTTCTAAAATATAAACATTTGATTAGTTTTCGATACAAAAAAAATTTTTGTCTGTATAAAAAAAAAAAAGAATCGTTATTTTAAGTTATCAAATGGTTGAGAGTCACCGGAAAAGATTAATAAGGGATGGAGGATAGAGAGCAATAGAAGATCTATAACAAACAAAAGAAAAAGAAAAAAAAAAGGAACATATATAATATGGGTAAGAAGTGATAATTATAATGTCTTTAGAGTTGAAACGAAATGGAAAAAGATGTTATGTATATTTTATTTAATATTATTGTATGTCTGATGTATGATGTCTGATGTATGATGTAGATTGATTAGTATGCTGTGTACGTACAAATCCCAGGTACAGCGCAGCATTGCTGTAAATAAAGCATTTCTCCATCTTCTTAATTACTCAAAAAAAAATTACTCCGGGAATCGGACCCTTGGGTGATTTTATTTATAGATGCTAATATTATAAATATTTTTTTTTAGTATTTTTTCAATTTTTTGAATGTCGTTATGAAAATAACTTCTGGTAGCATGGACACTCATTTACTGTTTGAGATCAATTTGTTCCACTATATATATGTATATGTATATATATATATATATATATATATATATATATATATATATATATATATATATATATATATATAAAGAGAATAAATAAAAAAAATCTATCATCAATACATCGACTTACAATAAAATTAGGAAATCTAGCAGACGACATCCTTCAGAGTGCAGATACCTGTTTCATTCCAACGCCCTAATAAACAAAATACCATGTCACTATCGAAAGAATCTTACATAAAACTCTATGCGCTCTGATAAAGAGTTATTATATGTTTCGCACGAACGTTTCGAAACTGTCAATAACCGCTTCGAGTATTCAAAGCAAACATTGCAAGAAAATGCATGAGCTCAGGTGCATAAACACCTCACTGTCTACAGAGATCTTTCCACAGGTGGTGATGCAACAGTGAAAGAAGATTTAGTCTTCAAAGAGTAAATCAACAGTTGAAGAAGTCTTGATAGTAAACCTTTCAAACATCTACCAGCCACGTTAGATTTACTATCGAAAGTGGAACGAAGTATGCTTTCGAAATGAAGACTAAAGCTATTCCATTAAATGAATTGTGAAATGGCTATTTTTTTTTTATCAAGTCTATGGGTCATTCTCAGAGAAGTGGGGACTTTTACATTCCATACTTGAAATATCAAAAATTGAAGTTGAAAATTTATGAAATGAGGTATCAAATGTGCCTAAACAGCATCAGGTCAGTGATCAAGATGTCTTGATAAAGTGCAGAAACACTGTTGATTGAGGTTTGCATATTCGTTTTTTCTGTAATTAACTACAGCTGTATGCAGAGTGAATTGTTGGCGACTATAATTAAAATGAAATGATTGTTCTTCAGTGGCTTATTTCATTGTGTAATTCAGACTAAAATTAAAATGAATCAATACTTCTTCGTAAGCTAAATTCCGTCAAAAGTTTCATCTCCTTGTCAGTGTTTTCATTCCTCTGTCGTTTTTTATTTACATTAACACAGGGGAATGAATTTTAAATCTTTTTTCAAATACTGTAAAAGGAAAAAAATGCTAAGAATTTGCCAATTAGCAAACTTAAACTGTGCCATACAAGCATTCATTATTGAATAAATAAGTTAAGAAAAGACTTATCCCGTAATTGTACGGGACAGGGGAATAAATACCATTAAACATAACCATTACACTTTTGGGGATCATCTCCTTCTGGAAGATTAGGTTTTATAGTGAGAGTGAATCAACAGGTATGAATGATAGGGGAGGGATCAAACAAACTGACCGTTTGTTTTTCATTATTTTTTCGCACAAGCAGATCGGTGGGAATCTAGATTCGAAACTTGCCAATGGAATGAACTATAACCTATGGGACAGTTTAGAATCTAGTTTTTCAATTCTAGCATCCTTTTTTGCCAAGAAATGGAATATTCTTCTGTAACTGTGAGTCATCTAAAAGAAAATTAACAAAAGAAATAAATTAAAATTGGTAAAGTAGACAGCCACAGAACCGGTATGGTTAACCGACTCAGCTTGGAACATCACAGGGGAATGAATCTGTATCACTTCGGGGAGTATGGTGGTAGGGAGTTTTGGTGCATGTATTTGTACATATTTGTACGTATTTGGTGCATGCATGTATGTATTTGTGCATGTATGTATTTGGTAGCCTGCTTTAATAACATTTATGTCTCAGAGTCCTAAGAAATTACAAATTGAAATAAATAACATGTGACACAAAAGTCATACCCGCTTCTGTGAGAATGACCCGTATATTTATAATTTCATATAAAATAGAAAGTGAGAGTAAACCTTTCTTCCTCACTGATCCTTAATATGGATATAGGACCGTAATATCCACAAAAGTCGGAAATGAATTGAAAAAACTACGATTAAATCCTGCATTTAAAATAGAAAAAACCCAATCCTCATATTTCCCTTCTCCTAAAGACAAAATAGACCGTTCCTAAAAAAGCGGATTATACGAACTAAATTGTAATGATTGTGCAGCCAAATACACGAGAAAAACTGGAAGATCGCTAAATCAGAGATTAAAGGAATATATACGGGCATATAATAATAAGACAGAAAATTCCAACTTTGCAAATCATTTAAATGAAGAAAATCATAAATTCATCAAAGACTCAGGAGTCAAATTAATACATCACGTTGAAAACAGCCTCAAATTAAATATATATATGAAGCACTTGAAATAATAAAATCCTTCAATTCCAATCAAGATCTCTCGAAAGAAGATATCTTCAATAGACCAATCGTAAATTTATTCCCCATCTAAAACAGAAAAAATAATTACTCACCGGAATTACTAGAAAAACCCCGACTCTTAAACCGTTTACCTGTAAAAACCCTACCTTTCTTCCATTGCTAGTTCAGTGCGAGAAGAAACCAATACAAATTTTTTTTCTATTTGATATAATCTACTTAAACCTTCATGTATTTGATTTCTTGTCTTAATTAAGATTTTAAGAAGAATTTAATTAAATTCATAATTCATAAATGGTTTTATAATACTAATTTATATTACATTTAATTTAATGTGTATAATAAAACCAAACTGTATTTTGAATTGCTTATTTTTGAATTATTGCAATTTTTTAGAGCTGAAGATGAATGTATAACATTCGAAACTAGTTTTCAATAAAAAAAAAATTATAGAAGTGGCAATATCAATCCCTAACTGAAAAAAAGTGCCAACATTTCGGGAAATTTTCACTTCGCACGCGTCTGGCGCACACTTCGCTACTTACGATCACCCAGACTTCCACATTCGATTTCAGCCGAACACAAAAAACAAAATGAATTAGATTCCTGCAATATGCTCGATATTTAAATTTTAATAAACTTTCAATTTAAATTTTCAGAATGTTCGCTACACTTTACAACAGCCAGATAAGCAGTTCTGTATTGAGATGACACTTAACTATTTTTAAAAATTACTTCCAGATGCATGTTCGATGGAACACACTTAACATAGACACTTAACTTGAAATACTTTAAACCGTTAATTTGTAAACTAAATTAAAACATGTAGAAGAGACCTTGTCTCTGAAAATACGTTATGAAGCCTTTAAATAAAAAAAAATCTGGTGCGGTGCGCGCATCACAAACTTTCCCTTACCACCCTATAAAAATAATCTTTTTAACATAATATTAAAGAGTTCACATAAACACTACTTGAAATTAACTCAGGAGAACGCACTTCTTCAAGTCTTCTCTCACAAAAGTACAATAAATTTATTTTTTAAACGATTTTAGAATGTAAATTCTGTACACTGTATATTTTGGTTTGTCAAACTGAAAATATATTTTAAAAGTATCGTTTTAGTTTCCATTAAATAACATAAAATTAGAAATTATTAAGTTAATTTATACTTTTATATTATCACATTACATTATTACAGAGCGTATTGTTGACAACAGGTTGACGGCTTGGTCAGAGACGGTTTGGATGCAACCTTCTTTCCACCTAGGGTCCTGTAGTCTTTATAAGATACGCTGTATCTTTGCTAATACTTGTCCGATTTTGATGATTATTTTTTTGTTTTTTAGATAATTTAATTACCTTTTGTATAATTCTATACATAATTTACAATAAAATTTATACTTCTTAAGTTATGCGCAAATAAAATATTTTTTCCATCATGAATTTTTTCCCTGTATCTCATCGGTGATGTACCAAATAAATGAAAAGTTAAAGGGCTTTAAGGAGAAGACTTAAGGCAAGTTTCATCAAAATTGTTAGACCAGTTTTCGAGAAAGTTGTAAAGATGAGAAAAATCCTAAATATAAAGTGGCACATCCGGTTAGTGGATTTTGACGAAAAAGTCGCTATAACATCCCAAGAATATACCTACCTTAAATACGAAATTTAAGTTACGTACGACTTATCGTTTTTGTGCGATGCTGTTCACATAATCACAGACACACAGACCATTTTGCGAGACTTGCTTATTTGGACCCATAGGACTTAAAAACGTGTATTTCCCTTGAAAAGGGAATTCGAAATTTTTCACAATCACAATACTTCTCCTTACTATATTTATCATATATAATAGATAAGGGAAAGTAAAAGATCAAAATATTTCATATTTTAGGACCGCACGGCTCGTAATGCACAGAGGATGGTCCTAACTGAATACAATTCGTACCCCTCCCCTCCCCCCAAAAAAAGTTAGAAGCACCCTAAGCTTATATAACTAAACCATAATTTTTGTAATTTTTAATGAGTAGGAAATGGGAAAGTTTAATATGATTGGACAAGATGGTAAATAGATTGACATGAAAACCTTTCAATATCGTTAATCCAGACAGTATACCAAAGTAACAATCTCCTATATAATAGATAGCAACCTTTCACTGTTACTTCCACCACAGCAACTAACATCGTAGAGACTATTTAAGTAATACAGACCCTGAAATAATTACTATCCTGAACTGACAGATCTAGATTTATAACTAGGGCTGTATTCACTTGTGCAACAATATCGACAGAGCCAGGGTGAAACGTTCGTTATATATCGCCATCCACCGGTCAGTAATAGATTCCCGATGAAAGGGGAAATCTATCGAGGATATGGAAGTCCAGAGAAATCCAGCCGCTGAAAGCGATCGCTCTGTTTCTAGCTAATGCACTTCTAGCAGACTCAATTGTAGATTGGTGTCGAAGATATCTACGGTAGATTGCAGCTCCAATAGATTTCTATTAGGAAATTAACGATTGTTTGTTAAGAACCGCTATATAGGTTATATGTTATCTATCAGCCATTATATACACATTTATAGCTTATAGCAATAATTTTTAATAGTTACAGTAACTCGTCTCAACCAGATTTAATTACACAATGTCAATACAGCCATTTTAGTCCAGTCAACAAAGGATTTTCCGAATACAAAATTACAGAATTTTTTTCTCAACGATGTTTTTTGGGGTGCTAATTCCGAATTTCAGGTTTGCCACAGGCGTCACAACCAAAATAAAAAATGTAGGAACTTTTTTCAGTTTCACTAGAAAATTAATCATTTTTCGAATAAACATTTTCTACAAAATGCGTGTATTATATTTGATTTTCTGCCAACCTGTAACGCTGCTAGAGCCACTTTTTGGATGTCTGAAAAACGTAAAAAAAAAATTCACGTACCTCACTGAAGTTTGTTTTCCATTGATGTGACCTAGACTTACTTACCAGGCATTTGCAAAAATAATCGGTTTTAGAGCACAACGGGAGAATTAGAAGGGCGTTGGCCGAAAATGAAATTTGGACTACTTTAATGTTGTATAGAACGTTTATATTAAATGCTGAGTTTTCTAATTATTAGCGAAAGAATAAAAAATGATCCAACATTTTTTATTTCTTTTCTATTTTTGTTGTAAAGCCGGCGGCTGGCGAGGTGACAAACCTGAAATTTGGATTCAGGACCTCAAAAAACCTATAGAATTGTAGAGAAAAAAACTTCTATAATTTTTTTCTAAAAACACTCTTTCTTCACCTTCGATAACTGGACTACTTTTCAGGAGACCAAAAAAAAACATTATTATTCCCTATTGCGAAGATTTTTTTTATCTCTGGGCCTTTTTACTTCTCTTAGGCCAAAATTTTTGCTTATATGAAGTTATTTTGCAAATATGCTTCTGATAAATTTTGAAGTGCGATTTTTCGCATTTGTTACTTCAACGTGGTGACGACGATGTGTAGTTTATAGCTAACTTTCAGGTTTTATTTACTAATTATCAATTAATTAATATTGATTAATTTAACTTTTATTATTGA
Source organism: Rhaphigaster nebulosa (assembly GCA_948150685.1). NCBI lineage: Eukaryota > Metazoa > Arthropoda > Insecta > Hemiptera > Pentatomidae > Rhaphigaster > Rhaphigaster nebulosa. Next base: position 15,952,737 of record OX411306.1, read on the forward strand.
CTAATTATGTTAAGCAATTATTAATTTATTTTTTAAATATAAGTAACGACAAAGTAAAATTGGTGCATGAAATTGGTGCACCCTATGAATATAAAAATTATCTAAACCATGCAACATTTCAATATATCTTTTTATTATGATTTTATAATAATATGTTTGTATAACAATCCTAGAATGCGTTAAATATTTGTTGTTAATATTTGTTATATGAGTCCCTGAATTGATAGAGGCCCAGTTATACCAACAGTAATAACGTTTACCACAAAGTATGTTTGGAACTATTGACGTGAGATGTGCTATATCTATTCGGTTAGTCTGCATTAGGCTTTCACGTTACCAATGACATGGAATACTGCACTGACGGATTATTTCATTCAGTGATGGAATTTAGCTGTGTTATTTAGTACTGACGGTAACTGCGTGTATATATATTAAAGTTTAAATTTATGTTTTCCACCAATAGTCTAATTAAAATAGTTGACTCTTTGAATTTTAAATTTCATTATTTATATAATGGAGATTGAGAAAAAATAAATAAAAACAAATATTAATATTGTATTCTTGGAAGAAGGGGAAGCTGAAAGAGGTCCTGGCAGGAGTGGCTGATGCAGGAATGCGAAGAAGTCTTTGCTCAGGACCTCAACTCTCCTCGCTACCTCTTTGCCCCACTTAACACAGTCCGATAGCTTCAACATCGTTTATTTACGACTCTCGTTTTTAATAATTACATCCAGTAATAAAAAAACACTGATCATAATTATTGTATTATCTAATTTCTTTTGTTTAAAATGTATATAATTGCTTGCACAGGATTGTAATGACTCCCAGTGTCTCAGAAGTGCTCTAATAAGTTATCTGACAATTGTCTGACAATCTGGATTGTACACACCAATAAATGATCATAAATATAAATCCGAATTAAAATAAATATTATTAATTTGTTCACTGTTTCAAATTACATTATAATTATGTAACCATTGGTGGTTTCGTGAGCTACATTCATCAAATTACAATCCAGCGATCACAAGACTTTGTTTTCAAAAGCCAATCAGAACCACAGGCACTGACTTTCCATTTTGATTGGGGAGCGAGGGGCGGCGATCGCTCCTGCTTCGCCCCTCCTCCTCTTTCCCCTCCCCCCCCCCCCTAAGTCTCATAAAGCATCAGTAGTGAACTGGAACCGTTAATTTGAGCTTACTGCCTATTCTGTATTTACTGTTATTACCTGCTATGTAAGCATGTAATTATTCATATAAATTGATATTAATTTAATTTATAAATGTATACATTTATAAATTAAATATATAAATCATATAAGTTTGTAGGGCCACATTGCTCTGATAAAAACAAATTTACCTGCAATTCGTTCTAAAGAATATTCAATCACAGAATAATAAAGTTATTTTTCTTTTCATTTCAATCTGCAAACCAAATCTGCAGGCCCTTTTTCTTCATGGCATTGTTTACTGCTTAAACGAAATAACAAACGACGGGCTGATTTAGACTTACAGAATTCGATCCGTCTTCAAATTCGGCTTTTCCTATTTTCTTAATTGGCTTAAGCTTAAATATTTTATTGGTTCATGTAGATTATTTTTTATTGATTTTTATTTTACTTTTTTAAAAATTTTGTAGAGGAGAGGGGAGCGAAACGATACTCTCGCCCCCTCTCATTTATTATTGGGGAAAGAAAACGATCATCCCTCCTGCGTCTGCGCCTAATATCAGAACTAGTTTTTATTTTTATTTCTTTAAGAGTTTCCTAATTACAAAATAAATATTTGAAACTGTGCCCTTTTACGTTGCATCACAGTAATTATCATTGTAAATAAAATTGTCATTCTTCTATGCAGAAAATAGCGAATAAGTTGTAAATCTAGTACGAATGTGCATTATGAGCGAAACATTCAATAAAATTATTTATTTTAATTATATTATAATTTATGTAATTATTTTTCGGAGAAGTTTCAGGTTCGCTCGGGTTTTAAACAAGATGATTCCCTTTTACCTGTCCTATTTAATTTAGCACTAAAGTATGCTATTAGAAAGGTAATGCGTACCTAAAATGATTTAGATCTGGGTCGTAAAATATCCGTGTTTGGGTTTGCAGATGATTTGGTACTGTTAAGCGAAGACGCGAAAACTATATAACAACCTTGATGAAAGCCGGTTAAGCAAGCAGTAGGACTAAAAATGAATACGGATAAAACGAAATATATGGTGAGCACTAGAAACGATGGCGATTTTGGTGATATATTCGTAGATATAACAGGGAATACGTTTGAAGACGTTGAGAAATTTAAAGATTTGGTCTATCATAATTTCCTGCATCTGCAGCCTCCTACAGTTTAAATCCTCGGACCACGCACAGGAAACAAGATCGCGCCTTTCTGACATCTATACTCCTTCCCACAGAACCAAAAAATTCGAACGTTCCTTTCTTGCTCACTCCTCTACCCTCTGGAATTCCTTTCCTTCTAATATCCGCCATGCTTCTTCTCCAACCTCATTCAAATCCCTCCGTTTCCAACACCTTCTTTCTTTCCAAAATGATCCTCTCTAATTACGAAATTTCAATTTAAAATTAACATCTAGATCATAAGTAAATAATAGTTTCTTAAGCACTTTGCTAATCAAATCATTATTTTTGTATTTTCTATTTTCTTTTCTTTTTTCGTTTTCTTTTTTGTTCACAAAAATTATATTTTTTGAGACAAGAATTACTGAAAATATTGTTAACATTAAGTGATTTTTATTTTTCAGTCTTATTGCGAGATATTGTTTATGTTTTATTTGTTCAGTTGTGTTATTCTTAAGGGACCTAGTCCCAAAAATAAAGTTCTTCTTTATTAACATTTTTCTAAACTAGAAAAAACGAAATTCAAGAAGAAATACAGAAACAGTTAAAGGCGGGAAATCCTTGTTATTTTTAGGTCTCGATCTTAATTAGCTCGCGCCTCGCCACACACAGAGGATAAGGCCAGAAACGTTTGAAGATGCATTATTGAACGAAAATTCATGTCCAACGCACGAAGAACTAGCTCAATCTTTGGGAATGATTCAACAAGCAACAGGCCTCAAAGCCAATAGGATTGTCCATAATCAAGGAAATTGGGTGGCATACAAATTAAAGCCAAAAGATATGGAGAGGTTTTTCACCCGCACTATAAAGCAGGGGTTCCCAGACTTTATGTCACTGAATCCTATTTCCATTCTTCAGAAAACCGGGCGTATTAGTATTAAAGATTCGTCTTCATATAAAAATAAAATCTGGTTAACAAAAGTTTATTTATATTAAACTAAATATTTATATTAGTATAAAATATGTTACAGTAAATGTGCTTAAATAATAAATAGATAAATTGAGAACTCTTATGTCCTCTTCAACGCTGAGCGCTTTCTCCTTTACTACGGGAACCAATCTGAATTATTTAAATTTATTTAGACGATCTTGTCTCGTTTTACAATTATACATCGTCTCTGTATGTAATACGGATATAATAGATAGATATCCCTTTTTCGGGTCTCAGGAGCGAAAAATCCTAATTTTTATTGTTAAATTCTTACTAGGGCTTACATAAAAGTCATGGGAAAAACTGGGAGCTTTCAAGGCCCTATGCCAACTTGTTGTAGTCATGACAACCCCATTTCTTTGGAAGCAAGTCGAGTGTGTATGAAAAAACTTTTAATTGCTAACTTAATGAGAGTGGAAATCTTTATAGGTTCCTATATATGATAGATGGGATTATACATTCTTTCCCATGTCTAATCCTGTTAAAATTAATACTACATATAGAAAATGGTATAACTGAGTGTTATTGCTTACTGGTAATTGCTAAATTGAACGGATATTTTCTATTTGGGGCAAGCTAATTACTTATTAAGTATAAACAGTTACTTCAACGTAGTAATTATAAACTATGTAGCATCACCAAATGAGTGTGTTAAATAAACTTTCTTGCTATTATTTTATTTATATTATTTTATTTTATAGACAAAATCATCTTATCTTTGACCTTTCTTTTCGTTTACTTGTTCTCGTACCCCCTGGATCCCACCAGCGTTTGGAAACCCTTGCTCTGTCGAATGCTGAGATAGATCATTTAAAATTGTAATCCTATTCAATAATTTTGATACAAAGTACAATATTCCCTTAATTTTTCGCAACTTACAAAACCCTCAGTAGAGAAAGGTTAACAATATTTAATTAGGAATAAATAATTTAAGAGTCAAATATGTAAGTCAATTTCGTACGACTGCACTGACTTAAATAAAGTGAACATTCAGAAGCACCGTGAACAGGTTTAATTATTTTTAAAATATAATAATTATAGTTTGAATTTGAGACCACGGTACTCAGTCTATAAAGAAGTGACAGGCCGTAAAAATACAACTGAAGAGACTGCCCCGACACGAGCCAACGATGAAGAAAAAAATGACAGCCGGAAGCGGAGGAAGGATTAACGCGCGCGCATTTACCAGCCATAAATCTATCACTCAGACACTATCGATAATTTATTCAATGAGGAATACATCGATTTAAAGGTAGCTATTTTCTCCCAGCTAGTTGTATGGCCAAAGGAGCCGTGTAAATTACAGAGGCAGGGCCGGACCAGATACCTGTCCAAGATAGCTCTTCCATCTTGTAATGAATTCCGCCCGAGCTAACCTAACCGCTCAATTCGATGCAAAATATCCGACGGGTCTTGACCCTACTCTAAATCGATAATATCGTTATTAGTGTGTTGGAAATCATAACAAGAGAGTTAGCAAAGCAATATTAAGTCGTTATGTTAGTTTTGGGTATAATCTCTGAATGATTTCAAAGGTACAAAATTATTAATTCTAACTTGTATGTAAACAATAGTATGTGTTCTAAACCAATACTATAGATATTTTTAAAAAATCGTGTTTTCTTCTTAAGCAGAATAAAAATAAAGGAAAGAGAAATAATTATTCGATAAAGAACACAACAATGATCTATCACAAGGAAATAATCAAAAGGTTACAGTTCATTTAACTGCTGGAATTTCTTAATAACTCTCGATTTCCAAATACATTTTAGAGGGAAATATTTATTAATTTAAGGCAAGATGCATATTGATATATTTACATTAGGAAATATACATGAAAATATTTTTTACTATAAGGCCATGCAAAAAAATAATCCGGTACTCCATGCACCCTTCATAAAAAAGGGTAAACACGCCGTGTCACCATAATTTGTTTTTTAACATTAAGGCTAAATCATATATATATATATATATATATATATATATATATACCATATTACATACGTTGTAATATACATATGATGAATAAAATATATTGTAATATGGATCATTCTTTCGAAAATAGGGAGATTTTCTAATAATTTTCTTATTACTTCCGATACCTATGTAATTTTTTTGTATTTTAATTGCATCTCAGATACTGTTGTCAAAATATCCCGTCGTAATTATTTCGAGAACGGAAGATGAAGCAAAATATTCCAAAGTGAGGGAATGAGGGTGTGTTTGAGAGAGTGGGCATAGTAGATTGAAATGAGGGAATATTACAAGCAAATAATAACAATAAAAAAAATTATAGTTTTATTGAAATATTTTTAGTTTCAATGATTTTTAGTTAAATTATTGTTTTTATTATCATTACATTATTAGAAGGCGTATGAGATAAATAAATTTTAGCTTATTAATAATGCAACTGAATTAGTGAAATATTGATTGAAATACAATTTATATAATTAATAAAAAGTGAGGTTTTTGTGCTTATTCATTGTTTACTGATAAGGTCTTAACTTCAGAGCATCCATATTTACACCACACCAAATCCCATAAGACCTCAAGAACAATAGAAATTCATGAAATATTTAACTTACATTTTCTATTCTATGAGCAGGTGGGGGATTGAGGATCACCAAACGCAAAGCACATTTTTTTTTTGCATAACATCTCAACATTACACAATGTTAATTGTTTCTCTCAATATCGATTCAAATTCAGTTTGGAGGGAACTAGTAACGCCTGTAACTGTTTTCCTTAGCTGCGGAAGGCGGTGAGTTTAATTGGCGCCCATTTTTAAAAAAGTTAAATTGAGGGAGTGAGGTACATGAGGCCAAGGTACAAGCAATTAATTTAACTAATTGTCAACGTAATTATTCCACGACGAATTTGTTTTTCATTTCTGAAAATACTGAGCTTTTTTGCGCATAACTTATTTTGATCGGTTAGCTTATCTGGCAGCTAAACAAAGTTAATGTAGAAAATTTAAGCAATGGGGCATGTGAGGGAGTGAGGATTTTAATGTTTAGAACATGTTTACATACGTAAAATTATTATTAACATGAAAGTTAACCCATGATAAAACAATCTAACACCACGCTTTATCAAAATCACTGAAAAAGTTATTGCCAGAAGCATCAAAAAAGTCCGGTTTATAAAAAAAAAATGTGTGCCAAAAATAAAATTACATAAATGGTGCATTGGATTACAGAGCAAAAATTAAAATACTGTAATTAGTCCATAAATAATAATAAGGAGGGATTCATGTTCAAGAGCAGTAGCGGTAAATTTGGGGAAGAGAGTGAGTTCACGACTAAGAGGAGGGGTTGGGTACCCCCGAATGTAAAATTTAAATATTTTTACACTTTCAAGTGTAAAAAGAAGTTAACCTGGAATTTTTTTAATTTATAATTAAATAACAGTTAACCGCTGAATGTATGTAAAAGTTATAATTAATATAACACTAATTGGTAACATAAATACTAAAGAACTAATGACAGCGCATGAATAGGTCAGACTAAACTGAAGAAAGTTTTTTATTGAAAGTTGAATACGCTTATTTAACTGTGACTTGAGAATGTTGAGGTTTTTAAGGCAGTATATTTGACCTATCAACGTGAGATGTGCTATTATCTCAAGTTAATTACTCAGCATTAGGTATTTATACTACCTATTATATTTATTCCAGAACTGACTGACTTATTAGTTCATTAAGACTTTTGGCCAGATATGTGATTTGGTCGATTTTAGTCCTGATGCCTAAATTGGCAAACGTTGATCGGTTAGTCAGAGAGACCAAAAGGTTTTATTTTGAAATTTTCGCGGCAAAAGCTTATTTTGTATATGCATTTTAGTTTAATTCTAATTATATACATAGAATGGCGCATCAATACGATTCTAGGCTACTGAAGGATGTTGAAAAGTAACAGCCTAAGGTATTGTGTGTAACTAATAAAAGCAGTACATGGTCCAAGAAAACAAAAATATTAAAAAATATATAATTTTGTGCATTTTTTTTTGGAAAATAAATATACCTGGAGAAAACATAGAGAATAAAAAATCGTGCTATGGGTTAGCATTAAAGAATAACATAAAATCATCTTAAAAATGTAATTAAAATATTTATAACTAATATTTTTTGTTTATATGTTTAATATTGAAAAAAGTCCACATACCTTATATCGTTTCATCCAATGGGCCCTGGGAGCTGTGAGAAAAATAAAACACATTGAAACTGCTTTATTTTATTTCTCGATTTTGAAAAATAGTGTCGAAATGGTTTTTCCACCATAAAGTCTTTTTATCGGAGTATATTAAAGGAAAAATATAAACATAAAAAATAATTGATTTTTGGTGAAATAAATTTAAAAAAGTGTTTAAATTATTGGGTAAACAAACCTTAGAGATTATTTCACACTAAACCGATGGCAGATTGTCATTCAGCACACCAAAAAACCTCAATTTTTTTAAATTTCATAAAATCGCTCCTAAATCAGAAACCCTTCAACGATTCAAACCAAAATTGAGGCATCGGTAAAAGTTCTTAAATTGAACGATTTGCTTTAGCCGCGGTGTTCGTACCTGTTTTTCGCAACTAACGTTACAAGCAAAAAACTTCAATTTGGCTTTTATTTGGTAATCATATTTTTTACACAGACTTTCTTAGATAGGCAATAGTTGTTTATAGACATGGAAACAAGAAACTTCTATCTTTCTAGCGAGTCCATGAGCTTCGATATCAATACACTGAAGACGAGATACAGAGCTTCAAACCCAAACGTAATTTAGTGGCTATAAAAATTTTGAGCTTTTAGCACCCTCGGAACTGATTTTTTTTCGTTGATTTTTGTCAGCATTAAGGTTTTTTTGTGAGCTGAATAAAAATCTACCATCCATTTTAGTGTGAAAAAGTCATTAAGGCAAGTTTACATAAGAATTTAAACACTTGTTTAAAATTTATTTGACCAAAAATATATTATTTTTACTTCCTTGTACGAAGTAAAGGAAGTATTGTAATCGCGAAAATTTTCGGTTTTCAGATTTCGACGGAAATATCAATTTGACCATCTCTGAATCCATTTTGACTAGTTTCGTCGTGGCGTCTGTACGTACGTTCGTACTTATTTCGCATAGCTCAAAAACGGTTAGCCGTAGAAAGTTGAAATTTTGTATTTAGAATTGTTGTAAAATCTAGTTGTGAACCTCCCCTTTTGGTCACTGCTTAATCACCGTAAGTGGTACTTTACTTGACGGTCATAATTGATTTCCATCAAAAATTATATTAAAATACTTTGCAAAACTTCTCAAATTTGGTATTTATAACTTAGATATTGATTTAAATAACACACTAGATTTTGGTCTAAATTGGAAAACCGGAAGCGGTACTTTACTTGAAGGTCATATTAGACTTTCATCAAAAAATATATTAAAATATAATGTAAGACATCTCAAATTTGGTAAATAGGATTTTTATATCGATGTGAATGTATTTACTATATTTTGGTTAAAATCGGTGAGCCGAAAAGGGTACTTTACTTGAAGGTCATAATAAGCTTACATCAAAAATTATATTTAAATTAAATACATAAATCATATGTTTCAGTAATAAAGGTTACAAACGCAATTTGGTTTCCAATCCAATTAAACATTTTTATTACTTATTTTAAGTGTTAAAATTTAGTGTAAAATACTGGTTTTCCTCCCTATTTGTGTGGGTCAATAGATGTCGCGACGCCGAGTATTGTTTTTGAGATACTGCGATCTTCGGAAACTAGTAACCAAATACAGGATCACTTTTTGAGCCACCGATTTATAGTTTAATAGGCGTATAAGGAAGTCATGTGTTGTCCACATCAGATGTTTTTATAATGATGTTTTTTCTTAAATATACTCTGAAAAACAGATGTTTTGCTGGAAAACAATGCCAATATTATTTTTCGAAAATCGAGATATAAAATCTAGCAGTTTCAGTATGATTCATTTATTTCTCAGCTCCTAGAATGAAACGGTAGGATATGTGTCAATTTAGAATGACCCAAACACTTTTGATCGAAACCGACGACTGACACATCGATAATGTTTATTCCTTTTTTTAGACAAGATTGCTAAATTTTCACCTAAAGAAAACTACCATAAATTAAGGTTTAGAAAAATTAAACAATATGCTACGTAGAAAGGAATATTCAAACCATTCTTCTAACACAAAATCTCTATTTTTTCAAAAATGGCACTTAAAGTGTGCATCCACTTAGCACTTCAATCATACGAAGAAAATCCAGTTAGCTAAACTGAAGAATAACACGTATGTTTTCTTCTGGATAGAGTGAGCCAAACGATGATGGCTTCGTCGATTTCTTTTATCCGATACGTGTCGATTTTTTTTTTCTTTTTTAATCTGTAATGGATAGGGATCACTATCGAGGTGTACCCCAGTCACTGATGCCGTAACTATCGAATTTCCTTTAAGGCACAAAATATAACCTTCTAAGACCTGAATCAGTATTGTTGTTTTCATTTATTTTTTGTAATTTATATAGGGAAGTATTTATTTATATAATCTAAAATTCGATTTTGAAGACATAGAAAGGGAGTAAATAATATCGAAAAAATTATTAATATTTTGTTAATTTAAAATTTAAACTTCAGTTAATACAAAATTTAGCAAAAATCATTTTTCATGAATGCATATTTTAATAAATTCAATTCCTTAAAAAATATTATAGAACTGATTTATGTTCCAAAAAAGTGTCTTCTTAATTCCTATAATCTGGAAGGATCACAATAATTAATGTTAGAATTATTTTTTCATGAATTAATTTTAATTATAATGAAAATTCTTCAGATACTGACCTTTGATTCTATCAGTTAATTTTTGTATTTCTGGCATTTTTGTAACATTATTGTTTCACCAGATAATGATTTATTCATAAAGTTTAAGATGAAAATCGTCTAAAGAAATAAACATGAAAGTGATAATATTATATGTTTAGTATATTTATAATTATTGAAGTGTTAAATTTTCTTATATCATGGGGAGGGCACTTTAGAGACTTATTAAGTAAAGTTTCTAAACGAAGTCTTTTGCCATCAAAGACAAAAAATTAATTATTCTGACGACAATTTATAACCAAATATAGTTTTTAGTTTTGGCAAATCAGTTTGGTGAATTTAATTTATCAATAAAATGATAATACCTATGAAATACTTCTTTAAATTTATTGCTAATTTGTAATCATTTTGATTATTATTCGAGTATCGTTAAATTGAAGAAAAAAATCTGAAAGAAGTAAGTTTTGGTTTTAATATTTAAATTCCATTATTACAATTTTAGCCCACAACGCCTTGCATTTATCATTTATATCTGTTCACCCTATGGATTTGATTCAATTTAATAATTTTTTTTCTGCAACAACCTGCAATAATAATTAATGTTTTTTTTTTATTATAATACAGAATTAAAAATCGTATTGGGTGACAATTAATGTACATCCAGTTTTCAAACCATAATTTGCTGCTATTATTAATAGTTGTTATATCAGCAGTGCCCCCCCGGGGAACTTTTCTAAATTATTGGTTTTCGTGAAGTGGGATCAGGAACCTGGCTGTGGTGGAAATCTCCTGAAGTCCTCATACAGGAGATAAATTAGAGGATCCCCAGCAGGCTGAGAATAAACATTGTATTATAAATATGAGTTTTTATTTGCAATTAGTCTATTAGTCTTTTGATTTTGATTTATTTATCTATTGCATACGATTATAGTAAAGCAAGACAGTTAGCGATATTATCGAATGAATCCCAAGTAGCAAATTGTAATAATTTCAAATAAAAAGTTTATTTAAATATATTATATGATTTGACAGACGTTTCATTTTGAACACTTTTTTTTGTACTTTGCATCAATTTTCAATTTTTATTTTAACATGAACTAGGGCGAGGTTTCAAAACATTAAATTTAAAAATTTTAATTATCAGGTTCAAGAAATTAATTCCTGTAAAATAAAGCTTAAGTAGACTCTGATAGGGAATCAGGGTTGACGGCATTAATAAAATTAAAAAAATAAGACATTAATATTACAGCTTATTCTATATCCAAATACCTGGACTATAGTCCACATTATTGAAGACCAAATATATCGATATGAGGATCCCCAAGGAAATGTCAATTTGGGTGCGAGAACCGAACCCGAGTCTCCGTCTTTGATTGTCGGTGCGGAATGTATTCAATTGAAACAGAATGAAAACTAATGAAGAGAATGACAAGAAAAAAAATAGAAAAAAAGGCCTTCGGAAGTTAATATATTTCTCTTCATTAGTCCTTTCAAATTCCAGCCATTTTCTGGACATCCGACATTGTTTTCTCGATTTGGAAGGCAGTGTTGTCGAACAATAGGTTTGTAAATATTGTCACACAAGCCGACCTTCGAACACAGAGACACACCATTCCGGTGTTTACGTAAGATAGGAACAACTTTCACAAACAGCAGAATATTCAAAATAGTGTCGGTCTCATGAAGGAGGGAAGGTGTTTCGCTTAAGATGTCGAGTTGACAGGTGTTCTTTGCTCATTAGCAATGCAACACTAAATATAAGAATCAAAAAAATATGGGTCACACTTCTGTAAATACTTTTATTGAAGCCATTCTAATAAATCGGAAGAGATTCCTTGTTTGTTTTGTTTTTTTCACTCAATAATTGAGGAGTTTTCTATCAAAAGTTAATAGACTTCTTTAAAACCAAGATTTTAATGAAGAATTAATATTTTACACCCTAAAATTATTCAGCATATTTCAAATATTTAAAGTTTCTCCTGTCAAATAGGCGTTACACATCAATATTAAAAAAAATGGTCTTATCTCCATGAGATGCCCCCCTGATAATTTGTTTGTAATAATTTCGCAAAAGTGGATATATTAACTTTTGATATAAAACTCCTCATTTGATAAGAAACCGAAAAGACAACAATGGTAGATTAATACTTTATACATAGAAATCTTAGGTTTATTGAAAAAAAAAAAATACAGAGTTTGGAGAATGAACAAAGTAGATCTATACACTTCTCATTCCCTGAACAAAAACAAATTCTTCTTAACGTTCAGTTTCTAGCAGATATTCGAGATTGTATAACTCATTCCCTATCCCATGTACCCCTTCACGATATGATTAATTGTTCTACATTATCAATATAGTTACGAAGAACTGTGAGTTATTTACAGAAGTGTAAGTGATTGATGGCCACAGCCCTGGTGGTGCAAAAATATGCAAAAAATATTTATACAAATTTCCTGATATCTATTTATAGCACATTGAGAATTGCTGACTGTAAACAAACAAAAAATTATGGAATATCTATCCGCGGATGTTTTCCTTAAAATTTCGTGGTTGTGACAAAATTTAGCTTTTAATTTTTATATTCACTAAAAAGGAATGGAAAATTTAGTCTTTATCATGAAACAGATATTCACCTAACACCGGCTGAGACAAACCAGAAAATTTATTATATAAAACTGGTAATAGAAGGAAAAACTGGGAACAGGAAAAGCCGATTTAGAAGGAAAAACAAACAAAGGTCATTTCGATGGTGATTTTAAACCAGGGTTAATTGGGTTTGATTTTTATTGATTAAAAAAAAGGTTAGCCGGGGAACAAGGTCCTGTTTTAAACGTACAGGTATACAGGTACTCCTGGTACAACATTGAAAAATGAAAATCTTCCGGATTCAAATTTAACATTTTTAAAATAAAAATTCGCTTCATATGTCCTTTATTTAAGGCCTATGTAGAAACCTTGATTATATATATATATATATATATATATATATATATATAATGCAAAGGTGTAAGACTTACAAAAGTTTAAAAAGTAAAAAATAAAAAGTAAAAATTATCGAGCAAACTGCCTTATTACAGATTGAAAAATGAAAAATCGAACTTTTCGAAGGAAAAGTAAAAATAACTAAACAATATAAATATAAATTTAAAAACAAATTCGAAATAAAGTAGTTGTTTCGGAACTGATCAGGTTTTTCAAGAAACTAAAAAGAAAATATGTTAGCCGCATCGACTGAAGTCTCTGATCATTCTAATTTAATTCTCATATGTAGCAAAAATATACCCTTGATGCGTTTTTATTATATTATTCTAGAATTAAAATTAAAAAAAACAACATAAAAGTTTCAAAATATAAAAATTTGTAAAAAATAATTTATTTATTAGATTTGTGTAAAAATATGTAAAAAACAAGGAAAGGTTGTAATAAGCATTTAAATAAATCAAAAATATTCAATATGAAAATAATACTGTTTGTTTTCTATTCATTCAACTTCACAATCTGTCTTCTAGCAAAGCTAGTGATGCGTAGAAAAACCAATGATCTGTAGCCAACGAAAAGAATCTTTTGTAAGGTCAGTTACATAAAACATTAGTATTTTATTTCGATTATAATCTTAAAAACTAAGAAATCAAATATATATATATATATATATGTACATAAGTGTTTTTAAGTTCTTAAGTGTTTTTATTTTATTTTTCGCTCAAAGAATGAAAAATAAATTTCATAATAAATAATAAATATAGCGAGACAAGTATAATTATAAATTTATCCAAGTGTAGTCATGCAATACTGAATGCAAGATAATAAAAAACATCTACACGAAAGTAAGATCATATGTTGCGTGCAATTTAATATCAGCTGTTTCGAAATAAACCAGCTGACCTTTAATGGAGTGATTTAGATAAGGCGAAATAGGCATATTAAGGGGGAAAGGATTTTCATTGGATATGCAACGGGAAAAGACCAACTTAACCGCACCATTCAATTTCGGGGGAAATGGCTTTCTTATTCCGTATTAGATAATACTAGCTGGTCTTTGGTTGAGGAAAGCAATAGTAAAAATATTATGAAAATGTATTTATTTAAAAAAAAAAAAGCCCTCATAATCTCACAAACTCCAAGACGTTAATCATTGAAAACATCACACCTAGAGAAATCCCCAAAGAGAGAAACCCCTCTGCTATGCCTTCGAAACGGTTTTATAGACATATATATGGATCTGCAAATTAGATCTCGAAATGTTGCGGAAGAATTTGGTTATAACGTTTACAATAAATATTTTTGGACCTAGGAAATCGATCGAAAACTCTTATTTAGTAAAAATCCAAGGAGGCTGATGGTAATCTTATTTTGCATAATTACTCAATTTTACATGAGTCATGCAATAACCACATAAGGGTTCAGCAGAACTCCAAAATCATTAAAATTTGATGATGGCATAAAAGCCGGGACGTTGAATGAAAGGAATTAAGAGTTGGTGTGGCTAATTTATCTTTTATTAATTAATTCCATTATATTTCTGAACCTATAAAATCTGTAGAGGATAATCTTCTTAATTGACCATAAGCAAAATTATTGTAAAATCAATCTATTGGAGTGGAGCTGGAGAAGGTGAGGGACTGCCTTGGTACATATCATAGAGACATACCTTGGCACCATAATTGATGGAACTGGGAAAATATACTCAGAAATTTGAAATAGAATTGGCAAAGCAAACGCAGTCTATTACAAGATTTCCAACACAGTGGTGGACAAGAGGGAGATAGGGCGAGACGTGAAACTGCATATTTTTAATTCGGTGTTTCTGCCTGTGTTGCTACAGGGAGCAGAAAGCTGGATAGTCACGGAAAAACAACAAAGCCGAATCACCGCTACCGAAATGAAGTTCCTTAGAAGAATTATGGGAAAAACCAGGCGAGACTGCATTAGAAATGAAAAAGTAGGAAAAGACCTCAAAGTGACCCCACTACTTGAAATAATCCAGAGAAGACAGCTGACGTGGTTTGGGCATGTCTGTAGAATGAAGGAGAGAGACCCTACTAAGGCCATGGAAGCTAGAGAGACAGAAAAGCGTCCCAGAGGACGGCCCAGGATGTCCTATAATCAGTTTATAGAAAAAATAGGAAGGAAACGGGGAAGAACAATTGCTCAGATGAAAAATCTAGCAAGAGATAGAGATGGCTGGAGAAAGTAGCTGGATGCACCTCCACGCTAATATGAGGCAGTGGAGGAAAGAGAAAGAAGAAGTATCTCTGTTTGATAATGAAAAATTGTTACCTAACTTCTTACAATGAGGGCACAACGCATCCCCAATAACTAAAAAAAATTCTTAACGAGGATATGATAAGATCTTCTTTTTGTTTTGGTGATTAAATTCGGTCCTGCAGACAATTATCCCTATTAACTGTTGCAAAATATCAGTTGCAATAAATAAATGACCACTTTGAGAGATTTGTAACGTATATAATAGATGAATCTATGTACAGAGAACACGCAAAAAAAATATGCATTGCCTGTTTTTCGAAAATTCGTCATTACCATCGTCAAACATCCGAAGTTTCAAAAACATGATTTTACAGGACAAATGAAAAACAGATTTATAAGCAATGACACAAAATATAATTTGTATACTAATTATGAACATTCAAACACGGTAGGTAAAAAACTGTGAAACTATCTAAGTAAGACTGTCTTGTTGATAAGTGTTTCATGGCTGATTTCAAGCGATAACTGTTGTGAATGCGATAAACAGTAAAAAGTAGAATTTAATTATTTTTGTTAAATTGAAATCATGTCGCGATTTTTTAACTCACTAGTGCTTGTCAGTAGCACGTAAGAGATAAAATCTTGTTACTAATAAAATCAAAATCACATAGCTGATTTTTGTTCATTTAGGAGATTTCACCGTGGCCATGAAGATATACTGTATTATCAAATGGATAATAAAAACTAATCATATCTAATATATATTGGACAAGTAACAATATTTATATATACATAAAAAATAAATAAACTCCCCCTCAATTATGATAATCGCTTTGTGTAATGTGAGCTAATTTCTTTTTATTGTATATAGGTATGAATGTGCCCATGATGATTTATTTTATGTTTACTCAACACAAATTTTCTTATATTGGTTGTTATTCTGTTATTATTTAATTGTCTCTCTATTTATTACCATATTATTTTTATGTAATTTAGTATATTTTTATTTTATTTATTCAATTTATTTTTCTAATATATTTTTGTATTTTTTTTCTCCTCACTTTATATATATGCTAGAAATGGTTTCTTACAGCCATAATACCTATTGCCCTAGAAATAATGCAATCTGCTATATCCAAGGCAGATTGTATTAATTCTCAATAAAAATAAATGTTAAAAAATTACCTTAAATATAAATTCTTCTGAATAAAAGATATTTTGCATTCATAAAAAGAACCGTTGCCTAACATGACAAACAACACAGCTTTTGGTCCCACAAAGCAAATATAAAAATAAGATCATGACAAAAAAATGAAGGCCTCAAAAAAGGGAACAACCTCAGAAAAGATAAAAATCTCCACGCGCCATCTAACAAAAATTCTGCCACTAACGAACATTTTGGAAAGTAACATCTGTTCCTCCTCGGAGAAGACATGGTGCCGGAGTACCCTTGTTCCTCCGCCGGTCCTGAGATAAGAAGGACAAAGGACATCCCCTCGTTAAGGAGTGTCTCTATAAGAGCTCTATCAGATTGGCCCAAAGGATGTTCTCACCGAAAACACGTCTCTAATCAGAAGGTCGGGGAGTTGTGTTCTACCCGCTATGGTGTTTGAGAAAGTGGGGTTATCGGCGAAATAAAAAAATTATTCCTTTCCTTATTCGAAAGTTTCCAAAAAGAGATAATTTAAAAAACAATGGAACGTCTTGAAAACTGTTTCTTATATTTCTACTGAATAAAAGCAATCCTGAAAATTTTAAAGCCATCAAACAATAATAAAATTCAAAAGAGATATTATTTAGATATATAGTTTTGGATGATATTGTACTTATGTAAATCATATTAACAGTCATTCTTTCTTATATTTATTTAGAACATGTATTTTTTTTCCTTTATATAGAAGTATAATTTACACATTTTATACCTTCATCATTTTATAATTTTTTTTAAAATTATGTAAAGCACTTTAATTTTTATATTTTTATATTTTATTATATTTATATTTTTATTTATTATATTTTTTTCAATGAATTAAATCTAATAAATATCAAATTTGCATAACATTAAATTACATTAATCTGTATATCCTGTTTATTTATCATTTAATAATGTAAGAAAAATGCTAATTTATTATTATTACTGTAATATTTTATTATGTCTTTAAAAATATTATGTAATTTGAAACTTTCAAAGAATCGATATTTTTTTTCATTTTTTTTTTTTTACGGGTTGATTTTTTTGTTTATTTATATTTTAATTTGTTATTAATTGATTTAATTTTTTCATAAATATACACTATTGTATTGTATAACTCTTCCGTTAATATTTCTACGGTCAGTGTGTTTATGCATATTTAACCATGATGGAAGAGAGAAAAAACTGTATAGCAGAAATAAAAAAAATAAAAAAATTAGATTTTCGAGTTGTATACAGGAAAGTATATTTTCCTAAAATAGGAAAATACTAGACATATTAATAAAGGAGATGGAAGTATAAATAAAATTATTTAAAAACTAAAAACAAAGATATAATTTAAAAATACAGAATAATAAAACCAAAATAAAATAATTAAAATCTGTAATTGATAAATACCAGTAATTAACATAAATAAGTAGATCAATGTACCAAGGAAAGTGTCCATCAAATCGGTTGCTGGATAGTAACACACGAAAAATAAACAATGAAATTTGTACGTTCATGAAACTAATTTAGTTATTTATTTATTTGATTTGGGTTTATTTTCGTATACTATATTTCGTCCGTCAGGGTGAACAAACTTTGTTTTATTGCATAAATCACTGAGCTTCGGAATTCCTAAGGACTTAATCATTAAATCAATTATTTAAAAAAAAATGTACGTACGTCAGCAATTATAAATAGAATCGCTTGCATATTAACCAAATAAAATCATGATAAAAAATTTAAAAAAATAAAATCTTGAAAATAAAAAATAAATATTACTCAAGAAATATGGCCAACGCTTAAACCTGGGAGGTGAGATGGACAAACTTCAGTTTTTTTGCCTAATCATTCACCGAAGCTGGATGAGCCAGGGGGATACTACTAATTATTTAATTCATGTATTTACAATAACAAGCAGTAGTTTACTTTATTCGATACTCTTATATTTTCCAATATTTTTACCAACTTAAAAAGTTACGAAGGATCTAAAAAGGGCAGTGTAAAGAAGATATTCTACCATTAGTCGGCAGTGATTCCTTAAGAACACGGTCGACGACAACACATGTTCGCGTGCTTCGTAACCGCCAATCACGAAAGAGTTCGTAAATTATAGAGAGACTCCGTTATGGCAAATTAACTATGCTAACTTTCTACTGAAAGCAGTCATCGCATCCTTCCGGAGTCCTAGGGTGAGAATTTACATGAAACGCCTATTAACGATCAATTCTCATTCCTGAGGAAGAAAAGAGAATTTTTCCACAAAAAATAAATTGTACAGAATGCTACCTTGCAATGAACAATTGTCATATTACTTTGAAAGATAAATGAATTATTATCCAGTATCATGCAATAACCGACTAGGAACTATAGCAAAAAAAGGAGACATGGTGAAAAGATTTAGATCAATCCAGCTATTGTATGGTAAAGGACAGAGAAATTTTACACAAATGTTTCAACTGTCATTTAAATAATTAAATTTAAACAAATTACAATACATATAAGATAAATAACTTTACTTAATTAAAATTTATAATGAATTTTGAATTAATTTATTACATTCTATAAAATATCTGATGTGAAACCCGCATGACTTCCTAGTACGCCTTTTAAATTATAAATCGGTGGCTCAAAAAGTGTTTCTGAATTTGGTTACTAGTTTCCGAAGATAGCAGTATCTCAAAAACGACATTTGGCGTCGCGATGTCTATTGGCATCCATCTATTGACACATAGTCACCATTATAAACGTATTCCTCCTTTCTAAAAAGGCAGAAGGAAAAAAAAAAAACTTTTTTCAGGGAAAGTACCACTTCCGGGAATTAAATTTTAACCAAAATCTATTATATTATAATATTTATATGGATACAAAAGTCTTATATTCCAAATTTAATATGTTTTGTATGAAACAGTGAAGTACCACTTTCAGTTTGCTAATTATAACCAAAGCCTCGTATGTTATTTATATTAATATTTTATTGGTAAATACCAAATTTGAGAAGTTTTGTCTCATGTTTTAATACATTTTTTTTATATGATCTGCAAGTAAAATACTACATCCAGTTTGCCTATTTCAATAAAAATCAAGTATGTTATTTATATTAATATATAAGTCTTATAAACCAAATTTGAAAAGTTTTTCATTATATTTTATTATAATTTTTGAAGGAAATCAAATATGACCTTTAGAGTAAATTACCACTTCCGGTGATCATGCAGTAACCAAAAATCGAGATTCACAACAAGATACTACAACAACCCCAAACAAAAATGTTTAACTTTTTATGGAAAACCGGCGAGATACGAACGAACGAACAAACTCACGTCACGATGAAAGTAGTCAAAATGGATTCGGAGATGGTCAAAATGGGTATTTCTGTTCAAATCTGAAGACCGAAAATTTTCGCGAATCTAATATCCTTTCTATTCTGCGTACAAGGAAGTAAAAAGTGTTTCATAACAAAAATATGGTCAACCACAAGGTGTTAACCTTTTGATGTAAATGACGTCTATATAGAGACTATTCTTCAGAGATGCTTATTATCTTATCTATTATCTTAAATATAAAGCCATAAGTTTGTAAAAGAAATGGATTTTATTTTTTCTAAATAATTATTATATTAATAATAATTATTATATAAATAAAATATTAAAAAAATAATTGCTTTTGGCGTCCGTAATCGACTTCAGCGTGAGCATCATTTGACACTCTTTGACCGAAGTATCGGTAACATCTATGTTTAAATTATTGAATGTTCAATGTATTTTTTTTCAATCATTACAAGTGGTGATAAGCTTTTCGGCGTTTTTTTTGCAATGAATATATAAAATTTTTAAAGAGTGAATTATAAAAGTTATATTAGTTCAAGGTCATGTAATCTTAAGTACATTTTTGTACATGCAATACATTATAAGTAAACTAGCAACGGAAAAGATGGAGATAAATATTTGGAAGTGAAAAAGAAAAATTTCCATTCGACTCAAAAAATAAAATAATATAATTTTTGCAATATATATCCTTCCTGTGGGTATAGGAAAGTTGTGATTGATATTTTTCAAGTTTTGTTCGTATTTAATATTAATAAGTTTCGCACATGGCCGTTCTGCACACAAAACGGAAGGACATCTTTAAAATAAAGTTAACCCATGAGAAGAAAAATGTTCCCACTAACCCACTAAGCCCAGACAAGATCGTTAAGTCCCATTAAACAAGAAAACATCCCATCTAATTACTTCCTTAAAAGTCCATCGAGCTGGCACTGCTTTCCCGATATCTATGTTCCTCTCCACAACTCCTTTCTCCAGGGGGGTAAGAAGTCTTATAGCCTCCTTCCAGGATTGGCTAAAGGAAGTTCGAATCACCGCTGTTAGCGGCTTCGGACAGGATAGGCAACGGTGGGAAACTAAATTAATTTGTACCTTGAAGAGCATCCCGGCATTCCTCGGCGGAAGATGGGGTTATTCTTGTTGAAATTAAATTAAAAACCAGTCCTCTTTTAAAAGATCTGGTGAAACGGTGGTAGATTAGCGTGAAACTTTACGACCAATTAGTTTTCCGCTATCTGATCACATACCTGAATGTAGCCTTCAAAATGATCAGGTAGGAAAGGGAAATCGAGATGGAGATAAGAAAAGTTTGAGTTCGTAAAATAAAAACTTAGTGCAGCTTACTCTCAATAACTCATATTTCAAGGTAATCAGTTATAGTTAAGAACAGTTTGAGTAATAAAGATTCGGTGATATTTCGAGATACAGAGATAATATACTTCGTGAAGATAAGACACAAAGGTAAAACAAAATGTATTCAATGCAAAATTCCTTAATGTATTCCTGTTCGATGAATTAATGAAAATAAATATATCCAAAGTTTCAATAATACTTCTGAGCTGAAGAATAAGAGGTTTTAAATGATATAACGGTATTGATTTGTGAAAAAAGGAAAGGAATATATTATTTTTAGTCTTTATACATGAATTATAGATCTTCTTTAAAGTAAAAATGTATCAGTACTTGAAAAAATCAAAAAACTCCATATCCAAACTAGCAATGTTTGATTTAAACTTTCATAACCTTATCTTGGCACAAACCTGCGAATTTCATACATGGACAATGCCATACGATGTTTCGACAGCATGACCAGCAGAACAGGCGGGTTACGACAATATTTGCCCAAATACTGCAAGCTGAAGGATATCCATTTTCGAAACGCACGATATAAGTATGCAAAGGTGTCATGGCTTAATGTCAACGTACCATCGCTCAAACTATGGGATGGGTAGTAAGGGTCAAGATGGTACTGATGTGTCACATTGTTATCATATTACTAACGTAAGAGTAATATGGTAAAATATGAAGGTGATAGAATATGATAAAAAAAAAAGCATTTATAATAAAATCAAAATGTTCTGAACCACGTGCTGTAATTAATTAATTATGGAACCCTTCGAACTTTGATTTATTCCATTTATCTTTTATCTTTAAAAAAAAATATAATCGCAAGATTATGATGCATATTCAGTATATTCAGTATATATAGTAATACACAAATAAATAATAAAATAAAACAAGCAATAATAAATCAGTAAAAATCCAAAAAATGTAATTTTAATAATTGTCAGGGTATTCACTATGCGAAGAAGATTTGTATTACAAAATATTAATTTTTTAAAATGATTACAAATTGTAACTTACACGTTATATGAATTTAAATAGAAACTTTTATAGCACAAATAAATTGTATTCTACTATTTATTTTTGGGACTCATCACAGAGACGTCACATTTCATAATAATACAAGTTACAGTGGTATTTCCACAAGTACTTACTTGTGGTATTTTTGCTTACTTACTTTATAACGTACCTTATTTACCAATGATTTTGCCCTCATTAAATCTTTTACATCTATCAGTTCATATTCCATGTTCAGTCCCACAATACACGCTTCTGTCTATCCGATCTTTGCAGCGCTAGATCTGGTGCGGTGCGCGCATCACACAACTTTGCCTTACCGTCCTATAATAATAATTTTTTTAATATGATTTTAAACAAATCAAATGAGCGCTACTTGAAATAAATTTAGCAGCATTCGCTTCTTTAAGCCTTTGCTCATAAAAGTTCAATAAAATAGTTTTTAAATAATTTTAGTACAAGAATTTTGTATATATTTTAGATTTGTCAACTGAAAATATAATTTAAAAGTTTCGGTTTAGTTTCCATGAAAATTCCATTCAGTTTTAGCGGAAAAAATTTGTTTTCATTAAATAACATAAAAGTAGAAATTATTAAGTTAATTTCTAATTTTATATTCTTACATTACATTATTACAAAGCGTATTGTTGACAAATATTTAGCGGCTAGGTGAGTATAGGTTCAGCCACATCCGTTTTATTTCAGACGCGCTCGCGCTAATGTGCTAAACATAAGAAAAGTTAAAGTGCTTCTAGGAGAAGACATCAGACAAGTTTCATCAAAATCATTATTAGAGTCGTTTACGAAGAAAATTGTAAAAAAGTTTAAAATCAATGATATAATTGGCACTTCTGGTTAGTTGATTTTGACGAAACAGATACTGTAACATCAAATGCATATATCTACCTTAAATACGAAATTTCAGTTTCGTACAACTTTTCATTTTTGAGCTAGGCTGTTCACATACACACAGACACACAGACCATTTTGCAAGACTTGGTTATTTCCTGAGTCCAAATAACCAAGTCTTGCAAAATGGTTAAATAGACCTTAAAACGTGTATTTCGGTTGAAAAATTGAATTCGAAAATTTTCACGATTGGAAACCTTCCCCTTGCTATATATTTCATATTTAAGGGAAAATAAAAAGATGCATTTCACAAATCCTTTGTGAATTGTGCTACATCCTTTTGGAGATCTTCCACATTCTACAACCTTTAAATCTACCAAAGAATCACAATCCTCTTTAGTTCAATATCCTTCTAAATATTTGTAAATAATAACTAACTTTAATTTTATTTTTATTTTATTTATTTATTTTTATTTCATGTTTATTAATAACCAACCGTTTATTAATTATAAACCAACCGGTTTATTAATAAACTGAAAGGTTATAATTTTTTTTTTTGTTATGAGACATAAAAGAGGATTCTGTAGGAACTATTTAGGCCAATGCACTATCATTATTTAAATTATTCAAATAGAATCCAGTATAAATAAAACTTATATTCGAGGATAAGAAAAATTCCGGATGGCGAATTCGTTTCGTTCGAATTCAACCCGAGACGAAGTTAGCACAGATAACGCAGTTTGCATTTATTGAACAATATCCTATTATTCATTTTTTTTTTTTTTAAGTCAAATAATTTGACAAGTAGACCCGATTATTTCAGTAGACCAGAACTCTCTAAACAAAAAATAATACTTGTTTTCGCATATTATTTTATAATAAAAAATTAGACAATACATTTCGAATATAAATATAAGAGCCACAATACATCCAATCGTGTCCAACAATTTCCGTTCCTTTTTCAAAAATTGATTTTGACTTTAATATACGATCAATCAAAATTCTTTTTATTTTATTTACATTTTTTATATTATTTTAGTTACATAACTTCAGTAGCTTCCATTTTAGCAGAAAATTTGTACTCACTGATGAATAAACACATAATGAGAGAAAGTTCAAAAATTTGTTGTTTTTGTTTTGACTAGTCTCATTGAATCATTAGTGTAAACAATCGAGGCTAATCTCTCTGGCCCAATTTCACTAACTATTCTAGTTTGGATGCGAACAATCTCCATTTCAATATTAAATATTCAAAATGTGAATATTTTCGTGCTGAAGTCGCTGTTTGACCCACTGTGTGGCGTCAGGAAAAATTCAAAAATAGTAACAACTATTCATAGAAAGCCGACGTTTCTACCCACATTGTAGGCATCCATAAAGGCTACAAAGAACAGGATTTAAAGAAGTTGTAATTAATGCAGAATAGTGGTACAACTAATAGTTATACAGCGCAGTACAACTGCGCCACTCAGGTATGCTCTTCCTTGTTATTAATTATTTTTCTCCTGCCTCTCAATCTTGTTAATTCTTTCCATCCTGTTAATTGTTTGTCTATCCTTATTGTTTTATTTTCTTTCCTCACATACGAGAATTACTTATGATTATATTACTCCATCTTTAAGCTCACATAACTTTGTATCTCACTACTTTATTTTACTTTTTTTTTTACATGAATTTTTCCATGTACTTCGTCATATATTACATAAAAACAATTTTTATTATTTATATATTATCATATCATCTTGATATACTTTTCATACAACTTAATCTTCATTCTAGTGTTATTATAATTAGTATGTTTCATGTATTTTACTAAATCTTTCTTTTCATTCATTAAATTTATCTTTCTTTCTATATTTTATATATTTGTATTTTCACAATAATTTTAAATATCTTTTTTTTCGTTATCCACTAGAATATTTCCTTTATTTCTTCTTATTATTCACATAATGATTAGGTTTTTTTCTTTACACCTAATTAACGATACTAGTTTAATAACATATTCCTCTATATTCCTTATTTTTCACATTAAAATGTAATCATGATATTATTATATTATGATCAGCATATTTTTTTTTATGCTTTATATTTTTTCATCTTACTGTTTGTTAACTTTTTTATTATTACTGGTACTGTCACTGTTGTTACATCTATATTTATCTTGTTTTTTCTTAGCCCTGATGATGGCCTAAAACTTAGGTCGAAACGTCAGCATCCATTATAATAATTTTTCTTATTTGTGTGATTCTGCTACTAATAAATTATAAACTGATAATCAGGTATTCATTATTATTGTTTTAATTTTTCAACTTTCTAATTATTTCTGTAATTTTACTCTTTTCATATCTAAGTAATTTTTTTATGTATGTAATTTTTGTACTCCTACAATAGTAACAATTTCTTCATATCTTGTTCTGTGTAGCCCTGACTAAGCAATGTGGATCGAAATCTAGGCTTTCTATAAATATTTTTTACTATTTTTTGAATTTTTCTTGACCATCACCCGGACTATCTTATCTTTAATTAAATATTTAAAATTCTTATTTATTTCACTTCATGTCAATAATGTTTCCTCCAAGGAAGAAACCAATATAAAAGATATGAAATGATATTAAAAAATAACGTATCTATTTGACCATATAGATTTCATCTTACTTATTTATCAGCATTTAATAATGAATTAAATATAAATTTAAGCAACTATAAATTGGAATAAATATGTGGCAAAAAAACAGTTACACGCGACCCTTCCTTAGAAGAGCGTAGACTTTCCAAGCTGACGACAGCTATTTCTTATCTCCGCTGCTCCAGTGTCACATTCGCTTTCCACATACTTCTTCCCCGGCTCTTCCCTGTCACTCGTACTCATTACAGAAGAGAGTTCTTCACGAAAACGGAGAAATTTATAGCTTTAAAAAAAAATCAGAAAAATGTTCAGACACTTTAATCGATCAAAGATCCGACCGCAATAGTAGACTGTCACAGTAAATCTCTCCATTATGGTGCCCATTGTTTGGCCATTTTCCACTCTTCAGAAGTGTCAAGAAGACGTTATGTGAAAAAAAAATGTGTTTCTCTGAAATAAAATAATCTTCCTAATATTTTGTCCGTTTCATTCGTTAACTCTTCACTTTCAAGTAATCCTCTTGAGCAGCGTTATTAACTATTATTTTCATTTTCACTATCATAATAACTTGGGAAAGTGAATTTCGTAAGTGAGTTTCAATATGAAGTGCCTTTGTTTTTAATAATGCACAGGATCTAATTTCATTGGTTTGCTAATGAACACATTGGTCTATTTTCATCTTCAATTATTGCATTAAGGATATTTTAAAATATATGAAAATAAAAAATATCTGATGTGGACAACACATGACTTCCTTGCACGCCTATTAAACTATAAATTGGTGGATCAAAAAGAGATTCTGAATTTGGTTACTAGTTTCCGAAGATTACAGTATCTCAAAAACGACACTCGGCGTCGCGACATCCATCTATTGACACACACACACACACACACACACACACACACATAAATGGAGAGGAAAACCAATATTTTACACTCAATTTTAACACTTAAAACAAAGAATAAAAATTTTTAATTGGATTGGAAACCAAATTGCGATTGTAACCTTTATTGCCGAAACATATGATTTATGTATTTAATTTAAATATAATTTTTGATGTGAGCTTATTTTGACCTTCAAGTAAAGAACCCTTTTCGGCTCACTAATTTTAACCAAAATATAGTAAATACATTCATATCGATATAAAAGTCCTATTGAGATGTTTGCCATTATATTTTAATATAATTTTTGATGAAAGTCTAATATAACCTTCAAGTAAAGTACCGCTTCCGTTTTTCTAATTTAAACCAAAATCTACTATGTTAATTAAATATATATATATATATATATATATATATATATATATATATATATATATATATATATATATATAAAAGTTATTAATACTAAATTTTAGAAGTTATGCATAGTATTTTAATATAATTTTTGATGGAAATCAATTATGACCTTCAAGTAAAGTACCACTTCCGGTGATCAAGCAGTGACCAAAAAGGGAGGTTCATAACTAGATTTTACAACAATCCTAAATACAAAATTTCAACTTTCTACGTCTAACCGTTTTTGAGTTATGCGAGATACGAACGTACGTACGTACAGACGCCACGACGAAACTAGTCAAAATGGATTCAGGGATGATCAAAATTCCGTTGAAATCTGAAAATCGAAAATTTTCGCGATTATAATACTTCTTTTACTTCGTACAAGGAAGTAATAAAGCTGTTTGACAATCATAGTAAATATTCGACGTATCACCAATTTAATCGTACAATCTTGCCCAGGTGTATATTGATATTCGTTTATTATAACTATAAGAAATTGATCAATATATAATAACTAGAACACAAAAATACTAAAAGATCACAATGCTTATAATAAACAGTTAGGATATTAGGATAAGCTCTCATACAATATGGAGTTCAAAATCATTTACATATCCTATTTGGCTTGTCTGAGAGATATTGTACGGTTGACAATAACAGGCAATTCATATAATCCTCATATATTTCATGACAGATTACACACATGTGATTCACATTCACATACATAGCAGGCAGTGGACAAAAAATATTATCTTTTTATATCATATTCTTCTATCGGTTTAAATATATTTTTAATCTATAAGAATATGGCACTTTATTTTATTTTTGATATCACTTGTATTACTAATGTTGCACATTTTTTTTATTTATTTCCATTTCTTGATTTAAAAAAACAAAACACAAACATTTATTATAAGAATATGCAGAGCCAAAGCTCAAATTGAAACCTAAATAATTGTTTTGGACATAAATGGAAAAATCAAAAAAAGAATGCAAGAGTCTCAAAAATAACAGAAATAAATAAAAAAATCATCGATATTTCGCCACTTCAGGTATCGTCAGGACAGTAGGAGAGAAATAAATAAATGTCAAGAAAAAAAAACTAATAACGAATAAAATGCAGTACATCTCACATCCACAGTCAAAAAAGTCACTAAACAGAGATAGCACCCCACACCAAGACATCCAGGCACATACTGAAGAGAAAGGGAGATTATATGACAACAGCTGGGAAAAGTTAAATTACAATCATAAAAAAAAGGAAATACTCATAATAAAAACCAAAAAAAATGTATAAAAAATCATAAAAATGAACTAAATAATTAAATAAGAAAAGACCAACCAAATACAAGAGGAAAGGGAAAGTTTATTTGCAACCTTCCACAGGAGGGGAAGGCTCTTATAAAGAAAACAGTGCTATACGCGGCTATTCCACAAAATATATTAATATGAAAGAGCAAAAGCTCAAAATGATACATAAATAATTGTTAGGACATAATTGGAAAAATCCAAAATAACAGAAATAAATAGTTAGACCAGTATGTGCTTGGGTGTCTTGGTGTGGGGTGCTGTCTCTGTTTAGTGTCTTTTTTGACTCTGGATGTGAGATGTGCTGCATTTTGTTCGCTATCAGATTGTTTTTCTTCATATTTATTTCTTTCTATCATATTATCCTAATGATGCCTGAATTGGCGAAATATCGACAGATGGTTTTTTTATTTATTTCAGTTATTTTTGAGAGTCCTAACAATTATTTAGGCCTCAATTTGAGCTGTGGCTCTTGCACATTCTTATAATAAATGTTTGTGTTTTTTTTTTTTTTAAATCAAGAAATGGAAATAAATAATAAAATTTGATACGTTAGTAAAATAACATAAGTGATATCAAAAATAAAATAAAGTGCCATATTCTTATAGATTAAAAATATATTTAAATCGTTTGAAGAATATGATATAAAAAGATATTTTTTTTTCACTGCCTGCTATGTATGTGAATATGAATCACATGTGTGTAATATGACATGGAATATATGAGGATTATATGAATTGCCTGTTATTGTCAACCGTACAATATCTCTCAGACAAGCCAAATAGAATATGTAAATGATTTTGAAGTCCATATTGTATCAGTGCTTATTTCGAAATCTCTTTAACAAACTAAAAACTTTCATTTATTTATATGAGACCATTAAAAACTGAATACCCTTCCCTACGACCTTTGGTTAATTTATTGACCTGTCACATATTCCTTGGCCTAAAAAGAAAAAAAAATGATTCACCGCCCAGCATCACACACAATATGTAAGATTCACCTTGAAATTTATAACCTTCGTAGTTATTTAATGTGGCTTTGTTTAACCGCCTTCTACATCAAGATAGGGCATGCTTCTCAGTCAAGATAACAGGTTAAGTGGACTTTAAAAGCATTTTTTTGTTTTAAGTTCCGGCCTCCGAGCCAGGACCTTGGAGGAGCAAGCAAAGGTTGTCTCCTCTCGTTCTTAATTAGACTGTAAGGTTAGAAAAAAAAAGTAACAAGTCACTCATTTTTCTAAAAAAAATAACGGAATAAATTAGATCAAAAATAAAATAATGATATAAGAATATATAATGTATAAAACAGACAAAACAAAACAGGAAGGCGGCGGATAATAAACTTGAAAAAAATTAGCAGTTATTCAAAGGCTATGCGTAAGGTTACAAATGTAACACTGAACAAGTGGTAATTATATCAAATTTGTCCTCATTAAATAAATTTCAATCAATGTACTATTATAAGGCAAAAATATTTATATAAAATACATAATTAGGGATTGATAAATTATTTGTCACTTCTATAAATTTGTTTTATTGAAAACTAGTTTCGAATGTTATACATTCATCTTCAGTTCTAAAAACACACACAAAAGTCAAAAATAAGCAATTCAAAATATAGTTTGGTATTATATATAGGTAACCAGTTTAAGCCTCGGGGGTTTTCCAGTATGAGTACTCACCGGCATTACTGGATAAACCCCGATCCTTAAACCGTTTACCTATAAACATCATGCTTACCTTTCTTTCATTGTTAGTTTAATGCGAGAAGAAACCAGAACAAACTTTTCTGTTTGATATAATCCATTTAAACCTCGGTGAGTACCAACATGTATTTGATTTCCAGTCTTAATTAAATTCATAATTCATAAATGTTTAATAATACTGATTTATATTACATCTAATTTAATATGTATAATAATACCAAACTATATTTTGAATTGCTTATTTTTGAATATTTGTGTGTTTTTAGAACTCAAGATGAATGTATAACATTCGAAACTAGTTTTCAATAAAATAAATTTATAGAAGTGGCAAATAATTTATCAATCCCTAATTAGATTGATCCTTCTATACCATCATGCGGATGTCAACTGATAAAATATCTAGAAATTAAATATATATATATATATATATATATATATATATATATATATATATATATATATATATATATATATATATACGAGGAAAAAATATACCAATATTATAGATAAAATTCAGAAGATGGAAAAATACAAGGTAATAAATAAAAATGAAAGTAATTACTTCTTAATGGTAGATGTATAGAAAATGTGAAATATTATATGATGTATATTTCTGTCAGTAAGATGATCCCGATGGTGAGGAAATCACCTCGAAACGTCAATGTATAATGAGAATGTTGAATATAAATGTATAAGAAAGATACATTTTACAAATAATTATAATTATAATTATAAATTATATTTAAAAAATATGAAATTAGAACATTTGAATTTTAAGCATTCAATTAATAGTTAAAACAAAATTAAAACTACTAATTTTGAATTGTTACATAAAAATTTATTTTATAAAAAGTTAGTATTTCCGATTTTACGGCTTTATATTGTATAATTATAATGAAATGGGACTACTCCATGAGGATTATTTTTATTCAAAAAAGAAATGCATGAAGAAAAATTGATTCTGAAAATTAAATACAGTATGATTTCAACTCCGGTTTTTAATATGATATAATACGTTTTTGGTATAACTTACAAATCCGGCACTATATCAGGATTGGTAGTCCCAGATTATTGGAGTTATATATATAAAAAAAAAAAATAACTTGAAAGCCTCATATAATTACCTACGAAAGCAATTTACAATATTTTATTGAAATAAATGATGGCGATTTGTAAAGTAAAGTAAAGATAGGCCTGTATAGGACTTCAATGGATGTCATGAGCCAAAAAAAATAAATAAATAAAGTATAAAAGAATCGTTATTATAGGTTAATGTGACATTATATTGACATCGCATTACAATTGTACAATAAGCCTACTGCACAGAACATTCAATCGTGACAGCTTATATATGACGCACTACAGTAACCTACAGCAGACGACAATCCACTGATAGTGTATAAAGTAGTAAAGTACTGTCTCTGTCTGAGACATGAAAACATCTGACGCGCCGTCATCTTCAGAGTGTCGGACTACTGAGCGTGTCGGACAAGCGAACTGTCGGATTATAGAAACTGTACGGTATCTGAATTATCTAGCTTTAACATTAATAAAAATTTACGTATTTATTTATGGAAATTTACAACAGCAAGAAATATATAATACGTAAATGTCCTACAGAATATTATTGCATGACAATGCTGCTTACTTACAATGGTAGATCTACAATGAAAATACTACGCTAAAAAGGCCCCGTTTCCATCATCTTTTCTGAAGCCTGAGAGGGTTATCGGGAATAGATTGGGATGATATATCTATAGTTATCATTAGTGAGTATGGAAGGATATGTATGTATCTATTTCGGGCCAAATAGGAAACACTTGGGACGCTAATGGTAAAAGAGGGGTATAAATGATTTGATGGGATTTATTTTAATCTTCCAATTTTGACAAAATCCTTCAATGGATGTTTGTGCAACTGCAGAGTTTTAGATGTAACAGATGTTTTATCATTGCAACACACATTTTTCATAAGCGTATGTCGTGGGGACAGTGGTGGGTTGAGTTGAGATATCACCTGTATAAACTGTGCAGAGAACATGACCTAGAAATCTGCCTTGAGAGACACCGGCAGACCGAGAAAAGAAGGAAGCCTAGGTAAAATTATGATTTATTTTCAGTGGGATAGAAACGGACTATTAGAAAATATGTACCTGGAATATGAGGAATTGGCAGAGTTTTACGTCGGGATCGATACAACAGCAAAATTTATTTATTAAATGACTTATTTATAAACAGTACTCATCCCATATCTAGGGTTGCTAAGTTAGCAATAAAGGTTACAACGAAGACTAAAAATAAGGTTAAGGTGGATACTCTAAATCCTAAATAGGTCTATAACAATTATTTCTTTACTTAAATAACTAAAAATCGTAACATCCTTGCTGTAATTATTTAGCTGAAAGATCGATATGTCAGCAATTCCATTAATATTTTAATAATGATATATCGACAGACAACTGAATTACTTCTTTTCAAAAAGGTCTTTGTCAACTTTTGATTAAAATTCTTGGATTTTTCAATTTGAAATTTTCGAATTTTTGAAATACGAAATAATGCACATTAGATTCAGTAGGAAAAAAATCCATCTTTACCTTATTTTTTAATTTTTTATTTTTTAAGGCTACTACAAAATTTCCACACCAGACCGGCTTACAATATTGGAGCTCCTTAGTACACACACTTAAATCCACAACGAACCCATACATCCCACTCCGACATTTTTCAAGATGGAGGCCAAAAGACTTACTAAATTAGCCACTATCCGGTGATTAATTTGGATATGAACTCAAATTCGCTCTTTACAAAGATAGTTTATACATAGCAAATTACTTACCTGTTAAAATATATTTTGAATACTATAATTGAGTACTATTGAATACTATAATTGAGTACTATTGAGGCTATAATTTATAATGTAAGTAACATACTAATTTACATAGAATCTGTACAATTTATAAATACATGACACATATTTAATTTTGGAAATCTCAAAAAGAACAGGCTTACTAATAACAAATTTTCAATCACAATTAACACGAATTAAAGTAGAACGCTCCATTTAACACGAAAGGAAGCAAATGTAGGTGCTTTTTTATTCTTTATGCATAGAATTTTTGATTCATCTATATTTATTTTAAGAGTTGACTGGAACCATCTCTTCTGCCTCGCTCCCCCCACCACGACAATGCCAGTCAATTTTCTGTCATGGGTTTAGTTGCTAATTTCAATAGATATATCAATATCTATATCACAACCGCTGTAACATAATACTGCCAGACAGATCAGGATTTCCGCTTTTTATACTGCATTTCGAGCAATCTCACCTTAAATTAGATAGAAGAAATTAATCATTACCGACGTGATGATGTAAAAAAACAAAAACGAACAGAGCTAGAAAACAATGAAGTAACGCACAACGGGCCTGAAACAATTCCCGAAACGTTATTTCTCCAAGTACTGTAATCACGGCACGATTATTGTAAAAGACATAACAGTAAATGATTACAGTTGAGATAATTGCTAGCATCTGAAGAAAGGACCTCGGCAAGTAATAAATCGTATTCTAGTAATTGTATAAAGACAAAAACTTAAAATTAACTTCTAAATATGTGTAAACTTTGATAAAAAATTGTGTGTGTGGTAGATGGAGACAGTTTGACGTGTGGGGAAATTAAACTGATTGTTTACAGAATGGTAAGAGTGGATATTTAATTGGACTTTTCAAGTTTGTTTTAAGTTTTGTATTACCATATTTTTTTATATTTTATATCTTAAAGTTAATTCTATCTGTTTCTATCAATAAAGTAATATATTCCATAATTATAATAACATCTAATTAATCTTACAAACCTTATCATTGTCCTAGCCTGTCTCAGATTATAGTTTTCGTAATTCTGACTGCATTTTTCATTTCCTTTAACTTAAGGGATATTATTGAATGAAATTCAATTTTCAATTTTTTTTTATCTCATCGAAACAAATAACAAATATTTTTAAAATCTGTCCCGAGAAAAAAAAAATCTATGCTAAAATTTTCATGTACACGTTTGCAGATTTATGAATATCAATGTCGTGGAATGGCTAAAACAATTTATTTGGTCATTTAAATTTTTGTTGACTCTTCTAAACAGAAGATCACTATTATATCTACAAATAACAATTTCAACTTTCTTGGTTTGTTAAGAAGTCGTTTAAAGAAACCGCTATCAATTTTCTCATTGTCGAGAAACGTTTCTCATATGATAAATTTATAAATTAGTGTATTTTAAAATTTAAGATCACTTAAAATTTCAGAGAGCCAATTACAAAAGGGGAACGTTTACGGAAGAAACGAGGTGGTGAGAAAATGCAGAAACTAAAGTAGAAGACCAAATAAAAATAAAAATGAGATATTTTAAAATAAGAAGACTGAAAAAAATAAAAATGATCAATGAAATGAGTTTCAATGGTCTAGTTCTATTCCTCCATTATCATGGTCGTAAAATTTCAAATTTAAATTTTGTGGTTAAAAATGGAGTTCATGTATTGCTGCAGTGTAAAATCAACTGTAAAACATCCCTGCTACAGACAAATTTTTTTTCATCACGGAGGAAAATATTTTTGTTGAGAAATTACGACCTTAAAATTGCTCCTAATTTGAGAATCACATTATTTAATGTTTACTATACAAGAACGAAAAAATCTTTTTGGAATTTTAATCCATTTCTTTTTCAGTTGATTTCGATATAGGACCATATTTAGATAGTATAATACCTTTAAAAAATTCCAGAATATTTTTAATATCATTTCATTAACTGTTAAATTAAAAGATCGAATTAACTTTTAATAGGTTGGCATGTTTGTGAGTATATATATATATATATATATATATATATATATATATATATATATATATATATATATATATACAATAACAGATATATCTATACGGAAGATATTGATTTCCCATCTCATAATGGAAAATTTCACAATATATTATTAGTCAGACTTTAAATTTGTGTTAAACAAAATTAAACTATTGTACCTTAAAGGGGGAATTTAAATTATTTGATAGATATAATACAATATATTATCCAAGATTAATTAATTTGTTGAAAAATTAAACATGTTTCCTGGAATCCGGTATGGTCTAGTGGCTAGGATACCTGGCTCTCACCCAGGAGGCTCGGGTTCGATTCCCGGTACCGGAATGTTTTTTTACTTTAATTCAGTTGATTTTTTATCTTAAATTCAGTTAATTTTTTACTTTCTTTTACGAACAATATTTTTATTTTAAAAATCGGAAGTAGCTATTTAAAATTTTTGAACACAACAAAATATATATCATTCAAAGTACAGGAGAAAATTGTTTACAGTACAATTAATTTTCTGATTAAGATTAAAAATAAAATTAAAATTCGAAAAAAGTATTTTTAGACGAGGAGATAGTATAAAAAAATGACATATTCAATACATACTTGGCTTTCAATAAATGAAAAAGCATTGGTAGTTCAACAAGTAGTAAATTTCAAGCTATATATAGTATATTTTACTGAATAGATCACATTCGTCAAAAATACAAAAAAAAATTATTTTATAAATTGGTAGTTTTGAACAATAGTTCGCAAGCTTCCTGGATATCCAAATCGCTTTTGAGACTGTTTGACATCTTGGATTGATATATAATATTAAAAAAGGCACTTAAAACATATCTAGAAGAAATATTCTATTCGGCCGTTAAAGAAAGGACCTTTCAGCTTGCCATAAATGATACAAATGAAGGAACATTAGTTTACGTGATATGTTATTTAATTTATACTGTCATGACGTGCATCGAGAATAACATTATTACTAAAATTGGTATTCCACTTAATTCGCTTGGACATATCACTTTGACCTCATTCACATTTAACTAAAACATTTCTTTCCTCCCATGGATAAACGCATCTATAAACGCATCTGTGATGTAAGATTTAATTCTTAACAAAAAAAATTAGAAACATTTTTGGATTATGAAGGAAAATGTCATAAAATAGGTAGTCATTTTACTGCTGTTTGACAGACTTAAGTTTTCTTTTTTTTTTTTTAATGAATCTTCCAATTATATCCTAGCAATGCCTTTTTTCTTCTTTTGTTAAAAAAGTTAATGATACTAATTAAACAAAAGCATTTTTCAAAACTGTTTAATTAAATAAAGTTTAATTAACTCCAATAAAAAGAAAATGGCATAAAAAAAATAGAAATCCGTTAATGCAAAAAGAAATCTCAAGGTTCGTCCGGTTGAAAAGTTAAATTGGCCGGAAGTGCAGCAATTCTACATATGTGACTACAAGGCATTTCCCTTTTCTTGTTGAACTTGTTAAAGATTGTTTGTTATTTTTTAAAGCCTGTTTCTCTGATAATTGCCTCCCTTCTATATAAATTGGTATTAATTAAACACCAAATATATCAGAGAATCATAAAACTCGTAAGTTTTAATTAAGAATTAAACTCGTAAATAAGAATTTGATGGCTCCACATTATAATATATGTTAAAACTAGACTAAATAATTGGATTAACTAAAAATTTAAAATTTAAATTTAACGAGGAATAGAATATTATTTTTTCAGTTGATTGTTACAAATTACATGGAAACCCTAAACCAGAGTTCCGTCCATTAATAAAAAAAATAAATTAAAAATGTAGTTCCTTAGTGATTATAAGCTTATTCATATTACATTGTTTTGTTAGTACACAAGATAATATAATTTTGGAATATTTAGTAATTTATGTATTAGAGTGTAACGTTTATTTTTTAGCCATTTATCGTTCCTAAAAAGGATTTCTTCCATTTCTTACGATGCAGCTCTCCTTGTCTATGCCCTCTGGCAGCCATGCTCTCCTTCACATCCTGCAACCGTTTCTTCTTGGGTCGTACTCTTTTATACGCCTCTCTGTCGGGCGATAGTGGAAGATTATGAGAAGAGTCTGGAGTCTGGAAATGGCGCAACATCTCCAGAAGTCCATCTCCATAGATAATAACATTTTTTTTTTTCTTAGTTGTAATCACCAATGTTTCTTATCCATAATGGTTTGATAAATTAAATATTTATTTAAAGTCAATTTTTTTTGTTTTTAATGAACTTTAGTTAAGTAGTACTGTTCATATTTTAAAATAAAATATTTTTTTTTTGTTCGATGAAAGAATAAAATAAACTCCTATGATGGAGATACTCACCCACTTTTTTCAGAAAAACAATCAGTTAATTCAACTCTTATAATTGGGTATTAGTGTGGTGGTTTCATGGTGTATTAACTATTAATGTAAACATTTCCATAATTGCTAACAATCGTCCTAGAGAAATATTGTACATTTTCTCTACCCACTTACAAACAAAAGATGAACATAATCAAATAAATACATAAAACCTTACGGATACAATCTTTCAAAATAAAACGTATTAAAAAAAAAAATACATCAAACCGAACCTTAATGTTCAATATATTATCACGAAAACATATTGGACTCTAAATTGGCAAAATCTGATCTAATGTTAACATTCGATCAACGCTTTGGGCAGAACTTTTTGTACGTCTGCGCAAATTTTCTTGTTTTATGAAAAAAAAAAACCGTTATCCCCTATTACAATTTTCTAAAAGAACAATACAATAAAAATA
Organism: Rhaphigaster nebulosa; assembly: GCA_948150685.1. NCBI lineage: Eukaryota > Metazoa > Arthropoda > Insecta > Hemiptera > Pentatomidae > Rhaphigaster > Rhaphigaster nebulosa. Next base: position 15,990,326 of record OX411306.1, read on the forward strand.
TTTGATATCTGCAGATGAAGAAACGTAGATTAATCCTGTTTCAGAATATTTGAAAATTAATGAAACGGTTAAGAGCAGCACCCAGATTCACAGGACCTCACCAACTCTCTTCTTGATGAGAAGACATCTTGTAAAAGGGAAACGGGTAGAATTAGCCTCCTTTCACAACGGCCTTCGAAGGATAGCACTATTAATTACCGCTAATTACGATATATTGTTAACAAGAGCCCCACCGGAAGTCATCCGAGGCACAAGAGATTGTTACACAGTTGGCCAACCTGTGTAAACATGAAGGTTTCGGAAGGTACAATCTACAGGAAGTCGTTATAGCCCATAAGAGATAACTCTATCGGGGAAAAGTTTTGAAGGAAAGAGTGATAAAAAAAAAAAACTTTTTTCATGTGTTCAAAAGCAATAGGTATGTCTTACAAAAAAAGTTCTATAAAGATCATGAGAACTTTCCAATTGCAAGCGATCATATTTTCAATATGTAACATGAGCAAAACGTAAATATACGACCATTGCTATCCTCATTCGAAGAAAGGATAGCCAGGAATTGTGTCCCCAAGGCTCCAAGGAGCAACCACCACACAAATTCAAAGACTATGAATAAGAAAATATTATGCTGTTTAACGGATAATTTACATAAGAGAAGACACACGTGAGCAGGTAGTATGATGTAAGAAAAGGGGGTAACAGCCAGAATGTGGACCACGTAAAAGTCACAATAAACACAAGCATACCAATAACGGAGTATTACAGGATATAATAGATGTATGGATGTAATAGTGTTTAACTTTATATAGTAATTTTTTCAATAATATATAAAATATTTCTAACCAGGCAATATTTAAGCAACCAACGCGAATGCGTTACGGATTTCTGTGACATGAGTAAGCATGACATGTATCTATGCGTGTGACATGTATCTGTATATATGAAATAAGTTTATTTAATAATACATTAAACATTTTAAATGTAATATAATTAAACATTTAATTCTGTCATTTTTTTCTAGTTTTGTAATTTTTTTTTAGTGTTTCTTTAATATTATCTTTTTATTTCCGTTTGTGTTTAAGTAGAAAAATGAAACAAAGTATTGAATAAATAAAAAATATCAAATAAATTAGTAAATTTACAGAAAGATAAATAGTATGGGCGGTATGCTGGACCATCCATATACTATGGATACTATATCCATATACCATATAGAGGATATACATGTCTTTACATAAATCAAGTAATATACCATTTTTAATTTTTTTAAGAATCCAAAATGAGGATAATTTTAATTTATTTTCAGATAAAATTTTATTACCCAACCTATTAGCTTATCAAGAACCTAAAAATACACCTAATAATGCAGAAATACTGCCTTTTTAATTGTTTTATTATCGTATCCTAAATGTGTCAAGAAACTTAAAGACTGTTTTTTTCGGAATTAAGTGCTACGTCAAATAAATCACACTGCAATCGAATTTTCAAAAGAATCAGTTTAGCAGTTCATAAAAAAAACACATTAAAACCCATAAAATGATAATATATTTATTCAATAGTTAAATTTATAAAAATAAAGTTCAATCAACCGTCGGTAACTTGAATTTTTCCCCAGAGTCACCAGAAAATCTCTTCAAATTAACCAATATATATATATATATATATATATATATATATATATATATATATATATATATATATATATATATATATATATATATATATATAATTTTTTTCTGTAATTTATTATATTGTTCACTGAAATCCAAGATGCGATAAACACAAAAAGAGGGCAAATCTTTTAATTTCCAAATAATATTTATAAGAGACAAATAATAAGATTTGAATTCGAACTTGCATTTCAGCAAATTTAAGTGTGTATAGCAGTTTCCACGTTCAGCACACTGGGTATTTATATTTCTGAAACATTCAACGCGTAAATGAGGATGAAAAATAAGAAAAAATGGGCAAAACGTGCCGATTAAACACATTTTGATGATAAACTTAAATATTACTTTAGCTATATTTAAAATTTAAAAGGCCATAAAAATGGTAATAAAGCTGAGAATGACTCGTATATAGCACGTAATAGACCAGGTGAATGAACTATCACCTGGCGTCGACCTACGATTACCGAGACTTATCTGAATACGTTCACTATCGCTCAGCAGGTGGTATTCGCAGTATTTTGATCCTTGTTCGGCTATTATTATTATAAAGAATAATACAGGTATAGTAGTTAATTGTTATGACAAATAGCTCAAAATATCATAAATATTAAGTGTTTTCAATCAATAATTTAACAAAAAAAAATTAAACGACCCAGAAATTATATCGGACTTCAAACCATGAGTCCATCAATATAATTTGTAATTAAATAAATATTTAAAACCATAAAAATCATATAAAATGTCATATTCTTGATTATTTTCATTTATTCATTTTATATACATTAGTTCATATATCAGAAATAACCTATTAGAAAATCTGTAATGTCCCACTTTTTTCAAAATAGATTGGTATCAGCAGGTAACCCGTTCACATCCTATTTTGAGTGAATAAGAGAGATAAACAACAAATGTCAGGACATAGCTCTTCTGTATAAATACTCCAATTTTTATTTTTATAAAAGTTAAATAAAAGAAAATAATAATCATTTTTTACTATGTTCAAGACAAAATACTAAAACATTTTCTAACCAAATAAGGATATATACAACAATTATATCATTGATATAAATCATCTAGTTACTAAATGCATTAGAAAACATAGCTCATAAAAATATAATCATTACAAAAATAAAAAACATTCATACTTGTTTTGAATAATATTTTTGTTGTATGGTCAATTCACTGTCAAGGTTGAGATTTTATTTCTTAAAAATTTCAAATATCTTAAAGAATTCAATAATAAAATTAAATGTTGTTAGATTTCTCAGATGCTCTTATCAATTTGTATTAGTAAACAGATACAATTTCATTAATCATTGTAATATTTTTGAATACTTAAGTTATTACAGTCTTAGTAGTTTAAGCAATACTTAAAGATTTAAAGACATCTATAAAATAAAAATTAAAAATTAGTGAACCTCAAGGTTAATAATATAAATACATAGTCAGTAAATAAAAAGTATCAGTTAATACCTCTATGATAAATAAAGCTATTTCTATACTAAGTGTTAGCATAATTAATTTATTAACTCAAAATTAAAGTATTAAAATTGATATAATTTAAATAAAGAGGGTTAATCAAGTCATAGATGACAAAACAAGCATAACATTGAGCCATACTCCAATGACAACTGTTTTTTTACCTTATTATTATCAGGCACTAATCCAAAAAAAGACCGCAGAGGGTAGTATCCAAGAAGTAGAAGTGAGGATCACACACAAGAGTGTACTACACACCGAAATGCGACACCCGCCTACCAGTGAACACCACAGCTTTCTGACTACTGCCGCCTTACCGGCTACCAGTGGCGCTATCTTGACGCGCGCCAACAGTCCCTGGCCCCGATACATCTGTCAAACTGTGTAATTATAATATATATATATATATATATATATATATATATATATATATATATACACACATATGAGGGATCTAGGGGAAAACGATCAAAGTCCATTTTAATACCATTTTTTAGCTTGTAAGATATGGTATTCATATATAATACGAACGAGTAGGAAATAGAGTAATGAGAGTCCAGTTGAAAATGGATTCAAAAATATACACTAATTGTAAGTGGGAAGAAAGATGATTGTCCCGTAAGGCTGGGAAAAACCGATGAAGGTCCAAAAATAAAACCAAAAAAACACATGTTTTGAACTATTTGAGTACACTCCTTTAACATCAATGCACTCTGGAATCCAGACTCTGGACTTGTAAATCTGTGTTTTGTGGATATGATGAAACTATTGCGAAGAAAGGATATGATGAAGTGTGTTCCAGGCTTAATCATTTTATCAATAATTTTGTCACACACGGTTAAAGAAATAGTAATTTTCTGCTATTCCTATAATGGAAGAGTAAATACTACACCGTTTTTCGCTATCCCAACTTTCTTGTCAAGGAAAAAGATTTTATTGTATAAAAATTCCATATTCGTGGCCACATGTACATGGAGTACCAAAAAAATAGTAAATTCATATTCTTAAATAAACAGAATTTCTACATTGAATCACATGGAGAATGGAGAGAAAATTGCGGAGAAAATGGTTGAGAGGTGCGGTCATTGACAATTTTCATCAATTTTCATTGACAAGTTCATCAGGGTTGAACAGAAAAACAAGATAAGAACTAATAAAGTATGGAATTTAAATAGTAATAAACATAAAAATATATTAGTAAATATTGGTAGGTAAAAATATACAAAAAGTATGACAATATGTCGTGGAAAAATATAAGAAAAAAAAATAAAAATATATAATAAAATAAATAAATAAATAAATAATAAAATCTATGAGCATTATTAGGTTCGGTGAAAATTAGCAAAATCAATTATGAAAAGTTAAAATAATAAGAAATGCGTAAAAATAGTATATGTAACATTCAGTGGAATACATACAAATATATGGACAACAGAAACAATATGTAGTCGTAATGTTTCTTTATCGGTTTCCATACATATCATTTTGTCTAATATAAATTCTATATCTGCACATCAGTAATTTGCTAATATTTCTTTAAACTGTATCAATACAATGATTTCTTCACATTTTTACTTTCCCTTATCTTTATATGAAATATATGTAGTACGGAGAAATATTGCGATCTTGAAAATGATTTTTCAACGAAAATGTACGTTTTGAGGTTCCCTGAGTTCAAACAACCAAGTCTCGCAAAATGGTCGGTAGGTCTGTGTATCCGTGAGTGTGTCTATGCGTGCGTCTGTGTGTAATTAAATTAAATAATTCTGTTTATATTTAAATGCGTCATAAATTATGTTTTTTTATTTATTTTATTTTTTTAGTGCTTATGCCGATGACCTATGTCTAAGATGGATTTCTGAGTCTATCACAAGAGACTTTGATGCCGGTAATAGAATTTAAAGAGAAAACTTTGAAAGAGATTCTAAAACATATTTAACTAAGCAATAATTATGTTTTATTCAGGATGTAGGAACACGACGAAATGAAAAACTAAATCGAAACAAAGGAATATTAGAGTGAGTAATGGTTGACCATTTATTATATATATTAGATTTATATCTAATATATCTAGTAGATGTACATCGGCCTAAAACTTAAGCCGAAACGTTGGCACAAAAAATATATAAGTATTACTTATTAAAGTGTTACTTTTTGACCGCACCCACCGACCAACCTCTTCCTTAAGATAAAGGAGTATTAATGTAATAACTAATTTTCTGGGATCAGGAAATTAATTTGTGAATTATGGACCCGTTTCTGTTGCAAATGTGCAATTTTTGCATCCCAGATGTTAATTATGTCGGAATAGTAATATCAAAAACATTCATCCTTCCTCTCTAAAACAAGGCAATGAAGACGGTTTTTAGTCGATTTACTGAAGTTTGAACTAACCGTAGCAAAAACAGTCGCTCATTTGAGCCCGATCGTCTCTTCACACACGTAATAGATTTTAAAACGCTTTCATTCAAAATTATTATAAATATGAAGGGCTTGAGGCAAGAATGTGATAAGCCACAATTTTGAAGTTAATGAGTATTTTGAACAACGCGCTACTTTCTTTATCTGAATAGCTCAGCTCTTTCTTATGTTAGTTTGGGTACATTTCAAGAGATAGTATATCTCATACCTTATATCTCATGGAATAAACACAACTTAGCATAATAAAGAGATATGTAGAGAAATAAAGTAACGTTTTGCACAAAATACTCCCAAGCCCTTCATATGTAAATGGACACACCAATTAAACTATTATACCTAGACATCCAATTGGAAAGAAAAAGTGACATTTTCGACCCATTTCGACAAAAACTAAAAGTAGTTTGAGAAAAAGAAAACTGGTTCTATCATTTCTTGAGATCAAGGAACCTGTCTCTTCAACTCAAACTAATGATTTATAAACGTCCTCTTAGCATTTCTTTCTGGTTCCCGGATGCTTTAAAGTTTGTTACTGTAAAACGTTTAGAATCGTTTTAGAATGGTATAAGTAAAAAAATCGTTAGAGATCACATCAAAAGGAAAAATCCATGAAGAACTCAATAATGAAGGGCATCATCAAATTCAGATAACAATCATTTTACTCTACGTTAGAACTAAGAGGTAATGATATATTCAGTAATTACACCGGCGAAAATACGTCACTTCTGTTAAGCAGGGTATCCAGGGACGTCGTCATGGTAGGGGTGAGAGGTATCACCGCCTTCAGTAATTTGAAAACCCAAAAAGTTGGAAAATTGCAGATTTGAAAACCTACATCAAACTGCGAAAAATTTTGGTAAAAAATTTCGCTCAAAGAGTTACTAACATTTAAAACCAACACTTTTGAGTGAAGAAATTGAGATTTTATTGATGCAAAGCTGTTTCTGAACGGAAGAAAAAAAAATTATTGTTGTCTAGTGTCAACATTCACAACACGTTCAAGAGCAAGTTCTAATCCAAAAGAGTTGAGGAAAATTACAATATTTTATGATATAGCAGAGATAAATAAACTATTTAACTATATATAATAAATAGGAAATTTTGCCAAAATTGTTGAGAAATTTTAGATTTTTCCTCCTCAGATGAATTTTTGTAGCAACGTCCTTGAGTGTGTCTATTACACAGGCCAACAAAAAAAAAAATTGAAAACTTTTTTAACTTTAATGGTTGATCTTTATTGATTTTTATGTGCTGAATCAAAATCTGGCCTTAGTTTTTTTGTATCACCCATGGTTTTCCAGCAATATGTTTTGTATTATATAGTATAAACCCCTATCTAAACCCCTATACGGTATATGAGGGAATTAATGAAACACTATGTTACATCATAAACATGGTTATAGTCCCTAACCAAGTCGTTAAGCTCGATTTGAGTAAACAGTTTAGGCTCTACATTTTCTGTAAAACATTGGAATTCTTCATCATCTTTTTCATCTAACTCGGATTGCATAGGCCAACGATGAAAAAACTTTTTTTCTGAAAATACCTTATTTCTATAGTTTTTAGGGTGCTGAATCCAAATATGATATTAAAAAAGCTGTATCATCCACAAATTCTTCACATTTTATAGTTCAATTTATTAAATTAAGCGATTTTTAAAGAATTGGACAGCTTTAATAGTTAAAATTGTGGGTGATACAGCTTTTTTTAATATCATATTTGGATTCAGCACCATAAAAACTATAGAAATAACATATTTTCAGTACAAAAGTTTTTTCATCGTTGGCCTGTGTTATGCTCAGTTTTTAGACTAGGTCAAATAGTAATATGTTAGTGGTTCTTTAATCACTTGTTAGCATATGAATGGTTCAACTAAAACGATATTATAATGGTATTTAAAAAGAAGTGGATCTATTTTTAATAGTTATGGGTTAATTTTCTTTCTTGTTATATTGGGCTAATGTTCTTGATTATTATTTTACAAATGTATTACTATTAGAGAAAATTTCAACAAAAAAAATCTAACTCGGCAACATTTTGTAGCCTTTAAAGGCAGAACATGAGGTGAATTGATTAAACTGATTGCCATATAACACTGACAGGTGTCGTAATAGATATTTCTCCTCTACACTTGTCCACATTACTTAGGAAGGACTATTTCTAAGATGGGCTTAAATGGACTAGGCACTCCCCTATACTCCCAGTAAGGCAAACGCGGCAGCTTCTAGATCTTCACAAAAAGGCCGACTAAGACGCTGGAAAGTTTATTGATGTTGTAGTCCGTTCTTCGAAAAGCTAATTGCCAAAGACTAGTCCAAAGTTGAAAAAATAATAGAGTGTATCAAAAATAATGACAGTTTTTTTTTAAAAGTTAATATTTTTATTTCTTTAATATAATACAGAATTAATATTCAAAATATAACCTATTATGAGTTATTGTTGTCAACCATTTTTCATCCAGTTGCTCCATGCTGCTACCTATCCTTGGAACTGCCGAAAAGCTTTTGAACCACAATGTCAACCTCTACAATATTATTAATTTTTTTTGTATTGAAGAAAGTGGGTATGGGAGGAAATAAGTTATAATCTGTTGGAAGGATATCTGGACTGTAGGGTAGTTATGGGAGAAGTTCGATCTCCTGAAGATTTTTCAACTTTTTCTGCGTCCGACTGAAATTTATGTCCAAGCCTTATCCTGCTGTTACTTAGAACTCCTTAACGGTATACCAAAGCTGGGTGATAATTTCGCATGTTTCCTTTCTTAACTGTTCACAGTAAAGTTTGGAGTTCTTGGAACATTCCTCAGAACCTCATGGAATCTCATCAATATCCACTAATGATCAACCTGAGCCCATCTTCCGTTCCAAGGACGTATCTCCTCTGCTGATTTTTCTTCAGCCAACGCCGCGTTGTAAGATGGTCAAGAGCACCTTCACCTCCTGTTTGAATAATTTAATGTATTGCTTCAGCGGCTGTAGTTTTTCTATAATTTTTTTAATGTTACTAGTATTTCGTTGTTGTTATATCTTTCTTGCTCGGCTGCACCTGATGAACTAAGTTTATTGCACATTATAACATTGTTTATTGCTGATGAACTAACTTTATTGCACGGGTCAAATTTATCAAAACAAGCTTAATTAATCCTTTACATAGGAATATTAGTTATTGGTAAAATTTTTAAGTGCGTATGAAACGCTCGTTTATTTTTTATACTCTCCATTATATGGCTACAGAAATAAAATTAAAAGAAATTTTGAAAATCCATACAGTTTCGTTAAACCGCGACAGCTAAATAATATCTCTTACTAGCAATTGTTTAGTCCGTATTGGTACATTTAAAAAAAATAAAATTATTACAACTTTTATTAGCTAAGCTAAATGGACGTTGTTTGGGCCATTAATTGTAAACGTCCAATTGGAAAGAAAAAGTGATTCTGTCTCATAAAAGTGGCACTGTCCCATTACTGGTATATAATTACTTAGTATTTATTTTTAAGAAAGAACCCTATACAAATATAATCTAGCTCTGAATGCATTAAGAATACTCACAATCTCTCATTTAAATCTTCTCTCAAAATCTCATTTAAATGATGCTATTTGAAAAACTCGAGTTTCAACAACAGCATGCTAAATATCACAATAGAAAACAAGTCAAATAACTGGCTCAGTTTAGCTGACCTGAATGTGTGCTAAATGCAGTGATATGCTACAAAATGGCCGTTTTATTGTTTGTTGACCGAGAGCTCGTGCAAAAAAATTGACATTATCTGAGGAGCACTTTGATAGCAAATTTTTGACTCCTTTAGTATTGATATTTAAAAAATAAGAGTCTGACAGTCGGATAATGCTAACTGAAAAAATGGCGGCCAAAAAACTCGCAATTTTGGGGTTATTTTTGTTTTTTCAGAAATAATTTCAAAACGGTACATTCCTTCCAAAAAGCTATTGTATATAGTATTAAACAACATAAAATTTAGAGAAGTTGTAGAGCATCAAATTCTGCATTCACTGAGCACAAAATTATTTCGATTCGATCAAGTGCACTTTTCGGAAGAAAAAATTTGAATGCATAGATTTGTCTCGAACATTCTAGAACGTCTGCTTGGCGGGTATAAATGTTGCATCTCGTTCCCGCCAATTTCAGTCGAGTCGTGAATGTTTATAGTGTCCTGACCTCTACCGTGAATGTGTATATTGTAATTTGTGTGCAATTAACGATATTATACAGTATTATCGCAGTAGTACGTATACAGAATTATGGATAAATTTTTAAGTGGGCGTAAACGAGCATTAAACGATAGTAAAGCATCAAAAAGTACACAGACTACAGTGGTTCAGAAGATAACAATTGATGTTACCAGTTTAATTTACGTAAAAGAACATGGAAGTTTGAAATTTACAAAACAAAATTAATATCCGATAAATCACAAAATATATGTTATGTAATTTAAATATAATTTTTTTATGGAATTTTAAAAATAAAATTAATATATTATCTTGGAAGTCCCTTTTTAATCTCTGAATGATTATTTATTATAAAATAATTTTGTTCCACCGTTTATGGAATAATAATTAGAACAAGAACAATTCTTGCGAAAATCATTTCTTAAGTCAGAGATCTTAGTAATAAATAGACAAGTGCCCGAGGTTATTTACAAAGGACGCCAGAACGTACCATTGCTAGGTAGGTACATGATTTGCTAACTAATGAATGGTGCTATTCCAAATACAGCCAAGTATAGTTTAGGAACGAGACCGGAGAAGAATTTTCTTAATTAAATATTTATAACTCGATGTATTTAGATTATCGTTACGTAAGAAGATCTTCAATCGATTGCACGCTCTTGAGGGCATATTCGGTCCTTAATATAATCCATCTGCCTTCTATATTAGGCAGGAAGATGGAGACACAGTGAGGATGTGGAGAATCGAATTCAGCATCATAAAATCAAGGTTAAACGTTTTTTGCTTTACAATTAAAACAGAAGGAAATCCTCAAGAAGCTAATTGTAATATGATCATTAGGAATATGGTTGAGATCTGCATTTGCGATAGTACCGATTTTTAAATACCTATGCCTTCAGATCCAGTTTCTATTTAATTGAAAGACTTATATACCTAATGTTTCATCGAAAACCGTTCAGTTCTCTAGGAGAATGACAGATAAAGTTGCAAATCAATTGAAAAAGAAAACTAAAATAGAACACTAAATAAAAAAAAAATTGAATTCAAAGAACTCAAAATGTAGCCTAGTCATATCTGTATTATTACATTATTTTCACCATTACCATGTTATTTGAAGAAGTAATATATTTTATTTTGGCGTATATTTTCATTTTTAAAAATATAATAATAAATTATCATTTGCGAAAAGAGTAACATATATGAAGAATCCGTGGGAAAAAGGGATAGTCATCCGAAATTCATCTCGTGAAAATCAAGTTTTAAAGTTTGGAGCTTAACAACTTAAGTAATTTTAACTTTTTTTTTTTATTTTTTATTATGGAATTTTATAATATGTTTTTCTGTTGCTCTTTACCACCATATGCTTTTTAACGTTAAGAAAATATTGTTGTGTATAACTTCATTTAGGAAAAAATGTTACTCTCCCCTTTTCTCCCGTTTGCTTTGATACGTCAGAGATTCTCTGATATGGATTAATTAATTTCAAAACACAAATTTGTAGAATTCATTTTTTCTTCCTAGTATCTGTTTACATCGAGAGAAACTTTCTAATTTAAAAAAATGACTAAAGGGATAGACTACAAACTTCGGAATGGAAAATACATACTCCAAGCTTTTTATATTCCTCACAACTACTAACCGCTAGACGACGAACAAGTAACATTTTTTTTTAAAGTCTCAAAAATAGATGTGGGCTCTCAAAAACGGCAGCATTAAATTTGGGATTTTAACTCAGAAGTGTCCAAAACATGCTAAGCTGCAATACAACCAAACGTGACTTAAACCACATAAAAATGGCATAAAAGGCACATCGAAAAAAATAATAATGATAATAAAAACTGTTGAAAGCAAGTGAACGGCATAAAAAATATCTGATGCGTCCACTCACATGACTTTCCTTACCACTTTTGGTTAAAGTTAAATAAAAAAAATGTTTGTTATATCTTCCCTTATATTAACCCGTGTATTTATTTTTTTTTATAATTAGTTTTGTGTATCTACAACCACATTATCTTTCAAATGTACATCTGGAATATTCTAGGAGATTAATAGTTTTCGAGTAATAAAAACAAAAAAAACTAAGATGAACCGATAATTTATAACAATTATGAATTATTTATTTATAACAATTATTTAGAATAATTTATAACATTTCTACAAAGTTCAAAACGCTATATATCTCTGCTAATAATGGGCCGATTCTGATGATTTTTTTTTTTGTGGAAAATTTAATTACCTTTAGAATGAGCTCGTGTATACCTACTTATTGATTTTTGGGGGGAAGAGGGGAAGGGAGAGATGCGGTTTATTAGAAAATTACAAGTGCTTTAGGGGAAATATTTTCGGAAATTTCATCAAAACATAGTCTATATAAAAAAATAAAAAACTTTTTCGGTTATTACGCATTGGGTGGCCGATGTGGTATACACGCGTTGGAGGGGAAGAGAGGAGAGGGCTAAACTCTACAAAACAGAACAATAATGAACAAAATCGGTCCACCCGTTTAAGAGATGATCGTGGCACTTACACACAGACCACGAGACAAAAATACGTTTTTGGACTCAGGACGTTCTGAAACGCATAGATCCGTTGAAAACTCCACATCGAAAATTTGACTCGATTACAATACATTCCTTGCCTCTATGGTAAGGAAAGTAATTATTAAAGGTTACAGAATAGTCTGTTACACATCTTGCTAACATGGTGATACTTTCCCCATTCCCATATTACATAAACAAATAACAAACAAGTATAAAGCTATAATTGAAAGAAAGTCTATTAGATGAGCTGATTAATGAAGATAAAACATCTATTAAATAAATGTGATTATCTCCAATCCAGTCATTCTAAAGCTGTATAATCACGAAAAAGGATAAACCGGAATCATTTAAATAAAATATATATGTACTAGCTGTAACCGCGCGGCGTTGCTCACGAAAAGAATTACAAGTTAAATACCCTCCTAAATTGCAAGTTTTTTTTTGTTTTGTTTTTTATGTTTAACTTTTAAAATATAATGTGAGTAACAGAAGACAGAACTATTACTGTTATCATTCTTAATCATCATCATACTTTAAAATTTGTACAAAACTTTTACAAACACCTTTAAAAAAAAAAAAAATGATGTGTAACTTTGATTTTGATTTTATTTTTAACACATTAATTATATACCTATTGCACATTTCATCATACTTATTGCTATCTGGGATTAATGGGAAAGTAAATAAAAGTATTATAGCGAACATAGATTCACCGAGGAAACACATCATTATTCACTTCAATACCATTGCTCTGCCGTGGCTATGTAGTTTCAAAGGAAAGGAAGAAAAAAGATGTCTTTTAACAACAAAAAAAAATTATTGATTAGAGTGACTATGACCGAGATGACAGAAGGCCCTCTCGCATTTTAAAGTCTCTAACCATGGCAATATTAATAACCCAAAAGTTGCCGATGAATAGGAAAAATAATGGTTTTATAAAAATTTTAGACGAGATTCAAAAAATGAATCAATAATTACAAGATGAATATGGCGCAAAGTGCCGAAAGCTACTGTTAATGATGAAGAAAAAAATAAAAAATGAGACTGATACAATAGTTTTATTCCTTTAATTAAATAATATAAAACAGTCTACTCTTTACAATAAAAAATTATATTTTTTATTGTATAGTTAGTGCTTGCTATTATGAATGTGATTTTACAACTTATGGAACAATAGATTATCAAGAAAAAATATGTTGTTTTTTTAATTAAGTCATATTTCTTAAATATTTTTCAAATGGAAACTTGAATTCTGAAAATATTTTCTAAAGGCACTTAGACTGTTTTACATTTCTATGCTTCAATTATCAGAACTCCTAGGGGAGCTACCAGAACTTAAAACGAAACAACCGGTAATCAACAAAAATTTTGAGGCCAAAGTGCTAAAAAAATTTCTCGGTATTCGATAGCATTGTTTAGAATACGCCTCATTTCATTTAGACGTTTTCTAGTATATAGAATAACATAATAAAAATGATAATAAATTTGTCAAAACGGCAACAAAGCTTTATGTTTTTATTCTTTTATTTTTCCTTAATTTCCGATTTTATTAAGAAATAACGCTTTCACACAATAATTTCACACTTGTTAAAATTTTTTGTTGTGAACTTGTTTCCAATTGTGAAGTTGTTGAACGATTACAAAATTACCTATTTTTTAAATATTTTTTTTACAATTTTTTCTCTTAAGGAGAACATTTCGAAAAATTCAATGCATATAAACCTTCTCGAAGAAATTCTCTAAATGATAGTGAAAACCCCATCAAAATCGACTGACTACTTTTCGACTTTTGCGATAACAACTATACGTTTTTAGATATCCAGATTATAAATATTGTAAATATGTTGAATAAATGTTTATTGTTATTAATTAAACATTTCAATTTAAATGGATTTGCTCCGATGATCTGACGATGACCGTTGTGAAAGAAACTGAACAGAGACAATATTTTTATAAATGACAGTGGGTTGAAGACAGGTTAGGAGCTGCCTTCGCAGTTGAAAGAAAACAGCTGATACAGTAGGGGATATATTTGCACTAGGATATATTTACACTTATATTTATATAATATATTTACACTAGGATATATATATATATATATATACACTAGGATCTCGTTGTATCTAAGCGTTATGCATAAATTCATGGAAGTAATTTTATGTTTTTGTTTTTTCTGAATATTCGATTATTTTTTAAAATTTAACGTATTGGGCTAGGAAATTAAATAATTATTAAAAAGGTAATAAACACTGAATCGACTGATAAACGTCCGAGAGATAGACAAAAAATAGAATTGAGAATTTTTTTTTAAATTTTATTATGACCAACACTCTTATTAAATGTTGAAATCGTGTAAAATACTGACAAGGTGTTAGGAGAAAACATGATTCTGAAATTTAATGGGAACCGTAGATGGGAGAGGTGCGTAAGGAAAAAATAATCGATATTCTTTACATATATACGATATTATATGTTCTATGTTACATAAGGCACTCTATCCGCCATCACATTTTTTTTTTTATTTAACCACTGATAAATTACTATATAACTTATAGGTATATATTTATAACAATATATTTTATATATCATATATGTAACAATGTATACATATATGGTATATATATATACCAAGTATACCTACATATCATACATAATATTATACGAACCTTTATATTAAAAAAGAAATTATGGTGACATGACTTTTGGTACATTTGATAAATAAATAATATATACATAAAAAATAAATATAAATATTGACATCGCAGAGTATCGTATTTAGAGAGGGAGTGTTTTGTGTAATATCTGACTTTTTATTTCAATTTATACCAATATAAAGAAATCAAAATGCTAGATCAATACCTAATAATAGCTAAGCTTATCATTAGTATCGATATTTCTGTATTTTATCAACTAGGATAAAATACAGATTAATTTTTCCAGTTAATAGGACTATACTTAAAGTCGAAATAAATCAACGATATTGATTTTATAATTCAAAAAGCGAAATTCTGATATTCAGAATAATAGTTAAAATATCTACATCTGTTGATAGTTGTTTTTTTAATAAACATTTCTTTTCTTAGTGAATATACGAACAAGATTTCCAATATTGTCTCCAAAAAAAATATCTGATGTGATTACCACACGAATTCCTTGTAAGCCAATTAAACGCTAAATCGTTTTTTCCATGCACCCTTAATTCATCCTTTTTTTATTTATTATATGTATTATATAAATAAAAATTTTAATTTGAAAATGCAGATCATCTTAATTTAAAAATAAAAGAAAATCATGTATATTATTCTAAAGCCAGAAATTTCAGAATAGATAATATTTCAATGGTTACTTCTTAAACTATAAAAATGGCTAGTAAAACTAAATGGTTGTTAATACTTACATGAGTATTTCCAAGGCTGCTATTTCTTCTTTCTTGAGTTTCATTACCGGCACAACGTAAATCGAAACGTTATAAAACCGCCGAAACTATATTTAAAAACAGGCATTCACTAAAAATCACATATACGACACTTTTCAAACAAAACAAAAGAACAGCGATACATAGCCGAATCGAACGGGACTGAATATTTCAATAAACTGAATAAAATGGGCACAGGACGTTGGGATCGGTAATTAGATTTCAGAGAATGCTGTTACATTATTGGACGAGATTTAGCGCCTCTTAGTCAAGTACAGTCTGTCTTTACTAAAAGTAGACATTAAAAAAATGCCTGACTTAGTTAAAAGGTCGACTACATGCCTTATCCCTCGAAATGATTTATAAACTATGATTTAAAAACTATAAAAATTTGAGATGTAGTTAATTATTTAACAAAATGAATTACTGGTAGTTTTCCAACAACATTAAGTCCACCCCTCCTCAGGAATAGCTTGAATTCTTTGATACTACATTCTATCAATTCCCTGAGAAAACCTCATTTACTAAAAATAGTTTTTAAGCAATAATAAGAGGATAAGTTGAAAATAATAATAATACAGTAATTTATTTACTTACAGAATTACAATAAGTAGTATGTATGTTTGTTGATTTAGGTGAATACTTTAATATATAAAAATAAAGGCAGGCTGTTGCTATTTCACCAATTTATTTATTATGATGCAAATTTTCGGCCTACAAGCCATCCTCAGACATCTCTGTAAAAGGCCCTTATTCAGTTCTTATTTTAGTATGTATATGGTATTTATTAGAATATTTAAGTATAATTAATTTTGTGATATGTTATAAATTGAACTAAATAAGGATCTTTTACAGAAATGCCTGAGGATGGCTTGTAGGGCGAAAATTTGCCTCGTAATAAATAAATTGGTGAAATAGCAACAGCCTGCCTTTATTTTTATATAAGTAGTATGTTTAATTGAAAATATAATAAATGGGGTATAGGGATAGGCACACATAAGGAGGGGCCAAGCATCATAGTAAATAGAACTTCTTATCCAATTTCAATTTGAATTATATTACTAAAGTTAAAAATCTTGAACAACTGTTAAGCGCATTAAGAGGAATAAAATACAGAATAGTTATTTAAAACCGATTTAATGTTTCAATGGATGCAGCAATCAACTGAACAAAGAGCGAAATTCTGCCTTTATAACATTTGTGATAGAATATCAAAATTGCAAGAAACATAAAACAACTATTAACCCTTTTAGTGCCAAACGATAATATATTATTGTTTATAACATTTGTAAAAAGAGCCAATGACAAATGATATATTATTATTATATTATATATGATTAATATCGTGTAGGTGATGGCTTAATATTTGTATTTTGAAACTTTATCTCAAAATAAATTAATAAAAATAAATATAAAATAAAACGATACTTTCGGTCGACACTAAAATGGTTAAGCTTTACATAGATCCAAAGATGGAAGACATCAATAAAAGGCAGACATAAATATGAATTAATAAATATAATAGAAGGAAGACAGAAAAAAAACTTAAAAAGTAATACAAACTAACTCTATTTTTGACAGGGCAAGACCACCTATCAGTCAAAATAACAGATAACAAAATTTTTTATTGTTACGGAAAAAGGGAGCAACTCTACGACCATCATACATATTAATGTGTTCAGTTGGCGGTCACTGGTGGAAACTGATCTCTAAAATCCTATTGAATGAAGACCAGTAACCCCAACCACCTTCCAAGAAGAACCTTATGGAAAAATACATCCCAGAATGATGCATTTGTGGTTCATATTGATTGTTATATAAATTAAATAAGCAGACCTCAAGACAAGCCTTATAATGCCTAACTCAAAAGAATAAATTGGTAATATGTAACAAAAATTAATTTAAAATTTTAAAAGTAGCCCTAAAATTGTCTCTTGAACTCTAGATACAAATTTTACTATAAATGTTGTTACAAAAAATTGACAACAAATTACATCTCCAAATTATTTTCACAGATAGATCATTCCACTTACAAATAAATTTTCTAGTCAAAATTCTCGGCAGCTTTTCAGCAAAAATCAAATTCAACCCTTCCTCTCACAGAAAGAATTTTCACCACACCGCTATTTCAGCACTTAAAAGGGATTCTGCTATTTAAACCTGAAATTCACAATCCACCTTGCACCCTGCAACCATCTAAAATAATGCCACTCCTTCTGAGTATAAAAAACAGTTGTCCAGCCTCCTCCTTAAAATTCTGGAACATTTTTTAATTTATACAGATGGATTCAAATCAGAAAACTCAACGGCTTCAACTTTAGTAACCCAGAACTCAATTCAAAAATTTAAATTAATAAATTATGTTCTATCAACACAGCCGAATTCTATGCTTTAACTCTACACTTCTGCATATCAAAAGCCCACAAGACTATAGTAAAAAATGTTGGATTCACTAAGCTCCCTAAAGGGATTCAGAGAGATGGTAAGCCATGTGGGACAAAAGCCCCTCCTAATAAATTAATAAAAGATAAATTTAATTTGTTGCTTTAATCATTTTCTAGTGCATGTTTTGGCTAAAATTGTAATTCTTTATCAGAACTAAAAACCTAAAAAATAAGAAATGAGGAGGTAGTTCTTGTAGATCACCAGCAAGGTTATGCACTATCCTGCCTCCTTACAAAACTACTTCCTCTTTTTCTAATAACTCTCATGGCCTACAAATGGCTTGGAAAATAAATAAAACTACATGATGAAATATGTGTTTTATTTCCCCTGTTTGATTTCAAACTATCATGCAGATTTTTTTTGGGAGGAGTTGGCTTTAAAATGTAAATAAATGATCTAAAAAGATTAAAGAATTTAAGGATAAAAAATGATACTTTATTCTAAGAAAAACATCTATGTGAATATGATCAGACCCATTTAGACAAAAGATATTCAACCATAACAATAATTCTGAATTGTAGGAGAAAATGTTCGGGTGTTCGGTCAAGAAACACATAGTAAGTAAGGCTACTGCTTTAATGTGTGCCTTCGCTTCGGCATAAGGCCTTCATCAGAGCAAAGCAAAACAAGAAACAATCATAAAAGAAAAGATTCAGGGGCTTACAACTAGATTATGATCTTATTCTCACCTTGATTGCATCTACAGTCTACAATTTCTCTAGCTTTCTTGAATTCTAAGATGAAAGCATCCCTTACTATTTCCATACAATTGAAAAAGCTTAAAGCTTCTTATTGTGTCACAGCACATCTGTTGAATCGTAGACCTCTTTCTACAATAAACTTAAAAATAATCAAATCTAAGGTATGTAATCTAGGCTCACTATTGGTCCCTGGAAACACAATGAAACCATAGCTAAACATAGAGCCAATAATAATTTGAGCTCAATCAATGGGTTACTGTTCCACATTTTATTATCTCATTTTCACATTATTTATTTATTGTAAATTTCTAGCTAAATTACTAGCTAAGTAATTTAAAAATCTTCTCACCTAGACCTTGATCTACTACTATTACTCTCCAGTGCTAGAGGCCAATGTGGCCTTTGGTCGTTTTCCATCGATTACGATTCTGTGCTGCATCTCAGAAGATGAAGACCTTGGTCTATCATTTACTAATAGTTTATTTTGTTGTTTTATAATTAATCAGCCAGCTAATATTAAAGGATGATTTGGTTATAACTGCGACTAACTAACTAAGATCATACTGTTTTAATTTCTGATAGCAAGGAAAAGCTATCAGGCTTTTTTAGAATGGTAGTCAGAGTTCCATAGAAAAAATATTGTTTAAACTGTAATGAAAAATAATAAGAAGTAACCGATAAGTCCACCTACATGGAAACAATGATCAAAATGTATGAACTCCCAATCAAGAGATCTCAAAATGGAATGCCTACGACAAGCAGCTAGGTTACCAAATTTAACTAATTCAGTCCTTGACAAAAGAGGTACCACAGAAAGTTAAAATACTTTTAAGCCATTTTAAATCCCTACAATATGACAGAGTTTAGTATAACAGTATAATCTGAAAACAGGATTATATTAATGAAGTACAGTATATATCAATAGATTCACAGCTACATAAAATCGAATTAATCCGATTAGAAACACTAATTTAATCCTTTCATTTAATTATTTGTCTTATAATTTGAATCTCCATCTACACTCATCTAAAACGAAGCACACTAATTTCCTTCATTGCTTTAAAGAGAAAGTGAAGATTTTGGACATTATTGTGACATCCATCTTCTAATGTTTGTCATAATAATAATAACTAAAACAAAATTTATTTAACAAAAGCATTCAGTTCTCAGTCTAGAATAAACTAATATGAATAAGTAAATTCATTGTGAACACAATTTTTAAAAGTAAGGTATTTAAATTTTAAAATATACACATTCTAAAATTAATCATTTCATTACACACTAAATACAGGCAGTTTTCCAGATGACAAATAATAAAATTTTTAAAATTTATTGGATCAGTTTCAAGATTATTTGTTATGCAGTCAAATAATGTTTATTTTTTCCAAGGGGAGGAGATAGATTTCATACCTTCTACTAATTGGTCATTTCAAAGTTTCCTTCAAGAAATTAAGAGTGATTAAGTTCTAATTATCAAAAAATGCAAACACTGAGAACGTCTTCTTAATGCTGTTAAATACATATATAATTATTTTTACATAAATTTTAATAAACTGATATTTCATCCAGAGGCATTTTAATTAGTATAATTTATGAAATACGAACAAATAAATTATTTCTTACCACTTGTAGATTGTTTATCAAAAATCGATTCTAAGTTTCACAGTACAATACGGTTTCAAGTATATTATTACAGTCCAAAACTAAATTGTAACCAAGAATATTTCTAATTTAAACATTATCATTCTTAATAATGTATGATTCGATAAACTTTCGATAATTAACAGAGTCTACTAAGATTATCGTTGATAACTTCGCCGAATTCGGTAGCGCTCAAATTGTGTACAGTAACGTCAAAACTCGTTCATCAGAAAAATTTAGTTAGTAAATCAAAAAAATCGTTAGAAGTTTTAAAGAATACGTATAAAAATGTATGTATTAACCGAAAACTCAACCATAATTTCTGTTTTAAGAAAAACAATTAATACTACGATTTCATTAAAAATTAACACCTCAGTTAACCAAATAAAAGTAATTTAATTATTACATTTAAATAAAAGAATAATTATATAATGTAATGTTTGTTTTTTTTTCACTCAATACTTGTTGTTGTATTTATTTAATTGCAATAATATTGAATTATTTTATATCTCCACTTTCAAGTGTTATTAACGAATTTTCCGCCAATTTTGGCCTCTTTTTCTCTCTCTCTCCCTCTCTCTATGCCACCTTCAATCCTCATCATAATGGTCAGTTTAAAAAAAAAATAATTTTTTCGTAAATCTTTTTAACTATCAATTCCTTTCATTATTAAACTGTTTGGATAATATGAATCTAATCATCTACTATCTGCTTACCAGTTAAATTTTAATTCTTTCTTAATAATACCTTATATAATAATGCAAAATATAATTGGAATTATTATTTCTTTACTTTTAATTTATCTTTTCAAATAAATCGTTCTAAATATTTTTATTTTACTTAAATATAGCAAAGAGATTGATTTATATCTCAATTCATTTAATTTTTAAAAATTGATTCTACTTTTTAATAATTGTTTATTTATTATTAATTTACAGTTTTGAAAACCAAATAGGCCATGGATTGAAAATCATGCAGACGATAAATCTATAGCAGTTATGCAAGTGTGGGGCACCCGCTGCCTGAAAGTGGATAGGTATATCACATATTACTTGTTCTAAGAATGAATGTAATACGAATACTCAAAATATACAAATCACAATTGTTTAAAAAAGGTTTCATGCTTTATTTTATGTTTAGAATCATAAAACTCACTCCATCACTAAATAAAAAATACTAAATATAAACTTTTATTAGCAAAAGTAGAAAGTAATGCACACTAAGAGGCAAATATAATACTTTAATATAATACTTATCATTCGACGTTGCCATCAGGTAGTCCAGTCAAAACTATTTTGAACATCTTTGGAATAACTTTTAGAAACAAATAGGGAGACGCCCAACTTTAACAGGGTCATTTCAAGAATTAAGAATTGTTTTGATAGAATAATGTGAATAAATCTCTCAGAAATTCATTAGTACATCAAATGTAATAAATATAAGAGCAAAGAATACTGTTGATACAAATTCAATTTTAATACAAGGAAAAATTAAAGTCAAAATTTACTTTTTAAATACTTTGTTCACTTTTCTTGTAATTTCTAGTTTTAATTTATGTCTTATTTATTTTATATAATTTCTGTTATCTATTGTAAAAGTTAATTATTATTTAATCATAGTGATTTACATCAAATCAGAATAAAAGATAAAAGGGTTGTCACATATTTTGCCTACCAATGTTGAATTTTGCTACCATGAAATTTTTATTAATATGTAAATAATGAAAATTTAATTAATCTAAATTTGAGATATTTATTTAATAATTGATCTCTTCTACCAGAAGCTAAGACGTCATGAGGCATAATGGATGAAGAGGTAATGAGGGCATAATGGGTCTCCAGTGAAAATGTTTGAAGACACCAAATGCGTAAAGGTAAGATAAAATATATTCATATTTTATTTACCAAATTAGTATATAATGTTATCAGGAAGCAGGTAAATTAGTGAAAAATTGATAAGATTGTTTTTTCCTGAATATATTTTTAAACTACATATAGCTTTAATGGTGTTGTAGTAAGTGATTAAGTCTCTAAATAAGTATTTGGAACTTTTTGTATATGAAACAACTTTATATGAAACAACAACAAACAGCCAATGATTTCACTTTTAGCCATTGGACCTAGAGTGAAATTGCAAGCATATTCATAAGAAAGTAAACAGTAAAACAATAATTGTTAGATGGGTAAAAATAAGCTTTTCAAGAAATTCTGAGCTATTTTATTATTTTTCTTTAGATGAGTTTTATTTTTGTTTTAACATTTCAATTAGATGAATTTGCTCCCAATAGGTTTATATAATTGATGCCCTATTCTACTTACTGTATATTTAAATATAAGACAAAGTGTAAACATGAAAATAACACATGCTAGTAAGCTTACTAGGTTGCTAGTTAGCGTATTCAACAAAGAATAATCATATTGTGACTATGATCAGTTGTTTCTGAATAAATGCACTTTGAAGTGATTAAACCCAGTTCTAATTTGCATAATCATGGATGAATGCATGTATTTAAATATCATGAGAATATGTATAAACGTATATACAGCTTAGCTTACTTAGCACCACATATCTGTCATGAGGATATCATAAATTTAAAGAAGATTTCTCAAAGCTAAATTATTAAATGAAGCTCTTCATAACTAAAAACTGTATTTAGCTAACGTATTTTCAAAACTCAATGTTTATAAGTGTAGAATTTCCAAAAATATTCAAATCAACTTAATTGTTTAGAATTAGTTTCATTACAAGTATACTTGTTTGTAAATTTCCAAAAACAATGATTAGATTAAAATTGTTTTTATTAACCTAACTCAATGGTCATTTTTGTCGATTCTGTCCCTTACCATTTGTTCAGTCTATACCGTACAGTATATATACATTTTTTTTTTAAGAAAGACTAATTATTTATCATCTTGCACATGGGCTGGTATACGAAGCATTCCAGACATTTCATACTACGTACCAAAAATATTATTGAATACAAATCTTTTTGTAAAATTATGAATGTTTCTAAGTGTTAGACAATTAATATTTTTATTATTAAGAAACTGGGAAAGAGAAAAACAAAAAGTGATTATTTCGACTTGGACGTTTCCTAAACACAAAAAAAATAAACAAAAAAAAATTATGTTTATTTAATTAAAAATATAATATTCATGGAGGGATGGAATTGGCATAATTCAGTATATTGATATTGTTGGGGTGGGATAAAGTTATATTTTCAGGTTAAAAAAATGCAAAATATGTTGGATTTAATCGTTTCTTTTAATTAGGAAAAATTGTTTTTAATCAAAATTTAAGAGCAAATGTAAAAAAAAACATGTTTTTAAAAGAAAACAGACCGATGCGACAGAAAAAAATTATTTTTCAATTTTGAAGCAATGGTTTTTGGTATGTAAACAAATGCTTTCTACTCCATCACTTGAGTTAATGTTGAAAGATTTTCTCTGCAAGTTATAAAAAATTTTTTAGTTTGAAAAGGTTAAGCTATATTAAATTGAATATCAATATGAAAGACGATTCATTTTAAAACTGGAAATTTTGAAAATAGAGATTGATTTTATTTTTTTTATTTTTTATTTTGTTTTTATAAACATACTTTTTTTGTACCACTCGGTTTAATAAAACTGAGGAAAGTCATTATTTTCACCTCTTTTTTTTTTTTTTATTTTTTTTTTAGTAGTTTTTATAAACTATACATTTATGAAGTGTGCATTTTCCTTTTTTTCTTTATGCAAAAATTTCTTTTTTATTTTGATTGAAAAAAAAAATTGCTGACTTTTTATTTACGTAATTAGTGATTATAATTGTTTTACACACACAACAAATTGTGTTTTACTTTTTTTATCTCTAACTTTAACTTATTTATTATTATAATTTTGGAGAATTTCAAACATTTATTTATTTTGGCATATCATTGCAAATTCTTACAATTTTGTTTTTGCATGTTTGGTTGCATAATATTAGATTCATATTGCATAGTTTATATGTTTATAGTGAAAAAAAATCATCCAAAAAGGTTAAAGGTAAAAATCACAACACAAGTATTATTCACAAATTCAAGTGGTAGTATATTCACATTTAAAACAATTGACAATATGGGACTAATTTCTCTCTATTCATTTCCTCTCACAATGTTGCACTACTAAACCTATATACTAAGAAAAACTACAAAATTATTAATTTAAAAAATAAAATAAACAATCAATATAAATTTTGTCCTGACAAAAATCAGACAATAACAAATTGATTAAAATGAAGGAAGACACATTGAAGAACTGAAAAATACAAAAATTGTACTCGCAGAAATATTTAAAATGGCATCTTACAAAAATCACAATTAATTTTTTTTTTTTACAAAGTGAGCTGATTATTTCATTTATCCCTGATTGCTTTTATCATTCATGCCGAACATTCTTTTTCATTTTTATATAATTTTAATCACTTATTTAAATATGTTTAGTCTCTAAATACTGTATTAAATAGTATTTGGCTTACAAAGTTTCTCTTATAAATATTCACCCTAAAGTTTTTTTTTTCCTTTTTCTTTTATTTTAATTTACCTAATTGGTTATTCAAAAAATATATTTCAAATCCTACTGTTGTTCTAAATGTTCTCTCATGACTCCTCTTATTACATATTTTAGGCTAGTGTCTTTTTTTTAAAAAAAGGTGTGTATAAAATTTAATAATGTTTCAAAATTAAACAAAAATTATTTTCTCTTTGACAGCAAATCAATTAAAAAGAAAGAATATTTTGTACTCGATTAGAGAAGCTCGCCCTTAGTAGAAGCGTTAACGTATTTGTACGATTATGAACGCAACATCACATGACACCTCACATAACATTTACTAATACACATATATTGCTTTCTTCTTTCTCTTTTATACCTATTCAAAAAAATATCCTTTGTAATCTTTCCGCAAGGCAAGCTTTATTTTTAAAATATTTCCTTATTTTTGTATAAAAGATATTGTATATGAGATGATTTTTTTTTCTTTTTAATTCTTTTCTCTAGGTAACAACATTAACTTCCTTTTATTGGCATGAAAATAATCTATATTCTTTTTAACACTATTTCTAACGAAGGTGTATTGTACAATGGAACTTTTTTTTTTATTTCTTTTTTTTTTTCCTTTTAACTTTACTATGATATGAACATTAGAATTCCTCATTTTCAGAAAAATTATTAACTTCTAAAACAAATGAGTAAATTATTGTCCCTAAATATAATTTATGAAATCAGCAGGCTTCACACTTTTATTTATCATGGCAGTGATTCTATGGCTTCTAATGTTCAGATCATAAAACAGTAATACTAATATTAAAAACAATATTTGATTGTTTACTTTCTTAATGTAAATTCACATTTGATTGACTTGTATTATGTTGTATTTAGATATAGTATTTTATCATAGTGAAAAATGAGCAAGGACTAAATTATAAAAACATCCCCCATTTAAAATTAAATTAACAAACTGATAATTTTATAGCTTATAAAAATCATTATTTTATACAGTATACAACTTATCCTAGTCAGTACAGGGGGATTATATTAAATATAATTTATAAAGGACAAGCCATCTTTATTTCTAAACCACATCACTATAACCAAAAACTTCATTAAAATCATTACAAAAAAAAAAAAAATTAAATAAAAATGTCAACACTAAAAACACATGTTACAAAGCTACTGTATATACATTACGTGACTTCTGAGTCTCTTCGAGGGTGAGTTTATTTAACCTAATCAGTGATGTTAAATGACTAGCAGAAATTGAGGATTTTCACATCCTTTATTAGAGCACCACTCGAAAAAAATTGAAGTTTCATATCCAGTCTACGTTCAGGGAAATCGATACAAAAATACCAGTATGTACAGAGAATTTACAAGCAGTTATATAGAGACATACAAAATTAACAAAGATTGTTCATAGCCTGATGTATAAATATATATATTATTTATAAATAGGAATGTGTTAAGTCACAAATCCAAAAAACAAAACTGAACAAATTTGGCATCTTCTTAAAAAACTATATTCTAAGTTTACCTACGAACTAAGTTTGAATTTTCACATCACATTCACCCGATAATAAATAAAGCCATTCACACATAACACACAGAAATTATAATATACAAACATTAACCGAAATTAATCATTATTTCAAATGCTCTGGCAAAGATGAGAAAGTGTGATTTGGCATTGAAATGTGCTTCTGAGATCACTTTTCTTCTTTCTTTTTTTTTTTTTTATAAATAGGAATATATTTAAACATATTGAGAATTTTATTATTTTCTGCTCAATTAAAACTGTCAAAAACAACAGAGACTAGCACAGAGCAGTGTTCGATATGTAATACTGCTTCAGACAGGCAGTAAGGCAGGCAGTGAGTAAAACCAATAAACAAATCATACAATTAAAATTTTTTTTTAAAAATCTACAAAACTCAAAAAAAAACGAATATGAACAATAACAGTTTTAACATTATTTAAATAAATAAATAAATAAAATAAATAGTATACACAAAAAAAGTAAAATACTGAGATAGGTCTATGTCTAAACTATAGCCATATTGGTACTCTCGATTGACCTTTTTGATCGAGAAGCTAAAAATACTAATATTATAATCGAGTAACTAATCCTACCGTTATTATACTATAACAGTTTATAATGTCCAATGGTAGGCCAATTTACAAAAAAATATTGTTTCTCTTAAAAAATAGCATCTCAAAGATCATGCCTATTCACAATATTCTTGCGCATCATAGGAAACTGATGATTAAGTCTTTTGATAAGGACCAGTTCCGACACATGGATGCATGGGGAATAGTGTTGTCCAGGTTGTAGTAGTATAAGTCGGAGACTTCAATACGGCAGGAGAGGGAGGGGTCACGCTGTTGGAAGGCGTACTCGAAGACAAAGTTCCGAGCTTTCTAAGCCTCATCTTCTCTTCCCATTCGTTAGCGCCGTGGTCAGGACGATTCAGATTACGGTGTTGGTAAAACACTAGACTTATGCGGGTAGGTTGGAGCCTATTTGGTTTATGGAGTGCAGTAGTAGCGTGTAGTTCATGTTTAGCACACTCGAACAGGACTGATCCATGGCTGAGAGCTATTGCTACACCTCCCATCTGAGAATCCTATAATTAAATATAAATCATTAGAAAAATTAGTAGGATTTACATGAAGAAAATTAAAGATACAAACATATTTTCATACAGTATTAATATTAATCCGTAATATATTAATATGTTTTTCAAGTATTAGAGCCTTTAAATACGAATATTTACAGAATGTTCTGTATAGAACAATCTAACTACATAAGATTAACATTAAATGCCACATACATAAACTATTGAATAACTAACATTATATTACAAAATTATAAATATTACCTTAAAACATTCTTCATTGTCTATGTAATCTGCCACTTGACCGATTGGTTCAGGTTTGGCCTCCTTAATCATGGGTAGGTACGGAGTCGGCCCGTAGTTGTCCCATCCTGATAATTGGTACATTCCTACCCCCTGAAACAACATTAATAATTATTTTACAAATGGATTTATTTGAAAGAAATCTATAATTTTATCAGACTACTGCGTAGCCACTAGAAGAGTAATATTTAAGCCTGAGCTTTAGTATGTTTGTAACGATTTTATCAGATATATTAATTCATAAAAAAACATAGTTATTTTGAAATTGAAAAATTAGTGTCAGATAATAAATAATAAGGATGAAATACATCATAATTTTATGCATCATTAAATTTACTCTCTTAATTTTGATTTTGATATTTAGCTGATATTCCTTATTTAAAATATTTTACAGTTAAAACAATATAATTATCACTACACTAGAAAATAACATTGTTCCTTACTTGATAATCAAATGACTGATGTGGATGGATATGATTCAAATGAAAATCAGGATCAAATGATGGATGCTGCATCTGTTCAATCTCTTCTTTGATAAAAGGAGGACTGACAAGTGGACGACTCCAAGGTGGTGGTCTCGAGTACTGTGCAGAGTTTGCTCTCGATGGATTCTGAGGAAAGCCCTCACTTGGAAAGTCACGAAATCGATGTTCACATTGATAAGTATTTCTCTCATCTTTCTCTCTTTTGATTTGCATTTCCTGTTTAATGTTACTGCTGGGAGGAGTTTCAGAATTGGATGAACAGTATTGCCACTGACTGTTTTCTTTCTTGATATTTGGAATGGTATTTGGAGTGGAAGGTGTCCCCGCTCTTTCCTCTCTGTAAGGTTCAAAAGAAGAAGAGAAACTGTTGCCATTGATTTCTTTCCGATTCCCTTGAAAGTTATTATTTACATTTCTGAAACCATTCCTAATGCCAGCCTCTTGATTCGGATGAAGGTAACTATTTGTGCTAGAGCTAGATTGCTGCTCATGAGGATGTAAATTAAGAGGAGTTTGTGTTCCAGAATTGTAATTGTCATTTGAAAAATTTTCATAATAATGATAATTAGGAGCAGTACCATAATTATGATCGTGATAGCCTGGCTGTGCACTGTTATTTAAGTGGTTATTATTAAACTCAATATAGCTGGCTCTGTTCATTGGTTGATTAAATCCATTAGAGTTGTACATAGGATAGTTTTGGAATTGGTTATTGCAGATTTGATTAATATTATGAGATGAACTTTCACCATTCTGTGTTATTTGTTGTTGCGGGCTCCCATTAATACCATTATTACGAGATTGTGTAGAGGTATTGTCAGGATTAGGGCTATGTTTCATGGTTTGCGTACCCTGACTGTGTTCTTTTACAGTACCTGGTGAATTTTGTAGTATGTAAGAATGATTTTGCTCTTTTCCAAATCCTGGAGAATTTTGTGCAACAAAAGACTGATTATTTTTAGGAGACCTTTCCGGGCTCTGTGGTACATTGTCCCAATCCTTAATGGGTGAATTAGGGCGATCAAATCTGTGTTCTAATGGTGGGAGGGCAGGCAGAGGTTTGATATACGTAGAATTTTCAAAAGTAGGTTGGGGGGTCCCAGGATTCGATCTTGATGGTGGTCTTCCTTTTGGTACTCTGAATACTGAATTGCTCGGAGATGTATTATATGGAGAACTTTGTTGTTTGTCTTCACGAATTGATCCATCGTTTTGCATTGGAGACATAGCGTTGTAAGTTTTTGGTGAGGCTTGATGATTTTGCTGATAAGGCGATGGTGGTTGAAAATTCGAGGATCGTCCATTGCTACAGGTGACCTGGCTATTAGGAGATCTCTCTTCCCATTGCATATGATTGAAATTTTGATTGTTTAAATGATTTGTTGTGCTATCGGGATCAATTTTAACTTCATTTTCAGAGCTGAAACATCCTTCACCATGAGAATATTGTCCTGTCAAGAAAAAAGAACAATAATTAATAAACATTCAAGATGTATATTTTTTTTATAATAAAAAAAATGAGACTTACTTTTATTATTTAGTTGGTGACTAGGGGAAGATAATGTGGATTTTGTATTATTGAAACCAACTGGGGCTCCATTAGACCTTGACGTTTGGGCAGCATAGCTTCCTCCCCAACCTTGGTGACTTTGTACAGGGCTATCAACTACTGTCGATGAAACCTAAAACATGGAAATTACTAATTAATTTATCTAGTTTAACAAAAAAAAAAAATATTATATATAAATCAGAAGAAATTTTTAAATGCTTCAATTCACAAGCAATATTTTGTTTTAAAGAAGAAAATTTCATTAAACTGAAAATTATTTCAAAAATCTATTTCAAATTCACATCTTTTCATTTAAAGACAAATCATTAATTTTTTTTTTAGGTGTACAACTCTGCTTCCACCATTTTTCAATAGATGGCTGCAACCATAGGTGGTGGTTGAAATAAATTAGGTCAAAAATGTCTAACAGTAAGCTTGGACATCTGGTAACATCACGGCAGCACCGCATTAGTGAATTTGTGATTACATAATAAATTTATTCTCGATCGAAGATGACAGTTTTTCGAGCCAAATTCTCATCATTTGCAGGAAGTTTAATATTCAGTTTTCATTTGAAGAAAACTGCAGCTGAGGCTCAACGAATCATGAAGTATTTAAGGAGAGGCTGCTCTTAGTGAAAGAGCGTGTCGTGAGTAGTTTCAACAATTCAAGAGCGGTGATTTTGATGTTCAGGACTGGCATGGAGGTGGAAGAGAGAAAATTTTCCAAAATTCAGAATTGGAACTTCCCAAAAATAACGACAATTTGGATCGAAACTGATATCTTCGATCGAGAATAAATTTAGGATGCAATTACAAATTCATTAATATGGTACTGCCATTATGTTGACAAATGTTCAAGCTTATTGTTAGACATTTTTGACCTAACAATTTCAACCATCGCCTAGCAAAATGGTACAGTTAATAACTAAATGTAATTAAAATAAGTATCAGTCCTTTTCCTTTAAAATAGTATTTAAAACACTCTGAAACACTCTAGACGATAAAATTTTATTAATTGTTAGTTCTTTTCTAAATATTTTTTACTTACTTGAGAACTCTGTAGTAAATCGGAGCTTGTTTGGGAACTGGGATCTTTATTATTTTTTCCTGCATTAGCTGAATTTTGATGCTCTTCTTCATCCTTCCGCTTTTTTCCGTGTTTTCGGCACGGCGTCAAAGGTACAGCTCTAACTCTTACTTCACACGGGAATCTATAAATAATTAAATTTAAAACAATGATACATCTTCACTACTGATTTTTTTTTTTTCCTTTTATAAAATGATTTACAGATACAAATACGAACTTTGTTAAACTCTCCAAAGAACCGTTTTTAATTTTTTCCAACTGCCCTTCACGATTTCCATATTCATCAGTGTCATCCATTACATATAGTGGTAAAACATGTAATTGTTCATCATCTGGTTTTGCAAGGGTTCTATGTTTTGTTAATGTCACAACCTGTAAACCAATGAAATCAATTAAATGCATTGTCGTACTATCCTGAGAGTAATAAACAAAGGCTTCTTAAAAATCTTAACTATATTATTATTTGTTAACTCATCACTTATTATAGGGAGTATTTATTTCATGAATTAATAATAATTAATTCAATATTTATTTCATGAATGAATAATAATTAATTCAAAGGAATAACCAATAATCTGTTACATCAATTATATTAACCAATGTCTTGGACTAATAAGGTAATAATAAATAAAATTTTGATTTAAATAATTATTATATAAAAATTGATTTGAATGATATTCAACATTGTTATAATTTTAGATCCATTTAAACATGGATTCTTACCACTGTACAACCGTTGTTCATATTATGTGCGTCCCGATGAGCGTGTGCACAGAAATCAAAGCAAGCAGTTACTCCTGAAAATGGTCTGCCTGCTTTCAAACCTAACCTGCAAGCTATTGCTTCCTTTTCAAATTCAATTTGGTTTTGGAACGAATCAGGAGCCATCTTTTCATACAACGGTCCAAGATCAGTCGCTAATTTCTGCATTTTGTCTTCAATATCCTGTTCCTGAAATTTATTTTAATCAGAAAAATAAGAACGAAAAAATAAATTAAACAAAATTAAAGAAAAAAATATATATTGAAACTATTATAGACTCTTACCTCAGATCTTACTGAAAGCCTGAATTTTCTGACTACTTTGCTCCTTGCATATTTACAACCATTGTAATACATTGACCAGGAACAACCAAAAGAGTAGGAAGATCCACAAGTAGCCAGATCTAAACCTTGGCATGCACACGTTCTCGGTTCATTAGTAGCACATCGCCTAGTAGTTGGGACTCCAAATCTAATATAAAACAAACTTATAGTCCTAAGAAGTTTAATTAAAATAATTAGCTAACAAATAAAATTTTCTTAAATAAATATTTTCAATAAAGCTTGATTGAATGAACTATAATTCATATTGAAAAAAAATAATAAGTATAATAATACATTTTTAAAAAAACTTTAAAACTAACTTATTCAATTTTGTAGTCAGCAACGAGTAAATTGAATCGGCTTCCTGTGATGCAACACCTTCCCAGGCGACTACAACAACAACTATCCATGCCGTCGAGCACGTGTGGCCTTTCCTGTTCTTAACAATCATCAATATTTTCTCTTCTAGGCTTCCTCTTCTGATTATCCATTTAGCCAAAGGGCATCCAGCAGTTGTCTTGCCTTCTTTACCAGTGTAAACAATCTAAAATAATCAAAACCTCAATGATCTTGTCGAGAAAAATGTGTTAATAATTAGCTTGGAAACTAAAAAAAAATTACTTAATGATATATAATAATGATAAAATGTTAAAATATTAAAGATATATAATAATTATTTACATTAAATATGTATTCTTATTATGATATCAAATAGGTATTGTAATTACCTTTTCTACTCTTATTGCATTTCCTTTCAAACCACTTCTGCTTTCAATATTTGTTCTAAGTTCTTCTAATGATGAGGCTGAACCTAGATGTGTGTAATAAGAACCAGGTTCAGGTGGGCACTGATCAGGTGGAAAACAATGACAATTCGGAATTTCGGTCCTGTTGTTTCGAAGCCTACAACAAATGGCAACTATTAATTAAAACAAAAATTTGTTCATACAACCATGAAAATTTCAAAATCAAATATAAACAAAAAATATTTGAGTATAAAACCACAATTTATTTAAAAAACATACTGAGAAATAAACAATACAAAATCGAAAGTGAGAGTTATAATGGAGAGTATATTTTACCTTTCTAAGTAATCTAAATATTCCTTGACTGTCATGTGTTCAGGTTTGCTGCTTAAATCTAATTCCTTTTTCACTTCTTTGTCAGAATCAAGAATTTCATCTTGTGTTTGGTAACCCTGACAACAACCATCTTTTATATGTTCGGGTGTAGGCTTTTCAGTTCCTCCTGCAACAAATAATAAAATAATTTTGAATGTAAGTAAAAGAAAAGCAAATAAATCATGAATTTTTTAAATAAAAATTTTCATATTTTGTTTGATTCAATTTTTTTTTTTAGTTTACAAAACAATTTTAGAAAAATGATGAACGATAATCTGGATAGAGATGTTTTAACTAAATACTGAGAGCAAATTGATATGAGCTGTCAACAAGTTATCATGGGAACAGTTAATAAGGGATTAAAAAATAGCAATTTAAAACAAAAAAGTTCTTTAACAATTTTAAAATTAAGAAAGATAATTTGATTTTTAAATTTAAGATATGTTCTTAACTCAGACTCAGTAAACTATGACATCACACAATTTATCTGCATAACAGTTTCTCATCACTGTAAAAATCATAAACATTAGTAAATCACTCCCAGTATAACAATATTCCAAAAAATACCTGGCAATCAAACTTATAACTAACAGCATTATCAGTCCCTCTCCCAAAATATTCTTCATGACTCCAACACAGTGCCAGGATGTGTAAAATGCTTTATAAAACAAGATAAAATAACAAAAAAACAATCAATATATTAAATTATATTATTAAAAATATTTTCGAACCTTGTCTACAACACCACGGACCTGGAGAACTTCTCACATTGACAGGACCTCCATCTCCATAATAAACGTACTTTGCTTGCATTTTTTTCAGAATACCATCTTCCTCGTCGATCTTCTCTATTGGTTCGTCTAATCGTGGATCCATTCCAAAGGGGATTTTAGGAATAAGATCCTTATTTTCTGGATCTCTTGATATAAATTCTGTTTGCATTCCCCAAGGTTCTTGTTTTTGGTACCATAGCGCTTCATGCTTCATATGATTGATATGATTGTAGCCATATGGTAGTTGATAATTTGGGTACCAATTAGGAAATGATCCATTTTGAGTTCTTTGCTCCGGGTGAATTACTTTTCTGTCCAACTCATGGCTGGATGGAGAAAAGACTAGTCTATTTTGAGGTCTCTGATGTGTAATAGAGTTTTGGTAACTTGCATGGGAATAAGATTGAGCATTCCAGTTCTGTTTCAAGTCAGGACTTCCCATAGATGTAGCGTATTTCACAAAGCTTTCCATTGCTGAAATGCTTTGATTGTATTTTTGTGGGCTTTCACCCCAGGCGCCACCACCCTCAGAAACTAACTTCTGAGGATGGTGGCCTTTCGCTAAAAAATTCCCGCTTGAAACACTCTGCAAGTTTTTTTGGTCCTCGTAAATATTTTGGGTTTGAGATTCTTCAGCCTTTTTGGAATCCTGAAAGCAAAAATATTTATATT
Organism: Rhaphigaster nebulosa; assembly: GCA_948150685.1. Taxonomy (NCBI): domain Eukaryota; kingdom Metazoa; phylum Arthropoda; class Insecta; order Hemiptera; family Pentatomidae; genus Rhaphigaster; species Rhaphigaster nebulosa. Next base: position 16,025,026 of record OX411306.1, read on the forward strand.
AGTCATATGCCTTAAATTCATATAATTAAATAGTAAGTACAAAACGTTATGTTACCTGATTTTGTTTATTCAAAATCATGGTTTTCAGTCGGTTGTTAAGTTCCGCTCTCTCTGAAACTTTGCCACTCTTCTTATCACTAGCCCAGTTGGACGAGGTCAGCTGAGAAGGTTGATTTCCTGCTTGGTAATGTCCATTTGGCCAAGGTTCAGGTTGGTTATGAACCTGCTTTTGTTGAGAATTACTTTCTTGGGACCATATGTTATTGTGATTGCCATTTGACCATAAATGTAAATTCTGTTGAGTCAAACTACTATTATTCATCATCTGTGCCCCACTATCAGTGTTATTTGCCCACAAATTTTGCCTATTGCTGTGAATATTTTGTTGAGCATTTTGTTGCATTTCAAGAACATTAAGCTTATTCTGAGCAATTTGTTGCTGAGAAGCAAGATGTTTCTGCTGTTGAGCAATATGCTGCTGCTGCTGCTGTTGAGCGATTTGCTGTTGTTGGGCTAACTGTTCCTGCTGATGTTGAGACATTTGATGATGTGTAAACATATGCATTTGTTGCTGGTGTTGTTGCAATTGGTGTGGTAGATGATTTTGTTGCTGAGAAACGTGCTGCTGCTGAGCAAGATGATGAGAAAGATGTTTCTGTTGCTGCATAAGTTGTTGTTGGTGCTGATGCAATATATGCTGTTGATGGGTCATCTGTTGCTGATGAGCTAATGATGATTGTTGCTGTTGAGAAATTATATGGTGCTGCTGTTGTTGAGGAGACATTTGATGTTGTTGAGGTGACATTTGATGATGTTGTTGAGGTGACATTTGATGATGTGGTTGTTGAGGAGACATTTGATGATGCTGTTGTTGAGATAATTGGTGGTTTTGCTGTTTCTTAGATAATTGGTGCTGTTGCGAAATTTGCTGCTGCTGTTGTTGTGAAATTTGCTGCTGCTGTTGTTGTGAAATTTGCTGCTGCTGCTGTTGTGAAATTTGCTGCTGCTGCTGTTGTGAAATTTGCTGCTGCTGCTGCTGTTGTGAAATCTGTTGTTGAGACATCTGATGTGAGTGATGTGGTGACTGCTGCTGAGAAATTTGATGTTGTTGAGGATGATGTGGTGACTGTTGTTGGGAGATTTGATGTTGAGGATGATGGGGTGACTGCTGCTGAGGATGGTGAGGTGAATGTTGTGAGGTTGTCTGCTGCTGAGACATCTGATGCAACTGTTGATTATGCTGTTGGGTGTTTTTCTGGCTTTGCTGCTGTTGTACACTTTGTTGGGTTGATTGCTGTTGCTGTTGAAGTTGACGTGAACTTTGAATCTGTTGATGATGGGCCTGGTGTGTTTGCCCTCCATTTTCTGTCTGGGGGCTCTGTTGTTCCTGCTGGTGTAGAGTGATTGGACTTTTACCTGACTCTTGAGACCATTTTTCACTATTTGAACTGGTATTTTTGGATTCTTCTTTACCTGACCAGGATTCTTGTTTGTGTGCATTAGTGGAGTTTTTAGTGTTTTCATCAGGATCAGTACACCATTCATTTTGCTGACTGCTTAAATTTTGAAAATCATCTTGGGTGTTCTTCCAAATCATTTGCCTATTACCTTCTAACTGATTGTTTAACCATGCATCTTTGTTAGCGCTGGGTGATTTTTCAACATCATTGTGTAAACTATTTGTACTACTACTTCTACTCCAAACATTCCGAGTCGCTTGCTGCTCCCCTTTATTAATCGACGCATTACTTTCTTGCCCTGGATACCTAAAAAGCAAAAAGAGTAAATTTTATAAAGAAATAACTATTATTGAATATATAATATATAAAGCTCGTAGAACCATGTAATTTTTACTTACCCACTAGAGTTGAGTGAACTCTGTGGTGACTGGGGAGGGATTTGATGTGGGTATCCAGGCATCGCGTTTCCCTGGTTGCTAGGGGTGGTGGGAGTCGAGGGATTTGTATACTTTCCTTCAGTGCTGTCAAGTTGTGCTGAACCACACCTACTGGTTGGTGTCGATGATGTAGGTGGTGCCATAACATCCTGAAACATTTGATTAATTTAAAACATTTCTAATATAATTTCTTAAATTCTTTAAATAAATTTAATGGACATTGAAGCACAAAATATGATGGATAATGCATTATATGTTTGTAATAATTATTGCTATACCTGAGATGAATGGGTGTAAGTGCCATTAATATATTCAGAAGGTCTAGGTGATTGATCAACATACTCCAGATTGCCATTCAGAGTAGGGGTACTTCTAGAATTTCCATTATGCAAACTATGAGGTGAAGGTTGGGCCTGTTGACCTGTATTGCCGTATACTGCACCATTTGTTTGTACAAAAGATCCTTGTTGATATCCCACGACTTAGAAAGAAAAAAAAATTAAACAATTTTTAACAAAATTTGAAATATGCAAATAAAATCGTGAAAAGTTAATTTTTTAAACAAAAATTATCACAATTAATTAAGAAGACCATAACAGTTTAAAAAAAAGTAAATATTAATTTTAAAAACTTTTTAAGTATGAGCGAGAAGGGTTGTTAGGCAACCGTAGAGAGGAAATTTTGTATAGATATCCTTGTGAAATATCTCTTTCCATTCTATATGTATATCTTACCAGTGTGAACAATATGCATCCAATAATTTCCAATTTTATGAAAATAATTAATTAATAATTTTTAAACAAATTTCTTCTTTTTCAGACCACATAAATTCTAATTTTTTAAAAATAATACTATTCCTTCTAAATTGATTTCACTATTTTATTATTTATACAGACAACAATTTTCTAATCAAAGAATAGATTATCTCAAATAATCAAATTACGATCTTTTTGGTCAACCAGCGCTCAACTTAATATTTAAAGTTTTTATTTCATGAAAGTTACCTGGAGCAGTCTGAGGATAGCTGGTGACTGAGTATTGTGGATATCTTAAGTCGTCTATCTGGTGTGGGGGGACCTGTTGTATGAACTGCCCTTGAGGATTCCATGTACCTGAAATAATTGAAAATTGTATTGAACAATGAAGGAATAAATGTTTAAGTGATTAAAACAATCTAAAAACTTTTAATTGAAGACTTTTTTACATTTTTTTTTTAATTTAGTAATAATCATTGAAGCTAATAAAAATAAAAATGAGTTTGCCCTCTCTTTCTCTGTCTTGACAATTTTAATAAATCTCAGCATACCCTGATGTTCAATGCAGGTATTAACAGTCATTGCCTGCATGCTTAACTTCATTGAATACTGTCAAAACCTAAATCTACACAATCCTAACTAGCATAATCCATCAAAGTCTTGGGCTACCAAGCTGACAATCACCCATCAGGTCAGGACCGATTATCTTTCAAGTAATTTGTTCAATAAGGTTTAGAGCTGGACTGGTCAATCTGACCTTCAGAGTGAAGAGTTTTTCTAAGATCAGAAAAGGATGGCAAAATCGTTACCCTTTTTCAGTATATGATATAATTCTCCCAAAAAGCTAGGCAGTAGTAATCATATAAGACATTGCTATCAAATCAATTATATCATCAAACTATTAATGATAGTAGAGCGGAGTAGCTCAGGGGTAAGGCACTTTGTTACCAGGCTCCCGGTCCTGGGTTTGAGTCAGGCTGTGGCAGGTAATTATTTATTCAGTTATCAGCCGTAGATCCACCTTACAGGATCAGGAGACCCTCCTGGGGCTCACCCAGCCTCTATAAAGTGGGTACCCTTAATTGGGGCAAAATCTGACGGTTGAGCGTCATCTCGGCCAAATTACCTCCTTCCACAACCGTTGGCCTAGAAACTGTATGGTCCTTACCATGTACTTAACCCAAGACCCTTCATGGGTTGTAGTGGAACAGATTTTTTTATTTTTTTTTATTAATAATATGATGATATAAATAAATTATCAATTAGAAAAAAAAAACAACAATATGGAAATGCAAATCTGATTAAATATTTACCTAATGTACTAGGATCTGAGGGATTAGGTTGCCAAACAGAGTTCGGAAACCTGTGCTCCCTTAAAGGTGTGAAGCTGTTTTCAATAGTCGGTTGACCGCCACCTGGATAAAGAGGTACTGTACTGCCAGTCTGAAAAATGAAAAACATTTTACAAATTATGTATCAAATTGCTTTTTTTAAGTGAAGAAACTATTATTTTTGTTTGGTGGGAAAATATTATTAAATAGTTAAATATCCTGAACTGTTCAGACCAAATGGCATATATATATATTTTTTTTTTAAAACACAGTCAGCTCTATCTACCATTTGACAGAAATTACACGTCATGAAATGTTATTTCAGGTTAATTATTGCAATTATTAAATTCCAATTCACTTCAATTTTAAATTACAGGGGTAATATATATTCTAGAATCCGATATGCTACTCTACATTTGTTTTTCAAACACTCTTTACTACCTCATGTTTATCAGTCCAAATGATTTCACATTTAATTATATTTTGTTGGAACAAATAGTCGGCTGGCTGGATCTGAGAAAAAAAAAATTATATTGCAAACCATGGTTTGATTCCTCATATCCGAGGAGTCTTAAATGACCATGTAGTGAGATATGGTTTAAAATTTATTAAGGCAGGATTTACTCAACCAACAAATCTTATCTCTTTAAAGGGATGTTGGCTTTGACAGATTTTTGTTTTTTGAATTTTATATCATTAAAAATAATTAAATAAATTTTTAAAATATGTATTTTCCATGATAACTAAAAAATATCAGATCACAAAAATAACCAACATTTATGCATTTCATAGTAATCAATGCATCTCAACAGCTGCACTCTAAAAATATGATAAAAAATAATTTAAGTTAATTATTAATACAGAAACTAACTCTTGGAAATTTGAAGTAGAGATTTAAATTAGGAAAAGTCGGGTCTGAGAGATGGATCAATGCAGCTCTTTCCCAGGTATAGCTCTCAAGTAAATACAAATTAAACCAGCATTGCTTCATCAGTATAAATAATCTAACTATATATATATATATATATATATATATATATATATATATATATATATATATATATATATATATATATATATATATTCATATTCATATTCTACCTATTTAATTAAGACGTTTTTTATTTATAGTATATACAAACGATGAAGAAAACAAAAACCAAAATTAATTTCATGCATGTAGAAGGATTTTGTTTTAATTTTCAATATTATGCAAAACCAATAAAGGGAGAAAAAAAAATCAAAATTATTTATAAATAGGACATGCTGTTAATTTTGACCTGGTAGTTAAATTTTAATTTACAATATAAATTATCACAATATAATGTAATATACTAATTTATAAACAATATAAATTACAATATAATGTATTTACATTATCAATCAGTGGCGTACGCAGAGGAGGAAATTGGGAGATATATCCCCTCTCCCTCTGAAATGTACAAAAAAACATAAGGTTTGTATTTCAAGTAATATTTTTGATAATATTTAGAAAAATTTTGATCCAATTTTCATAGTCAGCCTAAAACTTATTCCCAATTTGGCGATTATATACATTTAGGCATCATTAGGCCTGTCATCAATATATGCATATCCAATAACTTAAACTTATGCCCGCAACAATGTTTCTAAAAATTGGTCCATGTTATCCACAATTTTAGGTTACTAGAATTCACAATCGACCTTCTAATTGAAAACCATTAGATAATGCATAGGGTCAGGATTCATAGTTCAAAATGCACAGGGATTTAGAAACCAAATTACTCAAAAGCAATTTCCAATGAATATTGAAATATTAATAATTTTTAAAATAGAGTAGAATAACCATTTTAATAATAACTTTAAAATTTCAGCCAATGCTTTTGTTGTATTATATTATAGAAAACATGCAGATAGTATGTATAATAGCTATTACAAAACTAAATATATTTTTGGTTTATATTTAAATTTACACCATATGAGACCAACTAGCCTCCCTTTACAGTAAATTATAAGTTTTAATAAAAAAGAAAAATACAAATAGAACCCCTCCTTCTCGAACCTCTGAAATCATCTTTCACTTCATTTTAAGCTTAAGATAGAGATTATATATTTCAACCAGTGCATATATCGTCCCTACCATGTCCAACAATCGAATATACAAAATGTAATTTTCATATTCATCAATTTAAAATGCACTAGTTGAGGCATGCATTATGGCATAGTCTTGAATTATTAATCCTCAAAGGTTGACAAATTGTGCCTTTTGGAGGATAGGAATTAAAAACTTACTATGCCACAATGCTTGCCTCAACTAGCGCATTTTAAAGTGACAAATATGAAAATCCCACTTTTGCATATCTGATAGTTGGACATGGCAGGGACGATATCATTAAAGGTGTTAGGAAGATAGAGAAGAAAATATTTACAATTGAAGGAAGACCTCCTGGTAGGCGACTTGGAGGTGTATCCAATTTGGTCTCACCACGCACAGTCTGAAACAATGAATTTACCACAACTCACTTACACATTGAGAGATGGATATCTCTTTCAAATATAAGTAAGTGAATGATATTTATAAATATTCACTCGTTTAATTGATGTGCCTAAACTCCGCAAAACTTGATAATGTGCTTTATTTAATTGCAATTTTCATTCTAAAGACAATTGTTTGTGTTTATCAATACGAAATGTTACTGTAATAACTTCGTATTAAATTAGAATTAAAGAAAAAAAAATAAAAACCAAATTTGGCTTACCGTGTGGTCTGGTAACGTTGTTGTCATCATATTGCTGTCTACTACACCATTTAATTGGAGGTTCGAAGTATGAGCTGGGCTTCTGGGAGTCGCGACTTTTCTGTAGCCCTATAAAACAAATAAAAAATTAATTAAATATAAGAAGAAAATTAACTATTAGTTATATGAAAAAATAAAAAATAATTTAAGGATATCATAGGAAAATTCCAAACACAAAGTCTTAAGTATCTAAAATAATGGTAAACAACTAACCAGTCAACATTTCGCTAACTTAAGCAACACAATAAAATCACATATATGAAGATCGAATGCATCACATCTCACATCAACAAGAGACAGTACATGACTTACAATCACATGAATTTGTGATTGGAAGTTTTTGAGTGATGTGCTGTCACCACCATCCAAAATAATTGTTATTTACTTACTAGATTGAATTTTAGCGTTATATACGCAAGAAATACCCCCACTCCTATTCAAATTTTTATTTTTAATAAAAAATAGTTATTATTTAAATATTGTTTTTTTTAATTTATAATTTTAATTAGATGACATATGTACATACATATACATATATAGCCAAGATAGGTCAGTGAAATGGGAATTTTAAAATTAAATTATTTATTACAGCATTAATTTTTTATCAATTTTACATGGGAGCTCCTAAGGTGCTAGCGGGGCGAGGCGAATGAATGCTGTGAATGTTTTGTTCCGGAGTCGCGTCATTTCTCGAAACAGAGACATTCGTTGTCTCTAAGCTCACCTGATATAAACAAACTTTTTAAACAAAAAAACAAAAGTGTTTGTAGCCGACCCATTTAAAACTATCCAAGCCCTCAAACAACGCCAATCTCTCTCTCCCCTCCGCCTCCCCACTCCTAGAGATTCAAATTATAAGCAAATATTTATAAATGATAATTTCGTAGAAATGAATTCATTTCCTCTTGAGTCTTTGAAACATCAATATTATCGCTTGTGGTTGAGCAGTTGTTGGCGTGAATCCAAGTCCATTTTTACAGCGTATAAAACAAACCTTGACTAAATGATGTGGTTAATTTTGAAAGTATACTATTTTCATACGACTGGGAGCTTTTGATTTAAATTAATAAAGAAGCTATGTGGTTTATTTTCATTTTTTTTTTTTTAGTGCATCCTCTTCGAATCGACAAAAGAAAAATATGAATGAACTAACTCTTGAAACATTAATGTCTTATATAAACTTAAAATATCGCAGGTTATTTTCAGCAGTGCAGAAGTTTAATACACATAATAGGTAATGACTATATCTACAGATAATTAAAATTATTTCATTTAGAAGATTGTTATGATCATTGAGTTTCTCTTTTTATACGTCATGTAATGATGGAATAATATTTAAAATCATCGTGATATTTTACAGCTCTTTACAATGTTATTATTAGTAAGGAAATAATATCATTACATAACTACTTTTCAATCAAGATTTTTACGACATACAATCGCTGTGTAGATGAAAATCGTAATCTATCTTTCGCTCAGTAGTCTACACGTGCCGTAGTTCAAAAGGGCGGTCAACCGGTGACTAATTTCCCGTTAACAGGCCGATCTTTGCCGAAGAATCACCGAACCTACATCATTATCAAAGTACAAATTATATAGTCAGGGCTGGAATTAGGGGAGGGCAGAGGGGGTAACCCTTGCCCCGAGCGGCAGAAATCAGACGGCAAATTTCGATCGAAATTTTATATTTAGTTTAAGTAAAAAAATACATTCTTCTACTTTTTGATTGATTAGGCCTTAATTCAGTCAATAAATCGATTTAATGTAATGAGATGATGATAACTATTTCAACAATTTTTATTTTTTTTAACTTATAATACTGTTATAAAGCAGTTTACTTTTATTGGAGAGAAGAGGATGAAAGAAAGGACGGCAAAATTAGGCTTGTTACCCTGGACTAATTCCTAGATCTGACAGTAGCGTAGCCAGGTTTTGGTTTTGGGAGGAGGAGGGGGCATCCAAGGATCTACTTTAAAAAAACCCACCCCAAGCATGGATGTAAGTAAGTGGGTCCACTCTCTATGTAATATTTTCTATGCAGAGGTATGTTACTGTCGAACCTCTATAATATACGAAAATCTCTATATATCTAACTTTTTTTAAGAATCTTGAATTTTTATTATAAAAAAATATTCTGTATATCGAATAAAATTTCTATACATCGAACAAAAAATTCCCATTTCAAAAAATATAAAATCAAAAAGGGCCCTTAGTTTACGTACATAAGAATGGATAATAATTAAACAACAAACAAAAAATGTTCTCCTGGTTTGCAAAACAATGCAAATTCAGGGAAGATTTTGTTACAGAAGAAGCGTAGGAGTGCCTAAATTCTCTGGATCTCTTTCTTAACATAGAATGGAATTTTCATTTAAATTCAGTTTAACTTCGCCTTTCTTATCGCGAACGTTGTTACTAAACGTGACTTCGGTTATTTTGCGCGAAAACAAAAATAAATGAATTTTTATCTAATGAATTTTGAATTTTTATCTGTGAATTTGAATTTAACTATGAATTTTTATCTGTGGGTTTGAATATTTTTAATACAGTCCTTATTAAACAAATCGGCAATCGTAGATGTAATTTTTCAAATAAGTATTATTGATCGTTCAGTTTTGTTTTTTCTTAATCCTAAAAAATTGCCTTGGTTAGATCATTAATCCCAAAAAATTGTTTTTTATACTACTTTAACCCTAAAGAATAGCTGTAATTGTTTTTAGCCTTAAAAGGGTGAAAAATTGCAATCTTTCTATGATCGAAATTTTCATATATCGAATTTTTTTTTTTTTTGGAACCTTCATGTTCGATATGTAGACGTTCGACTGTATGTATAAAATAAAATTCAAATAGGTTATACAATTTTGTTTACAGATAAGAATAAGTAAAAGTATTTTACAATTTCGGGAGGAGGGAGAGAGGGTTCCGAAATCTCTGGATACGTTATATCTGATCCTGAATATATTGTTTCATGTTTTTAAATTAATATAAAAACATTAAAACAATACAAGCTAGTAAAATCGATGCTGAAGTCAATAAAAAAAGTAATAAGCAATGAAATTAAACGTAGGAAGAGGCAAAAGAAAAAAAAAAGGTAAATTCATATCGCATTTTCTAGTGTTCTGGAGTACGTGAGGGAATGAACGTACACGCTCTATGACGTCACGCGTATTTATTAGTAGTGATTGGGTGACGAGTCCTAGTAGAAGTTATTAAAAATATTTTTTTGCTAAACAATACTATTTAGCTCACTTATTTATTTACGAATTAAAAATTAAGCATTACTAATATGATTTATGAAATAAACAAGCATGGATAATTACTGCTGCCAATACCCGATACTCGACCTTGCAATATTATTTGGAGACAGTTCGGCCAGATCAACCAATGTATTTATCCAATGAATAATGTCGAGTAATCATTTAATTGCTGATTAGATTTAATAGCTTCAACCATACCGAAAATAGAAACCCGCGATTTTTTCTTATGAGGACGTTTATTGTACTACAAGCCAAATAATAAATAAATAAAAATGTCTCGTTCATAATACTAAATAACATGCATACAAATGTTATTTATTAATTATATTAACAGTGATTATTAGAAGTCGAAGGAGAATTAATTAAATACCACTTCGTAAAATAATAGTTAGGATGAATATAAGCAATTGTTTAAATAAAAATGTTGAAAACAAATTTCAATAATAAAATAATATTGCATAATCAATAAATTATATAATATAATTTAATATTGGATAACAAACAAAGTTTTTATTGAAATAATATATAATTTTTAACAAAAAAAATTTCTAAATTGGCATCAAATAGAACTTTCTTGATCTATAACGGAGTGGATACTGTTGGTATGTATTTCGATTTTTACAGATTTAAAAATTTACCCTTGTATGTTCATTTGTGTTGCAGGGTATCCAGCAAAAAGGTATGAACAAATTGAAACATAATTCAAGAATTTCAAGGCTGTGGACTATAAAATTCAAGGCGCTTAAGGTAAATTTAAAACAAAATCTTAACTATAAAATGTAATATTTGATCGACTTATAAAATGAACAAAGTCGGACTTGAGAATGAATTTGAATAATTATAAAGATTGTTTCTCTGTTTGATAATCAAAAATTGTTACCTAGCTTCTTACACTTAGGGTTCTATGCATCGCGGGAAGAAAAAAAAATGGAAAAAACAGCACAGAAATAATAATTTGAAGTGCAAATAAATAATATTCACTTATTGGAATATATTTCACCATTTCAAAATAACAACTTATAATTGAATTGTCGGTGTTATTGTGGTATGGTGGCCTTTAAATAAATGCCTTATTAACAAAAAACGTGATGAGATGAGGAAAGGGGATTTTCTATGAAAACCGAAGAGTGGCGATGAGAACAAAATGTTAAAACTTCCTGGAAAATTACTTAATCCTATCACAAACGCCAAATCACTGGTTAGGATAAATGTGATGACGGTATTGTAGTTTATTTATTAATTAATTAAATGGCTGTCGCCTCTGGTCACACCTTTGGAAGGCGACAACCGTATAATCAATAAAAAACAATAATTCCAAGATAAGTACAAATTTAAATGAATGCATTTGTCTTGAAACATTAAACCATAAAATATGATTTTCTTAATTTTCAACAGTTTGTAAGTGTCCGTTCAGTGGAGTAAATTTATCTCTCGGTGAGGAAAATATGGCTGTCCACGTCCGTTAGAGAGGTGTCCGTTACAAAGGGTTTTAAAGTCTTTTACATTCAAGCTGGGACATTTAAAAATTGTCCATATGTAGGTATATAATTAAAAATGAATAATAGTGCTAAATATTAATTTGTATAATCAAACGGGAACGTTTTTTTTTTTTTTTTTTTTTTTTTTTGCTCTGTCAATTTGATTGATATCAACACACTGAGAGAACGCTACATCAAAATAAAACCAATGTTATATTATAAATGGTTGAATCCCTCTCCAAAATTCGTTTGTTGAATGTTACAAATATTTGTAGATTCAACTTTCTCATATCTTCGGCGATAATTTGATCAGAAGACTATGTCTACGCTACTATCAATTAGACAAAGGGAATTTCCTTGAGGCCGAATCACAGATTTGAGATAACCCTGAACAATAACGAATATCTTTTTATTTATTCTTTGCCTCGGCGCTGAAAATAGTTTGTAATTTACATGTTTGTATTGAGAGAAAAAATATATACTATTGTTCTTGTCGTGGGCAACCATCCTTGTGAACACATAAGCGACAGGAAATGATTTTAAAATTTCTTAATATATATATATATATATATATATATATATATATATATATATATATATTTTTTTTTTTTTTTTTTTCAAACTTTTTATGACCTTGTATCAAATTGACTTGGTACTCTTCGTTTAGAGCTTTTAATTAGCACTAATTTAATTAAATTACATGGCAGATAAAAATAATTTAAATTAAAACTGGTAAAAATTTGACTAGAACATATTTCAAGTAAGACCGTAGATCTGAGTTAGCGATGAAGGACTGTGTGCCGAAAAATTTATTAATATGAATAATTTATGTTAGATTGAAAAGTCTATAGAACATTAGTAACTTAATTAGATATATTTTCGTTTAATAAATTAAAAGTTTAAAGCCAATTTTTGTAGCAGGTCTAATAAGTCGGATTTACAATATTGCCCCTCAGGGGGTAGAAGCAACCTGCTGGCCGCCCCATCATTGAGAAAATTCTTTAGATAAAAATACTTAGTTTCAGTCTGAAAGAACCTTCTAAGTTTATATTGGCGTGAGGCCGTGGTGGACGAGTGTTTAGGCGTCACCTTAGCAACCTCGAGGCTTTCACGGCGGAGGTTCGAATCCAGCGTTGAGCGGGTTGAAATTGAATTAGTGGCGATCCCACGGATTGGATATCGACCTTCCAGAGTGGGAACACTCTGGTTAGAATAGGTTGGTAACCTGTTGGATAATCCGTCATGTTTGCCTTAATAGAATAGGAAAGGACGTTGAACACCAATAAAAAAGAAAAAAAAGAATTAACAATAAAATCCGTGAGAAGCAGAGCTCCGTCACTAAAATCGTATTTTCACACCCAAAAAGCAGTTCTCTAACAAACCGAAATTTACTTTTATTATATTCTCTCAGCTAACCTACGAGACAGAAAACCCTACATACCGAATTTCAGATCATTTGATCCAAAGGGGGCCACTGGAGTTGAGATAGGTATTGGAACAGTTGAAATAGCCAAATCTTTGCTAATACTGGTTCGATTTCGATGAAGCTTCTTTTATTTTATAGGTAAATTAATTTGGAGGGGTTTTAGAGGTGCGCAAATATTTACAAAAATCGAAAAAGCCGGAGGTGAGGGTTGTGGGAGAACCAAGTTGATACTTCTCTAAAAAAAAAGATACTTCTCTAACACCAACTCAATTCAAATACTAATTTTCAACCTTATAAACTAATTTCGTGGAACTGGATTATTTAGACTGGAATCTACCCATACTTAGTATAGTATCATAGTATCATTCTGTCTGGAAGAAAACCCTACATACCGAATCTCAGCTCATTTGACCAAAAGTGGGCCGCTGTAGGTGCTCAAATGTAGCAGGAAAATATATATATATATATATATATATATATATATATCAGAAATCTCCAAAACTTCCATAATCGTGCTGTAGGGATTATAAAACGGATAGAAAACGCAGTCGTCATCGCCGACCTTCGATTCAGTGCAATAGTCTTTTTTATTCGGAGAAAATACGACTAAAAAGTTTATATTGGCGAGAGTAGCGGTATCTCCTATTTATAACTACTTTTTTGGAATAGAAAATCTTCATTTTATTGAAAATTTGCCGGCTTGGACTGCAACTCCTATATAGCCACCCACTAAATCCCTCAATGAGTCTAACTATAAACCATTATTAATTTAGCATATTCAAGACAAAAACAGTTATTGCCGAGAAAATATGATGCCAACACGGCTAAATATTATTCCATATTACGATAAAGAATTAAACGAGATCCTTAACCAACACATCAACGAAGGATGTATTATTGACAATTTTCATTATTAATGAAGTTAAGAATATAGCTCGTAGATAAGCATACATTGATATAGATTCTAGCGTCCGGCATATGAGATAATAATATTTTGAGAAATCATAAAATTTGTATAAATTTATCAAACAACGAATTACTAGACAGAATAAGTAAGTAAAGAAAAAATCATGAAACAAAAAATGATAATTGCTAAATTTTTTTTACTAACTAATTATAAATATAAATCCAACACTATCAGATCTTATTTAATTATATACATTAACCATAACCTTACATAGTACAAGTACAAATCAAAATAAGTGTGTATAAAATAATAAGTGTGTACAATTAGTATTATTACACGGCTAAACAAATAAAGAAACATAGGTATTATAATTTCTTATAAAATTAATAATAGATGTATTTTTTTAAATACGAATAAAATAAGAAAGATAAATTAAAAATAATTGTTATAGTGAATTATATAACATGATAACATATAAAATAGTAGTAGCAGATATCGATGTTACAATTTTTTTTTTCCTATCAGTATACAGGATGTCTCCAAAATAAAGGATAACCCTTTGGGTTTTATAGCAAATATAACGCTGTACAAAAAAGTTTCTATGAACATGGGTCAGGAAATGAATTCTTGACCAGTTTTCAGGCCAAATAATAAAAAAATGCGTACAATTTTTGACAAGAAATAATTCTCTATTGTTATCCCTTTAAAAAAGTCAGTAGGTGCCAACTAAATGATAATTACATTTACTGCCGCATGCTGCTTCCAAATTATCGAAGATAGCGAGCGGAAGCCATTGCAACTAGTTTTGTTAGCTGAAAATTTTTTGTCCTCCAAAATCAAAATCTCCTCTCGCACTTTAAGTTTTACGTTTCAGAACAAATTTGGTTTCGTTTCCTTCGGTTTTTAAAATATTTTTTCTTTTTTTCAAAACTAAAACCAATTTTTCTAAAAACAACGAGTTGGTTTGTAATTCGGCATTCGCTAGTCATTTTGTAAATCCGACAATTCCCCAAAGATCGTGCCTTTGATCTACCGAGCATCTGTTGATCTCATTCGATCAAACCTAACGCCAAATTCTAATTCTCTTATCAGATCTCTAATTCAGTGTTTTGATGCAATGAGTCATTTCTTCATCAATCGATAAAAAAGTTTCGAAAAACGTATTTTTTTCTTTAAACACTGTTCAAGGCATCATAGCGTCGTTCCCATGGTAAACTTAAGAATGTGAAAACCACTAGTTTTCAGGAGAGCAAAAACCTGTTTCAATCTGTAATATTTTTTGATGCTGTTGTTTTTCTTTTATTTCATAGTTTCATGTGCATTTACTGTTTTACCTTTATAATAATACGCATATTCGTTACTTTAACTGTGAAGCTTCAGACTTTCAAATGCATTTATAATGCATATATTATATTATAAATGCAAATTCGATTTCAGCACAATGCCGTTACAGACTGTATCAACCGAAATACTATCGAAAAATAACAAAAAAAAAATCGATTTTTTCACATTCGTAAGCTTAATATGGAATCGACGTTATGCTGACCCATGTTCATAGGAGCTTTTGTATTCAGCGTTATATTTGCTATAAAGCTCCCAAGGGTTATCTTTTTTTGGGGAGACACCCGTATACACGCCTCAAAGTGCCTTTACATATTTGCCAAGCCTAGGCAAGTCAAACGGCAAACATGTAAAGGGGGTTTACAGAAGCTTTTAAGGGGTTTACAGAACTAATCTATCCACAAGCTACCATTCCGGCTATTCAAACTTTTGTCAGACGTTTTTAATAGTTATATTTTATACAGAAACAATTAAAAATATAAAGTAAAAACATATAAATATATAATATATATATATATATATATATATATATATATATATATATATATATATATATATATATATATATATACATATATATATATATATATATATATATATATATATATATATATATATATATAGAGAGAGAGAGAGAGAGAGATAAATATGTGGATGCAACGCTAGTGATGTGGCGCTTCCCGCAAGAAACGGGTTGGACAGAAACAGAGAAACCAATTCAAGCCAAGCAAAACCATCTCCCTCCTTTAGACATTTGATTTACCTAGGGCTTGGCAAATGTGTAGAGGCACTTGCATTTTTTTTCAGTTGTTTTCAATTATCAGCATTTTGACAGTATTTAACTTTATAACATATATATATATATATATGATACTAAGTTGCCTACGAATCCTAAAATTCTAAATCCTATGAACAGCATATTTTTTTTGTTTTCGTTTCTCGAGAGTTCTTTTACTTTTACGGCATGGTATCTCAATTTTCGAAATAATGGCTGAACCATTTTCTAGGTACACCGAGAACTATTTGAAAAAGCAAATCTCTTCTGACAGTTCTGAGCAGGAATAAAGAGATCCTTAAAGCACAAAGGTTAGCATATGTTAGTTTCCATTGATCCAATATTTTTTTCCATCCTCAACTTCTAACTATATCCCCGTTCGGATTTCATCCCATTGTCTGCTTTATGAGAACTTATGACAAGGGATAGCCTGGCCCCTGCAGGAAGCATTATGAAGTGGAGAGGCGGATGACCCAGGTAGCAGACCGCAGGCTCGCCGACAGACGAACATGCTCTGTCACCACTTCTTTACTAATCGTGTCTTAATGTGGTCCTTCTTATACCTGAGTCCTTACTTTTTGTATCCTTTTCTACTGGCTCGTGACAGATTATTTGTTTTTCAAAATTAATTGCCTTCAGGACCTGCCAAGTCATCCTTGAGGTCAGGGGATCCTTGAGGTCAGACCTTCGAGGAGTTTAACAAGTGTTAGATAAGACTATAAGTGAATTCTTCTCACTAAATTATTATTATTTATTAATACTTACAATTATTTGAATAAACGTCCCGGATAAAAGTGCATGAACATGATGAGTATTTACAGTATGAAAAATCCTATAATCAATCCATCTTAACAAGGATAAGAAATAAAAATCTATCATAAGAGATAGGTAATTAATGTTTTCCTTTAGCATAACACTGCTTCTTAAAATAGTTGTTCAGTTAAGAGCTTCAGGGATTAAACCTGTATCTTCTAGGCACTTAGTCCAAGATGAAACAGATATTAAAACAACATTATAAAGCAGAACCCTCTTTATACGAAATAATGTGGCCAGGGCTATTTCGGATAAGAGATGGTTTAATCAGTAAATAAAAAAATTCTTGTAAGGTTATAGACTAAATAAAGAATGATCACAAGAAGTAGTTTTTGCTTATATATTTAAAAAAATATTAAAGAGTCTAATACATGTATAAGTGAACCAAAGCTCTATGGTACATCAGTATGCTACATTACCTTGCATACAGCTCTCAATATGCCATAATATAAAACTATAATATAAACTCTCAGATTAGGAAGTTAACTTTAATTTACTGTAAATTAAATATACAAATTTATTAATATTTTTCAAAATTTCCAAATACAAATTTATGTTGTCATAAAATGTTTCGTTATAGTAAAATCCAATTAAGACATCCTCTGAATATTATTACAATTTATATAGTAGGTATCTAATCTGTATTACAGCAATATTTTTTCCTTCAGAAAAAAATGTAAGCAATTTCAATTGGAAGAACAGTTACAACTTTGTCTCTGCTAAAGGAGTGTTGATTTGCGTTTTTAATTATTTTTAATGTCATAATTTAATGGAATTAACAATTATTTCAAGGGAATTTAAATTTAATCATGTCTTAATTAAAATATGTCATTCGGTATTTACAAAAGTTAAAAAATATTTTTTTAATATTTTTAAATATTTTATTTCCAAGATAATAACACTTTTAAGCTTCATTTCTGTAATAACTTTTCTATTCATCAGGCAGGCGTTTCATGGACTGAAACCGCAGTTTCAGATCCAAAATAAATGACAATTAAGATCGCTCTTAGGCGAAAATGAAGTAATTTATTAATGAAGATTTGTTTTTATTTAATGGTGGTGTGGAATGTCATTATTAACACTATTAAGATGACGCAAAAAAATGGGTATGGTTGAAGAAATGAAGTTTAAAAGGGTTATAATCCTGGAAATATAATAATATAAAAATAATCATTATTATTTAATAATCGATATAAAATAATAGTCGGTATAAAAATAATCATTATTATTTTTTTTTTGCATCATTGAACGTTTATATATATATATATATATATATATATATATATATATATATATATATATATATATATATATATATTATAACACATAATGAAAATGTCTTAAAATGAATTTTAACGTTATTTCTGGCACAACGTGGATGTGGGATGGCATAAAGGGTAATATACTGGATGTATATAAAATTAAACTCTATTTTGAAATTATCTGTATATTATTTAGTTTTATTGATGCTGTATTCCGCTTATCGAATGTCTAATTATAGGATTTGTGAAAGTAGAGCACAAGTGTTTTAACTATTTATAGATCCTCAGTTTAGAGACGATAAAGCTCCACTGAATGGGTAATAACGAAACTAGTTCGTGCCACTTTTCTCTAGCAGTAAAATTGTGATTTATAAATATAGTAGTGTAAATATTCTTATTACATGATAATAAAAATAAATAAAATAACTCAATACAGAAATTAATTTTTTGTATTTAATTTTGCATTTCTTAATTATATTTGACTAGTTAAACATCCCATGTAATGATTTTATGCCCTGCTAATATAATTTACATCCCATAGTATGCATTCAGCAGTATACAGTTATAACAATATATATTATATACGATTTAATTTAAATTATGAGGTTCATTAGTTTTAGCTTTATTCGTAAAAATAACATTAATAATGCTAACAGAACTGAAATAAAATAATAAAATCAATAAAGAAGTGACGAAAGAATTAATCATATTATAATAAATTTACAAACTAAGTTGAAAAAGTTGCGGAAAAAGTTGAATGAAGTTCCTATATTGGTAAATTAAAAAAATATATATAAATATAGGTGTAGAGGAAAATATAAATAAATATTAAGTTCATATTTTCAAATTTAATCGAAGCATTATTTTATGTGGATTTTTAAGTTGAATTCATTTCAATTTCCACCTATTTTGGACTGTAGTAATTTCCTATACAAATTTGAATTTATTGGGCATAAATTAAGATATCCTGTAATTAGATATTTTCTTCAAAATTTTTTTATCATTTCCGTTAATTTTTATTTCCTTTAAAATAAAATTGATTAATTTAAAAGTTGCTGAAGCATTTCATATTTTAATAATTAACCATTTTTTATTTTAACTTTTAAATCATGTTACAAATAATCATAATATATGTTAAATAAAAAAAAAAATAAAAAAATGATGTTGAACTTAAAGCTATAAATTGCTTTTAAGGAGATACATAATTACGTGGGTGTATTATTTAAAAAAAAAAAAGTTTCTACCAGCAGAGAAAAAAAAGATTATAATCCGGTTCCAACTTTTAAAAATATTCAAGAAAAACTTTATAAAAAAGAGCTTATTTCTATGAATGATTTTATCTATTCCTATTTCTATTTGTTAATTAATTTATAATCCAATAACAACAATAATTGTAACATTAAAACTAAATATTATCATGTGCAGGATTCCTTTTTCCAGACTAATAAGTGTAGTTTAAACTTTAGTCCCATGTCCCCTCAAGAACTCCTTGCAGTTTCAGAGGTGGGAAGGCCCCGAGATCATGTTGATCCAGTCTTAAGATGTCTTGTACAGCTCTTTAAGTCCATTCTCCTAGACTTCGTATATAATTATATATAAATAATAATGTTATAACGGTATCGAGCGAATCAGATTCATTCGCAGATCACTGGCTTAGTCGCTGCAAGGTCGCATCTATTTTTAACACTATTCCTCCTGACTTTCTCCTCGGTCTATTTCAGCTAGGATACGACACTACAAAACGTCAGTGGAGGGCTCCCGCAGTGCGACGTTTCATTCGATTCGGAAGTACGATATCCATCGAACATTGACACGCTATTTACAACACGTCACGAAATATTGATCATATTGCGTTCGGGAGTCTTAAGTTGGAAGTCGAGAGACCATTTGAAGCATTATATGCATGGTATTAAACTTTTGAAAGAGTAATATGACGTGATAAAGTTTACAACACATGATTGATTATTTAAATAGTTTTAAAATAGGAAAATTTGGATAGTAATAAAATACAAATATAAAATCAATGCATTGCTGTTATTTTTTGTAGTAATTATTTTTTATGACTAGTCTAATTCATTTTAATTGATATGATTTTATGTATGTGGCGGTCCTGATGAAATAGGTAAGACAAGTTATACTTATTTGTGGTTTCTATAGCCGTTTAGAAATATTAATGATTTCGATTTGCTGATCGTTAATGATTTGAGATGTCCCTCCAAAAATCCTAATTTTGTATGCTGTACTTAGTTAACGCTTGAGGCACTTTGTTTTTCAAAGGACTAAAATTTTTAAAAAAGAAAGTTTAGAATTTGCAGGCTAAAAATTTGATATTTTGGTCTAATAGCCGTGATAGAGAGTAATACTCAGCGGCACATCTTCCTGTTTTGTTTATTGTATAGGCAAGGAGATCCCTCATCCAGCTCATTTTCAGCCTTCTGCGAGTATTGTCAGGCATGTTGGTTGTAGCCATGTCTTATATGAGTAAGTTAAGATGTCCGCATGTGTTCGTTAACTGTTGGCATATTGAGAGCTGTATGCAAGGTAATGTAGCATACTGATGTACCATAGAGCTTTGGTTCACTTATACATGTATTAGACTCTTTAATATTTTTTTAAATATATAAGCAAAAACTACTTCTTGTGATCATTCTTTATTTAGTCTATAACATTACAAGAATTTTTTTATTTACTGATTAAACCATCTCTTATCCGAAATAGCCCTGGCCACATTATTTCGTATAAAGAGGGTTCTGCTTTATAATGTTGTTTTAATATCTGTTTCATCTTGGACTAAGTGCCTTGAAGATACAGGTTTAATCCCTGAAGCTCTTAACTGAACAACTATTTTAAGAAGCAGTGTTATGCTAAAGGAAAACATTAATTACCTATCTCTTATGATAGATTTTTATTTCTTATCCTTGTTAAGATGGATTGATTATAGGATTTTTCAACTTATCATAATTAATACTTGAATTTGACTCTTTTATCTTTCTTGTACACTTAAAACTGATTGAATGATGAAATCAGATAATTGACATTTCACAAACAGCTAACGCTTTTACAATCATGTTACGCCACAGTTTAGAATAGTGTTTTTTTTTTTAATACAACTTTGTTTTACAATGCCTACCCATGTTGTACATATAAAATATGAATACAGATTCAGACCGATAATTCATGACCGCCTGCTTTAGAATTTCTTTTAGAGAACTAAGTATAAAAGGCTCCATATTGAGTTGTACCCTTGGCATCTGTTTTGATTTGAGTGGTGCCTCTCTGTTTGGGTTCTGGCCAAGAGAGCTCTTCGTCGAGTTCGATTCCTACCATAGAGGAAACTATTGATATTGAAATCTTTTCGAGGCTGAATTTGTTAACAAAAAGCAAAACAACAATTCTGGCACGATATAACATAATTTTATTTTTTAAAAAAAGATTGTTGAATTAGATTTGTCTTAGATACATTTAAAAAAAGATAAAATATAATAATGGTAACATATACCACTTTTCTATTGTATAGAATACATATTATTCTTGGATTAATATAAATATTCCATTATACGTAATACCTTGTTTATTTTTCTAAACTTTAAATTATAGTAGTTTTCAGAAGTTAAAAATTGAGTGATCCAGTCTAAAATATCAATAAAAGATCAATAAATTCAATTTTTCTCATATTCAAATGTTTGTAACATAATATGTTCTTCCAATTAGCTCTTCGATCAATATCTCTGGATATACATAGGGATGTGAATATCGAAAAAAAATACCGATATATATCGTTTCGATAATTTTTTAATGTATCGAAACAGAAGCTCCATATATCGAAAAAATATCGATATTTCTGTGCTGATAAAATTAAGATAATATATTTGAAATATCGATATTTTTGTGCCGTTATATTTAAGATATTGTTTTTATAATATCTATATTTCTGGGACAAAATAATGAAACTATTGATTTATAGTACCGATATTTCTGGGACGATTTAATTAAAATATTGTTTTTATAATATCGATATTTCTGGACGATATAATTAAGATAGTATTTTTATTAACTTCATTAAGAGCATAATTTAAATATTAAGAAACAGGTTATTTCCTAATCTTCTGTTGAACCGTTTAGAAGCTATTAAAAATTTAATTTAAATAATTAACGAAATTTTGAAATATCGATTTTTCTGTGCCGATATAATTAAGATATTGTTTTTATTAAGTTCGTTTCCAGCAGGATTTAAATATTGAGGATCAGGTTATCTTTTAATCTTTCTCAAATCCGTTTAGACTATTTTTTTTTTTAATTTTATAAAAATATTTACGACATTTTTAAATATCGAATTTTTTTGCCGATATCATAAATATTGTTGTTAACGAATATCAATATCTATATTTTACTTTCGCCATCCCATTTCTAGAACACTGCCGTTATTGTTAGTAACACGAACAAACCACAAGTTTTTTTGGGTCTTAGTTTGTCAAACCCTCCGTCCTAGTAGCATTTTTTTATTTTATATTTGTTATCCTTTTTTTTTTTTTTTAAATATCAGTTTTCGATACTCAAATTTTAATTTCAATATTACGATATACAGAGGGAAAAAACAGCTATGAAAAATTTTTAAACCAAATCATCCGGTTTTTCCATAATAACCTTTGTTGATTCTTATAATATTGCACTCATTAGAGATTGGCTGATAATTAGAAATATACCATTTTATTTTTTTAGTAATAATTTTTTTCAGAATTAATTTAACTATATAATGCTAACCTCTTCCACAAAATATTTCTTTCCACAAAATTTTATAACGATCTTAGTTTCTTTTTATATTTATTGATGAGCTAATAATGATAAAATAAATAAATGAAAAGCAAAAGAACATGAGGAATGTCAAATTGGTTAGGGACATCATGGGCATTTGTGTTATGTATATTAAGGCCAGCTATTTCTTATACTATGATTTTGCCTTTTCTGGCGGTTGGCTAGATAAAAAAAAACTACAAAAAAAAAATTCAGGTATCGAATAATAATTTTAACAAACGATAAGAAGTGACTAACAGACCAATAAGAAGGAATCGATATTAATAAAATAAAACGAGTTGGTTTGAAAGCACAAAATCCCTGGCCCATAAGATAGTAAGAGATATAGTTATACCCTAAAGGACGGGGAGGAGAATGGAGAGGGCTTTATATTGGCTTTGTTTTAAAATATAACAATATTTCTTGATCACTTTGGCAGTAAATACGGTACATATAATCTAGCAGGTTTATTACGGCATAAAAATATAGCTGTCGCTCGTAATGTTATCATTCATATGATAACTCTGTCATTCTCAATTAATTATCCGTAGCCTGCTGTAGGCGTAAGTTGAGTCAATATCGTAAATTATCTCATATTTAATGCAGTAATATTTAAATATATTTTATGAGCCAATGTTTATTATCATTTGTATCCAGACGTGCAAAAAAAAAAAAATAAATAAATAAATAAAAGAAAAAAAAAAGTTAACAATATGCATTTCAAGTCGTATCTTTACAATAAATATATCGTAAAATGTCGTAAATGCGATTTTGCAGAATTTGATTTTATTATCTTATTTGCATTATTATGGCTCTATTTTCCGAGATTTGAAGTATCGTAAATAAGCTAAAAGGGTTTTAAAATATGCAACATTTCGAATATAAAGATTGGCCACTTTCCACAATAAACAATACAGTGAGATCTGAAATTTCATTTTTCTCTTTTATAAAACTTTGAAAATATTAATGACAGTTAATTCTGAGGTACAATTATAAATTGATTGAAAATAGGGTGCTATTGATTGAATAAAACCAAGTAACTATCAAATCTAAACATTTCAGGAGAGAAAAAAACGTTTAAAAAATTAAATTTTCGTCGTATGGAGTTTTTTTTTTAAATAATATGTACCAGACAGTGATATACTATCGAGTAGAAAAAATTAATAATTAATTACTGTACATAATTTTTTTATTATTTTTGTTTACCATCTTTTTGCTCGTACCACGAAGCATAGCTGCCAACAGATTTATTCCTAAAATCGACATTTCCAATAGAACAGTGGGATTTTAAAAACAAAAAAAAATAGTGAAAAAATCTACAGAACATTTTTTTAAATAACTGTTTTGGACTCGAACGACTAAAACTGTGAGATTATCAATTTTTATTTCTGATTAAATCTTCCAACTTTCGCAGTAAAATGAAGTAAAAATTAAAGTAATTACAAATTAGAATTCACACAACTAAGTAAAATTTACTTGATTCCCTTTCATATTTTATTTATTTATATTTATATTATATATATATATATATATATATATATATATATATATATATATATATATATATATATATACGTACTTTTTATAATTAAAAAAATGAAATAAAAATCATTGTGAATGCCTGATTCGATTTATATTCAGATTTGAGATAAGGTTAAAAGGGGTCGTAGTTTATTTCTGGATCGAGATATCTTTTCTTTATTGATAAATAATAGATCCATTTTTCAAGTACACTAAAATAAGTACAGATAAAATTGTAAATTCAAACGTGGGAATTCACGGATTCTTGTTCTGAAAGCAACTTCACTGAAGCTCTTTTTACAGGTAATGCCATTACAGTAACCATTTCCAGATGGTGCCACAAATCGGAATAATACCTATTATAAGTTTTAATAATGCATCTTTTTGTTTAATTCTCCTGCTTAATATACTTCTAAATGACATGCACATCCGGAGATTCCACAAAAATTCAATGTGATAAAAGTTCGAAAACCTTGATGTGACGTGTGCTCCAGGAATGTGAACGGATCACGTTAAAGATTTTATACTTGACTGTTGAGGAACATGATAAAAGATACGAGACCAGGTGTGGAAGAAGGTATAATTATGTTAGACGGAGCGATAACTTTCTTCAAACTGGTCCGGACCGCTGGAGAAAGTTATTTTGGTTGCTGGAACCAGAACCGGAAATCCTGATGACTATAGTGAGCCATCCTGGACGGGGCCGCACTAACTCGTAGCAGGAATCTGGTCAGTCAAGGTCGACCAGTCTCATCTCCATTACTAATACTGTACTATAATATCCTATAGTTCATTGTGTATAATATTATACATTTATTAATATTTTTATTATATAATTAACATTTTAAAAGTTCAAAAAAAAAAATAATCATGAAAAAGATTATTCTACTCGACGGATTTAACCACACCAAATAAGAATGTTAAGCATATTATATTTTTTTATACTTTTAATTTTATTTATATCTATTAACGTAATTACATCATAAATGATAAATTCTCAGGTCATCATTATATAAGTAGATGTTCCCTAAATCGAACCTAGGTTATACAGATCTTCCTGTAATTCCAATCAAAGAGCAACGAGGTTTTAAAAGCAGGTGAAAGATCTTTTAATTTTTGCTTTCTCACTACCGAAGACAGGAAAGCTTGGTATTCATTCAGGAAGTGAAAAAAAAATTATGTCACATGTGACAGGCATAAACCTACTATTGTTCATCCGATTTTGATGAAATGTTTAAGAGTTGTCCTGGTTGGCATCTAGATGATTCCATTTCAATTTCATTAAATTCCATCAACCATTATCGCTTTAGCTTGCAGAAACGAATTTTCCTTGACACGATCTTATTTCAAAAATGGCCCTTCCGATTTGGCCCGAAGTTGGGGACTATTATAAAAATGGTTTAGAATAAATTTTATCAAATTCCATTAATTACTTTCGCTTACGCATGCGAAAATGTATTTTCGTACACGAACATCCCACAATCAATTAATAAATTTGCAGAATTCATCAGTATAGGGATAGTTTAATGGATTTCTTATGACGCATATTCTAAATTAAACATATGATTTTTTACCACACACGCGCATTTCGATTATCTGTAATATTATTGTAATTTTCTTCGATACAAAGATCGTTTATCAGCTATCCGAAGGATCTGAGTAAATTTTCTTAATCGAATTTTCTTCTGCGCATGCGCATTTTATTTACTATAACTGTTGAAGTTTTCTTTATTAGTTTGAAGTTTATTAGATTATCAAGGATTCTGATTCCACTTTCGAATCGATTTTTTTTATCGCGCATGCGCGTTTTGAACTATTATTTATTTCGTTGTGTATCCAATAGAAATGATAAAGAAGCTATACTGACCTACTTCGCAGACTTTTTTTTTTTAAAGAATTATACCGAAGTTAATCATTTTTTTTTAAATAACTCTATAATTATAATTATTTATATAATAATTATAGAGAAATAATTATATAATTATTATATCAGCTAAAGTCAATTATTCAACTATGCCTTATTCCAAGTGCGTCCTACACGCTATGGAAGATACAAGAAACTAAAGATGGGACACTATTATATTAATTTGGATTCCGACACAGAGTGCAGTTAAGAGAAACGAGAGGGATGGTGTAGAAGCACGAATAGTCCTGAATAAAGAAATCGCCGCAAGAAAAACCCCATTAAAAATACCGAAAGAAACTTGGTCAAATAATTAGAATATAAAATAAAGAAAGTACGAGACCAGAAATGTGTGAATAGTATGTCAAAACTGGACTTGGAAAATCTAGACAAGTAACCAACAATCGCAGATTAAGAGAGGAAATAATATTGTGTCGCCATGAGTTCTCTCATTCAACCCTAGAGAGGAGTTTTATTAGAACAACGAAGCATATCCTTCTTCAGTCTTCAGAGCTTACCTCCCAACGCCAATAATTCTACTTGGCGCCAGAACTAAAAAACAAAACTCGAAGATGAACAACCAATAATATTATCTTATTTATTAAATCAAACAAAGTCTATAACATAAAATAATTTATCATGTTACGCCAATGACCCACAAAGAACGAAAATAAAAAAAACTTTATTCGGTAATATTCCAGAATCGTTACGACAAAATGGCGGATGTCTACATTTTTAATAAACCTGACTGTACATCAAACATGTCGAACGCACCCGAGTTTGTCTAAAGTAATGTTAGCCTTTCATATCGAAATAAACAATATTTAATTTACTCTGTACAAGGAAGTAAAAATACAATTACTTCATTTTTATTTCATATTAGGAGCTTGACTGGGTTATAGTTTATCTATACTAAAAATTTACGATAGTATTTTTGCTGTTTCTCGTAACTATTTTACTTAATTTATAGGCTGTATTTGATTTATACCTAGTTTTAGAGCTTGTAAAATTTATGATAAGGCATCTATGGATTTTAGTTCAGAGGAATATATAATTTCAGGCTCTTTACCTAGATTAATAAATTCTCAAACTTTAATATTAAAAAAGTAAGAGGAAGGAAATGAAAGTAAATTCACTAATACTGAATTAGAGAAAACAAATTATATGAAAAACGTTTATTTCCATTACTAAAATAATTGTATTTTAATTACGTAAAGGCCCAGACCTCAATTAAAAAGGATCCGTTTGGGGCTTGTTCATGGCTTGAGCGAGCGTAGCGAGCGGAAGTCGACAGCTGTCATCTAATTAAATCAGTAATAATTTAAATTACGGTAAAGGTCCGACCTCAACTTATAAGGATCCATTGGTCTGAGTGTTGTGGGCATGCGCAGCTCGAAGTACAGTCAGGTCTTAAAAATCTAGACCTCCGCCATGTTGGGTCACGATTCTGGAGTTTTAATCTTTAATTTTTCTCATACTCTTCGACCTCCGATAAATCCAAATAAATGATTTTTTTCCAGATTAGTTCGTCTTATTATTTTTTCTTAATCTGCCTTATGCCTCTTAAGGCTGACTATATGATAAAATAGCTACACCATAAGTCTATCGATTATTATAAAAAACGAAATAGAACAAGATAGGGATATCAACTACCCAAAAACATCATATTTGTGTTATATATGAAGTCGTTGCAACGCGAATTTGTAGAGTTATGTTCCCATTCGCTTTTCGTTCTCTAAAAAATCCTGAAGCCAAACAGGACATGCTCGTGTATAATACAGTTCGACCACAATAGAGTGAAAGTACTAATGCCCTCATTCAAGGCTTTATCTTTGGGTAACTTTCCATAACCTCCACGATTTGCCTTGGTTCGGACTCATCTGTCCATTTCTTTTCCCTGTAGAAGATTCAACGGTTCTAAGGCTCAACTGAGCCTCATTTGACTCCTTAATTTCAAAATAGATCTCTATCTCATTTATATCATATTCAGTTTTATTTGTCCTGAAATTCAACTACATAATTATTAGAAAAAAACCTGTAATGAACACCTTTAAAGAAAAAAAAATTAAAATTGTCTAAAGAAGTTAGATCTCCAGGTGATGATGCTATACCATCTTTAGCTTTATATGAACTTCCAATTATTGTGTGTAGTATGCTCGTTATATGACTCCATAACTTAAAGACTTTAGATGGTATTTTTTTTTATTTTTTTTTTAAAGGAGTTAAACTGTTAAATATTAAAAGGCGCTCTGAAGATGAAGTTAAGATGTTGCATTGCTAAGTACTGGGGTAAATATTTCAACTATAGTAAAATGACTATAATATTTTACATAAATATAATGTTACTGTATATATCAACCTTACTTAAGATGGCGAAGGTAGTACCAAATCGTACCCATTTAAACCAATGCATTGAGTTGTAAGTTAAAAGTAGTTAACCATTTGTGCATGTACTGCCAAACAAACAATTAAAAACTATTCTTTGTAGGATATTAGAGGTTATAAAGCTCTCCTTGGCATGATACTTTAATAAGCCGACTTTCTTCACGCAAGCTACCGAACTAATATACTAAATATCCCTCTCGTAATTTAAATATGTAATATTTAACTTTTAAGTTACGAATGAATAACTATAATATAACTATAATAGAATCAGGTATTTCTTATATTTATCTAGAGTTCGAACATAAGTGGAATGTCTGCCCAAAAAGACTAGCGAATACTTATTTTTCCATAGAATACGAAAATTGAATACATAAAAAAAAAAATTCAAACTTGTATAAATAACTACATTTCTGTTCGTCATGATGAGATTCTTAACGAACCTTAATGACTTCAGTAGAAGGGAGACGTGCCCGACCCTTGAGAGAATTTCAAGTGTTCTCATTGCAAGTTCTTCTCGGATTTCATACAGTACTTCTCACTGGTGATCCTTAAACTGAATCTTCTTTGATCCGAACTTAAGCTAACAATCCATTACATAAGATGGCTATAAATTATAAAGTAGAATAATATTCCAACATATAATATCCGTTTGGCCACGAAAAGGATTTTGAAGAATTCCTTCGAAGACGAGACACTCAAAAGACGAATGACAGATATTTTCTAGTCAAATTAGTTTACGTACACTATCAATTTCAATGATACATTTAGACAAAAAAAAAAAAAATGAACTAAATAAATCCAAAATTATTCGTAGAACAACTGCGCCATTTAGCAATTTAGCAATCTTTACAGGAAACACATAAAACTTTTTTTTTCAGCAAATAACAATTTATATTTATTAGTTTGTGTACAGTAGGAGTTTATTATAGTAGCAAAACGTTTATAATTGGAATATATCTTTAAGGCTTCTAACACTGGGCAAGCCCAGAGTGACGACTGAGATTCGTCAATATTTGGTGCTTACGTCTGCAATAGTCGATTTTTAGACCATTTCCAATTATTTTTCTCGATCTAGTGTGAGTTGGAATCGATAGAGGTGGCGTTACATCCTTCAATTAATAGAAATCTAAATTTCTATTTTTGGCGCTTAAGC
This sequence comes from Rhaphigaster nebulosa, assembly GCA_948150685.1. NCBI lineage: Eukaryota > Metazoa > Arthropoda > Insecta > Hemiptera > Pentatomidae > Rhaphigaster > Rhaphigaster nebulosa. The sequence goes on from OX411306.1 coordinate 16,054,798, forward strand.
CTTTTTTTTAAAAAACGACGCCGACATATTTCGGCTTATTTACATTCTTAATATAAACAATCACGCATTTTTAAATAAATAAATATATATATATATATACATACATATTTTAAATATTTTATAAACCGAACAAGAGAAGGCAGCAATCACTAAACTATGCTCATCATGAAAAAACTATCACTTTACTAACTCATGTGATAAGGGCAGAGCATTATTGTATCCGAAGTAGGTTGATTAATCCTGTCTTTGAACACTGAAATAAATTGGTCCATGGTTTCCTTAACTTTATTTGTCGACAAGTTGCATGAGAAAATTTGTATTCGAGAATTTAATTTATCAATATAATTTGAAAATATATTTTCAATATATCAAAATTATATACTCTCATAACTTTTAAAAATATTACTTTATGAAAGAAGTTATTGTTTCTAATTGAACGTTTTAAATTAAATATACATTGACGTAGTTTTTTGAAAAAGGCGTAAGTCCCATTTAGCAAACATTACAGGAAACACATGAAACGATTTTTCTCCTAATAACAATATTTGTTTTAAATTTTATTCTTTATCTAGTAGAGTAGGAGCTTATTTACCTGGCCAAAACCTTTATAATTAATATATTTTTAAGGCTTCTAGCACTGGTCAGTCCCAGAGTGACGACAGAGATTCATCAATATTTGGTGCTTACGTCAGGAATATTCGATTTTTAGACCATTTCCAATTGTTTTTCTCGATATATCGTGAGTGGGAATCGATTGCGGTGGTGTTTGCACCTCATAATTAATCGAAATCTAAATTTCTATTTTTTGGCGATTGAGCCTTTTTCAAAAAACGACGTCGACATATTTCGGCTTATTTACGTTCTTATTATAAACAATCACGCATTTTGATATATATATATTTTTTAAATATTTTATAAAACGAATAAGGGAAGGCAGCAATCACATAACTATAATCATCAAGAGAAAACTTTCGCTTGACTAACTCATGTGATCATGATCAGCAACTTTAATTTTCAACAAGAAAAAAAAAAAAACAGACTGGCATAAATAACATCAAACCACAAAAAACTGTGAGGAAGATATAAGCGGAAGAAAAAATTATAATCATATAATAATAATAAAATAAAATAAAAATACGGTGTTATAAAAGGGTATTTGAAACAAGGTCAGCGAGAAAACATATTGATCGATCCCCCCCCACAGGGGCCACGCGATGGGCTTCCTTTATTCCAGTTATTCTGGAAAAGCTGCTTCCAATTCCAGGTCTTACCATCGCCGATAATATCGATCTTGAGCTTGAGTGATGAATGGTTGGCGTACAGGTGAGACAGGAGCTTTCAGATCGGGGAATCCATCGCACTGATTGATGGTTCTCTCTTATCTCTAGCCTTCCAATGTTTCTCTATGGCCCATGTTCCTGCCTCGCTGGGCGTCTAAAGCTCGCGGGTTGAGTATTCCTTTTTATTCTATATTAAAGAATATTTATCATCTTAAGCTTTCAGTTAAGAACGTTCCAAAGAATGTCATTAAATTATCAATATAAAAAAAAAAGGAATACCCCATATCCTCAATGTATACCCCCAAAATATGTTTACTATTAAAGGAGCCGTCACGAAATTAGGAACTTGCACTAACTTTGACTTCACAAATCCTTTTTTGATATCTCTTGCAACTTCGGAGAACGTTTTTAGAGATTTGAGATACATATATATCTCATTTGAGAGTGAATGATCACCTGCCACTGGGCACAACGCCTGTTGGTGGGCCATGTAAATAAATAAATTAATACATTTCTGTAGGTCCCAAGTTCCTAATTTCGTGACGGCTACTATAGCTAAGTAAATAACAGACTGAATAAACATAAATTTAATAAAGAATACGTTTTTATATGGTATTCTTGATATTCATTACTCGAAATATTTCTTATTCATAAACAATAGAATTAAATTTGTATTTGTTTAATGTTATTCTTTTAATTTCAGTACTGAATAATTTAATATATATATATTATTACTTATTCAAGATTTTTTTATTGAAATGTTAAAAAATGTCGATGTCGTTTTTTGAAGAAGACGTAAGCGCCCAAAATTCAAAATTTAGGTTTTATTTTATTAAAGGCTGTAAACACCATCTCTATCGATCCCCGCTCAAGGTATATCGAAATAAATGGAAATGGTCTAAAAATCGATAATATTGATGACGTAAACAACAAATACATCACTCCGACCTTGATCAGTGCTAGAAGCCTTAAAAATATATGGCAATTATAAAGGTTTTTCCAGGTAAATAAACTCCTACCCTACAAGATAAAGAATAAATTTTTTTTTAAATATATTGTTATTAGGAGAAAAATAGTTTCATGTGTTTCCTGTAAAGTTTGCTAAATGGGGCTTACGCCTTTTTCAAAAAACGATGTCACAGTACATTTAATTTAAAACTCATTAAAACGTTCAATTAGAAACAATAACTTCTTTCATAAAGTAAGATTTTTAAAAGTTATGAGATTATATAATTTTGATATGTTGAAAAAATATTTACAAATTGTACTGATAAATTAAATTCGCGAATAAAAATTGACTCTCGCTACAACTTTATTTGCGAATAATTTATTAATTCGCAAATAAATATGGGTCATTCTTTGAAAATATAGAAATCTCAGTCCAATAGTTTCTTTGATGCTTATGACAGACATTTTTTCATTGATTCTGAAATAGCATGGTCTTAAGATTATTTTAACAGGGGTTAACTTTCATACCAACAATAATTTTACATATGTTTATAATTTTACGGTTAAAGTATTTTGCTGTGAATAGTAGAAAAATTAAAGTTTTTGGAGATGGAATTTTCTTAAGATTACCATCACGGTAAAAAAAAAGTTTGATAAAAAAATTTGTGAACCTAATAACAGTTTTGAACAACAGTTAGGAAGATACAAAGAAGAAAGAATTACAAACTCCGAACAGGTTCATTGCTAAAACAAGACGAGACCTAGGCTTATCTCCTCTTAACTGCCCTGGCTTCATTATTCTTTAAGAGTTCCTTCCAAAGTGGGCCTCGCAAGGTTGCTTAGCATAGCCTGTTATTTTTATAATTTTTTTTTGTACGTATTCATTCCAAACACCAGATAAATTATAACATATAATAACTATATCGTAAGTCTGTAAACGCTTAATCAAACGAAATCATCTGAGTTTTAACGTAGAATTACGTTCCTCCATCTAGGGTGTTGGATCAGAAAAAATTTCAGAAGCTTTAGGTGTCATTTTTAAACGCTCATAGCTCCGCTTCTATAAATTATAGAAAACGAGAATTTGTATCATTTAAAAGAGAAAATTTGTCATTAAGAGATTGTAAAAAGAATTTTGGGATATGGAATTAAGGCGGAAGTATAGTGAGCGGGTAAATTTGACCAATTATGAGTGTGAATTGATGACGTCACCGCTAACAGCGCACCGAGCGGCGGGAAGAGAGGTCATTCATCCGCTGGATGTGATGGTCGCGCGCGAATAGGTTCGTAATATTTTTCGCGAAAAAAACAAAACAACACTATTGAAATCAATAAACAGATTTCGCTTTGTTATAGGCAGTAAAAAAAATTCCATCATACATCGAAAGAAGAAAATTTAACAGCAATCGTGCTTAGAATCCACCAATTCTGACGGATGCAGAAAATAAGAATAGAAGTGAAAGAAGTAAAGTATTACGCGCTGAACGCAACAAGAAATGTCAAAAGACATGAAAATAAAAATAAAATTTTTTTTTATCGCGCACAATTAGTGAAAGAAATCTTCAACTTCATGTTCCAATTCAACTTCAACTCCTATCGTACCTATTGTACATCAGCTAACTTTCAATTAATAAAATTTATTTCAATAGTGAACATCCTCTGCCCGATTTTTTTTCTCTGAAATTATCATATTTTATTCTTATTAAATAAAATAATTCTTGTATAAAAGAAACGGACTAAACATAAAAAAAAAAAAAAACTTATGCTTTAATTTTCGGAATCCTTTTGGATATTTCCAAACCGGCTTGGTCTCAACAAGGGTAACTTAATTACAATTAAGAAAAAACAGTTCTTGACAAATTAAATCAACTCCAGGAATAATTATTTAGAGCTACCAATTAGATACCTAAATTATCTTTAACTATCGAAAAGGGAAAGAGAGAGAGGATTTGGAAGCCGTAACATCATCCATAGAATTCAAGACTACGAATATGAATTTAAATTTTCTTATCTATTTAATATATCAAATTTAATTAATTGAATTAGTAATACAGAAAAAGAAAATAGTTTTTCATATTCAGGTTTTTTTGTTTGTTTTTTTAAAGATTCCTAATTTACAACATAACAAGTCTTAATAAAAATTTTGCTAATGTATGGCAAATCTTATGTTCCATCATTGTTTCATACAGACTATCATCACTTTTTAATGATTCGCATATTTCAAAATTTTTAGGAAAAAAAAAACAAGATCACAATAATTTACTATTTCGCTGACTGCGTGTAATTGGAGCAGCTGAATAATGCAAAACGGGAAACCAGTGAAAAATACAAACCTCAAATCATTAAAAATTATTTATCGTTAAAGCTTGCTGGATTTATTTGGAACGTCTGTTATTTTGGTTTAATAAAAAATAAATTTAGTCGTAATATTATGATATTTATTGTTTATAAAATTTTTTATAAAATCACTTAGACCGTACCATAAACTAAAGGGACAAATGAGGAATTATAATTTTTATTTTATGTTAATGGATAAGTATCTGACAAAATTATTTCAATAATATGACTGGCTAATATTGTATAGCTCATCATAATAGAAATGATATTGAAAAAGGTTAGAAATAAGTTCTGAAGATGACAGATCCTCGAAACGTAAACATATAAAAACTATATAATAAATTTATTTAATATTATTATAATCTTCCTAGTTGATTTAGATAAAGATATTATTTTTTTCTTCGTACAACAACACTGCGAATAATTTATTTATTGGCTAGTAAGTAAACCGTTTTTATTTTTTAAATAATATTTTGCTTTTTAAAAGCAAATTCTGAGAGGCAGTGGGGAGTGAAATTCCCGAAGGGCTGGTAACAATCTAAAACAATCTAAACACGCAAAAGTTTTCTTGAACAAATGTACGCAAATAACAGCAAAACACTTCAATGTATAATAAATAATATCACGTGCTTTTATCATACTCTAGAATCGTAAATTTCGTTTTCATAAAGCCTTACTCCAAACATTGATATTATTGACAAAAATAAAATACATGAAATATTGACTGGGAGGGAGCCCGCTTTATTATTTTGCTCCGGGTCCTGGTATAGCTGACAGTGGCCTTATATAAACCGTGTAGTGTATATAAACTATTGTATTGAAATGTTAATAATGCAAATAATGTTTATATGACAAATAAAATACATTTTTAATTCATTCAAAGGTTATTCATACAAACTTTCATTCAGACCAATTTAACAATAAGAATTTGTCTTTGCATTTTACTTTTATAATTATTTTGTTCTTTATTGTGGCTTCTTATTGCGCTGGTAAGTTCGAGGAAAACGATGATTATTCTATTATAACAGTCTAGTTCTGGTGTTTACAGAACAACCTGATTTTTGTCTGTTATGAAGTCGTAAAAAAAAGTTAATTATTTCACTACTGATTATATAGGAACTACATTATCGTGCAATATGATAAAATATGTATAATTTTCTTTTCAATTAACTGTATTTATTACTTAACAGCTTAGCGATATTTTAAAAGAAAAAATAATTAGAAAAACTAAGTACTTTAAAATATTTCTCATTTCCTTATAATCAGAGTTAGAAAATCAATTAATTTGTTTATTATGTTTGCTTATTTTATTTGTCTAATATTATTATGGATTAATTAATAATCAAATTAAGTTATATTCAGATTATTACTAGTTTAATTAATATGATGCAAACCCATCTGTCATTACGAATCTTATCTTTAGCGTTGCAGAATAAATATCGATTAATAAATTTCACTAAATTAAATTTTATAAGAAACACAGGAGCCGAAAGAACTGGTAAAAATTTGGGCATTGGTGATCAGATTATTAGGACAAAATAATTGTCCGATAATACCCACAATTCTAAAAGAATTTATGTAACTATCTCCTGTTCTCAGAATGATTCTTACAATCCGAACCAAACGTAGCTTAATATTTTCTCGGAAATCGGGTGTCATTTAATTTTTAAAATACCTGAAGCTCTAAGCGCCTTCCGGTTTTCCTTTGAAATGAGTCAGCAACATACCTAAACGGATCACATTCTCTTTTAACCTTCCATGAATGTGGGTTTTTAATTTAAAAGTTCATTTCTACCTGTATATATATGTATTTGCTATTATGAATTTAAAATAAAAAGGACGGATTCATTTTTTTTTTAAATTATCGTTTGATGTATTTCGAGCATCAGGATTTATGACTGACCAGCTCATTGAACCGTAAAACCCCTAAGTTTTGAAAATTTTTTAAATTTTTGACAGTTGTGATCTATCGAAATAACAGACTGAATTTGAAATTTATGATACCGATTACCTGGAATGCAACAATTGACAAATTAAAATTCAGTGTTAAGTTTTTGTCTTGAGAGAACCCGATACTAGCAAAACAATCATCAATTTTTAATCATTTAATAAATTGAGAGACTTTAAATATTTCTTTCAATAAATATTCCAATGTACCTCTGGCAAGTACTCCGATCGGCATTTCTTAATAGAATGCTAAGCCTGCAAAGCATATTAGGAATAATTTAGCATATAGAAAGACGTGGTGGAGGTTTTGTAAATAAATGAAACACCAATAACATTTCTGAGTAAAAAGCTAAAACATATGGAAACATTTAAAATTGTTGCTTTAATGAAGGATAGTCTATGAAATTGTGGTAGACGGGACCGGAACTGGAGAGAGGAGAGGACAAAGGGGGCACTTGCTCCAAGGGCCAGAATTTAGAGTAAAAAATATTTGATTCTACTTTTGGATTGTTTTGACCATAATTCAGCCAATAAAATTAATTAATTTTATGAGATGATATTATTAATTTCGAGATAAATGTCTTTAAATACTGTTGACTTTAACTAGAGGGAAGGCCTCATGGCAAAAGTCCTTGTCTCGGCTCTGGTGCTAGACATAAATTTAATTTACAATAAGACGTTTTCCTAAATCCTAGAAATGTTTTGTTGTTAAACAAAAAAGTATGCTGAGATCACGATACCATTTCTTTTACTGAAGACTCAGGAACTGCAAATGGCTGCTGCTACTGCTCATTGGATATTCATATAACTGTGAAAGAACATTTTCAATTTTATTTAATTAAGGAGAATGCAAAATGATTGGGAATAATTTATTTTTTTGGCATATTATGATCAAGGATTTAAGAATAATTTCTGATCGAATCTTTTGGCTCCGTCTCATGTCAGTCACCTTTTCAACATGAAATTAATGTTACCAGTATTCGATACAAACGAGCGGAACAAAATGTTTGTATATAATAATAAAATAAGTAGAGTTTCTGAAGAAGTAGAAAAAGTTTATTAAAAAAATAATACGCTTAAGTTTAATAATAAATAATAATATAAAATAATATAATCCAATTCAAAAGTTCTGGAATATAACGTTTAAAAAAATTTCTGAGTCATATATTAAAATAGGAAAAAAAAAACATGTTTTTGTTAGAAAAATACAAAGAGCACGAGATTATTCTTTCTCTAGTTGATATCATGTTTTCCCCTGTTCAATTTGGCTATGAGACAATGTTTGGCCTTAGATTTTTGGACGTATTTTCTCCGTACTGAGTAGAAAGTCATTGAAGGAGGATGAGGAAGGATGCATTTCATATCCGTTTCATAACCCCTGGAACACAATTATAGGTATTTCGGGGATATCGTGTCTGATCGGACTCTACATTTGGGAAATTCCAGCGGCTCCATTTGGATCAAACGAGTTGAATTTCAGTAAGTAGGGCTGATTTCAGAGCAGAACAATACAATGAAATTGGTGATCAATTTCAGTTGAAATTATAGTATGTTTACCTGATTTCTCTACAGCACCTCCAAATTGAGTTAGAGGGTTAAAAATTGGAATGTTAATTGAATTGGTGTTATATAAGTGCCTTTAGGGGCTCTCAATTTTTTTCTCTCATTTCCGCCATTTTGATATTTTCAATTTTGTATTTTAATGAAAATAGGATCTTACGAGACAGAACTCTGGTACTAATGCTTCCATTCTTATATTTTTTTCCTACCTCGTTGCAATTAATCAAAAGTGAATTAATTCGTTTTCACAATAAAAAAAATTGATTACATTATTGTGCAAAACGAGTCAGTATGATTTATTCAAGTTATAATCAGAAAGATATTGCAATCAGAATGCTCAGATCTCGTCACGAAGCTATTACGTTTAACCAGTTCAAGAGAACTAGGTTGTGCTTAGAAATGAAGATGAACAACAGAATTCAATTTTAAAGACCAGAGTACAGCAATATGGTCAAATTAAGTAAAGTCACTATTTTAGACAAGATTTTTAGACATAAGTATAACGAATAAAAAAAAGGTATGTATTTATGTATTTATCCCTATAAACGCAATGGAAATGGTTCACTGCCTCAACTAGACTTAAATTATTGAAGATCTATTTTGATTTATTCAAATTATCATAAGGCAAACGATTGTAATTTGATTGCTCATTATCGTTTTACGAAACCTTGGCGTTCTTTTCGAATAAATACTAGCATCACACGCCACTACATTTACAATGAAAACGATTTAGTAGTCTCAGATTTTTTTTTGTTTTTTAATATGAGGAATACATGTGGTTATGGCTGAATTTAGCGAGGTCTCTACAACAGATAATTTAAGAAACAAAATATAAAATTTTTGTATACAACAGCTTAGCTGATAAGATGACCTAAATGATGAATGGTATAATAATATATGAAAGATAAATTAGCGTTATGATTTTTTCGTATGTTAACTAATTGTCAGTAATAGTAATAGCGTTTGTTCTATAAATAAAACCAGAACAATATTGTTTGTTTTACTTCGTGTTGTATCGTTGTGGGAGAGGAACCCCACACACGGGGTCAACGACAGAGAGAGTATAAATAGAAGGAAGGGAGAACCACCCCCGCAGCTCTCTCTGGGGAACCTTTACGCAACCGGCCCGTCGATAAACAAGCGTTTTTTTTGGTCACGATCACCTGTTACCGGTGTATCGAGGTGTGGAACGTCATAGTTTGCTACATAACAAGACGACTGGGTTCGGACCCCTTAAAGAAAAGGTTTTATTACGATTAATATTTATCAAAGAGATAATATACTCTAAGGACGTTTGGATTGTATAACTACGGCCGTGAATGAGTGGGAAATAGGAAATAGCTTCAAGGTTATCCGTAGCAATAACGTGGCATCTTACGTAAACCTCTCTTAACTATAAAAGATTAAGATTCATCCTAATGAAATACGAAAAATCTGAAACTACACTCAATAAGAAATAGGCCATACTTCACATTATACTTTCAAATTTATTTTGTTCTCTATCCGTGCGTGCTGTTTAGCTTTTTGAAGGAGTTACGTAAAACTGTTTACACAACTGATAAAAGTTTAAGGGGAGTGTTAATTCAGTACGTTACTATTGAGTAGAACCACGTGTCAGTAGCTAAAAATATAACTTTACCTTCCTTTATTTTACAGTAATTTTATTTTTTAATACAGGCAAAAATTAACTATATAAAGATGAAGTATAACTATTGAAAATTTATATCGAATTCGTAAAATAATATTAGACTAATAAAATGCTGAATTAATAGGCAAGGTGACAGTTAATAGTGTATCAGTAAATAGGCAAGGTAATGAACCAAGTTAACCAAGGAGTAGACGGGAGCATAACATTATGTTCTCTTCAATCGCGAGAAATATCCAAAGATTATTCAGTGTAATTATATTTAGGTTGTCAAGCTAGTCTTAATAATATAAAAAAAAAAAATAAAAACATTGCTATATGTCTTAGTAAATGAAACCTTACACAACGTTTATTTTATTATTTTCTAAATTTGCGTTAGTAATATTTTCAAAATTTTGTATACTTCCAAAAGGCATTGAAATGTATATTTAAAAAACAAAAACTTTTTAATGATATATACTTTATAAAAAAAGAATTTGATATGACACATAAAGACAGATTAAAAATGTTTGTCCTTATAATTGATTTAATTTTTTTTAATAATTGTAATGATATTAATTATAAGTGAAATTATTTTGGGTTCATTAAATGTTCCGGTGTAAAAACAGTGTAGAAGTGATAGGATGTACTTGGGAGCGAAACGACGGTTGAACGTGTGTGTCTGGCATAGCATAACTTTACTACGTCAGGCGTTCGCTGATAACATAGATTACTTTAAAACTAATTTAATTACTATTACAGCTATGATTATTATATTATAAGATATTCATGACATTATACCTCGAGTATTATACGTATATCCTGCTATTAAGAGATCATAGCGAATCGGTCCAGGGCTCTGGGACGAGATCACAGCACTAGGAGATCAACTGATACTAAACACTATAGATTTCAGAGTCACTTGGGGTGTATAGATAACAGGGACATACGGACGGTAGATACTGAGTTCGACAGGTACTTTCTGAGGTACGGCGGCAGGTACTAACGCAAGGCCCGGGCGAAGCTGGTCGGACTGAGTACAGGACTCCCCCCACTCAGTCCACCGCCGCGCCTGCGTCCCCCCACCACCGCTCCACGGAAAATAATAGAATCTTCTCCGGGCCTCAGTCTACCGGCTGATATGTAAATATACTCTGTATCTATCCAGTGCCCTCCATGTTATCACTGATAATATACATAACTACATCATCCCGGATATTTTAATCATATCTACAATAGCCGACTGTTAACTACTGACGATATAGATGGGCGAAACTATCAGTATTAATAAGCTGGCAAAACTGCAACTAATAATTTTGAATTTGAAATACGAATTAATGGCAGTTGGGTTTTTCCACGTAATAGTAAAACGGGACTTCCCCGTAAGAATTAATTTGCATCTAGACAAAACAAAAATAAAACTTGATAAGTACTGTTTCTTGACCAAAGGTTATTGACACTCAACTGTCAAGGTTATCCTCAACCTTAATCAAGTGTAACCACTTTATTAAGGATATTAAATTATGTATGAGGTCTAATGATATACGAAATTCAGCATAAAAAAAAAGAAGAAAAATATATTTTAAATAAAAATTTAAATACATTTCAGCAAGCCTTATATTGACATAAGATTTTGAGGTTTAAGAAAATTAAATAAAAAAGAATGAAAAATGTATTTAAAAAATAAAATTTAAATAAACTCTAATAATGCCTGTTAAGACATATGCAATTGAGAATTGAAAAAAAAAAAGGAAGACATTTTAAATACTCTAGGACGAGACCTATTAAGTCATAAAGAGTTGAGCTTGATAAAATAAAGAAAGAAAAATGTATTTAAAAAATATAAATACATTCTAATCTGGCCAATTTAGGCATACTTAATCGAGAATTAAAAAAAAATTAAAGAAAATGTATTTAAAATAGTAAATTGAAATAAACGATGAGTCCTATTAAGACTTAAGGAATTGAGATATAAACAAATAAAATAAAAAAGAAAGAAAAACGTATTTAACAAATTTAATTTAAATACACAACGAGATCTGTTCTGACATAAGAAGTATAACTTTAAGAAAATAAATTCAAAAAGGAAGAAAAAATTATTTTAAAAATAAAATTTAAAATACACTCTAATAATATAAAATACTTTTAAAAAATCGTGTTACTTCATCCAGTATATGTCTTTGAGGAAATATTTTAATTTCATAATATAAATGTTACCACAGAAATAAATATTTGATATCATGTTTTGAACAGGTTGTAGATTTTGGTGGTTGTTTTTATTTTTTATTTGTTCTGAGCAATCGATGGCGTATATTTTATATTAATGATGGCGTATATTATTATTATTTCCAACAAAGAAAAAAAATAATTTTAAATTTCCATTTAACTTTTTTATTATAATTAATATTTAATTAAATTGAAAATTGTTATCGATGTTTCGGCAAGCATTAATTAATAAGTTAACAGATACTAAATTTCAGGTCATTGTCGTAAATGCTTCGATCTTAGTTGAAAGTTCATCCCGTCTGTAACTAATCTTATCGCACAGATAGCAATGACACGACAAAACTATTTCTGATATTGTATCCTACATTACGTCATTGTTAATCCTTTTCTATTGTATTATACGAGGTATTAATGGGTTTAAAGATTATTATAACATACCTATATATATATTTAAATATTTCTTTTATTCTGCATATAATTTTGACTACTATGGAATGAAGTATTATAATAATTAAAATAACTAAACCTGACATTTTTAAAAAGATACCGACTCAAGATCAAAAACGAGCGAATTTAGAAATACATTGCAAAATCGAACCTATCCAGATTTAACAATGAAACTTGATATTCAAGATATTGGAATTTATTATTTTAGGCGAGCTTTATTAAATAATATAAAATACTCATTTAAGTTAAATCGAATAAGTTTCTTGTGAGATTAACCTTAAATTTAAAGATACTGTTAGGATCAATAAAACATGGTTTAAAAATCTTTATCTAAAGAAAACTCTGCACATTTTTATAGAGAATAACTCATATCTAAAGGATTTTCTGACAAAAATATCATCAGACTGTTCAAATGATCAATTGAATAAGTCATAAAGATTGAAGATAGGATTGTGACAGAGACCACCTTAGGGATTTCCCATCAACCCGCCTCAGATAAACCTGATTGAACATTTACAAACGGACAGTGATGACCACTAATATTGACGAATATTAATGTAGATTTAATTTATTATATTTTATGTTCGTTAAAATGTTGTTAGTTTTAATAATCAGTTGACGTCCGCATGATGGCATAGAAGGATCAATCTAATTAGGGATTGATAAATTATTTGTCTCTTCTACAATTTTTTTTGTATTGAAAACTAGTTTGGAATGTCATGAATTCATCTTCAGTTCTAAAAACACACACAAATTTCTTTATTTGAATTGCTATGTTTTAATATATCAATCCCTAATTGTTAGTTTTCCTCATATGAAGGATATTGAGATAGATATACATATACATATATATATATATATATATATATATATATATATATATATATATATATATATATATATATATATATATATATATATATATATATATATATGAAATGAAAAATTATCTTTATTCTGGGACTCCTTAAAGTACCCTGAGAATAAAAACAATGAACATATATAAGTTCTTATGGTATGTTTAATAAATTTTAGACTAAATAATCAAACTTATGCATACTTTTTTAAATTTAACCGGAGGACTGATATTTAATGGAGAATAATTTAATATTATATGAAGAAATAATTGATGTTAGAAGGTAAGGAAGAGGCTTGACGGATAGAAATTGGCAAGGAATTCCAAAAGCAGGAGGAACGAACAAGATAGGATTTGTCAAAGGAAGTAGTTCTAAGTGATGGAGTGTATATATATATGTATATATATATATATATATATATATATATATATATATATATATATATATATATATATATATTATAATATATATAAATAAATGTATATATATTTTAGCTGTATTGATTCGATTAAGAAATGGTAGTAAACAGTTCTAAAGGGCCTCTAAGACTGGAAATCTGCTGACATGACATTTTCCATTCATTCCTCCAACATAATAAAAATAATATTCGAGTAACATGTTTACCTCATGCAAACGTTTTTAGAATATTTATATACATATATGTTTTATCCCACAATACACATGCCTGTTCAAACGTCTGTATACGCAGGCTTACCTAGGCATTCCAGCTGTTTTCTTTTCCATCATTATCTCACGCGATCTCACGGGAACAATACCCACTCACTCATTCAACCCAAGTTTACATTAACATTCAAAAGCGGATTTATAAGAACTTACGCACGCAACGCAGAAGTCATTTATTATGAACCATAAAATAAACACGAAGTTAAATTACAGTGAACCTAAGCTTTTTTTTTCTTTTATCTACCGATCACCCCATAATAGAAATATATTTTATAATTATATATAAAAAAAATAAGAATACTGCAGGTTCTCAAATAATCAGTAAAAATATTTGCAGCGTACTCTGCCAAGCGAATGCTCTTTTCTTTTTTATTTTTTTTTTTTTTTACTTTTCTGCAGATGTACATGGTAAACTTAATGGATCAGACGGAATTTTCTTAATAGAAATCCCGGTCTATTATGCCTATAAAAAAAAAAAAAAATCATCAATAAAGCCCTTTACCTGATCAGAGATTACAGGTTAAGAGTACTATTATAGTATATAAACCATTTAATGGATTGGTTCAGTTAGAAATCCAGAAGAAATGATCTTCATCTTAGTTCGTTTGCATGTTGGAGAAAGAATTTACCCAATTTTTTGACTGAAGTATTATCTTATAAATAAAATAAAACATGGAACTAATTTACATTAATTATTCTATTACATAAACATTTATTGAACTCTTAGGTTTGATGTCCTACAAAATTTGGATTTTATCGATACAATTTTGCGTTTGAATAGAAATGAAAATTATTGTTGTCTAGCGTCAAAATTCGCTACAGGTAAGAGAAAAGTTCAAATTCAATAGAGTTGGAGAACATTTCAATATTTTATAATACAGTTGTGAAAATTAAAATACTTAATATAGTCGGGAATTCAGGTCCAAATTGTTGGGAAATTTTTGATTTTGTCCTTCCCCTTCCCCCATTAATGAACTGTTGCAGAATGTCTCTGGTAAACAGCTGGTTATAATATAATGGTTATAATATAAGTGCTCTTATTGATTTAACCTGGGATTTTAAATGATGTTACCAATAGCAAGTACTGCAATAACTTAAAGCTTTTGCCCAATGGTGAGTTTTAGTGACTCACGTTGGACAAACGTTGGCTAGTTTTTAATAAGTATAAGCTTAATAGACATGAACTATTTATTTATTGTCAGCTAAATAATATTATAATTAATACTGTCTTTTAACATATTATTATTATTATTATTATAACCTTACGGGTTACTTAATTCGTGGGTTGATTTTACACAAAACAGGAGTATAAAACTTGTAAATAATATACAGAAAAAATAATTCATGGTAAAAAATGGAAATGATATTAAATTTTTAACGGCACTGATTGATGTTTCTGAAAATTTAAATACCTTCGTTTAAATATAAAATAACATTATTTTTTTAAATCTGAAAAAAATATTGAATATTACGACCGAATATCCTTGTTTAATGAATAATCAAGGAATTGTTAATTACAAAGTATTGGTATTAATTATCACGCGGTAAAACTACTTGTTCTAACTTATTCGAATCGTAGACCGTACAAAGATTATAATATTCAGAATGCAGACTGTTATTTTATTTAGAAGCATAGGCGTTATGATAAAAGTTATATGGCAGCCATACCTTGAAGATTCCACAAGCATATATCTCTCTCAATGCCATGGTGTACCTTATCCACCATTTCCTCAGTTCATTGCAGTAATTATCCATCTTTTGCGGTTATACCTAGAGGAATAATACGCGAAAAGGGAAAAGGAAAAAAAGTTATGTCAGAGAGAACCTTTTACCAGAAGCCGCACTTAAGGACTGACCGAGTGGTCTTTATAGTACGCTATTTATTCAAATCACAGAGGGCAGCATTTGTGCTTCGAAAAGCACATATTAGCTCTTTGGATTTGAGCAAAATTTCATTTATAAAGAAAATTTACATTCAAATGACAGCTAATTAAATATAATTAATTTTAAATTATAGTTTAAAAACATAAGATATTTGTACATTTTGCGCTAATATAAATAGGGCGATTTACAATCTTGATTATCGATACCATTCCATGCAGGCTTTTTATATACATAATTATAAAAATAAGTATTAAACACAATTTAATTAAATAATTCTTTAAATTTGTTTGTACTGTGTTCTTCTAATGCAAAATATATATACTCGTATATTATAATGCATAAATTATATTATGAATATATATATATATATATATATATATATATATATATATATATATATATATATATATATATATATATATATATATATATATATATATATATATAAATAAAATAAAGATAATTTGATGGCTCAGGGTCGGTTTAGATGTAGAATTAATAAAACAATTAACGAAATAAAAAAGTCTATAAAATTAAAATAATACTTTTCTAATTTCAATGATCTTGATCTGTACTGAACCCGACCAATAACTGCTAAAAACGCATGTTAAAAAGTATGTTATGGTATGGAAATATTTTAATTATAAATTTATTTTTATCTATTACATTATCCGATGTTGCTTTTCGAATAATGCATGTTTCCTATCTTTGGATGTTACAACAATGATACGAATCAAATGATAGAAATAATAATAATCAAAAAGACCATTATTAATTGCTTTATTTTATTGTATTAATTCAACAATTTTTCGTTTGCTATTATTTAAAATTTACTGACCCCAAACCAAGAAATAATCTTAAATTACTCATAATTTAAATTATATTTGTATATTTTTATTCTAGGGGAGTATTAAATAAGTTATGTTCAGGAAGATTTTCCTACAGATTAAGTCAAACTATTTATCGAAAAATCAACCTTTGTTTTTTAATAAAAAAAAAAGAACACACAAGCAATAATAGTCATCACTGATCATTTATTGTTCTCAAGAATAACTGTTTTTGTCAACTCATCCCAGGGAATATAAATATAAACATAATGTTTTTTTTATTTTTTTTTAAAATAAAAATTAAATTCGTGTCACAATACTATTCCATCCTAAAATGATTGTCAGTTTCGACGATTGGGTTACAGTTCATTCGAAACTGTGCCCTCTTTATATCAATCTATAACATGTAAAAAAAAAAATTATAAATAAATAAATTATAATAAAAATAAAATAAGTAACCAAAAGCTACAAAGGGAATTATTATGATTATATGCTATCATCCCCTAATCGTAATTACGTTTAGTTCTCAACCTTTAATAAAATATAGGTTTTACTTTCCATAAATTTTAGATTATGGAATATATTTTTGATCTATAGTTTATTTCTGATTAAGACGGTTTTCTCACATATCTTTTCCTTGTTTGGAATAGCTAGCTAGTCTTAATCTTTCATTGCTGGAATAGATTATCAATTTAATTATCTTTTTACCATAGCAGATATGTAGTTATACGTATCCCTCCCAGTACACACACCCCTTATACTATTCAGCCATATCTACAAGACTTCCATTGAGTGCTTGCTCTAGAGTTCTAGGCTACCACCTCCTTATAGTGCGTACTACGTTGATCCATTGACGTGGTCGACGTTTTCAGCCAGAATAATAGCCACCTTCCACTTCTCTTGACAACACTAATTGTCTCTTAACTGTCATATCGTTCACCGTTCTATTCTTCCCATTGATAATCCTTAATCCTTTTTTGTCAATAAGGCATATGGGCCAGTCTTCGAGAATAGGAAAATCACAGTCCGACGAAGAAACTTTTTCAACGCATCTGACAGAAATTGTTATATTTATTTTGATAAAGCATGGTCTTGGATTGTTTTATCAGTGATAAGCTTTCATGTTAATCATAATTCACCATTAGGGTCATGCACCTCACTCCCACACCATTTTAAAAAATGTGCGCCAAGTAAACACACGGCCTTCTACAGTGGAGGAGAACTGTTGGCAAATCTTACCCAAACCCTCCAAAACGAATTGTAACCGATGTTGAGAGAAACCTCAATTAACATGCTGTGATAGTGAGATGTTAAGTTGAAAAATGGGCTCTGTGTTTGGTGACCCTCATTCCCTCACTTGCGCATAAAATAGAGAAAGTAAGTTAAATATTTGATGAATTTCTATTGTAGATCTTCAGGTTTTATGGAATTTCGTGTGGTGTAAATATGGAGGCTCAAAAGTTATGGCCTAATCAATAAACAATGAATAGGCACAAAACAACATTCCCTCACTTTTTATTTATTATGAAAATTGAATTTCGTCCAATATGTCTCAAATTCAGTTGCTTTATTAATAGGCTAAAATTAATTTATCTATACGCTTTATAATAATTTAGAAATAATAAAATTAATAATATAACTAAAAACTATTGAAACTAAAGATATTTCAATAAAACTATATGTTTTTTATTTTATATTTATAATTTCTTTGTAATATTCTCTCTTTATCATTGCACTACTCTCCAGCACATCACCACAATCTCACTTTTGAAAATTGGAATATTTTCATTTATTTTCCGTTCTTGAAACAATTACGATAGAATATTTTGACAAAAGTTTCTGAGATGCAGTTAAAATCAATAAATAATTACTTTTTTAAAACACAGTGCTATCTGATATATTAAGAAAATTATTAGTAAGTCACCGTATTTTTTAAGAATGATCCATACGCAGTGGCATTGCAATAAAGATGAATTGCTAGGATTTTCCAAGACTAACATCCACACAAAAAAATAATTAAAACTATTTAACAAAAACAACTCGTTTGTTCCAGTCAATTATAGAAAATTTGTTGACTGATTGTAAAGAAAAATGAGCTACCCATAATATGAAGATAAAGATTTTAGGTTATATATTAGGACTTGTTGCACCAAAAATGCTTAAAAATTAAACTAATTTGTACTCAAAAGTCCTAAAGGAGAATTTTTTTTCGTCAACATAAACATAAAAACCAGACGTCTCAAAATAATGAAAAATAAATTTCCCTTTCATAATTAAAATATCAATTTATAAAATTTACTTGAAATATAAAATAACTTCACGAAAAACATTTAAATTAAAGTCTTTTTTTCTATTTATTTCTTAAATGTAACATACACAATGTGCAAAGTATCATTAAGACTTGAAAATATAATGTATTCAATATGATGTTCGACTGAAAACTCTAAAGCCACTTTGATAATTTTATTAGGGGTATTTTAGTTCATGAAATTGATGTTAAAAACCTATCTCTGTTGAATGCCTAATAATAAATCATCATAAATTTAGCATATTTATAATAAAAACATTTATTGCTAGATTACTAACGTATAAAAATGTACTTGAAAAGTAAAATAATTTTACGAAAAACAAACAGTTATAAATAAATAAAGTACTCATAAAGTACATTAATTTTTTTGTTTTTAATAATTTGCTAAGATACTTTTTCAATACAAATAAATTATTTTTTAGTTGAAATTTCTTGATTGTAATTACCTATTATTCAGGCAGGCCATACCAACCTACATAGGCATACCTATCTATAATTTTTTCATCTTTATTTCTTTAATACAATATATGAGCATTACTCAAGTTGATCAATTTTAAATTTCTGATATCGTCAGGCCGAATTACAATAATATATCATTTTGTATCATTTTTTCCTTGACTTATCTAGATTTCGTAACAGCTCGACGGATTTAGCCCAAAATTGGAGAAAGTAGATTTTTACAGACACTAATTCCAAATTTGATTTAGGATTCATCATCGCGCATGCGGATTTCGGCTTATTGTTATCGTTGAAGTTTTATTAGAAATATAAATCAAGACTTTATATACTGTAGCACCAAAGCGGCTCTAAAGATTTTTATCAAACATTCCTAAAGTCTTCTCCATAAAAACCTTTAATTTTCCGGCATAGCACATCCTCGAGAAAATGCAGAAAAAAATATAATGAAGAAAATAAAACTTCATTAGCGCATAGCTCAAGAAGTATAAGTTAGATTAATATAAAAAAATTTCCTACAAAAGAATTAAAAAAAAAAAAAATCATCCAAATCGGACCAGTATTAGCAGAGATTTGAATTTGAGTTTTGAAATTTGTAAACGTTATAAAGTATTCCTACGGTAAATCGGTAGTATTCCGATTCCTACGGAAATCGGTTCAGTTCCTTTAGTTTTATGATAAACCGAAAACTATGTATCTGGACATTCCAGATGCTCTTTTGAAAGATAATTTAAATGTCAATAAAGTTGAACATATTAAACAAACAAAAAAAAAATCTTAATCGGACTAATATTAGTTATCAAACATTTTTTCTTTTGGACTTTCGTTCAAAGTGGAAAGTCGTTTTTCGATGGCGCATGCGCATTTTGATTTACTGTTATTTTTTAAGTTTTCTTCGCTATAGGGATCGTTTATCAAGTAATCGACGGTTCTGGTTCCGTTTTTTATTTTAATCGGATTTTTAATCGCGCTTGCGCATTTCGATTCACTTTTATTGTTGAACTTTTCTTTAATATACGGATCGTATATTAGGTAATTGTGGGTTCTGATTCCGTTTTTTTAATCGGATATTTGATCGCGAATGTACATTTGCTATGAGTAATTATTATATTACTATCATTTTTTTATGAGTAATTTTTCGAAATATGCCAAGAAAAACAATACATATAGCCTATGGAAATTGTGAGGAATCTGAGTATTCTGATCTGCTTGGCAGATTGTTTTTTATAAATATTTTCTATTGCTCTAATTTACAACCTCGTGAATGTTTATAAGTTTTTCTCGAGGTATTAGGTTTTCTATTTTCTATTTTATTATGGCTAACTACATTTATCAGCAATAAAAGTTAATTCTACACCGTGGTTGGAATGCATTATGGTGATAAAAGAGCACTTAAGGATTCAGTCTTGGATTAGTGACCTATCAATTATCTCACTACCCTAAGATACACCAGACAATAGAATTACTAAGAACACACTGCAATAAGCTATGCAGCGGTGTTGAATAGGCAAATAAGAGATAGTAAGGATGAGGTGCAGTAATTATTGCCATTATGCAAGGACGAGTGGAGTTCAACGCTCGCTGGCCGAACACCAAGGGCATCTCCCTGCTTCCTCTCACGGCTAAACGAGTTTTCTCTTATATAGAAACCTTTAAGGAAACATTAATACATGATGGCTGGTTTAATTTTAGTTTATTTATTATATTATATCATTATTACTACAGCCGATAATATTACTACACTTATTAATCCATGAGGAATGTGTTTTTATGAACCCTGTAATCAAATATTTGGAATAATTTTATCAGTGGTGTAGATAAATTTTTTTTATATATATAAATAAAATTAAAATGCGCATATAAATGAAGCTCTGAGACGATGTCAATCTAATTCAAAGTTGTTATAGTCGGCGTTTTAATAGTTTCAATATGGACAGTTATGAGTTAGGATAGGATATTATGTAGTAAATAAAAACTGCATACTATGCCATGAAAAAAACCCAACTCATAAAACGCAATCAAAAGAATAATTACGAAAACTATTTTTTAAAAAATGTTAACATATTTTTTGCGAAAAGTAGTGGACCGACTTCAATTTTTAAAAATCATTTTTCCGTATTTTTAAACGCTATTATGCACTATTTTTATTATTTTTTTTCACATCTTGAATGTTAAATGTTTAATTTTTTAAAAATACAATAAATTATCGCGTCTGGACTATTGGCAGCAGCAAAAATTATGAATCTTTGGGCAAAATGATACCCGTACTTTCCGCACCAAAATTTACTCAAAAATAAAATTGAAGTATAGATTATGTTAGAATATTTTGAAATTCGTTAGAATTTTAACCGTTAAAATAATATTAAATTTTCCATTATTTCTGAATCGTAGAATTAATACAATACAAAAATAAAACTGTATAATAAGGCACAGAAAAGTGATTTTTTTTTTACTGCCTGGTTAGTTGCATAATAGAGTGTTAAAATTTAAAAAAATACAAGTATCAAATTTATAAGCACTAATGACGATTTGAAAGTTAAGATGTTGCAGTATTTTTGGTTTCACCGTCATTAGAAACTAAAAACAAAGAAGGGTAATTTTTTTTTTTACGTTTTGTTTTTAATTACAAAATAAAACTTTATTAAAAATTGAAAAAAATGAGAATATTAAATTTAAAAGTAACAGGTTTGACAGAATGAATTCCAAATAGCCTGGGAAGGTCCAACGCGAAATAAATATTGAGCTTTATACACCGAAATTGAATCCGCATCTCTCGCTCGGGCTTCTTGACCATCGTGGGTCAAGAACCAAACAGTTCCGGTACGAATTTTAGTTTTAAATATTTATCACATTAATCTAATTAAATTACATTATGCCACTGGCATTATGTTATGAAATTTAAAGATTTTTACAATACATAAGTGCTGACATAAATACAATAGAACATCAGCAAATAAATATTTCTATATTTATCAAGTATATTATTTGTTCATTTAATGACGAGTATCTAATTATACTTATCTTCTGTTATATAAATTAGAATTTACTGATAGATATTAAATATTAAATAGATGAATTAAATTATATGTTTAATAATATTAATATGATCCCAACGAATAAGCACGAAGTTTCTATGCCGACAGCCAAACAATCTCGGCCTGCATGCATCTCTCTTTACCACAATCCTCCCATCTACATTTCGGTATAATCCACGAATATTTACCCTTTAAAAATACATGCTTCTGCTTCATTATTCGCACTACTCTAATCTACGTTGCAAACATGGACACTATTACACTATTTAATTATAATTAATAATAATAATTAGTAATATACTCACCTACTTTTCTCCAGAGAAGGTATAGAACGGTTATAATAAAACTTCATTAAGCGTAGAACAAGAACCAACGATGGAACGGATAACAGAAAAAGGAAGAAGGCTGAAGAGCAACCGACCGTTGCAAGTCTGGCCACACGCCCCCACTTCTCTTCAATAACTTAGCCCAAGTCGTTCTTAATGGCCCTTAATTGCAACTTAGTGCTCTTTATTTTATCTTTAACTACTCCTTAGAAATTTAATTTATTCTGTTTCGTAAACTGCTACTCTTATGTAAAAAGGAAGTACGTGAGGTACTAGAAAGGAATAAAATTATACCTGAATATCCAAGTATATCATTTAGTAATTAAGCTGCAGTTAATTAATAAATGATTGATTTTGAATTATGAAATATAATTTCGAGAAATAAAAAATATAACCAGTTTCTAATTATCACTAATAATTTAATATATACTGGGTTTCCCTTAGGTCACGGGAAATATTAAAAGATATATTAGTATCATATCAAAGAGAAACAAAAAATGGGGCATGGTCTTATTCCACACAGAAAAGCAGAAAATTTAAGTTTCGTGCTTTTTTAAGCACCACGTTTTTTGTTGAATAGGAAATAGTCCAATCAACAAAGGGTTTTCCGAAGAAAAATTATAGCCAGCCGTCGGCTTCACAACGAAAATAGAAAAAAAAAGATAAAATATATAGGAATTTTTTTCAGTTTATCGCTTATAACTAGAAAAATAAGCATTTTTCGAAAGCAAATTATACATAAAATTAAAGTAGACAAAATTTCCTACAAGATGCGTATATTATTTTTATTTTTCGGCCAACCTGCAACGCCGCTGGAGCGTTCTAAAAATATAATTTATTTCATAAAGAGTCCCTAATAAAGTTATAACGACAAAGTGCAATCTTTCTCATTTAGATGATCGAGAACTCTTCTTTGTTCAGACAATACAACATAAAGGAACCACTTACTTTTAAAGTAGGGCATTTACCAATAAAATATATATTATTTTTGTGAACAGTCATAATTTTAATTCATTTTAATGTAGTCACACTGCCTTAAATTCAAATTCAGCATTCTTGCCTTTGAGGTAGAATTAATGAAAATGATTTACTATATTTTGTATATCAATTTTTGCCCAGGTTTTGGGATCTATTTTGGGCTAAATTATTTCATTACATTCTGATCAAACTATATATAAATACTATTTTTAATTTCCCATTATATACTTTATCTCTACAAACTACTAAAATTCAGAAGCATAATATTTAGCCTGTGTCTTTAGTTACATAAATCTGTTCACTTCTGTCTAAACAAAAATGTTAAATAAAAAAAAAAGACACATACAAATTTTGCCTTGTGCCAAAGCTCAATGTTTTACATTCATTCATATCAGGAACATAAGTGTGTGTGTGTATATACATAATGAAATATGCGCCTAGTATACCATAGGTAATCTTTATTGTAATCATTTTCTGAAAATGAAATTGAAAAGACATTAAACCACATCTATTCTTTTTAAAGATTTATATATATATATATATATATATATATATATATATATCTATATATATATATATATATATATATATATATATAAATCTCTATACACGTCCTTCAAAATGAAATATCGAATATTACCGAACAGAAAGTACTAGACCCCACCTTTTCAGATTCTTCATTAATATTCAAGGTTTCGCTAAGAGCTCCTTCAACTATCTCCTTTTCAGTCCCTGATATTCACTGATATTCCCTATATATTTTACGGAAGTCATATCTTATAGTAATGAACGCGTAATGTTTCATCATCACTCTTGTGGTATGTCCAAGTCATTGTGCAATGTTTTGTTATTCATGTATAGATTCATGAACTTCCGGCATTTAAAACAGTTTAGAGTTAGAATATTACATTTATTTTAAAAGATAAAAATCCAGTGAAATTATGAAAAACATCTCCCTTTTTAATATTGATATATAAACCTGGTAAAAAAAATAATTATTTTTGTGAATTATAGCTTGAGGATTCGTTTCATCGATCTCTTCTCTTCAAAACAGAGAAGGCCGGTTTGTGATCCTGCCTCAATTAAAAGTTTTTTTTTCTGTAGTGGTTTAGAATTGTAACGGGATCCAACCAGCTTGTCAAAAATAATAATATCAAACAAGAAAGAATTTTATGGTAATTTAAATTATATATCAGAAAGCATTTTTTCCACTTCAACCACCAAAATGATCAGGACTTGGATCGTTAAAAAAAAAATATTAGGTATTATTTATTTATTTATTTTTATTATTGACATGTTCTCCTCTACTATTTATTTAAAACGCGTATTTGAGCTTGCTGTGGTACTAAAAATTCATAGAGAAATTGGAATCACAACAAGAAATATTTTACAGTAAATTATAAGGGTTACAGAAGAAATATAAATTATTTTTATGCGAAAACAATAACAATACTAAAAAAAAATATAAATGAACAAAGAATTTCAATACCGAAATCTCCAACAATCGCTACCTCCACCAATCGCTACCTCCACCAATCGCTACCTCCACCAATCGCTACCTCCAACAATCGCTACCTCCACCAATCGCTACCTCCAACAATCGCTACCTCCACCAACCCAGGTCAAACCCAGATCCCACATAAGAGAAATTAATAAATAAATAAAATATAATTTCCATTCAAGCAAATTATTGTTTGAAATATTTTTAAAGCCATTCATGTAATTAAATTGTAGCCTAGTTTGTTCTGAGGAAGGTTTAATTTTTGACATGTGATGGTATACAATCTCTTTTTTTCGTTTTCAATAATGAAACTTTGTAATCGACCAAGAAAAATGTTTAGCACCTCTAAAAATTTGAGGTTTACGTTTTAAGACACGTAGAATCCAAAATTCGAATAAAAGAAATCCGTCCGTCCGCCGTCTACTTATTTTTTCCGAAAATACTGGGCCTATTTGTTAGAGCTTTGTGTTCCGAAATCACAGGCCGCCCAGAATATTCCTCGAAACTCGGCAAAAAAAAAAAAAAACATGTCTCGTGTACTTATGAAGATCAATAAAAAATATAAAGTGTTTTTCAATCATTATACCAAACTCTTAAAAAAACAAAAAAACAAGTTAATATTTTTTAATTTTATTTTGGATATGATGACTCACTTTTAATAATTGTATTAATAATTAATAATAAATTTAACAAATATATAACAATAATTAATAATAAATCATTGCTTAATAATTTGTAGCGTTTTAAGTTTTAATTTGAAATTTCCAATCAATTGGAACTGAAAAGAAGTTGCTTTTATCCAAATTGGTTTTAGTCCTGAAGTTGGTGAAACGTTAATTATAAACAATGAAAATTTGAAAAAGTTTTGATTTATAAGATTCCAAAAACAATCTTTATTTGTAGTTTTACTTCCATTTTTATCATTTTACAAACATGTTAATACAATCATTTTTTTTTTTTTTAAATTATGAATGTCAAATGAGAACATTAAAAGGAGTTCTAATAATCTACTTTCCTGATTAATT
This sequence comes from Rhaphigaster nebulosa, assembly GCA_948150685.1. Classification (NCBI taxonomy): domain Eukaryota; kingdom Metazoa; phylum Arthropoda; class Insecta; order Hemiptera; family Pentatomidae; genus Rhaphigaster; species Rhaphigaster nebulosa. Next base: position 16,081,048 of record OX411306.1, read on the forward strand.
GGACCTGTGAAGATTTGAACGTTTCAAATGATAAGATACTGTTTAAGAACCTCTCCATCAAGATATCGTTTTGTTAACTTACCTGTAACAGACAAAATTACGAAAATTAGTAAATCATAATTAATAATTTGTGATAAATAAATTTGCAGGATTGATAAAGAAAAGTTCAAATATATCAAACATATTTTTCAATATATCGATATACGAGTATAAATACAATATATATATATATATATATATATATATATATATATATATATATATATTTTTAAATTTTAAATTAACTAGTGAATAAATATAAAAATATAAAAAATAACTGTAGTATTTTCATCTGTGTGTGATGGGAATTGTTCACTGATCTCCAATTATTTTTTTAGTTAATTATTCAACTTTTCTTAAAATAAATTAAAAAAAGTATATATCGATTCAGGTAATATCACAAGTGCTCTACTTATAATGGTGATGCAAGCCCAAGCAGTCTTTATAAAATAACCTGAATTATTCGTAAAATGGTCGATAGGTGTGCATAGTTAAATTGGAAGACAATCGCGTGAGAATAAGATATTAATCCCGTTTCCCACAAAATACCTCGGGTTTTGCCCATCCAATATTGATTTGAAGATAATCTAAATATTGTTCAAATATAATAAAGGATTTTCAATGATTTTGCTGATATTTCAAAAAGATTAGTGCTCAAATCCAAAATTAAATGTTTTATTTAAGATAGATATAATTATTGATAAAATCTTTTCATATTTGAGTCCGTAAGGGTCTCATATCTCTTGAGCTTAAAATGCAGAAAGCAAGTTTCGGGATCAGCGTTTAAACTTTAGGATAAGGAAGAAAATAAATTTTATTAATTTATTTCAAATTTTTCATAGTAATACTCTGAAGAAAATATAAATAAATAAAAACCCTCCTGATCTTTCAATCTCAAACAATAATATTTACTAAAGAAGACTAAAAATTTCATTGCATTTGCATTCCCTTTACTTGGATTCATCCCTTTTCATTTCCGATTTTTAGACATATTCTTGCCCTTCCGACCCCCGTTTGATATATATATATATATATATATATATATATATATATATATATACACCATTCAGCTCCTTGGCTCTTGATATTGGCCCGTCGTTTGAGATATATGTGTGTATATATATATATATATATATATATATATATATATATATATATATATATATATATATATATATATATATATGTATATATATATATATACACATATATCTCAATCGACCGGCCAATATCAAGAGCCAAGGAGCTGAATGGTCACCAGTCATCATATCCTCCAAATTTTTAGTCTAATGATTTAAGTGGCTCATCTTCAAGAATCTAACGTTGAATCGGGTATAAATTTATTAAATTGGGTGTACTTATTTCTCTTAAGTTTCAAAATGTAATTACCGTGGCTGTCCCAAACCAGGGTTTTACACTTAAAGTGTGTCCTTTGGTTTTCTTACCTCAATCCTTCAGTTTATGTATTACGTAACAATTTATATTAAAATTAAATATACACCTATACATATATTGGGAGTGTACTTGATAAAAGAAATAACAATATACCCTTTTTATAAGTTATTCTCATATTTTCAAGGCAATAGTCACAGACAAACAATGATCATTATATGTACTGAAATAATTTCCTGAACTAGGGAAAACAGTGCATTATTAAGGCCTGAGTGAATAACGACTTTTTGTTCTTTTTGTTAATTTATAGCCGAAAAGTTAATTATTTCCAATTAACAGAAGTAGCAAAAATTAGAAACAAAAAGCAATAAATAAATCTGTATATTGGACAGTATCAATGCAACATACAATTTAATATAATCTTAAATACTTAATTCATAAAATTACTGATTGTTATATTATCGTAATATATAACACAGAATAATTACTGTGATTGTTATATTATCGTAATATATAACACAGAATAAAATTCACATGTGAATTCAAACAAACTTTTCAATTGAGTATTTAATCTTCAATAAACCACCACAACCTTGGCTTTTGTGGTTGCGCATAGTGGGAAAAATTGCCGATTTAATGGACGAAATTCTATAACTCTTGACTAAAAGACGATAAACGAAAAATTCTTTTTACATTTATGAGCATAGGATGCCCTTTATTAGTGGGAGTAAAAAAAATACACACAAAACGCCTCTGGGCCTTTGAAATTAATTTTTTTCTAGATTATTTCTTCACTTTATTTTAAATAAAACAGTTTATTAAGTATAGGGCCATCAAAAGGGGAAGAAAGGAACTAATATCCTTCTCAAGAGAGCTTTCTACGTATATAATTGTCTACATATATTTATAAATTTACAAGATTTATATATAATTATTATTTGAAGAAAAAACAATTTCAGTTAACAATATACTATTTTTTTATTTATTTGAAATTTCTCGTATATACAAAAATTATAAATGATAAATTAGAAAACTTGAAATATATTTTAGGCGTATGCATAAGTTAATGGCCTAAAAATATGCTTAATGTTTAAAAGCAGGGCTTCAGATCTTCAAATCTATATAAAATGCATTTGATAGATCAAATTGTATCATGGTATTTTAGTACCACACACCATCTACTATTCTGAAAAAAAATTAAAACCACATGTTAACACCTACATTTTTTTTATTTTCAAGTTTTATTACACCTAGTATATTTTAGAAATGTGGAAATGTCAGTCAAAATATTAAATAACAATTTTGATATAATTTCGAGCATATTAAATTTATCAGTTATTAAAAAAAAAAAAAAAAAAAAAAAAATGTCGGAACATGTGGTTTTAATTTTTTTCACAGTAGTAGATGATGTATAGTACTAAAATGTCATGATACAATTTGATCAATGTTATATAGATCTGATGATCTGAAGCGCTATTTTTAAACATTACATATATTTTTAGACCATTAACTTAGACATAAGCTTAAAATATGCGAGTTATCTTATTTGTCATTTATAATTTTTGTACATACGATAAAGTTAGAATAAATAAAAAAATAGTATGTTGTTAACTTAAATTTTTTTTCCTTCAAATAATAACAATTTATAAATATTTTAAACGTAGTAAATACCTAAAAAAGGCAATTATATACGTAGAAAGCTCTATAGATAAGGGATATTAGTTAATTTCTTCCTCTTTTGACAGTCCTATACCTATAAACTGTTTTATTTAAAATAAAGTGAAGAAAGAATTTAGAAAAAAATTAATCTCAAAGACCCAGAGACATCCTAATAAAGAACATTCCATGCTCATAAATGAAGAAAGACCTTTTGGTTTATTTTCTTTTAGTCAAGAATTATAAAATTTTGGCTTCTGAGTAGACAATTTTTCTCACTGTGAGGCGCCTCTATCACTAATCATAGAGACGCGGGCTAGATGAATAGATTCAATTTGTTCCATGAAATATGATTTGTAAGTTGAATTTGAAAAAAAATTAATACGCATTTATATTGTTCATGATGTAATTGGCTGACATAATATGAGACAGAGGTGTTAGATTATTCAATAGGTAAGGGTTAGCGTGTCCTATTCAACACCCTTATCTTAGCTAAACCATACCTTCATGAAACATTAACCGGGTACAAGGCGGTGCGGAGGAAATAGTAAAACTACAGTTAAATATCCTAGAAGGCTGACGAAAGCGCAAACAGCAAACTATCAGCAAAAGAACATTTCTGTTGAAATTGTAATAGAAACTAGCTCAGAAATCAGTCAACGATAATTCCGACCAACCGGCTATTACGTTCAGGGTAGAGCGGATATCGACCAGGCCAGTTTTCGTGAAGGCCTTATTTCTTCCTTTTTATTTTTTTAGGCCTATTTATAGTCAACGGAGCCTATATTTGAACAGACGGCCTTAACTCGAACCGAGTAAGATCTCAATTTTTTTCTTTATCTCTTCAAAAAAATATATGCATGAATATACTAAAATATATATAAGTGTATATACTTACATTAAATATATAAGTATCATATATTTTTTCCTATAAAAAAGATATATTTATTTATTTTAATTTTAATTAATTAATTAATTCGTTCAACGACTGAAACGATAAGAAACCAGCCATCTTATCCAATACTTCCAACATTAAAAAATATTCTAAACTTATTTGCATAATGCTAATCTGGTTAGAGTCAGAGCTAATGGAACATTCGAAGTTGAGTTATGGTATTCCAAAAACCATCGGATTCTTCAATCTAAAATCATTTGTAAAATCCTCATAACTCCTTATTACTTCACATATAAAATCCTACCTTATTACCCTATTGTCCAATATGTTGCTGATTTGGCAAATAACAAACTACATACCCACTGAATCCCATTTTCTGGACTTGCTCCCCTTGCAAAAACGTCAGAAAAGCCTTGAGGAACTTCTGAAATATTGAACTGTCGTTCGAGTGATATTATTTAGTTTCTTCACAAATTACTGTTTTGATTTTGTAATCATATGGCATATTTGCTTATTGTTTTTTTTTAACGCAGTTGTTCTAACGTCACTTCTATTTAGATTAGGGTGGGTTTATGTTTATGTTTATCTCTGCTTTGATGTTAGTTTTATGCTAGAACTTCGAAGGCAGCGAGACATTAAGAAATAGATAATGGATTCCGAATAAAAACTGTGACTTTACTATTAGTGAATCCGAAGAAGAAGAAAATCTTATACCATTAAGTGCTATAAAATATTATTTCGCTGAAGGCACAGGGAAAGAGCGCTAATTTGGAATCCATCCTATTTATGCTGATAGATATCGATTTGGAGAATTTCATCTTCTTTTTACAGATTTAAGGCAACATCCAATAAAATTTATTCAATATATATAAAATTGGTGTGATGTTTTTTATTCCACAATGGAGACCTGACAAAAATTTCACTTATTATCATGTCAGCATACATACTCGATAGAAGCTGAAAATTGGTGAGGCGATTATCGACTCTACTATCTTAGGTCGATCACTAGTCGTGGCTCAAAGCGTTGGACCATATACCTTATCTTAATGAAAAACAAAAGATTTTCTTCGCTTCACTAGCATCGACCCTCTTATCGTTTATGTCAGTTCCATCATAAACCTACCCTTAGATGTAATAATGTAACTTTGGGAATCTAATAAAATAACGTTTGTCCTTTACAAGTGGGACATCTTGTTAATTTATACGTATATTATATCAAAATTAAGAAAAATCAATAAGGTTAGTTTATGAATTTTTCCGCTGTAAATAAGTTCCAGGCGATAGAATTTTAGGTAGAAAAAAAGTAAACACAATTTTAATAAAAAAAAAAGGTTGTCATTAAATTTTCTTTTTTAATTGGTATTAATTTTTAGTCACCCGTTTTCATGTCATCGATAATAAAAAGTCCCAATCTTTCCAGCCATGGTTTATATTTTTTCATGAACGATTTCAGAATAAAACTATTAAGAACAATCCCAAACAATTAATTTAACCTTCATAATAAATATTATGCTGTTATCTATTCTTAAAGATTCATTTAACTTTATATAACATATCAAACCGAAACTAAGATTTCTTCTGGAGCGAAACAAACTACTAATGATTACTTACACAAGATTGGAAATACAAAAAACAGAATTCCTTGTGAATATACTGGAAATTAATGTAATATTTATGGAATATAATCCCTGGAAAACGTAATACCAATACTAAAAAAAAAAAATCTATATAATATCACACAAATCGATTATTTTTTTTTTCTGTTGGCACTGTAGGCCATGGGGATCTGGTATTCATACATGGAAGATCATACCGCGATTCTAAATTTTAGGTACACGGGGGTATAGGGTAGGGTCATCACTCCTACCGCCCGGCCTTTGTGAGTTGCCTACAAGTAGGCTGACGGGCCTCACATACACGGGGGGGAGGAGATAAATTGCTTGAATTATTTAATTTAATTAAACTAAATTCATTCCGGTACCGGGATTCGAACTCACAACCTTTGGGTTTGTGAGTAGGTGCGTTAACCCGCTCGGCCACTCCCCGCCACATATCTATAATTATCCATAATTAATTCCAGAGAATTCTTCGGAACGTTAGTACATTTTTTAACGTTCTACATATTGATTCTCCCCGCATTGTCTATTTTTTTTAATTTGATGGTGATATCAACGGAGTATAAAAAATAATGACCGTTTTATTGTGAATATCATATGGGATATAAATACGCACCTTAAACCTATTCAATGTTTATCAATAACTAATACTCTCGTGTAGGAAGGAAAAACCGGACGCAGAAAAAGTTGAAAATCTTCAGATCAAACTTCTCCACACCATATAGCCCAGACATTACTTCTTCCTAGGCCCACTTTCTTCAAGACAAAAGAAAAAAATTATAATTTTGTAGAGGATTATATTGCGGTTGAACAGTTTTTCGACAGCTGTCTCAAGGAGAGGTAAGTAGCATGGCATCGAGCAAACTGGCAGAAAGATAGTTGACAACTGTGGATTATAATATGTTATATTTTGGATATTAATTCTATATTATATTAAAGAAATAAAAATATTAATTTTTTGCTGAAAAATGGTCATTATTTTTTATACATCCTATTGTAAAACATAATAACAATAAATATAGTCAAATTTAGATAATTCTAATCATATGAAATTCGAATTTATTACCTTCTTATATAATTTTTGTATATTTTTTATTCGTTGATATCTTAAATTTTTTTTTTACTATATATAAATGTCAACGAGATGATTAGACACCCATTTTTTCATCAGACCTTTGTGTTTCGGGGACCATTTTTCTTTTTTATTTGACGCAATTTTTTTTTGTCTTTATTTTTGAATTGACACCTGTCAGTTTCGACAACTAGTGAATTTGCTGGCTAAATAGTAGATAGTGTGGCATAAAATTTGAATTTTAGGTATGTAAATTTTTGTTGATTAAAAATAGCGTTGTCAATAATGATTGAAATCATCTTTGATATGAAATGATAAATTTAAAAAAAGTAAATATTAAAAATACTTATATCGAGAAAAAGTAGCAGGGAGCGGTTTTAACGGTTTGCTAACTTCTGAGTTCAGGGATTGTCTTATGATATTCGATTTCCAAACAAAATTAACCGCGAAATAGAGCTATTAAAAAATATAATTTAATTAAAATTAAAAGTATGAATCAACTTGAAAATCCTTAGGGACTTGTGGTATTATACGCGAGAGTGAATAATGATAGTTGTACCTGTTGTATACACGGAAAAAAAAGTATAAAGGGACAGAAAATCGGGCGCGAGAAGGAACAAAAAACCAGAGACCAAGGTTGAACGATGTTCTCAGAGCGGTTAGTACCATCTGCCCCCACAGCGCTCTTACATGTAACAATATTTCTTCTCTTTCTGTTATATCTTGAAATCATTGCCTTCCTGGAAACAGGGCTTATGCTAAATCATTAATGTGCAACAATTTTTTTTTTCTGACATACCGCGAAATACCAGAACCTAATACCTACAATTTCTTAAATCTCATAATTTTTTTTACTGTTCTGAGACTTATACAAAAAGTTAAATAAGATCATATTTATACGAAATCTTATTTATTATAATTTTACAAATTCTTTAATTCTACTTCCTGCGATATTGTTAAAAAATATTGGATTTTCATAAAACTCAAATAATACTATATATTAAAACGGCACTGTAGAGATTGCTTTATTTTCCGGCTCTCAGAAGTGATGGATTTTGACAAACGAGGTATCCAATGAAAGGGAATTTCATAGAGGAGTGACGAATCCAAATTTTGATTCCTAAATTCTTACTAAAGCTTTAATAATTGTGATTTAAAAATGAAGGATGTTTCACACCTTCGACAGTCGGCGGGTCGAGACAGGACAGGTTTAAAGATTTCGAGCCAAGGCCCGAAATGTTACCAATACCGTTTTCGAGATAACGCATGATATAGGACCACACAAGACCTCTGCCAACTTGTGTAAGCGTCATTGCCATGACAACTCCATACGCGCGGAAGCAAGTTGACAACCCAAACTTTTTTGTGCGAAAATGTTATTTTGTAAATAAAGTGTGAGGGCAAGGAAAAAAAAAAAAAAAGAAAGGTGAGATACTTATTTAAGTGAAACATTATAGCAATTTATAAAAATTTGTTGGTTTGAACCTTTTTTTTAAAAATGTCTGCTTTTTTTTTGCTAAAGGTTAGGCTTATATGAATAATAGAGATTATATCGAGGCAGTTTTTTGAAACAGGCTTGAGTGCCAAAAATTCGAAATGCAGGTATCAGGTGATTCCGAGACGTAAACACTCTATCGATTCCCGCTCACGATATATCGAGAAAAAAACATTTGAAATGGTCTAAAAATCTACTATTGATGACGTAGGCACCAAATACTAACGACTCTCAGTCGTCACTCTGGCCTTAAACAGTGCTAGAATTCTTTAAAATATATTACATATAGAAAGATTTTCAGAGGTTAATCAACTCCTATTCTATACAGTAAAGAATAAAATTAAAAAAAAAAATTACTATTTGTGTAAAAATCGTTTAATGTGCTTTCTGTAAAGTTTTCTAAATGGTGCTTACGCCTTTTTCAAAAAACGACGTCGATATATTCTTTCCCAATTCTAATCCTAAAAACACTGTTAAATATGAATACTGCACATAGAAAGTCGTAGAGCTATGTCTTATTGCTTAAATATTAAACTGAAGAGATATTTTCCAATGGGACAAGCTAATTACTTATTAAGTTAATTCAACATAGTCATTATAAAGTATGTAGCTTCACCAAATTTATGTTTACTAAACTTGATAATATAATATTGTTTATATGAACATGTTTCCCTAATATCGCTTATATTCGGAATATATTAGAGAGGATAGTTCTAATGCAAGAGTTCTCGGATACTTTTATTTATTGTTTTCCAAAACATTACATTATTTGTTTTCTTCTATTTTCCTTTTCTCAACGACAACATACAATGAGGCCAAAAAAATATATATAATGAGTTGTTTTGGGATATACTAAATTTTATAAAAATAAGAGAAAATGGGCTATGTATAGTTAATTCTGATTCTGGACTTGATTTATTGTCTTCGAGTACAAAGGCTAGGAACAACCATTTTTAACATGACTGGTAAAAGCATTTACTTTGTAAGTGAAAGATTGTCTGTTCGAATATATACCAGAAATATCTTATCATAAAGAAAATCGTAAAAAAAAATAAAAAAAAAAAATTGCTCTTTCTCTTGACCATACCAAGGTAGGGGAAAAACCCATTAAATTTTTATGTGAGAGTTGGAAACTAATTTCTCAAAGTGGAAGAGCAGATAAAAATTTATAACTCAAGTTGGCTCATATAAACTCCGCCAGTAATTTTCTTCCCTAAATCTACGAGACCCAGTTCTGCCCTTGTAATATAACTTCCCCTATCCAAAGAGGAAAACTTTTGCTACAATCCACCTCAGAAATAGAAATTTCAGACAATCTTCAAATGTAATAAGACTCTTTATTATTTATTCGGAAAAAGTTTATTATTCTTTTACTATTATTATTCTTATCAGTAAGAGAAGTCCAATCTTTGAGGAGTATAATAGTGGAGAGTGGAATTTGGATATTGGGAAAAGATAATAAGGGTGATGAGAAAGTCTTGAATGAAATTTGGAAAATTAACCAAACACGACAACGGTTTGAGGGAACATGACGTTAAAAGCGATGTGATTATATTTAATTCAAACCTGGTTAATTAGGAACTTGATGAATACCGGAGAAGGTTTAAATTATGTATTGCTTTTCACTCGCGTGTACCGTACACGTGTAACCTTACTGATTAAGTAATATAAAAATACAAATATCATGGAGAGCCGATAGTATTTTTAAAGGAAACTAGGAATCACTTTATTTCAAATGTTTGATATGCTTTTAATAAATATTAAATTAAAATATCTGATGTGACACCGCACGACTTCCTTGTACGCCAATTAAACTATAAATCGTTGGCTCAAAAAGTGATCTTGAATTTGGTAACTAGTTTCCGAAGATAGCAGTATCTCAAAAACGACACTCGCTGTCGCGTCGTCCATCTATTGAAACAGGGAGGTCTGGATGGAGGTTCATCTATTCTGGGGGTCTCATTCCGTTATTATATGTCGTTTTCTTTCAGTAGATAACAAGTTCCTAAGAGATTTCTTCTTGTTCTCTGACAACATCAGAACTGTCTATGTCATTGATAAAGCATTGGAAATCGACGGTTTCGACATATATCTTATTCTCCTGCTACATACTTGTTCAACTCACAAATAAGGAGGAAAATTAAGTATTTTACACTCAATTTTAATACTTAAAACAAGTAATAAAATTATTTAATTAGAGTGGGAAAAAATCGCGTTTGTAACCTTTATCACTGAACTATATGATCTCTTTATTTAATTTTAATATAATGTTTTATGTGTTTGTTATCCAGCGCACCAATCTTAACTAAAATCTAGTATATAAATTAAATTGAGACGTTTTTCATTATATTTTAATATAATTTTTGATGAAAGTTTATTATGACCTTCAAGTAAAGTACCGCTGCCGGTTTGCCAATTCAGATAAAAATCTAGTGTGTTATTTAAATGAATATATAAATCATGAATACCAAATTTGAAAAGCTTTTCATTATATTTTAATATTATCTTTGATGGAAATTAATTATGACCTTCAAGTAAAGTATCATTTCTGGTAATCATGTAGAAACCAAAATGAGAGGTTCACAGCTAGATTTTATAATAATCCTAAATACAAAATTTTAACATTCTACGGCTAACCGTTTTTGATTTATGCGAGGTATGTACGAACGAACGTACGAATGTACGTACAGACGTCACAACGAAACTAGTCAAAATGGATATTTCCGTTGAAATCTGAAAACCAAAAATTTTCGCGATTACAATACCTCTTTTACTGCGTATAAGGACTTAATGAGGTTTACTTAAAATGAGGTATAGGTCATATTGATAATTTGTTCATAATTATACTGGCATCAGTATAATTATGAATTGAGATCAAAAGAGCATTTTAAATAATTCAATACACTCATGACAGAATATTACGTTAATGAAAGAAGATATTTCTAACTCTGCAGATAACTATAAAACTAATTATCCTTACAATAATTCAAGATTAGAATTCATGTACAATTGCTGTTAGCAAGACCTGAATCCTGTTTGTCCCGCAAGGCAAGGATAAGAAAGAGAAGTAAAAAAGATGTTGACAAGATTTTTTGGATTCTTTTCATCCGGAGTGCGAAGGAGCTGATTTGTTAGAAATTTATCAATCAAATCCTCACCAATGTCTCCAAACACCTGACCATTTTGTGATGGTTCTATCTGTTCCCTAAGAGATAAGCGAGCTTCGGGAATAAAGCCCTTCTGAGAATATCTCGGGGGGAAATATTACAGGGAGGTTTGGAGACGTAGGACCAACGCAGAGCTAAAGTTTCTATAAAAAGGGGGAAGCACCACCACAAGATATCTGACGGTCGAAGCTGAAGGAGGTCCAGACCGAAACCTATGTAGTTGTGCCAACGGTAAGTATTACAATTATCCTTTCAGATTTGGTAAAGAGTATTTAGTTTGGAGGTTCTTTTTAAAAACAATTTTAAATTCAAACTTTTGTAGATATTGTGTGGACTGTAAATCCCAGAAGTGAAGCATTATATTCTTTTTTAAAAATGGCTTTTTTTTAAAAACAGTTAAAAACTGCAGTTTGTTATCGTCAGTCCATGAATTATAATTATTATAACTGATGTTGATTATTGATCTTTTGTCACTATTGCTTAGGCTTACCAAGAGGTTCTACTGAAATTTCAGACGTCAGACCTTTACAATGGTATAAAAAGGATTATTTTGAAGTGGAATGGAAGATTTTTTTTTTTCCATAAAAAAATAACCTGAATTGTTTCGATGGAACATTATAGGCTCCCTCTGTTATGAACTCCTCGGAATCTTTCGGATTTGTCCTAATAATATGTTCAGATTTGTATACGGTTTTATAAAAGTACTGTAGACAGAAAAAGAAGTGGACTGAATTAACAGACATTTTCTTTAAAAGCATTCCTCTCCTTTTACTGTAGCTTTACCATAACTCATTCTTCAACCTCTAAAGATAGACGAAATGTAGATATATCATTAATAAATGTTTACTTTGCGAAGCAATTTTAATTGGCAAAGACCCATGAGGAAACCAGTTATTATTTTTCTCAACTCGTTCATTGTCAAATTTAGGTAAAATTTTCTTCTAACGTTTGACAATTTAATAAAAATATTAGATGGTTTCATTTCATACATCGAGTCAATTAATTCCATTACGCATTACATAAAGTTGCAGTATTTAAAATAACATTTTTTCGTTAAACTAATGGCTGGATTTAAGTTTTCCAAATACTAGATTGTTATAAAAGTCCTTGTGCACAAAAATATTTTAAACATTATTGTAGATTACACTTCAAAGCTAAGTCCATTGTTTTCAACTACTTTCACCCATCTTTCTGCCAGAAATTGGATTTGAAACCGGTACCACTCTCTTGGTTTTGAGACAAAGAACTCTTCACATCCAATTTTACGTCCTCGTAATTATCAAAGATCCCACCTTTTAAAAAATGAGACATTGATCTAAACAAACCATAATCTCATGGCTATACGCAGGATGAGGCTGCCTTTTGCCTTTAAAACTTTTTTTCAGTAATGTTTCAGCAGGACCGAGAATCACGGTTTTTACTTCCTTGTAGGAAATAAAGGAAGTATTGTAATCGCGAAAATTTTCGGTTTTCAGATTTCAACGGAAATATCCATTTTGACCATCCCTGAATCCATTTTGACTAGTTTTGTCGTGGCGTCTGCATGTACGTTCGTATCTCGCATAACTCAAAAACGGTTAGCCGTAGAAAGTTGAAATTTTGTATTTAGGATTGCTGTAAAATCTAGTTGTGAACCTCCCTTTTTGGTTACTACTTCATCACCGGAAGTGGTACTTTACTTGAAGGTCATAATTGATTTCCATCAAAAATCATATTAAAATACTATGGATTTTAGTATTTAGTATTTATAACTTATATATTGATTTAAATAACATACTAGATTTTGGTCTAAATTGGAAAACCGGAAGCGGTACTTTACTTGAAGGCCATAATAGATTTTCACCAAAAGTTATATTAAAATATAATGTAAAACATCTCAAATTTGGTAAATAGGTCTTTTATATCGATATGAATGTATTTACTATATTTTGGTTCAAATTAGTGAACCGAAAAGGGTACTTTACTTGAAGGTCATAATAAGCTTACATCAAAAATTATATTTAAATTATATACATAAATCATATGTTTCGGTAATGAAGGTTAAAAACTCAATTTTGTTTCCAATCCAATTAATAATTTTTATTACTTGTTTTAAGTGTTAAAATTGAGTGTAAAATACTGTTTTCCTTCCCATATGTTTGTGTGTGTGTCAATAGATGGATGTCGCGACGCCGTGTCGTTTTTGAGATACTACAATCTTCGGAAACTAGTAACCAAATTCAGAATCATTTTTTGAGACACCGATTTATAGTTTAATAGGCGTACAAGGGAGTCATGTGTTGTCCACATCAGATATTTTCTTCTGACATTGCACGTGCGTTTTAAAAATGTAAATGACTCCATAAAATAAACTCAAGTCGCAAGGAATCAAAGGATTGGCCAAAGTAAACATTGGTACAAATAGTAGGAACAAAAACATTATCATGGGATAATTATGAAAGTAATTAAGGGTTGCGTTCAGCACAAGAACTTTTGTAGCAACCTAATAGAATCACCTTCATAAAAAAAATAATTAATTCTGTATTACTTATGATGTTCTTACATACGCTGTAAGAATGATTAAACATCTGCAAATCCCACGAAAATATGAACATATTTCAAATTGTATATAAATCGTGCTGACCGGGCATATTCTAAATGGAATATTGTTTTCCCAACCTGCTCACCGATCGATACACGTTTTGCCGTAAACAAACAGAACTATGAAATTTATTGCAGTTGGACCAAAAGCTGTAGTTCGCCGAAGTTTAGATTTACAGAGGATTTATGAACTATTGAACAAACGTGCTGTTGACTATTGAGTCGGGGTTGGGTTTGTTGATTCAATCACCATCTTCCATAACTAATAATGCGATTGGGATTAGAAGCATTTAATCCTTGATAAGCCTTTAAGGAGATCGTTGGGTTTTACTGCTAATGGCCTCGTGGTAATCACACTAAACAAGACTTAATACTCCCCTTCATGAATCCCATTAGAAAAGAATATCTTTTCTTTGTATTAGATGAGATTTCTCGATTATATTACTATCATTTTTAGTATACAATTAAAATTTGAAAATTGCATTAGTATATATTAATTATATTTATTTTGAAATGTTTATTTAATAAATAATACGCAGCAAATTATTACTCAACGGTTATTATTTCCAAATAGTTCGTTATCAAAAATATCTTGTGCGTTCATTCACAAGAATTCTCTTATCGTTATGGGTTAGAGCCAAATACTGAATATGTTTAATGCACCTTCGCTGTAAAGTATTTGCACATTAATTCTTACTGACATTAAAGTCTCCATTTGAATCCTTATTCAATCCTGATGTAAGCAAGGCGTACATCGTGGTTTACTTAGTCTAATCCTTTATTTAATTATGCATACCAACTGTCTCTACATTTCATTCCTTTTTATAAATTTCACTGATAATGCTGGAAGAAAAAACTGTCATTCGTGGTCTTTTGAGGCACTACAGGATACAACGATTAAGTGCGAAGACAACTGCTGAGGAAATTTGTGCGGTGGAAGGCGAAAATGCGGTGCATCGTAATACAGTAGCGTTTTGGTTCAAGCTGTTCAATTCTGAGAACAACAGTCGTCAAGGTAATGCTTTGTGTTTGGTGGAATTATGAGGATGTTTTGCACATTAATCTGGTATCAGATGGTATTGCTACTAACCTTTAGCTTTACTATGAATAACTCGAACGAGCATATAGAGTTTTAAAAGAGGAGTCCCCTGCTTTGGTCAACCACATTAAAGTGATATTTCATCAAGACAATGCTCTTGCCCATCGTTCACTCTTAATCGAAGAAAGATTCTCAGATATGGAGGGTGTTAGCATCTTACCCCACCTCCCTTACAGCCCTGTCTTGATGGTCTTTTACGATCAATGGCACATTTTTTGAAAGACTGGCACTTCAAATGAATGAAATGTCAAATTAGGATGTGAGAAGTCTTCCGCCTTTAAAACCAACAATAACCAAATTCAACTTCAGGCAGAAAGATAGGATAAAGTAATTGGCAATGATGGCTTTTACTTTGAAGAATAATTTTAATGTGTATATTTTATACTGAAAATTAAATAAACCTTATTCTATGCACAAAGATTTTTGCAACAGCCTAGTAGTAATGGAATTAACATTTTTATTTTTTAGATTTGTAGACAATTAAATTATGTTCCGAATAAGTATCTAATTATACATAGTTTATGTGTTATCAAGTTACTAAACAAAGGCAAATCAGTTTTCATAGGAACATGTGCAGAATACTTTATAAAACATGTCTACAAAGTTCGATACGGTATTTCTCTACTCATCTGGTCCGATATTTATTGATTTTAAGGCCTTGGTACTCTGATTCTAGTGGCCGTCATTTTGAACCAAAATGGCGGATGGTGATGTGGAGAT
This sequence comes from Rhaphigaster nebulosa, assembly GCA_948150685.1. Classification (NCBI taxonomy): domain Eukaryota; kingdom Metazoa; phylum Arthropoda; class Insecta; order Hemiptera; family Pentatomidae; genus Rhaphigaster; species Rhaphigaster nebulosa. Next base: position 16,096,779 of record OX411306.1, read on the forward strand.
CCGAGGATCATCATGAGATGATCTGTGACACTGGTGCCAAATCTCAAAAAAAAAATCGGTCCAGTAGTCTCGGAGAAAAGCTTCAGACGACGGACCGATTGATTTTTTTTTTATTCGATTTTTGGATTCTACGTATCTTGAAGCATAAAATTTCAAATTTTGAGAGGGGGTTAAATTATTTTAATTGGTCAATTACAAAGGTTCATTGTTGTTAATAATAAACCAAATTATAAGTACATAACTAATTGTAATCTTTTTCCTAATTAATTATGCAATTCTATTAAATACGTACTACTAATTGTTATTTTATATTCCGTAGACAGGATAAATCTATTTCTATGAGACTTCTTACGAAAAAAAAAAATTATTTCTCTATCTAGAGTAAAAATAATAAAAATAAAAAAAAAATATTAAAATCTAAAAAAAATGAGGCTATGATAGCCGACTATGTTGGTGCAACACCTAAGAATTTTAGAGTCAAAATCCGCCTTCAAACCTTTTTTGGTAAACCCTCCGTCCTAACCTAATTAGAGTGCACAAATTTTGAACCCGATTAACAACAAAAATCAAAGCAAAATAAAAATCTAAATAAGGAAAAACAGATAATGAATACAATTAAAAAATGTTCCTTACCTATTAATATTATTATTATTTTTTTTTTTTTGCTTGAGGTTATATAGAACTAAATTAATATTTATGAAATTGCAATCGTTAAAACACGGCAATACAGTTAGCGTACTTCTAAATTTACTGAGAGCATGGTTGCCTCGAAATCGAACTTGATTTGACAGTAATTAAATTACACAAGCATAATACTTTATATTCAACATAATTGGCAATAATTATTTCATTGTATCAATATTAGTTATTGATTCCACGGAATGCTGGTCCTAATATTTATCCACGAAACAGTTTAAATTAACGTCGAATTTATTAACTCATTTGGTTATTTCATAATTATTTAGTGTTTCAGCTTTAATTGTTAATTATTTGTGTTTTTACTGATTCGGAAAACAATATGGATTGATTGAGGAGAAATTCCGTATACACAAACATGCAATCTTGATAAATACAGAACCTTTAGTTCTTCAAACATTATAATGACACTAATTCGGTGTTACAATTCTTATCTTGTGACACAAATTACGCTTTTGTTCTGGTTACGATTTCAAGATAAAGAAAGAATTGTTTATTACTTCCTATTGCCAGAGATATCAGCGTTTTGCGATTGTATACGATTGCGAATAGAATTTATTTTTGCTAGACAGCAACGCCGATTTGTGTGGTATTTTTCCCGACGAGATAATGCCTGAAACTTACGATTACATTTTTAAAGATTTTGGTACAGTGATTCCAAATAACTTTATATTTTTCCTCTATCATGAAAAAAACCATGTCTTCGATACCTATTCCCACTTGAAACCCGAAAATTCATAGTTATCTCCTTAATATTTCCTCTATTTGATTGGTTGTGAGCGAAGGCAAGACGCCTCAAGGGTACATCGAGGAAAAGAAAAACATTTGATAAACTGCTTTGTACGATTCATCTTCGGGACGTCTCCTGGTATTATGAAGAGTTAATGTGGCTTCACCCTTCCTAGCATCCTTAGTATTTCCTTGGATCCTTCCTCTACCAATTTGTCCAATCCCGACGCCCCGTATATGTAAATAGGGATTCCTTATTTTCAATTAAAACTCGTATCTAATTTTGTATTAATTACAGATCTCAAAAGTATATGTACTTTTTTTAATTATTATAACTTCATTCTCTCTTAACGATATTTATTTTCAATTTATTAATATTTGAAGTTTGTTTTTGTTAGAAGGTATAAATGTTACATAAATGTCAAAATCATCATGACTTTGTATAATTTCAAACTTTTTTTTAATTCTTTCATTATTTATTTTTATGATTTGTTAATTCCCTAGTCGGAGTATGAAACCTTTAATTGGCCGCCATTTTGAAAAGAAATAGGCGGATGATAATGTCGAGTTTAGAGAATCATTCTGGGGTGACCTGTGACTTTGGCGCCTTCATTTCAAAATATTCGGCAAAATAGTCTCAAAAATAGTGGCGGACCATGGGATTTTTCATCGATTTTTGGTTTCTGCGTATCTTAAAATGTGAAACCTCAAATTTTTAGAGGAAGGGGGGATAAACGTTAATAATATAAATAAACCTCCACTGTTTATGTATGTTATTTTTCAACTTAAAGAATTTCTGATATTCCTGTAATTGAATTGAACCTGAGTAATTTTGTAGATAACATTTACTACAGTATTTTTCTTCGCTGAATTTTTTAATATTATTGCAAATTTCATGTATTACTGTTTTGTGTTTACTTTTTAGTCTATTATTTTTTATATCTCAGTGCATAGAGAAAAAAATATTTGCTTGGAATTATTCTTATCTCAGTCTTATCATTAAATTATCGTCTGCCCTATTTCCTAATCCATCTCAAATATTTAAAATTAAATTCTTAAAAAAAAAAAAAAAATGTTCATTACTAAATTTTAAAACAAGTTTTGATGTATTTGTATGAATATATTGCGCCAATAGTAAGGAAATGTGCAAGCAATAATGATATTTTAGGCATGAGATGATTTATAAAAGTATAAATACATCGCCAACAGAGAAGGTAGCAAAGTGTTTAATGTTCCAATCTAAAATAAACAATTTTTTTCTCGGATCGTATTGTCAGTTGCTATTCAAGAACATCTGATAAAATAAACATATATATGGAAAGCATATTTGCGGACGATGGTTGACTGAGGCGATGAAGTCGAAATAGAGACAGTAAAGGAATTCCAATAGAAGAGACCACGAATGATAAAGAATTTATCAAAAGAAGCAGTTCTATGTGAAGGAATATACAAGTCGATGTTTTATAGTCAAGAAGTGGATGTACGATGAACAGGTAAACATAACAGGGATAAAATTTTATTCCTTTACTCGTTAAACCAGCAAAGGACAAGATAAAACCTTTGAGTTTCATGAAAGAATTAAATAATTTAGTCTATACGCTGTTGAGTCTGCTCATGATTCGGTTTCGAAAAACGGGCGCCAATTTAAAAATAAAAACAAATTTTTGAATTCGGAGAGAGTTGTCCGGGTAGAGGAACATCCTATGCCGTGGGGTGCCTAAAAATACAACAGATGCGGCACAAATAGATAACTACGGCCTCAGCTGCATTAAAATACGTTCCATCTTTCTTCCTTATTGGCAATCCTTACTCAAAATATTTCAAACAGTGCGCCATTAGTAATTATGTACATATTAACAAAGATATTGAGGTATGAAGAGGCGATAATTCTGATATTGCGAACTGATTGAATCGGAAAATATTCATTTATAAGATCGAAAACAATCCATTTATTACCCTAGAAGCTTAGAACAGAGTTACAAAACCCTTTAGAAAGGGAGTGGCAAGATATTAAAAAAAAACACTATAATCAACTAAAGTGTAAAAAACTTTTCACATACTTTGTAAAAAAGTTAAAAAAATGATTGAAAATTACAAAATATTCTGTCGATTTTCATCAATAAAAATAAGTTCTATTATCTAGGTTAGTTATAAGTTTTACTTTTTAAAAAATATTATCTTTTCAGATGATTGGGGATTCGCCACCGCATTCCATTCATTAATACTGAAACAGAACTACTTTCAAAGAGCACCCCACCAGAAATAGTTAAATTAAGTTAACATGAAACATGTAAAACAAATTCCTCGATCATGAAATAATTTTAAACCTGAGAATAGTGCTGTGTAGTACCGCAAAAGATGTAGAAATGAATAGATATTGGAAAAACTGAACTCCATTTTCACAAGTGATACAGGGCATTTATTAAACACATATTAAAAGCATTTAAATGCATAGAAAATTACAATATTGAAAAATCATTCATAGTGGCAGACTCTCTATCTGTTATAAATGGATTATAGAAGCTATGGACCACAAATAAATTTTTACAAAAAATTAACGTGGACCTAAAACAAATTACAAAAAAAAAAAAGTTATGGGGGGTCCCTTCGCACGTAGGCATAAACGGCAATGAATGAGCCGATGAAGGAGCAAAAGCAGCAGAAAAAAATTGTGACTTCCTCATTTTATGAATCACATTTTTATTTGAATGGATAAAAGTGATGTCAACAAAAATTGGGATAAAGAGTAAAAAGAGTGTTCCGCTAAACCACCAAATTATTAATTAAGGATACAAATTATCTCTGGCTGCCTCCATGAGGCATTACGCCGAAAGAATTTTCCATTATAAGCAGGCTAAGAATTGGACATACCAAGCTAACTTATCTCCCCCTGCTTTTAGGGCCACATCGGCCAATGAGCCAAATTTGTGACAATGTATCGCTAACAGCAGAACATTTATACTAATGTAAAAAATATCGAAAGGAAATACTAACAACGAAAATCTTAAGTTCTATTCAATAGAAAGATAAGCATTGAATCGAAAAACAATAAACTTTCTAAAATCTAAGTTAATTGGAGCATTTTAAGAAGAAAATATCTCACTAATTGCCCTAGCAGTCGAAGCGACGTTAAATAAATGCAAATCAAAAAATATGCCCAGTTGTGCAATTTAACCAATGGAAAAATCGCTCATGCGACTTTAAAATATTTTTCAAAAATATTTCATAACTCCAGGATGAACGTGCTGAATCCCGAGTTTCTAAACGACCGGATGTCCTTAATGCTGCGTTCCAGTCTCGACAATTTTAGTCCTTTTTCTCCCCGCCGAGCAGGATTCAGAACTTCTGAACTCTCAGAGTTCTGTAACGCTTGTTAACAGTTAAGAGTTGAAGCGGTTCGCCTCAAAGAAAACTTTATTGTTTCATCCTGGCGGATGCCAACATCTGTTTTCGATTCCATTAATGCAGGATGTGTTTCGTTCGCTCCAGGGAAACACTTGAAATAGTAGAAGATCGCGATTCTCGCTTCGGAAAATTATTTTGTTTGAGCTGTTTCGAAAATAGCTTGTGACTTCCTTCGCCATTCATCACTAGTGCTGTTAATTGCCAATAAGGTTGGCGCTTAATCTTTCTTTTTTTTTTTTTTGAATTGCCTCCGTAAATCACTGAAAACAGAGGGATCTGAAGAAACGGCAAATTGATTGGTGTTTTCTAGGATAAGAATATAGGCTTTATCTTAAATAAAACCTACTCACCAGCGAATATTCGCCAAATGTTATCCACACCGCCAATTTCTCAACAGAATATTGGTATTAGAAACGGGGAAAACCATCTTATCAAGAATGCGATAGCTGCCTCTGGTTATTTCCTTGTTTGTTACTACAAAAAGTAAAACAGATAAATCAAGAGTTTCTTAAGAACAGAAAGTAAATGGATGACAAAATTCTAGGAATATCACTCTTCATTTCTTCAGCTTAATTTAAAAAAAAAAAATAGTATAAGAACAAAAATATTATAACGTTATAATATAAAAAACTAGCGAACCACGAGGAAGCGCTAAAATTGTTCTTTTCCCAAAACGGAAGGGGTAAACCCATGATGTCGGTACTTGATAACGAAGATTCAAGACCAAAGGTCGTACGTATAATGATGTCATGTGGCAGGTTTTTCCCTGAAAGCATTGAAGGGACAATTATTCATTGTATAAAATTCTCCTTCTCACTCCCTCTTTATGTTATCCCATCAAAATCTAAATCTCCAAGTTCTGAATTTATGCTATTCTCCCACCTACGTCTCGCTTACTGGTCGTTTCGGCGCTGAATAACTTTTCAATGATTCGCTGTTAAATTTACCGACCATTTTAATAAAGATTCAGTTCGTTTTATATCGCTAAGGATTAAGACTCCTTCAGTTACACAAACTCCAATTAGAATATAAAAAATATTTATTAAATGTTTCTCGAGATTTTAGAAAAATGTTTGGATGGTCAGCCCAATAATATAACGACGAATGTTATGACTTCCGAAATAATATAACGGACCGTTAATATATATATTTTTTTTTATGTACAATATTATTATATATTAAATAATAAGTTAACTAAATATGACAACTCAATTTTGAATGTGCTATCAGCATTTCGAGACGAACAAATGGGTGTGTGCTTTATCTTTCGAATGTTTGCCTACTGACTGCGATAAACGAATTTGATACTTTCGGATGTTTATAAAGTATTACCATTCCATAAAATCAGAGAACAAATGCTGAAAAATATTTGCTATAATTGCTAAGCTTTAGTCAAATTAAAATGATCATTGTCTATGTCTATCATTGAAATTATTTCAATTTATTAATGAATAATCTGATACCAGATTTAAAATGGAAGTTGTTAACAATTATTTATATATTATATTTAATGCATTAAAGTAGTTCAATTTTTAATTTTATATATTTTTATTATCATCTCAACAAAATTATTTGTTTTCATTTTGATTATGACCAAATAACAAACAAATATTTTAGAACATACACTTATAGTTTATTTGTATTTTTAATATCAAATTTTGTAAATATGTAATCAATGTTTATAAATAAATTAATTTATCTATAAATCTGATCCAGGGTAGTGGAACAATAGATTAAAAATATTATTCTTTTAAAATCAAAAACAACTGAGATGTATTTATAGAAAATATTTATACAAAAAAAAATTGTTTTGTACTATATGACGATATTGGGTCCTTGGTCCGTAATATAAATTTAGATAATTTCTTATCATCCAGTTGATAAGGAGATAAACAGAAGGCCAGTTTTTGTTTCAACTGCCTGTTTATTAATCTATTAAACACTCCCGATTATGACGCGATACATCCTCTGAAGAAACAAACATTACTATATTTGCTAACGATTAACGCAAAAGAAGCCTGCCCTCGAATCGTAGGTCGTCCGACGGAGAAAAAAAAAAAAAAAAAAAAAAAAAAAAAAAAAAAAAAAAAATCCAATGCTGGAATTGGGATTTGGACTTAAGACGGAAATACAGTAAAGTTGACCAATTTTGATAATGAGTTGATGACGTCAACGCTCACAGCGCTCCATGCGGCGATAAGAAAGATTTTATCAATTGTATATAACCTAACTTTCAATGAATAAAATTTATTTAAACAGTAACATGAATTTGTTTTTCGCCTCTTAGGTAATTCTACGCAGTTAAAACCCGCGGGTGTGTGGTTGAAACACCCTCTGCCCGGTTTTGGTTTATTATTTTCAATAATAGACCTTTGGAATCGACCAAAGAAAATTTTTTTTGTTTTAGTTACAAAAAAATATATAAAAAATAACATTTTTTTTTTTTAATTCCCTTCTTTATTATTATAGATTTGTAATGATGTCACTATTTTCTAATAGTTTAATAAATTTTAAAATAAATTAAATTTACAATATCATAACATATCTCAAATTCAAACACATATATCCCCCTAAAATACGATTACCATACTATCCAACCCAGATTAAATCAAACTACATTGTGCGTAGGAAGTATTTGCGTTCGGTAATGCTATATGAGTTATTTTTTAAATTTCTTTTTTTTTTTTTTTGTTAAATCTAAAATCTACAAAGCAAAATGACTATATAAGACAAGGAGCGAAGACCCCACCCAGAAAGAGGCGGTGTTGGAGAGGGGGGGACATTAGAGGGTCGCCATAGCAACCAATTATACAATCCCCCGCATGCGTTATTGTTTTTACCTATCGATTCCAGGCTGGTCGCTGTAGTCTCTTCTCTAGCATTATATATACACCCGCATTACAATCAATTAGTTTTACATATTAATTAGGATTTTTAATTTTTATACCATTAATTTTTTTTTTATTATTCTTCGTTGTTAGAAACGATAAAAATTATATATATATATATATATATATATATATATATATATATATATATATATATATATATATATATATATATATTAACAAAAATGCATTACATTATTAAAAAAAAATATATTAGAAAGATAACCTAACAACAAATTAGCATTCATATTTATTTTTTAATTATTAATGTATACATTATTTTTATAATTTCATTTTTAATTAATTCGTATAACCATTTCTTTAAATTTATTTAATTTTATTATAATTTTAAAATATCAATGCAAAACCAAATTTATTATTGGGAAAATAAAATTTAAATAATTAAAATTTTAATAAATTTTATATAATTTCTTTGAGAAATTCATCAAAACCTTGATCTATATATGAAAATATTAACAATACCGTTCTCGAAAAAATAAAATAATATTCGAATGTAAAATAGACCATGCAACGAAGCAAAAAAAAATTTCAGAAGATAATCATTTCAGAAGAGAAAGTAAAGGACTATGAAAAAGGGAAAAATAACTAAAAAATAACAGTTATTTAAATAATGGGGGCTATAGGATAATTTGATTATTTTATCCAATTGATTTGATAGCTAATTCGGTGATCTGATGATTATAAGAAAACTAAATATATTGTAAGAATATATATGTTTACTGATTTAAGGTGAAATGTAATTTATATAAATAAATACAGGCTGATAATATTTCACCACAAGTTTATTTATTTAGATGCAACGTTTCGGCCTTTAAACCATCCTCAGACTTCTTCTTTGGAGTTTCACCTGTACTATGATGACTGAGGTGGCCCTAATTTTTTTAAGTTTGTAAATGCCTTAATAGTAATAACTTAATAAACATTTTTACATATTAAATTACTATGAAATTTGATCTTAAACTTAATTTTATTTATTATTTTTTAGTGACTAATTTGTATAATTGGACTTTTGGCTTAATGAATTGTATCGTAGGCATTTTAACATATTTTTTGGAGTAGGTACATGGTTGTATATAAACATTTTTTTAAATATATTTATACAGTTTTCTATGTTTCAAATAAACTAAATAAGGGATTTTTCAGAGATGCCTAAGAATGGCTTAGAGGCCGAAACGTTGCATCTAAATAAATGAATTAGCGGTGAAATATTATCAGCCTGAATTTATTTATGTAATAATATATTATAAAAATGTTGTTTCGAGTGAAATAACTTTTTATAATTTCTTTTTAGGCACAATTTTTCCCATCAATTTTTTTTTTCTCACCAATCAATGTTACTTTGAATCCGAAAAACCCTTGCCGTCATAAACTAACAAAGCCCCAGATGAAACATATAAATGAACCAATATGATAAATTGTGCTGGAGTGAAACGACCCAAATTCCGCTTTCAATTCCAAAGGCCAGGAATAGCCCCAGTAGCTTAGTTCTGGGTCATTTGTCAAAAATTTTGCCACTATGAAGACGGGAGAGGTATGCGACTACCGTTCTACCTGGAGCGATATATCTCGCCGAAAGGGAACACAGAGAGGAATGGGATCCCAAGCCTTCCGGCATTCCAGGGTTAACCTGGAGAGCGACTGTTCCATGGAGTATGTTTTTGTTATGTGGAGAGTTCGGGGCAAAACTTCGCGATTCCTCAACTTCTGTTCCGAAACCCACACGTCGATACCTCTCTCCCTCTTCGCACCTTTTGTACCTCTATGGACCAAATCAATGTTGCAAGACCTAATCCCAGCTCAGTTCTGTCCGTCAGAACAATTTTCCGTTTAGTATTTATATTATATTTAAGGATTTATTCCAACAATTTTAATATCACGTCACGACCCTTAAGTTTGGATAACAAACCGTAAACATACATTTATTTTTTCAATATCATATTGAATAATTCATTATATTATTTAATGAATGTAGTGCATAGAAAAAGTCTATTTACGTAAATCGCTTGAAAAAATTAAAAAAAAAAAGTTCATTTTCTCGCCAAAGAAATTTTTTTTTAAGAAACATATTTTGGATTTATTATAGGTTGAAAAAAAAAATTAAGAAGTTGAAAGTCCTTAATTTATGGTTCATCAATATATAATAATAGAAAATAAAAATTGTTATGTTTTACTAAATTTTAAGGCTATAATTACCTTTAGCTGAATTTATTTATAGTATTCAAAAGTTGGACAGAATCTCGATTGAGAAATCTTAGAAAATTCATTTTTATAGTTTTAATTATTTTATAAGATTTTTTTTTTGTCTCTTGCTTGAAGAGGAACATTGCCTAATGAAATTTCATTTTTTTCATGACTAATGCCATAACTATTTTCATCGAACTCGAATCAGATTGTACGTGAATTAACTTTAAACTAGAAATTATTATTGTATATTACAGACAAAAAAAATTTTCATAGCTTTATTTTCGGTCTCCAAATTTTAACAAAGACTAATGTTTTACTTTAATATTCATGAATTAAAAAAAAATGAATTAATATTATCGACGTGCATAATAAGCAATTTTGAAAACAACAGCTTCGAAATAACTAATTAATACAATTGTTTTCATTTTTTTTTTAGAAAATATAATAATAAAATAATTATACAAACAGAAATCTACTTTTGTCGGAGAAAAAAATCTCCCGTAGAAGAAAATTCATAAATTTGTTAGTAATTATAAAAATGAACGAATAATCAATAGCACGCAAACGAGGTATTCTTAAAGAAAAATTCTCTTAAAATTAATAAATTGATTTTCTGACTTATTTATGCCTCCTTTTTATCTGCAAATTGAAAGATATTATTATGATGAGACGTGGTCAATGAATGGTTGAAACGTTAAAAATTTGAATAGAGAAGGAGATGTGTTTAGTATTGAACTATTTTTACATAATATTATTCGAAATGTCTGGAATAAATTTAAGTTCTTCTTACAATGGAAACCACTCAGTATTAAGCAGTGTATAGTAAACAGTGCACCAGCCCATAAAAATTAGTCTTGATCACGTAAAAATATTAGATAGGGAAAAAAATACAACAAAAAGAAAATTTACTGATAAAAAAAAACTGACAAAGCACTTTATATGTAAAGGAAGAACTTAAGTTTATTCCAGACATTTGGAATAACATTAGATAAAGATAATTCAATACAAAACACTCCTCTTCTCTATTCAAATTTTGAACTGTTTAGCAATTCATTGACTATGTCTCATTAGAATAGTAACTAATTGACTTACCAAAATTTTTGGAATATTATTTAGTTAAGAGAATTTCATTAAATTGTTTTTAGATTTTATAAATTGACTGGTTCAGCAGAACTTTAAAATTATTTATTGTAAATATATATAAGAAATTGTAAGCAATTTGTGATAATTTGTCTTAGTTGCTGAAAAGGGGGACAAAACATCCTCGAAACGTCTCAAAAATATATGCATTAAAGTTATTGAGTTTTGATTTGATGCAAACTTTTAAAGATAACCGTATAATATGGAAGGTCAAATATTGAAAATAATTTATTTGCTGTGCTAAATTCGTTTCAAGATTTGTGTTTTGCAATATGATTTAATTATTATTTTATTCATACATTTTTTTTATTATTATTTTTTTTATTTAGTGAAATAAAAACCTATAATGGTAACATGCATACAAAGATATTTTATTGCCCCTGAAAGGGAAGTGTTCCCTTGAGATGGGCTGTATAAGCAGATACTAAAGGAGGATCAAGATGGCATGAAGCGCTACTTGTTGCACGCGATAGGTCCCACAGGGTGACGGCACTAACACACCACAGCTAAGGGATCTGTCTCTCTAACACCAATGCCTTTCTTCCTACAGCTCTCTCCTTTGTGTTTCTCTCTCGCTTGTGTTTACATCTCTTCTCAGTACAATGAATAAAAATCGAGACCATTTATGCATTTTATGTTAAATTTTACTGATAAATTAAAGCTTAAAAAAAAAAAAAAAAAAAAAAATTAAATGCGAAAAAATAACAAGATATGAAGAATAGAGCCCAGAATCTTAGCGTGGATCGAATCCATTTTAAGATGAACCCCGCTTATCTGGAATAATGTGGTCATAGCTATTACGGATGGATAAGAGATGGTATGATCAGTAAATAAAAAAAAAAAATACCCGACTTTAACGAAATATTTACGTACGTATATAATACATATGTAAGTGAGTGTAAATATATGAATGTAATTTAAAAATTTACGACTGACTTTAAAGTATTTCACATCGTTATTATTAAATAATTATATATTTATGTTTTTAAAAAATAAAGTTGTATAAAGAAACAAACTAATTTAAAAATTTATTTAATATTATAAAAAATTACTTGTAATATTTTTTTTTTTTTATAACTGCGTCTTAAAGTTCGTAATTAAAATCACGGGATACTTCAGACCACCTGCTGATTGTCAGCCATGTGCTTGACAGGCGTAGATTAAAGAACTAAAAAATCAAAAAAAATCTAGTTAAATTGTGTAAATTAATTTCAATTTCTTTATTGCGAACAAAAACTTTTCATTATTAGAAAAACATCTTGTTAAAGTAGAACAGAAAAAAAATAGTTCCTGACAATTCGGGTTTCAGATATGACGGTTCCTGATAAGCGTGTTTCTACTGTAGTTATGATCGGAGATCCTTCGTCCAATTCCTTTTAAGCCTATTATAATCTATGTGATATCATTTTATTGCAACATAAAATAATGTGGCACTTCAGATATACTCTGACAACCTTTCCGTTAACAAGCAACGTTTAAGTTCTTTATTGTTCGAAAACTGACAGTTTTTATTAGTCAGTAAAGCTGTCTTTTAATAGAAATATTAAAACATTTGGACCAAATAGGTGTACCTATATGATAAATAATTTGTTTTGTTTTTTAAGTAAAAGATGTCAAATGAATCTGTATTCTAAATATATTATTTAAAAAATAAATTTACCAAACGAAAGTAATATTTTTAACTGCAAATAACATACAATAAACAGGAAAGTATTTTTAGGGTAATCTTTCCTTATACAAGATCATAACAGAATCAAGTTCAATTCCTGGAGTAGTAACTTTTTTTTTTGTTAACTTTAAAAGTATGAATACGATGTAGTCTATTAATCTGAAATTTAGGTAGTCTTAAATCGTGGACTTCATGGTTATTCAATGAATAATGAGGCACATAGCCTAATTTTATATGCGCTAATCATATTTATTTAAGAAATAAAAATTGATATAAATATTAATCGTAATAAACTTTATAATTAAAGATTAATTAGCTTTAATTATAATTAAAAGATCATTTTCATGCATATAAAAATGCAATAATTTTTATTTTTCTATATTTTGAAGTCAGCAAATAGGTGTAATCAGCGAAATATGAGCCCTCCGGTACAATAAGTCACAAGAGGATTTAGGAGAAAAAAGGAAAAGAAAACACTATACATAGAAGGATAGAGAGAAAAAAAAACGTGAAGGACAAGGGAGCGTTTAAAGGGAGGATAGGAATCCTTGTAGTGGGTCAAAGGAGGGGCGCTGAGGATTTTTGCGCAAGCCCGAGGACGGACGTAAAAACCAATCAATAAAGGGTCCTTCATGCAAATGTACCATTTTAATGTGCCCAGGCTTCTCCTCTCAGTCCGGGCAAATAGCTTTTTGAGAATGGCCTTTCCCTGAGCTTCCACTCCATTCATGAAACCCGGGTTGTGCCCTTTGACCCTCCGTCACGTACCCTTCTGGTACAGGGTCACGGGGCATAAAAAGGGTCGCTGCTCTGTCGCTTTACTGTCATTGATCTCCATCGTCACAGTCATTTAATATAATTTAATTTAAAACGTTAATATTACAAAGAATTTATATTACCAATTTTAAGGTTTATGCTAGCACAAAATGGCGCTGATTTCAAAGGGTTTTAATCACTAAATATATATATTAATTTATCAAGGAATTTTAAATCCTCAATAATTCATATTTTAAATTTTCCTTCTACAAAACGACGTTTTGAGCCGTCTGGCTCATTTTCATGTTGTTCTATAAAAATATTAACATTGCTATCAATTTACATAAAAAACATCCATATATCACAACACTTTAACAAATTATTTTTTAAAAAAATGCATATATTAAATGAATATATAAAAATTCAGCCTGCGAGTTTGTGATCGCAAAACTCGAAAATTAGTCAGTCGATGGTGTGGTTTTCACTATCATTTAGAGAATTTCTTCCGGAAGGTTTATTTCAACGTCTTTTTTTGAAAAAGGTTTAAGCGCCAAAAATTCGAAATTTAGGTTTCAATTGATTTGGTGACGTAAACGCCACCTCTAACGATTCCCACTTACGAAATATCGAGAAATAAAATTGGAAATAGTCTAAATGGCACCAAAGACTTACGACTCTCAGTCGTCGCCTTAACCAGTGCTAGAATCCTTTAAAATACATTTTAATTATAAAGGTTTTGCCAGTTTAATAAACTCCCACTCTATATACCTAATAAAGAATAAAATTTAAAAAAAATATTGTTATTTGGGGAAAAATCGTTTCATATATATATTTTCTGTAAAATTTGCTAAATGGCGCTTACGCCTTTTTCAAAAAACGATATACGATATACATTGTTGTTTTCGAAATGTCCCACATAAAGGTAGAAATGTGAAAAACTAATAAAAAAAATAGGTAATTTTGTAGCCGTTATCATGACAACTTCATACATGTGGAAGCAAGTTCACTACAAAAACATTTTAACAAGAGTGAAGTTATTGTGTGAAAGCATCATTTGTTAATAAAATCGGAGATTAAGGAAAACAAAATTATAAAAATGTGGAAGCTTTATTTCAGTTTTGACAAATTTATGAATGAGACGAATTCTAAACAATGAAATCGATTACCTAGAAAAATTTTCATTCCTTTGGTCTTGGAATATTTACAGTACAAATTTTTGTTGGTAACCGTTAAGTTCTGGTAGCCCCCTAAGAGTTCCAATAATTGAAGCATAGAAATGTCAAAAAGGCTAGTTTATAATAAAAAATATCAAAAAACAAATATTTAAATTATATACAGTATTGAATTCAATCATAATATAATTATCTTATTTACAGCAATTTTTTTCTGTTTATAGTATGTCGTTTTCAAAAATATTTTTCAATTTTACTGTCATTTATTTTAAAAATAAATAATAATAATTTTTTGAAGATCTTGGTGATTTCAAGTTTTTTTTTTCGTTGTTCTAATCTTTTATTTATGCTGATGGTCGACTTACCGTTGACAGGTGTCAATTAATGTTTTAAGAGAGAAAAAAATGATTATTTGTGTTTAGGGATTTTATTAATGATTATACATGATTATGATTATAATGATTATAAATGATTATAGATGTATAAATATTATACTGTGTTTAGCTAGACTCGTTGCATTTTATTATATTTTTTTATTTTTAATTAAAGTTTTGTGGTATATTAATGTGTTAAATTGTTAGCATTGATAACATTTTTGTAGATCGACTTGAGCATGAGCCAAACGGCTCGAAACGTCGCTTAGTAGAAGGAAAATATAAAATATTATGTATAAAGGTTTTTAAATTCCTTGATAAATTAAATTATATAATCAATTTATATATCTTTAATTAAAATATTTTTTGATTCATTATAAGCAGAATAAAGTTTTAAAAATTATTGAGATATAAAGGGAAAATTTGTTTATTTAAACTTTTTATAATGAATAAAAGAAAAGTCTCTTTGATTTTTAAGAGGTACGAATTTATGGCAATGAAAAAAAAAGATTACTTACGGAAGTACATAATATTACAGTTTATACTTTTCATAAGGCAATATGTTGCATTAATTCATACATATCATATTAATAATAATTATATAAATTGATCAATAATTAATTGATTAATGGTCCCATACACTGGTACTGGTAATGGTGGGAGGATGTAATCCGGCAAGTGAGCCTTTTGGTCCTTTTTGTCTCGGTCTAATGCACGATTGACGTATAAATTATTCTAAGGGAGCATTAATCCCTTAAATAAGGTTATTTTCATTTCATTTCAACACCTTTAATTTTTTCATTCAAGTAAAGATGAGCAAAAGTTCTTTTCAGATATCGGATTGAAGTGATTCAATAAAGCACAAAGGTGTTTTCTCGTGATTCACTGAAAAGTGACCTCGGTGACTCAATGAATAATCGTGACAGAAAGAGGGGAGGGTGTGTGTTTGTGTGGGTATATCGACCTGACTTAGTAAAAAGTAAAAAGTTATAATCAGGGGGAGCAGATCACGATTCAGTAAAAAACACCTCACTCTGACTCATTTAAAAAAGTGACCAGGGATTGAAAGCCACAAAACACTAACAACTCGAATCACTGATCACTCACTCAGTAAAAAAGAGTGAGTTTATATCTTCGAATTAGTACTAGCTTGTTACAAAATCTAGTGCATAAACACAACCCTAAATTCATAATTATCCTATAAGAATGTTTTTTTTCTTACTATTTATGTCAAAGTTTACTAATCCTTAAATTCCTTATGACTTGAGTTGGTTTTATGGGATGATTTACATTTTTAAAACGCACGTGCAATGTCAAAATAAACAATCGTGATTCGCGGTCTTATGGGACATCACTGGAAAAAAGGTTTAAGCTCAGGCCGAAGAAATTTGTGCCATAGAAGGAGAATCAATTGTCCACCGAAATACTGTCGCACAACCCAGATGAAGTCATCGGTCGTTGATTATGACGTTCTTATTCAATGTGTGAACCAAGACCCTCATGCAACTACTCGTGATTTATCGGCAGGGATTTATAGCAGGGACTCAAACCTTTACTGTGAACAGCTAGACCGAGTTTATGCAGTTTTGAGTATTAAGTACCCCGATTTGGTCAACAGGAACCAAGCCATTTTGCAACACGACAATGCCCCTGAACATCGTTCTCATTTGACCTAAGAAAAATTATCGAAACTGCAAGAAGTAAACGTTTTGTCTCATCCAGCGTATTTATGCTTACTCCATCAGACCAATGGCTCATTTTTTAAATGGTCGGATCTTCGATAATTACGAGAACGTAAAAACTGGATGTGAAGAGTTCTTTGCCTCAAAACCAATGGAGTGGTACCGGCATCAAATCCAATTACTGACAGAAAGATGAATTCCAACTGGGTGAAAGTAGTTGAAAACAATCGACTTTACTGTGAAGAGTAATATTTAATAATATCTAAAATATGTAATCTGAAATAAAGCTATACTAATGCACTAGAACTTTTTTAACAACCTAGAATATCAACCGAATCTCCTATATCTATGCTCAACCAGCTACTCAAATTCAACGAGAACTATTTAAAGAAATCACTATAGACCGGTCCTTCACCAATAAAATCTTTGTGATCTTATTTATTCTTAATAACACGGGTGGTTTGATTTCTCCATTACATTCGTGTAGATATATTTTATTGATATGACTTCAACAGTAGAGCTTTATTCGCACCAGGATGGATACCCCTCGATATTTCTCGGCAAAACTAGATGATAATCTAACGGTATAGGTGCGGTTCTCTGTCTACTAGAAGCCAGTCGCAGCGACTAGGCGTATCAGCGATGGCATTATACAACCTAAATCGGAAATCCTTATATGTTTTTCAGAGCGTAATGGTGAGCGAAGACAAGGAGGTTTGGAATACGGAAGGTCCGCTTCTGAAAATGAAACATAGGTTCTATATAGTACGATCAGCCGAGATTCGTGGATCTTGACCGTTCTACGCAGCCCAAGTGTGTACAGATTTATAAATACAGGTCGGAAAAAAACGCCCAGACGAAAAATGGAAAATCTGCACATTCTCTAATTAATGAAGGGCATATAAACATCAGTTAAAATATCATATCGACCAGTGATGTTTATTTATTTATGACGAGTTTCGATATGTTTATTGCATGAACATGCAGGAAAAACAAAGAAGAAAATTGTCGAAGAATCGCATAAAAAATATGGCAGAAATTCATATTATTAAATATAGCGCTATTAGCGCTATGATTGGTCAATTGGCTTAATTAATTTTTTTTTTGTATCAGTGTGAAAAGGATGTTGTTCTTTACCATTGATATATATATATCGAAATCTGCAGTTCAAGATGAAGATATTAATATTTTCCATTTCATCTAAAATCTATTAATTTCAATTATGATAAATCAAAAAAAAAATAAATAAGATAAATTAATTATTTACAAGTTGAGAAAGATCCCTTCTGATTGAGTTATTAGAAGTCCCGATCTCTAACCATGAATTTTTTTATCGAGTACTTGGAATTTCAAGGTTCCTCAGTCTGACCGTCTAGATGATCAGCCTTAGGAGATTATTTCTTTTATTCTGCTGATTCTAAAAAACGATCAAAAAGAAAATCGCTGATAACACCAGGAAAACGTTTTAGATCGTCACAAATTTTCATAATAACTAAAAGATGTATACACATATAAATGTATAAACACGCGTAACAATATTTAAAGTTAAAAATATAATGGCTAGTTGCTAGAAAACCTCCAAATTTAAGTAGATACTTTTTTTAACAACCAAATTTTACTCAAATTCGTACTGATAGTTTTTATATATTTGATACTCTTATGATTCATAAATTAAAATTATGGGGTTGGATCTAACTTATCCTGATTTTCATTAATTATAGACACATTCAGTCAGTTGACATCCGCATGATGTTATAGAAGGATCAATCTAATTAGGGATTGATAAATTATTTGCCACTTCTATAAATTTGTTTTAATGAAAACTAGTTTCGAATGTTATACATTCATCCTCAGTTCTAAAAACAGACAAAAAATTCAAAAATAAGCAATTCAAAATATAGTTGCTATTATTATACATATTAAATTATATAAATCAGTATTATAAAACATTTATGAATTATGAATTTAGTTAAGACAAGAAATCAAATACATGTTGCTACTCGCCAAGGTTTAAATGGATAGCATCCTGTCTATTTCTCGTTCATTGTCAGTACAATGCGAGAAGGAACCAGTACAAACTTTTCTGTTTGATATAATCCATTTAAACCTTGGTGAGTACCAACATGTATTTGATGTCTTGTCTTAACTAAATTCATAATTCATAAATGTTTTATAATACTGATTTATATAATTTAATATGTATAATAATACCAACTATATTTTGAATTGCTTATTTTTGAATTTTTTGTCTGTTTTTAGAACTGAGGATGAATGTATAACATTCGAAACTAGTTTTCAATAAAACAAATTTATAGAAGTGGCAAATAATTTATCAATCCCTAATTAGACACATTCAGTGTTTCGCAATATATAATTCTATACAATATACAACATTTATTTATCTATATTTATTTTATCAATTTTAAACAAGTGCTGCGCAGACAGTTTACAAGCGTTACACTTTATAGTTATAAAAGCTCGTGAGATTTTTTTCGTTTCATTCTAATAAACGTAATCGACTTAGTCCATTAAATTCTACGGTATGAAAATTCACACTGAAAAATGTTTTGTTAATTTTTGTAGTGAATTTTCTAAGAGTAATTGCAATTTTGTTTGCATCCAGAAGCATTACTGAAACCTTTATTACAATTCCTTAGTCATTCTCTCAGTGTCGTAGTGTAAAGAAGAAAAAATATTACTGCAAATTGTTTAAATTTTAGAAATGTCCAAAGGCTGTCCTTCTGACAAAAAAAAAAGTAAAGGTTGTTTTTTCATTATATATTTATATTCAAATTCTCATATTTATTAGTCCAGTAGTAAAACAAAGTTATAGTATTCTTCAAAAGAAATATTTTTGAAAGACATTGGATTGAATGGGTTTCTCTCTTGTTCATTCACGGATTTTCCCACTGGCTGGCTTGGATTTTTTTTTTTACGAAATAAGAGTTTTCCTGAGGTAAAGGATTTCGCCAGTCCATATTTTATGCCCGAAAACTCTTATTCAGAAAGTTTGTACAAAATTATTCCGCGGTATTTCAAGATCCATTAATCACACAAAATGAAATCGCATCTATTAAAGTATAGAATACTATAAAATATTGAGACTAGCTATCTATCTACAATAAATAAACATTTGGATTTTATTTAGAAAATAGTTAAAACGTATATCCCAGAATTTTATGATCGGTTAGATAAACATTTGGCACCATGGCAACGGTTATCACCTGATATACTGAGTCAAATGAAATAGTAAGAGATAAGCGGAACATGGGCTCATTGTTTTTAAAATATTATCTTTGCAAGATAGGGATACTATAGAGATAAGCGTAGGTGAATGAGGACATATAAATCATTATATTTGTAAACTTTAGTATCCAGCAGTTTAATACTTCCTTTATATGCATTATATAGTAATTATAATATAGTATATATTTTATAGTAAAGTATATTATGCAGGTGTAGCAGAATAGTATACTTGATAAGGATAGGTAAGTGTTTAGAGGAAGTGACATCAGACCAGGTCAATAGGCCCTTAAGGAAAGGAAATATTTTATTTACGAATCACAAAGGCGTGCCATTTCTTAGTTCATTCACTAACTTTTAAAATATTTATAAATTTAAAATTAAAATAATTCAAATAGAATAAATACCATGAATGCATTGACGTTTTTTATATATAAACCATCATAAATATATTTATTTTTTTATGATCTTTTTTTTTTAGATGAATTTATTTTTTTTATTTTTATATTTTTTTTTCTTTTGATGTATATACTTAGGTTTTTTATTTATTATATTATATTCCTTATGGCCAGAAATAATCATTTTTTTTTCATGTTTGTTATTCTCAAGGGACTTTGTCCTTGAATAGTTTGTTTTCTATTTCTAAAGTTCATTCAATTCAAAAATATTTATTAAAAAAATAATAATAATAAATTTCAAATCACGTTACCATATGTTGTTTATATTATGTGTAATATGAAAATACTCGTAATAAGCCTTTGCTTTTTTTTCTTCTAAATTTAGAAGAAAATTCATCTTCGGAAATTTTACAATAAATAAATACTAATTAATGATTTATCTTAATTTATTGTAATAATTAAATTATGGCGTGTTGAAAGATTGTTTATGATTAGAATGTTTTTAATACATTTTGAATACATAAGGTATCAGTAGTCTAAGGCCAGACCATCACAGCCTTCGAGTAGTGCGGTCTAGGTATTCTGCTTAACTTAACATCACCACAATTTCAGAATTTTAAATATATCAACAAATTTTAGTTTTTATATATAATAAAATGTGTAATTATGTTAATTAATTTTTATTTGTTTATAAATTAATACCGATAGAACTGACATCTGATGTTTAATAAAAGTATGTTAACTAAAATTAGCAGCTAAAGTTTTTTGAAGAACTTGACTATTTGAATTTGAACAGTATTAATAATAATAATCTAAAATTAGTTCGTTCTTTAAAATTAGTTCTAATGTGCAAAAATATTATTCTCTGTAGCTATAAAATACAGTGTTGTTTTTTAATTGAATTCA
This sequence comes from Rhaphigaster nebulosa, assembly GCA_948150685.1. NCBI lineage: Eukaryota > Metazoa > Arthropoda > Insecta > Hemiptera > Pentatomidae > Rhaphigaster > Rhaphigaster nebulosa. The sequence goes on from OX411306.1 coordinate 16,118,042, forward strand.
TAAAATCTTAAACTAGATTTAATAGTGGAATGTTTTTTTTGTTATTTTTTCTAAGTTTGAAGATAATATGAAAACTATTTCATTTACCGAATAAATACTTAAGCTTTGTTACAATAATTAACAACTTGTATTTATTAAAACCAATTAAAAATTTAACAAAGTCTTTGTTTCGTAATTAAAAACACGTAATTAAATTTTGGAAAAAACACAAGGTAGTTCTACTTCAGAAGAATTATTTTTAAGTATTTTCATTATTTGTTGTTGAATGAAAAAGACCTTTTACTTGACCAGAATGAATACGAAGAACGGAAAATAAAATAGGTGCTTTTGTCTGAATAATTATATCGTTAATAATTAGGAATGTTTCGTTAATGAGTGATTTATTATGTTTTTAATTTTTATTTCCTTTCAGCACTCCGAACTGCTGTTTAGGTTAAAAAATAATGACTATAAAAATAACATGCTCCTATCTATTACAGTTAGAAAAAAAAATCGAAAGATTTAAACTGTTTAGAGTAACTGCTGACTTACTGTAATCACAAATTACATGAAAGTTTGCCCAGTAAAACCTCGTTAATCCGAATCTCCGGATTATTCGGATCAGATTTTTAGATATTTTTAAAATTTAATTTTCACATTTGATAATAATTTTTAACTATGAAATGTATGTATAAATACGCCAAATATTCGCTTTTTAATTTGATTTAATGTACAGTTCCTGCACAGATTGTACAATAAATTATTGTGATAAAATGCTTTTTGTTGAATTTAAGAAAGCTTTACTAGAGTGTCACAGGACGATGACTTCGATAGACTAACAAGCTATAAATAGTTTGTATAGTAATAAACAGTAAGTTTGCTTATTTGAGGATTTTGCCTTAAGTATTATCCGGATTGCCTTTGGTCCCAGTTATTCCGTATAAACGAGGTTTTATTGTACTTCCAATTTAATTTTAAAAATAAATTATTCTTAAACTTTTTTTTGTACTAAATTATTTTATTGGAGGAATCCTATCTCCTTATAAAAACAATATCAATCCGTAACATGAAAAATAACAAATATCTAATCAACATGACTGTTTTACAAGATGAGCATACACAGTTTTTATAAATCTCTATTGGACATCAGATTTCTCTGGCTTAGCTTGCTTTTTTTTCTGTTGTAAATATTTATTCCAAATTTCCAATAATTCTACTATTTTAATTAATATTTATGCTATACATCCATCGACTGTTTGTTTATGAATGATAACCGTAATATTTTGTACCGCATACTCTGGTGAGGTATTAAGATGGACTGTGAGAAATAATTGTTTGATTGGAGCAGGCAGGAAAATAACGACCTTTAAGTTCCCTAACCTCGTTAACTGAGACCAAGGCTAGCGTTTGGAGGTCGTCTGTAGAGAAGGGAGGCTGCCCTGCCATCTCTCGGCCGAGCTGAGAACTACGATAGCCTGACCACCATTTACGTTATAAATACAATGGTTTTATTATTATTTATTCATTTTAAGGAGAAATAAACAGCATTTATCGTATTTTTTTTTTTTAAACAAATATAGTTCATTCATTTCTTATGTAATTCAATCAGTGTCACTGCTAGCTAAATCTGTTAACTTTGAATTTCATTCCTGTTCTTTCATTTATCAATTTCTTAAATATTTATTTTCTGTTTTAATGATAATTTTAATTTCTTAAACATATTGATAATTGAGCAGAAGTCTTCATTCAGTAATTTAGTCTGGTAAGTCATTTTTCTTTAATTTTGTTCTATTATAAAATAGAACAGTGTTTCTTAAATACATAAATCTAAAAAGGTTCCCAAGTATGAGGTTAATGGGCGAAGTCACATAAATTCAGTTCACATTAGGTGAATTCATCACCTTTGTCTACCGCATTCAAATAAAAAAAATATTATTTGTGAATATCATACCTATAATACATTTTTTCGCTATTCTTCCTCTTGGAAACCATATCTATGAGATTTGATTTGGTTCGTTTGCTATTTTTTTAATTACAAAAAACAATTTTTTCTTCAAATTTTTAGAAGTACATAATTTTTTTTTATTCACAAATATTTTTTATTATCACAGATAAAATTGTATTCTAGAAAATAACGCCAGAGTATATTTAATGAGCAAGTTGGGGTTTCAAAATGATTTGACCTATCATTATATCAAGTATTGCTTTTAAAAAAATTATTATTGTATTTAAATAAACATTTTGTTAAGGCAAATATATATACACCTTCAGATGGATATTATTTTCTAGAATTTCAATAATAAATTACAAATAATTAACAAATTACTTGTAATTACAAAAAAACCATAAGGTTAAAAAAATAAAAGTTTAATTATACGTAACGAATAATAAATAATTTTAACAAAAAATAAACGATTAGTTGGAGATCTCTAATAGATCAGTTCAACACTTACTAATTGAGTTACAGTGTGGAATAAATTAAATAAATAACGGAAATAAAGAATAAGAAAAAAAAATTGTTATATTTAAATAATATAACAATTTTTAAATAATTATATTTAAATAACTGTCACAAAGTCTAATAAAATCATTGACTGTTAAATTAATGCAAAAACAAAATACAGAAATAAATTAGATGTGGAATATTTATGATGGTAACTAGACAAATGAACATCAAACATTCATGAAATATTCAAGGCCAAACGATGTAGTTATCTTATTAAAAGCACTTGCTACAGCTACTAGCTGTAATGCTTATAACAATGCATGATAACAGATATATTTGATTGTATTCATATATAGATCTTTTTCTTTAATTGTACATTTCATCACAACGGTAAAAAAAAGAATAAATAACATTATGAAATTCTTCAATGTGTGCTAGACTAAAGAACTTTAACAACTACTTATCTAGTAATTTAGAGAAAATATGTTTTACAGTTTTACAGAGTATATTGAATTACCAATCTAAAACAATTTCCTCCTTATGTTAAGGCAAATGCAAGAGTATTTTCCTTTCAGGTAAGTCCTAATTTGTCTTCATTCATTGAAAAATACAGACCCCATCTTAATTTGTTGATCTTTCAGAGGAAAAATATATTTAATCATAGCATCATTTTTTATACTTATTAAAATTTTGAGGATCTGCCTATGCAATGACTTGGTAGTCATTAAATTTTAATTAAAAATCATTTAAAATTTATTTATATTTTTCTAATTCATGTAATATAGCTGATTGTTTATTTGTTTTTTGTTTAAAGTTTTTTTTAGTTGCATATGTTAGATACTTTATAAAACAATTTTTTTTTTTTTATTCATTGCCAAAGTAATTTGAGCAATCTACTCAGCATCCATTATTTATTAAAATGTTTTTCTAAAACTGAGCTAGCAGAGCAGGCTATTGGCTGTTAATATTGTAAAAACAACAGAATACATGACAATATAAATCAGAAATTGCTGCAATTTCAAATTATTTAATTAAAATATTAAAAGTCTTAAATTTGTTTAGGGGAAACAGTCATGGAAGTCTGATAGATAATGAAGTGATCATTGATAATAATTTGAATTAAAGATGCATGTTTTAAGTATTTATGAGCCGAACCATCGTTAAATGGAATTTAATATATCATTTGAAATTTAAATAAAATATTATAAAAGATCATTTTAGACAGCTTTAGTGTGCAAACAATAATACATATAAAAAGAATTATAATCAACAGAAATAGTTATTTTAAAGAAAGAGCGTCACATTTGTCCACCATTAACCAAAGTAGATGAAGCCTTCAACCAAACCTGGTGAGAAGATCTTTTGTATTAAAATTAACTAAACATGAAATCTTTGAAACTCATTGAACAAAACATTTAGAACCTTGATCATCTTTTTCAAAATTAATGAATCTTATTTTAAATTTTTTTTTTTTAATAATCCTGTTTTGTGATTATTTAATAAAAAATAAGCGAGATATTTGAGATTTAAACATATTATAAGCAGGCTGTCTAAAGCAGGCTGTTCTAAAGGAATTAAGAATCAGTGAAGGCAAAACAACAGAATTTGCTAAAAATTAAGTCTAACCCAGACCCACACCATCAATTAAATTAATTCCAATTCATATTGCCTTAAAAAAAAATTGTATTACCCAAGAAACATTAATTTTTTTTATTTTATTGATTTAAATACCTCTAAACTATAAAATATCGTTAGTCAATTTTAAATGCCAAAACATTCATTCTGCTACGAAATATTAAACCAAAACGTTTATTAAAATTGAAATATTTTCCTTACTACAGATTTTAGGACACAAATAGTTCTTTAGTAATTTTGAAATATATATGTAAGAAATGTTTTTATATAAAGTATTTTAATTCTTATTTTTAGTTTATATTATTGAATAAGAATTGAATTGCATAAACTATAGAATTGGAAAAGAGGTAGATATTTAAAAATCTAACTTTCAATATAAATTCTTAAGACTGATCATTTACTGACAATACCATCCAACTTTCTTGACAATTCCTTGCAATTCGTAAAAGTTTCACATATAAATATATAACTGACAAACATTAAATTTTGATAAGAAAATATATTTTACTTACCGCTGCTCCCCTGCCTTTGCCCCTTCCTCGACCTCTCTCTCCTCTCGGATATTCTTGGTTCAGGTACAACAGGTGCTGCAAATAAAGATTGGTTAATTTTAATTTTTTTGCAAAAATTAATCAATATATTGTTTAAATTTGTTAATTGTAGTTGAAGGTATAAGATAATATTTTTTTGCTTATATGAATATTATTTTTATAAAACAAGAGATAAGTATAATTTTCATTTACAAATGCATTTTTGCCAACATTAAAATGCAGAAATTCATAATGACGGAATATAAGACTATTCATTGCAGATAAATATGTGATAGAAAATATTACATTATACAACTTAACAGTATATAGTGGTTTTCAGTTATTTTTGGGTTTTCCAGAAATAATTGTGATGTTATCTGGATCACATGAACTATATTTTATTTAGGGTTTATTGGCCCAACTTATCTGTTTAATACACTAGAAGATCTCAAATATCCATTACTGGACTTGATACAGCATTAATAAGTTCTATCAATGACTGATAAAGATTAAATAGTAATGAAAGAATGTTTAAAATCATATAATTAATAAAAATGACCTGAGGAAGGATTTAACAAATAAAGTTGGTTGTTGTTTAGGTTTCCTGCGGACTTACACCTGTTTTTAACAGAAAAACAGTGAATGATAATGCATAAGAACATTCAATATCAACAGTATTGGTTCAAAATCGGTGACTGGGACAATCCAGTTTAACATCTGGTGAATTAGATTTCTTTCAATAAATTATTTTCTTGTAGGAAATTCTGTCGTTTGTCATGTGGTTTCAATATCTTCTATAGCTTTGCAATATCAGATGAAAACCATTGTAAATTTTTAATAAAAATCAGTGCTGAAATGTGTTTATTGTCAGGGAGTTGTTGCATTTAAGGCATTAAGGAGCCCATCTTTGGAGATTAGATATTCAAGGGTTTTTCTTTTTTGATCTATCCTCAATTGAGTCAATGCACCTTTTTCTCTTCGAGTGTTACAACACAAAGTATTCTAGGTCTGTTTTTTTATTGTCTTTTCAATTTGTTTGAAGGCATTTTATATCATATTTACACCTATTTTTTTTTTTTTAATTTATCGTTGAGGGGTCATCCTATTTCTATTTTAATGAATATTTTATGCCCTGGACCACTTGGTATGTGGGCTTGTGTAGCTGTTTTGTTGCCCAACCTCATGATTATTGCATGGCCTGAAACCCATATAAGGAAAAATTCTTGCCAAGTCCCTTAATCTCAGAGTTGCGTCTGTACAGTTGCCATAATCTGTAATGCTGTTGTTCAGAAGTGGTGATTCTTGTGCTAAACTCCATTGCTTATTTAGTATGTCTTTTAACATGTTTTTCTGTTTTAATATTAATATTTATGTTTTATTTTCTACGATTTTTCTTTACATAGTGCACTTTTTCATTGTCAGAATTTTTGACTAGAAAATTATCTGTTTACTATTCCGAAAGAGTTTAGAAGAAAGCCAAAATAAAAATAAAGCGGATTTTATCCACCGAATAAGACAGAAAAAGATCAGCAAACAAAATTTTGCAAATATTTTAAATTATAATTTTTATTTACAAACATTAATTTTCACAAAATAGTCGATATATTTATATATATGCTATTACACGAAAAACAGTAGGGTAGGTAGTGTTTATAAAAGATGTTAATACAAACGCTTTTGATGAAAAAAAAAATCGATATAATATGGATGCTAAAACGTGGGTAAAACACCTGTGACAGGTGAAAAAAAAAAGTCCTGAAGTGAAGCTGTATGAGTAGAGCAGAGATAAACAAGAGCGTAAGCGGCTCATTAAGGGCTAATCCAGCCAGTGAATGGGGAAGGACCAGTTAGTTCAAGAGGTGGCAGACAGGGTGCAGCAGCGGTGGCGCGGCTGGTGGCGGCACCTGGCGGCCAGGCCCTGCACTCCGGGGTCAAGTTCACAGCCCGCAAAATCGCTCTGTCTTCATCTCAAATCTTATTGATCTTGTCACCTCTCCAATCACTGCCAATTTCTTACTTTTATCCCTTTATATTCTCCTATATATATATATATATATATATATATATATATATATATATATATATATATGATTTATATGCAGGAACCGGTACCGATATTGAGGGATGACGAAAATTAGCGCTATCAATGTTGAAATTTTATAGCCCTACGCATCTAACCAAGAGGGTCATTAGTGGCTACGTTGAAATTTAAATACTCGTTGACGAATCTGGTATTCCTAATGTCTCGAGTCGTGGATGAAGATTCTCCTTCAGTATAACATGGATTTACTAACTCATTGATGAAAGTGGAAGAACGATCTGTTGTTATAGTATTATTGTCGTCTGAAGTGGTTTTTGTAGCAACTTTATAATTTATATTTTTATAACTTTATATTTTTCATTATGTGGATTTCTGAAGTTTCTATAAAACTAATTGAAAGTATTCAAATTAACTACTGCTTGTAGGATATTATTTAAAAAATTCACACCATGAAAAAGTTTTTAAAGTACATCAAAATATGGCGGCTTCACGCACACATCTTGGATAAATAAATATATAATTTTTTTTAGAAATCTTGGAAGTAAACATAAGACTTGTAAAGGAATCTTTACTAAGAAGCCAGAGCCAATACCAGAGAGTAGTTGCCTCACGATTGGCAAAATCGAAAATGTAAATTTCGTCTTTTGTTTACAGATCTCATAGCGAACCGTTTGTAGAAAGTATTAAAAATTGCTGGATGCTATCCTTAAAAAAAAATGACAAATCCACTACCAGTTTTAATGTATTCAGGAGATCATGGCAAGGCTCATTGTTAGCCTTGAATTGCTTCCGTATACACCATATTTTAATTTATTGTTTATTTCGATTTGTGTCCTGAGACATTTCGACCAGAGGTTTCCCTTGTTGTGTGGACGAGACACATTGCTGTCTCCGCAAGAAGTTCCCGTGTGGACTAGGCTATACAGACTGTAATATTATAAATGCTTCATGCCCCTGTAGTCTGGGAGCCGGCGAGCAAAAGACTCATTAATATCAAGCTTCAATTGTTTGGAGAGCTTTATAAATACCATGTTCTTAATGAATATTTAATTGTTTATTTGGTAGTATATAAATACGTTATTATTTGCTACTTTAAGCCAATAACTCAATACAATGTTTTAAGGACCATTTGGTGCTACCTTCAGCATCTCAACATTATGTCTTGGATGTCGAAATCCAAGATTCATATATATATAAAAATAACAGTCATTAATAAATACTCAGCTATGCTTTGACAGTTATAGCAGCTATGTCAAGACAGAGTAACAATTTACTAAATTATTTCTAATCAGTCATTACTTTAAAAAAATGCGTAAATAATCTATTAACATAACATACCTTAACATCAATAAATATCAGTTTTAAATTTAACAAGATTAGAAAATAAATAAATAAGAGAAGGAGAAATACAATTTGAAATTTGGTATCCGGGGTAAAAAAGAAGATGATGAGGCAGGAGCCACTAGTTATGACGATAGATGTTTAAGTAGGACCCCCTCAGAACTCTTAAGGTAATGGTCATCATCTTCTTCGAGACACCTAACGAACCCAAGTTCAGAAACGAGCACCGGCACCACCACTCCTCTTGGAGTTATTGTTATCGGTAGTACTTTAATATCCACGCCTGGCATTTACGTCCGATTGCCATCCTACAGTCAAGGTCTTTGTTCTTGTTTTCTTTTATTCTATTCCAGATGATGGTACTGGCATTGTCGCCGAAGATTTGGACACGAATAATATAGTTTCTGCTTGGTCCTAAGCTCACTAGGGCTAGCTTTCATCACCGTTTACTTCCGGCGAATGTCTTTTCCTTGAGGACCTTTCCTATTGAGAGCTGTTTCCAGCTCATCAAATCAACCTGTGATCAATCTCTGGATGAAAGTATGGCCGTTTACTGGAGTCGTGCAGTTAGTAAGCCAATTAGTAAACAGCTGACGGTTTTTAAATTCTCCTAATACTTTTCCTTCCACACTACAAAGTATTATATAATACCAAGTTCTTCTTGAGTATACATATTCTGAGAGCTGAAATATATACTTCAATAATTATCTTCAGCGCGTTGGACAATCCTCCTGTATCACTTGTTTCGTCAAACAAATAGTTTCCCTCAGGTTAAATTTTCTCTTAGAACACAAACAAATTACCAAGGTATCAATATAAAAAATCTCCAATACCAAAGAACGAAACTTGCGAATATGATGCGTTGGACTACCTCTCCATCGAAAGATTTTTGTTGAACTATTGCAGGATTGTGATTGTATAATGAAATCATTTGTGTGCTCCCAGGGTAACAGAAAAAAAACTTTCGGACCGCTTGTGAAATAAAAAATACCGAAAATAAACCTCATATCATGTCGTGTATCAAAAATAATGACCGTTTTATCAAATTGTTATCAAAGGATGTAAATGCGCACTTTAAACCTATTCAATGTTTTCCAATAACTAATACTCTCGAGTAAAGGATTAAGTAAGCTTTTTAAACATTTGATCCGTGCAATAAAGCCTTAGTTCAACTGTAGCAGCCGAATAAGAAAGATGACAATTTCTAACAAAATGTTTGCAATATTAAGACAATATTGGAGAAAAAAAAATTACAGCCGCTGAAGCAAGACATAAAATTATTCAAACTGAAGTTGAAGGTATTCTTGGCCATCGTACAACGCGATGTTGGCTTAAAAATTCAGCAGAGGAGATACGTACTTGGAACGGAAGATGGGCTCAGGGCGATCATTAATGGATATTGGTGATATTCCATGAGGCTCTGAAGAATGTTCTACGAACTCCGAGCTTCACTATGAACACTTAGATAGGAAATATTCGAAATTATCACAGTGCTACCCAGCTTTGGTAAACCGTTTTCTAAGTTACAGCAGGATAACGCCCGGGCACACAATTTCAGTCGGACGCAGAAGAAATTGAAAAATCTTCAGGAGATCGAACTTCTCCTACACTCACCGCGCAGTCCAGACAACGTTCTATCAGATTATCATTCATTTCCTTCCATTCCCACTTTCTTCAAAACAAAAAAAAAATAGTAGTTTTGTAGAGATTGACATTGTGGTTCAAGAGTTTTTCGAAAGCCGACTCAAGGAGAGGCAACAGTGGATCATAATAGGTTACATTTTGAATATTAATTCGGTACTATATTAAAGAAATAAAAATATTAACTTTTTGTTGAAAAACGGTCATTATTTTTGATACACCCTATAATTTAAATTATCATTTGAAAAATCAACAGTACAAAAGACTCAAGATTAAAACGGGTACCTAACATATACCTTGAACAAATTATTTTAAAACAATTATTTCTTCATTAAGTGAATAATTACAGAAATTAATTATTGATCAATTAATTTCTTATACCCAACCAATATGAAATCTATAAGGCCGTTGATAGCATGTGTATTATTATCCTTCCATTGAGTCTGCTCGTCCTTGGTTTCTCGACAAAAGGGGCTTGAAAGATGTCTTCAGTATTCATAACGTCTTTAAGACCCATTCTCCTCAGCTCGCTCTTCAATTTCACTTTCATTCTTACACTTTCGCTTCAAACAGTGATAAATTTAGTTGCAAATTTTCATAAGCTTATGAAATGATATTCATTATGAAATGATGTTAATGAAAAATTGAAAAGAGACGAGAATTTAGCAATTCTATGCCTAAACTTGGTTAGTTTTAGTTGTTTGTTGTGGTTAATAGGCGAAACATATCAAGATCATCAGTGTACCATCTGATAGTACTACTATGATAATCCATTTGCATTGGATTACAAAATTTAGTAAATGAAAGACCGATATATTTAGTATTAAAATTATTTATCTTAATGAAGGATATAAATAAGAAGACAAGAAGAAATCATAAAATATTAAATTTATAGAATAATAAATCAACAGAAGGAATAATATTAGAATAAGTATATGTATGTGTATGTATATGCTATATACATACTTAATTACTGCAAATAATTTACTGTTATCGTTTCCTTAGGCTTGATGAAATATTGTATTCAAACATGGTTAATATTTCTTTAGTAAAACTGTCATTGTTCAAAAATGCAGGCGAAGATCAAGTTATTACAATGCTCGAGGTGAGAAATTTTTGTTGACCCATCATGATATGGTGAAGTTATTAAATATCAGGTATTTTTTCTCAGAAGTCCAAAAGATTAAAATGGTATTAATAAAAAATCTCTAATATCTAAGAACGAAACTTACGAATATGATCCGCTGGATTATCTCTCTACCGAAAGATTTTTGTTTTTGTTGACTATTGAAGGATTGTAATTGTATAATTATGTCTGATATATGCACACCAAAACACACACATACACACACGCACACACACACACACACACACACACACACACATATATATATATATATATATATATATATATATATATATATATATATAGGTATATATATAGGTATATATATGTGTGTGTGTGTTTTTTGGTGTGCATATATCAGACATAAATTATACAATTACAATCCTATAGTAATAGGTTCCTAATCCTATTTGTAGCATCCGATAGTATTTCGGTTGATACAGCCTGTATAACAGATACGACTCTGTCACGGCATTAGAAAGTGCTGAAATCGTAGATACATTTTTATAAAAAACACCTGAAAGTCTGAAGCTTCTATGGTTAAAGTAACGAATATGCGTATTATTATATAGATAAAAAATATTATTACTTATAAAAATATGAGATAAAAGAAATACTATACCAAAAAAAATAAATAAAATAATCGATAATAATAATAATAGAATAATATAACAGTTTTTTTCCTCTTCTGAAAAGTAGTGATTTTCATATTTAAGTAAGTTTAACGTGGATCGACGAGTTAACATAATACTGAAACATATGATTATCGAATACATGTCTTTTTTTAGACATATCCACTCAATCCGCAACATTTTTCGGAATGAACGTCCCCATTTCTTCTTGTGTGAGTCCTGATATCCTATAGATAGTCGCCTGGACGGCCGCTGTTCCGGGTGACCTCGATCCAAACTTAGGATGTTGAGGACATCGGCGAAAATCTCGCTGCCGAGGATTCCAGGCGTTGCTGGCCTCTGATCGGACTTACTCGAAATAAACCATTACCGAAATACTGGGTACCTTGGATTTTTTCTTTACCTTCTAAGGAGCTGTTCAAAACTAATTCAAATTTACTTGTTTTAGCAACGCGATTTTAAATTTAATTAATGGAACAATAATATGAAAAACAAATGTTACACTGGAGCAGATCTGAGGATTATGAGGTGAAAATTTTTAATATAAATATTATCATTTTTTTTTTTAATCTTAAACTCTTTGATATGCATGTCTTATTATAAATGAAAAACTAAATTTTTCTTTGCTTTTGTGACACTTTACTTTCGTATGTAATGATTTAAATCCTTTCTTCTGCGTCCTCTTAATAAGTATCTTTAGCTCACTACTGCTAATGTCGCCATAGTAACTAATCAAAACTTGATAAAAAATACACTATTTTCAATTTCATTGACTCCTGGATGTAAGAACTAAGGTATAAAAATCCAGTTCTTTTAATAAATATCTAAGAAGTATATGAAACGCGGTTGACCCGTTGAGGTACGAAAACTTAATCATCTGGCCTGGAAAATATGTTCCCTTCTTGAAGTTAAGCGCTCTTCTTCCTGACACCTCAATTAAAGTTTTTCTTCTTTTTTTTCTACCACAAGAAAATGTTTAGCTTTGCATGGCAGCAACTGAGATCATAAATTTATATAATTTTACCCAATATAAATCTAATCTTGATAGGACTGCTTAAATTTTAAATTAATAGATTTCTTCAAAAGAAATGTATTAATTATAGATTTATTCTTTGGAAAAGTGGTTAATGCATATTAAAACAACGATTTCCAGCGCATTCGAGGTTTTGGAATGGAGTTCACTAAGGTTCTATGATGTGAAATCAGTAGTTACTTAAATCAAACTCGGTTTTTTACGCTTTAATGAGGACCTTCTGTTACGCTATAAATTTAGAAATAAATAATAATAATCAGATATATTTGTGAAATTTTTAATAGTTCCTTGAAAATATCTTTTGAACATGTCTTATCTTATCATGGAAAGAAATAAACCGAAATACTGGGTATCTTAGATTTTGTCTTTACCTTCTAAGGAGATGTTTAAAACTAATTCAAATTTACTTGTTTTAGCAACGCGATTTTAAATTTAATTAATGGAATAATAATATGAAAAACAAATGATATACTGGAGTGAATATGAGGGTTCATGCTGATGATTCCGTGAAAATCAATGGATATTAAGTGATTAATCCATAATAACAGACATATTTGTGCAATTTTTAATAGTTCCTTGAAAATGTCTTTTGAACACGTCTTATCTTGCCATGACTTCAATCTATTTTATGAAGACATTTAAAACAAAAAAATAAATACTTAAATAAAAAAAAATATACATATATATATATATTTATACAATGAAGCACCTAATGATTTTGAAAACTCTCATTAAAATGTAGGGATGGGGTGGTTGCGGATATTTTACAGGCCATTGATAGTTTACTTTTCCTTAAATTTCAACACTATAAAATATAAAACAGAAATTAAAGAAAACTTTTATAATAGCTAAGTACTATTTTTATTAAGAATTTCAGCAGGCAACAGATGTCTCTTTGCATTGCGAAAAGCATTAAGATTTCGGAACTTGTCACGGAAAGCAAAATTATTGATTTATAAAACAATCTTAAGACCGATTGTCACGTACGCTGGTGAAACGTGGGTCCTGACCCAGGAATGCGAAAAGATGCTGCAGATCTGGGAGAGGAAAGTGCTTCGGCAGATATTTGGGCCAGTATGTTATGAAGGCCAATGGAGGTCAAGAAATAATAGAGAGCTTCGGGACCTATACAATGAACCAGACCTTGTCACCTATGTCAAATCAACCCGTATAAGATGGCTTGGACACGTAGAAAGAATGGGAGAAGATAGGTATCCGAAGAAACTATTATATGGCAAAACAGGAGGCAAAATAAGAAGAGGAAGGCCCAGACTGCGATGGCTGGGTGATGTGGAGAGCGATCTGCAGATGATGGGAATCGGACAGTGGAGAGGCGCTGACAGGGAAGACTGGAGAGGCGTTGTTGCGGAGGCCAGGGCCCTACAAGGGCTGTAGAGCCATGGAAGAAGAAGACTATTTTTATTATAGTAATGCAGTGAATTTGTAAATAAAAATAAGACTTTTTTTGTAATCATTTAATTTTTTTTTCTCGTTGCATTAAAAAGTAATTACTATTGTTCCTGATCATAATGAATCATAGTGATTGGACTTTTGCAATGTAAATTACAAAAAAAAATATATATCAAAATAACATCTTAATGTTATTTTAGTTACCCTTTGGTCTTTGTTCGATACATAATAAGGAGAGAAAAATAGACAAATTTTAGTGTGAAATGAAATGAAGGACGATTATAATAGTGATTAAGGAGTTCATTCTACCATAACCTGGGTGGAGAAATATAACCTTTGTCCTGTACTCAAGTAGGTACACATATTTACAAAAGTTCTCGGGCTACTGCAGTTTCAAGGAGGGTCATAGGAATAGCTGGAGCTAGGTAGGAATTGTGCTAAGGTACTGGTGAAGTTTCGAGAATTTTGCTGGAATAAGGTCTAAAACAAATCGGATATTAAGGTAATGATATAGGGTATAGTTCATAAAGAAATATTGATTCTTGAAAAACGATTGTATAAGAAGATGAGATGAGCATTTCAGAGACCAACGGATTTTTTTTTCAACCCATATAAGCGTCAGCAACCCACATCATGGAACCTTGGTATTCACAAGGAGTGTCTTCCGGACTTTTGAGTAGAACCTTGCTCACTGGAGAATTCCGCTCCATGCGAATTTAAATTCTGTTTTAACCCAATCGTCATAGAAAACCGATTCAAAGATCGATATTCACGTGCTGGCAAAAAGTAAACAAATTGAACTAAACGAACAGTTTTGTTTCATTTATTTTTTTATTTTTTTTATTTTTTACACGTGAATTTCTTTTTAAAATTGTATTTTTATTGAAACCGAACCAAATGGAACCTACCCCATAGCCGATAGAGATACAGCAGGATATCGTCCTGATATCAAAGCCACAAAGAACAAATAATTGAATTGAAACAGGAGAATCGAAATTAATTTAATAACGCCCTGTTATCTGGAGGCTGGTTGAGTGCACTCCCAAACCATTAGGTTTCCCCTCCTAACGAATCACATCTAATAGGACTCTTTTAAACATTCATTTGTTTAAAGTTCAAAGGGCTGTTGTAGAATAATCGATACATCGATAGGCAACAGGGAGAAGGCTATATTTATTAACAGTTCGAAATTTGGGACTATGTGTACATCAAAAACAATTTAATGTTATTCGGCATAATTACAAATTGACAAGCAGTAACTTACATCTATACAGTTATAAATATAACATGTCAATCTCTATATAATTGGCGTCTTTTGAATAACTGACAAACTGAAGAAGCAGCGTGACCGATTGATCTGCTAACTGTACTGTCACTAGAGGCAGATAACTCTTCTTCATTCTTCATTCTTCAAGAAAGAATATTCTTCATTCTGAAGATTACTTGACGGCAATAAGTCTGACTTAGAAAAAAAATGTACGTTCTCGATTATGCACAGTCAATTACTTTATAATATCGATACAACGAATCTCATTGCCTGAGAAATAGCACAGACGTCAGACTTGCTAAACGAAAGACATTGAACCGAATCACTAACTTTGACACATCCTCATTTTACAACTCTACATCCGTTCTACATACTTCAACCCACTAAGACATTTTTTTCGTTTTTATATTTTTGAAATTTACAACTGTAAATAAAATGCAATAAGTAAATACGATCTAAGAATATAAAACTCGATTGTAGTTTGTATTGCTAGTTTTGATGACTATAAGTCTTTATAACATTTTAATGATTGATATTAAATATTAGTTTTTAGTTATACTTCATCCCTCAGTTACGTAATCTATACTAGTTTGTTATGTTTTTTAATAAAAAAATAGAAACTTTTTTTGATCAGCGACGAAGGTAACTGTCGCTAAGTATTGTAAAGATTTTTATTTTTATTATATAGATTTTTAAATATTTAAATAGAAAAATGTGAAATTTAATTCTTTAATTATCATTTTGTTGTCTTATTATATACATACATAATATTAAATATATGTCTGAATTAGGGTAATAAGTATTAATACAATATTTCCTTGAAAGAAAAGTAGTTGTGGAAAACAAAAATATTCGTATACTATTGAAAAAAAATTGGATTGAATTTACGTAGAATAATTTTATTCTAAATATAAAAACAAATACTTATTGTCTGGGATATTGCACAGACGTTAGACTTGCAAAACGAAAGACATTGAACCGAATCACAAACTATAACATATCCCTATATATATATATATATATATATATATATATATATATATATATATATATATATATTTTTATTTTTTTTTTCTCGGTTGGCACTATAGACAGACCATGGAGATCTTTGACCGCGCGATGATGTATTGATACAGACATGTATTGCTTGCGGGAGAACAGACAACATGAAGGGGGTCAGCCAACCTCACGTTGCTACGAACCATGGTTTCCATGGTGCAGCGGCAGCAGGCTCGTGAGGACCTATATTTCTTTCCCCGAAGCAGACCGTCCATGGAACGAACCTCCGGGCGGCCATTTTACGTCCTGGAAGACCAACACCGCGATTCTCAATTTAGGTTCACGGGGTAGGGTCATCACTCCTACGACCGATATATATATATATATATATATATATATATATATATATATATATATATATATATATATATATATATATATATATATATTATTTTCACTTAAAAAAGACTATATAAAGAACGCTAAGATAACTTAGCATTCAAATATAATATTGTTATTTATTAATAATAAAAATATAGGAGTTATCTTACGGATCAGATGTATTTGATTAATGACTATTAGGCGTGAGAAGAGAATTTTAATTCTTTTAGACATTTTCATGGCTAGTTCATGGACAAATTAGCAAAAAAGTGTAGAATATGACGACAGCCAAAATTACAGGTATCAGTCGGAGCAGACTGAAGAGGAGTTGGATGAGGGATCTTCTAGTCGAACCACCGACTTAATTACAGGTCTGAAATTGATGGGGTCCGTGATTATGCAGGAAATTATTACAATAACATCATATTCACTGCTTGTTAAGTTACCTTGCAGGGGCTAATAAAATGATTAAGTTTAAAAAAAAATTAATTCAATTTTAAGTATTACCTTAAAAAAAAAATTACGGAAATCCTTCCCTATGAAGCCTATGTTTAGTATTTTTCTTCTAGATTTATGCCTTAATATTTATTTTTCTAATAGAGCAGAAATTATTAACTTTATTATCACCCGTTCATCTCGAAAATCTTATCTAAATTACTTTAGCCGTAGACATAAATAATGCGAAGAAAGTAAAAAAGCCTAGAAATATATGGGAGAGAGTAAGCTATGGTCCAGATGCTGTTAGAAGAGCTGCCCTAACTATGTAATTACTAACTATGATAAAAACATGACTCCTGTTGAAATAATCAATACTTAACTTTTTTGCCAGTCCCTCGAGACGGAATGTTTTCTAGACGAGTAGTAAGCCCGGACGTTTATGCCCTAGCCAGCCAGCTCCCTTTTCACGCACTTTATCTCTTGCCTCTTCTGTCATCTTTTACCTTTAACGTTTTATCTTTTGTTTAGGTTTTCCCTTTCAGGATAGCTGTACTTTACATTTAATTACAATATATCGTCGTATCATTTATCTTGTTTTCTATCTATTCGTAAAATGGTTTTTGAAAAATACCAAACTTCTGTCCATTTATTACAGCAAAGAAAAACAACGGATACAGGGTCCGTAAGATAAAGTAAGATAACGCAATAACAAAATTATAGTGCCGAAGCGATTCGTAATTTTCAGTACAAATAAAAAGAGCATCGTGAGGGAAATAAATGTGCAATAAAAATGTAGAAAACTGTATCATAAATATAAAAGCGAGCAATAAATTTACATCACCCTACGATAAACAGAAAAAATGTGCACATTACATTAAACTTAAAAAAAAAAAAGTATAAAACAAAACATCCCAATAAGTTGATTAAAAACAACGATTCTTGCTAAATAATTAGAATTAAATTTACAAATAAGTAAATATTTAATTTTTTTCTAAAGAAAATAGTGTCCAATCGCTTTAGAAATGTAAAAATAAATGCCTAAAATGAACGTTACGTTTCTACGCTTATATAGCATTTTTGAAATTTGACAATTTATTAATTTTTGCCAAATGTGATAACATTTTTGTTGATTTTTACTCAATATTCTGTATATTCATGCAATAACATACTCTGTATATTCATGCAATAACATACTAAGTATTTTACTCAATGAAATGTACGTTTTTATGAATGGGCTTTAAGGTGCAAATAACAATGTTTGAATAATGAATTTTTCGTTTTATGATTTTTATTCCGATTTTTTGTAGCATCAAAATGATACCTGGAATTCGGAAATAATGGATGTGAAGACTTGATTTGGAAGTCGACAACTGTTTAGAAACATCAGCTGCAAGATGAGTGAGTGCTTTAACTGCACGTTTCTTTTTTATTTATTTCTATTGAGTTTTAAGTAAAAATAAATTTTTCTCCAAAATAAAGATTTAAATTAAAACTCAACACAATCTTAGTATACTTTCAAGGCCATCTAAAAATAATAAACTCTATAAAAAAATATTTAAAAAATACCAACAACTCTTATTTACTTTTCATTAAGTTAGATTTAGTTGTAAAGTAATCAAGTAAATAAATACTATCATATATTTTTTTAAATAAATTAATTTTACAACGTAAATTAAAATGAATATCATTAATTTATTCAAGATGGCTCTAGTTTTAATATATCTTAGTATATTGCTATATTATTAGCATATTTATTAAACAAATTTAATACATATTTTACTGCATGCTCATTTGTATGATCTTTATTTGTTTAACACTCACTATAGGTATTTTTATTAGATTTATCTCCTCATTCTACAAAATAATTCAGGAACTTTTATAAGACTCATATAGAACAAAATTCATTTATTTAGCTAAATTGAATATTTTTAATGTGGATAACATACTAGTCGCATTGTACTACGGATTTCATAAATACATTCGAGAGTGAAGCTTATTAATTAGCTTATTTAATTTAACATGATCTTAAAAAGTTAACTAAATTCTAAGAAAATTACCAAAGTTAGTTCAATATAACAAAACATATAAGAGTTTACTGAAATAATTTTTTCGTTTAATTATTACTAATTTATTACATAATAACCAGATTTTACTGATGACAACCAAAAATTTTTCACGTACTGATTTCGAGCGCTCTAAAATCTGTATTTTTTTTCTTATAATTAATTTTTATTAAATTGAGAAGCTACAGCAAAATATATTTAACTGTAACTAATAGTTTTTCGACCCTAAATTTCCTAATCACATTTCATACCATTTCAGGTTTAGATTAAAGATATTTAGATATTCGTTTTACTTTGTTGTATATTGTCGCAAATAAACGCATAGATTTAGTTTGAATGATTGATATGGTGAGTCTCCGGTCATCGGTTTAAAAACGAACTGATGAGAACGACCAAATTATTCAGACTATGTCGGACGATGAAACCTAATATGGCCGCTCTCATTATTGTTTTTCTGTTTATTTTCACATTTAGCGTCTTCCAAACTTGTGCCTCGCAAACATATATGGTACAAATATAATTTTATAATATAACTTTATTATAATTATTCGTTAATAAATTAGAATTTACAAAAGCAACGGCAAAGACAGTGCGGCATTATTGATACCACCCAAAGACATGAACAAAGCGTAGAGAAGACATGGCAAAAGAAGACGGAGATAAACATTATATATAGCCGAGGGATGAGAGTGAATAAGCCAGTCAGCCTGAATATGAAATAATGTCCCTTCTCTCTCAATGTCGGCTCCCTTTTATTTTTTAGTTGCTTCCCTTCTTTGTTTCAATATTCTTCTATTTTTGCATTCTTTTTAGTCGTTCTTAGAGCTTGTATTGTTATAGTTAAAGGCTGTTGAATGAATAGAATAGCCTTCATGATTCATAAAGCCTAATTACTTAATTACTTCGAGTAGTAAAATTCTAATAGCTTTTTTAAACAAAACTAAAATTATTTCAGACGTACAAGAACTATAAATTGATTTTTGGATTCGTATAAAATTTCTGAATGGATAATGAACGGATCATTAAAATGGTTATAGCATTATATTATATATAGCATAATATAATGCAATATTATTAGCAGTAAACTAACGATTAAACGTCCTCAAGGTCACCAGAACGTATATGGGAGGATTACGCCACGTCCAACCTTAATAAGGGTTAGGGTTTTGATGGAATTCACTGGAGGGAGGTTTTTAGGCAAGGACTGTTGGTGTTATCGGCATCGAACCTCCGGTTCAGCTAAACCTTTTATTATTATAATTAGTATCTAGTATAAATTTTTAAAGAAGAGAAATTATAAATATCTTGGTTTAAGTAATCTCTTTATACCTTTTTTTTTTTAAACACAAAATAACTGAGTGATCAAGTATGCATTATTATATTGTCAATTATATTACTGGCAAATTATTTCTTAAGGCTTACATTCCATATTATGATTAACATGTACTGTTTTAGACAGAAATAACTGTGATTTCAGAGATTTAAAGATTTCATTTCACAATTTTCAGAGTTCACTGTTTTAGCATTATAGATAATCCTATAACTTTATGTTATTCAGTAAACAATAATGGAACTATAAATAAAGAAATAAAAATGGAAAGATTTCTGAGATAGTTCTTGTAGGGTGTGTAGGTAGCAAAGTCAGTGATATAACAAAGGGCTAGGGGGGTGTGTATGCTAAGTTAGGAGAAAGGGTTGAAGGATCTCTCATCGATTTCTACTACCATCTCTTGTTTACTGTTTTCTTTTGTCGCAATTTTATCCGGGCTCTGTTCTGCCATTCCGTGTATTACAGGAACACTATAAACTTATATTTAATATATCGTCATTAAGAGTCTTATTTCAAATTAATTTAGTCAATCAAAAAATGCAATGCAAAATATTTATATAATACAAATATTTTACTTTTATAATATCTAAAATAAAGATTCAAAGTTAAAATTTTGTTATGAAATTACTCTTACACGAAAACAAACTTACAACTTACACGAAATTAAACTCCTCACAGCTAAATTCCAAAAACGTTTGAAGAGCTCGTAAACGATTTTTTTTTTTTAAATTGTCTGGCACTGATTTCAAACTTCTGAATTGTTGCTTGAATCGTGTCTTCCACTCTAAAGATATTCACATGATGTCCTTGTAAAAAGTATATTTTATAAAAATTGGACATTTAATCCATTAAGTTTATAAAAATAAATAAGGAATTGAAAATCTAAGATGTTAAATATGGTGAAAACTTAGCGATTAGGTATGTTGAAATTTAAAAATAGTTTTAAATTGTTTCCCATTGATAATTATTTATGGATAAATAATGTATAGTTCTATACATCATAGAATTGCTTTGGAGTATTTCCTGAGGATGGATCGATGGTTCGAAACGTTGAATAACGATCATGTAATAAAGAGAAAAAAGGACTAAAAAAATGAATAAATAGATAACAAAATAATTTAATGTGCTTAAAATGATGGCAATATTAATTCGATAGTAGTGGGACACTAAAATATAAAAGTAAAACTTAAGAGATTATTGTTTACACATTGTAAGCACAGCCAAAAAAAATATATATATATGTATTTGAGAGAGACATATATATACTAAATACTTGTAGTTTTTTAAGTTTCTTCGCGTGGTTGTCATATCAGTTATACTGATTTTTTTTTCCGGCAGAGGGAAGCCATATATTTTTCTTCCTGACTTCTTCAGAGGAGATTTTGATTCACTCTCTGAAGAAGCCCTCAGGAGAAAAGTAACTTAAAACCTTATTCGTAAGTAATTCTGCCGCAATTCATTGGATTGCTACAAACACCAAATACTAATCAATCTATTATAATCTATAACAGTCTATAATCTATTATAATCTATAATATTATATATATGTAATCAGATCAATTTTTTAATATTAATGATATAGACAAATGTCCCCCTTTTAACTGATTTATTCACTAATGTACACTATGTTTCGTTATATTATTATAACATTAATATACTTTTTTTTCCGTTTTCCCCCTATGTATAGCGTTTTTCTATTCAATTTTCGATTAGCCATCCATAATATCATAATAAAAAGAAATTCATCATAGAGTCAAAAAATAAAACAAGTGAAAAGTATATAAATTCGTACAATTGTTAGGATATCGATCGATATCGAAGAAGTGATAGCTCGTAATTAAAGTTGACTCAATCATAAATCATACCTAAATTATTTATTATAGTTTTAGATTACACTGGAAACATCGCTAACGCCTCTGTAGGCTCATGAAAAATACACAAAAATCTTGAACGATTTTTAGATAAATCACATTTTAAAATAATTTTTTGTTCCAAAGTAAAGCAGATTGTAGATACGAGGAATCATTTTTAGCCATCAATATATATATAATTATGGATAATAACAATTAGAATTGAACAACAAAAAATTATAACCGTTATACGTTAACTTAAGCCACCATTAAGCTTCCATTGTACCTGAATTTTTTGTCGAAACTAAATACGTAACTGGACACAAATGGATCGGACACGGAACTAAGCAATTATTGGAACAGCTGCCATGAGAGAGGATCCCGTATCCTGCTTCCTCATCCTCAGGACATCTGATGGTGCCAGACCGGTTCCTCCATGGATCCTGAGGTATCGTAAAGAAGGACGGTAAGTGATAGCTCAGAATGAAAAAAAAAAAAAGCAAGAAATGAAATTAACAAGAAAGCGAAATGAAGCCAAATGATGTACTCACGGGACCAATAAAGAACGCTTACGTCGGCAATTAATCACACTCGAACGCCATGGGAAAGCGAACGTTTAGTGTCTCTAGTTCATGAAGAATTATTGTTGTCTGCAGGGTTCTGCGATTTAAATTCCTCGGTTTCCTTGCAGCGTGAGCCATCTTTGAAGGGGATATATAGCCGCTAGGTAGTCATCTTTTAAACCGAAAGACCTTGATGCAAAATCGGAACCCTCGTAAATAAGGTCTAGTTTAGAAGGCTACTGCAGAAAGTGCGAAAATAAAAAACACCAAAATACAAAATACGCCAGTCTGAAGGTCCATTCCAAACAATTTATGAGCATTGTTATTTTAAACGTATATGTTTTTTTAAGAGTTTTTTTTTCCATGTATATGCTTTCTTTATATACAGTTAAAACTGAGACAGTCATACTCAATCCTGCAAATACTCTCAAAATTATCACATAGACAGTATCTTAACATTTATTCTTTTTAATTAAAACCCATGTAGTCTTAAAACCAATCAATGGGCCCACCATAAAAATTCATATTCGAAAAATATAAACAATATTGCTATCTAAATTTTTAAAACTCATAACAAAACTTTCCTATAATTAATGTGAGTTTCAGTTTTTGTAGTTTTAATATTTAAATTAAATGTAAAAAAAAAAAAAAAAAAAAAAAAAAAATAGGTGAATAAATCTAATGATAATTGTATAAGGCAGGCTCTATTATAAATAAATAAATACTTATCACAGCTGTCACGAATCATACGATTTATAAAGCAATACTTGAATGCTTAATACCAATAAATAATACAATATTTTATTCTAGTATTTTATAAGGTTAATAATTAATATTAAACTAATCTCTTTAAAATAACGATTTAAAATAAATAAATAAAATAATAAACTGAGTTCTAACTCTTTTGGCACATATTTCAGCTATATCCTGATATTATTGTAAGATTTGATATTATGAAGCTGACTAGAAAATTATAGCATAACAAAATCATATCAAGTCAATATCTCGCAGGGACTACTCGTTGAACCCTCTGGTTATATCTATTACTTTAATTCTCAATTAACAAAACATTATTATTAACTGATAAATTGAAACTAATTGAAATAAACTCATCGCTAAATCTTTCGTTAAAATTTAATGAAAACCTAATTAATAATGAAATTAATAGCTTATAGGCAGCAACATCTCTATGATATAGATAAGCCATATCACTAGTTTGAAAGAAAACCAGTACAAATGAAACATTAACGATTTTCCAACATTTGTGTAACCATAATCAATGAGATGATTATTTTTTTTATGGTTGAGATTGTCACAAAAAATATTCATCATCCTGAAGAGCAGTTTAAAATTAATGAAGCCTCCCATATTTTCCCATATTTTGTAGAACACCGTAAAATTACAAGTTCGTTTACAGATATGTTGTAAGTTGTTTTTTTTCTTCAATTGTGTCTTATCTCAAAAGTGACTTCATCTAAATAATTTGGGTCCAATGCTATCCCAAAGTATTATTCTAATTTTTAAAATGCTTTGGTAGAGATTTCCTTAATTTTTATGCTCACAGTTTAATTTTTGTACATATAGTTTATCATTTATTAGTATAAAATCAATTAAGGACATACTGTTACAGACCACTTAAATATAAATACATATGAGCCTCTATAATCCGACTAAAATGGAATCGGGGTATGTTGGATTATGGAGGTTTGTCGGATTACTAAGTTGAAATAAAGACGTGTATCTATAAAAAGACACTCAATATGTATATTTTATTATAATAGATAAGAAAACCTTTAAAAAAATATATTTAAAATATTTTACACATTACCAAATATGTAACAGAAAAAATTATAGATCGCATAATTGCAAGAGGTCACATTTATACTTGGAATTTTAAACTCTTCAAAAACCGAGAAGTTTAACTGTGGAGAGGAATAATTCTGGTTCAACAAATGAATAGAGACAGAGACAGGGCAACTTCTCGTCTCCCTCTATCACATCGACATGCGGAAACATAAACGTTTCAGTTACCGACCGAGTGTCGGACTACTGGGCGTGTCGGACTGGCGAATGTTGGACTATAGAGACTTAATCGTATTTTTTAAAAACTGATGACGATAATCTTCGATGGAATAAGATATTTTAACAAATGAGACGACCTTAGGCAGCTAAATATGTAGAAAAAGTTTTAATGTTTATTATTTCTCAAATTTTACAGATAAATGATATTACCAAATTGTTTAAATAATTATAATGAATTTTAATGACTTTTGGATAATCTTTATTAGATAATATAGGAAATTTAATTTGTTATATAACGTTTGTAACGTTTTTTGTACATTAATTGTGTTGGTATGTTTAATCAATTAAAAGAAGTTTGAAAGATTTATTGCTTCCCTGAAATCCCGTAGTTATGCCGAGTTTCTTCCAGAAAAGAAGAATTCTGTACTGTTGGATACACCTTTGATTCAGTAGCCGTTCGGTTATCCTGTGCCTTTAAGAACTATCTGAATGGGAACGTTTTCCACTTATCTCTTCATTAGCCGAACGTTATCTAAATCGTTGAGAACAAGCAATCAGTTGGCGAGTAATCCTGACGTGAGAAGGTCTGGCAGCTGTGCGGCGGGTACCCAGCCAGCTGCAATCCCATTGTATATCCATAATACCTGCTCTACCTTCGCCAAACAGTAACTGCTCTCCTCTCATCCCAATCCTTGTCCCGGGTCGAAAATAGTTTTTTTTTCTTTATTAAATGCTCTGGGAAAGCAACCTAACGTATGTCGGCTTGCAAAAATAACTGGAGATTTTTTTTCCCCTCCTAATACGCTCATAAATGTAATTTCAATATAATTAGATAAAAATATTTATGAATAGTAAATAATTATGAACATTAACTAAAAGGAATTTAAAAAGTCAGGTCAGAGGGATTTTATACTGAAAAAGGTGGATTAGAAGCTTTTATTTCTTTACAAAAAAAAAAAAAAAAAAAATGCTAACACGGTTGACATCGGTAAAACTTTTGGCAGCCAAAAAAGACTTATTTTGGTTTTTCGGCCATAATACCTAAACAGTGTATTCAATCGAAAAAGATATAATATAACAAATTAAAGAACACTAAATTCTGTATTGAATGTGCACCATAGAATAATGATTCCGTTGAGCGATATGTTCAACAGCCACAGCCATAAAACGACGATTTTTTTCAACTTATCAGGTTTGTTGTATTTATATCCCCTCTCGAAAAATTCAAGTTTTCAACCTCCTCCTTCTTGTAAGTGTAACATTACTCTTCATTTGTTTTGCGACTAGTCCCTATCTTAAGATATTACAATTAACAAAAGGTGGGTGGGTTACAGAGTCGTAATGTAAAAAAATAATTAAAATTAAAAAATAAAGTGAAATTATAATACAGTAAACAACGTATAAAAATTAAGAACAATAAAAAAAAATCGAAAAAAATGAAAAATTATTTACAGGACGATTAAAATAAATTATAACAATTGACTTGAAAATGGACTACTTTGTCCGAAACATTGTTAATTAAATCAATAAAGAAGGAAAAGAAGTTAGAAAGGTTACAATTTCCCTGAAATTTAGCGTCTTGATAAGTTTAAAATAACCTTTCGTCAGAGTTAGCGGAGCTATATATCAATATTATTGTTTACAGTTATTTCAGTACCTAATAGAAGAAAAACGAAATTCAATTTTATATGACATTATGAGTTAAATTAATCAATTATATTTCTGTTAATTGGAATTTCATTCATGACACCGCAGTTGTACTAATATATGAACCTATACCTTATAATATTCGATCATATCAAAATATTAATTTATATATTGTATACATAGGTATATACGAAAAAAAGACATATTATTTCAGACAAAGTATAAATTGATATGTATTTCGACGCATACCATATATAATTTTTTAATGTCGAAAAATTGTTTATTTGTCCGAAATGTTGATAATTTAATCAATAAAGAAGGAAAATAAGTTTGAAAGGTTAAAATTTCCCTGAAACTTTTTAGCGTTTTGGTAAATATTAATTAATAATATTAATATTAGTTACCTATGAAGCAGTACTGTATTAAACCGTAATAATACATCTTACTGCAAAAAGACATAATTTCAGACAGAAAAATAAAAAAATATTTTAGATTAGCAACTTTTTTTTTTCAAGTTTGAAGGCAAAAAGTAGCTAGATGAATGATTTCAATTAGTCAGGCTTACAGACCGCTCACGATTAATCAAGCTTTTCCTCGAGATAAATCTGAATATTTAATTATTTATTACTGATTTTAATATATTTTTTAATCTTATTGTGCTAATAAATAACATCACATTTGCATGTTGTCTTTAATAGAAATAAATAAATTATTGTGTAAATATATTTTTTTTACAAAACAAACGTTTCAAAGACAAAAAATTCTTAGTACTGTGTAACACTGCGCCCCTTGTGTTCTTCCTGTACTTAACAGTTCGATCGAAGTTCTCTCGCATAAGTAGACGACTTATAATTTCTCAATTCATAATCCGTTCTCGCGTCCCCCTCCTATTTCTAACCACAGGGGCAATTTAACAAAAAAAGTTTCAATTTTAATTTTATGCGGTATATAGTCCGGGAGAGAAGGAAATATTCCCCGAGGCAAGAACTCTCTTTTATTCATAAAAAGTTATAATAAGGCGTTCTGAATTCTAACGAAAGAACATAAGGCCCCGCTCAGACGAACAGGAATTAAAAAAGTTAGGCAACTAATAAGAAAACTTTCCTATATAGGTGTTTCTTTAACTAGGGCTCCTCTCCAACCAATCCTTTTTTCCAACAACTTTTTTTTATATATATATATATTTACCTATTTTGCTAGGGAAGAACAGTTTTCCTTTTGTATTTTTTTTTTCGGTAAAACTTTCGAAAGTAGAAAAAGTAGACCACAATGGCAAAGTTTAGATATTGTGTTTATCTTTGGAAATATTCGAAACAGATTAACGTCAACTCACTATTCGAAAAATATTTTTAAAATTAATAATAAGAGATAGATAAACAGTCTTGTTTGAGTTCTATGACGAAATCTAGCTTACAAGGATTACTTACAAGGGGAGTGCCCGATGTGTACGTCACCAATTCTTTCTTTAAATTTTTTTTGATTTTCTGGGTAAGACTACATAAAAAACATAGCGTAAAGCGATTTGCTTTAACCGTGGTGTTTCTAGATGTTTTAAAAAGTTCTTATCCGCAAAAAACTTTAATTTTGTTTTTATATCATAATCTTCTTTTTTAACAATGACTATATAAGATAATCCAATATTTTATTTAAATGTATGGAAATAAGAAACATTCCTCTTTTGAACGAGTTCAAGAACGTCGATATCGGGTAAATTGAAGACGAGATACAGAAGTTCAAGCCCAAACGTAATTTTGTGGCTTTCAAAATTTTGAGCATCCTCGGAACTGAAAAAAGAAATGTGTTTTTTGTTTTTGATGATATTTTTAACATTAAGGTTTTTAGATGTGCTAAATCCAAATCTTCCATCATTCTTGGTGTGAACAAATCTATAAGCCGAGTTTACTTAATATATAAAATATTTTTTTTAATTTATTTGAAAAAAATCAATTATTATTTAATGTTTATATTTTTCCTTTTTTTACTTAATTTACTTTAAAAAAAAAAATGTTTAGCTGAAAAAAAACCATGCCGATATCATTTTTCAAATTCGAGATATAAAACAAAGAACTTTCAGCAGCTATTTTTTGTATATTGTTTATTCAGCCCTAAAGAAGACCTGCAAAGTGGGTCGAAACGTCGGTTCCTAATAAATAGTTTTTACTATTTGTGATCCATTTTTTTGACCGCCTTCCCGAACCATCTCATTTCTTCATAAAGTTCTACGATCATCTATTGATTATACAATATTTTAATAATCATTAAAGATGAAATGAGCCTATATGAAACTCAGCAATTCTGTTAAGGATGCTATCCATCAAATTCAGAATCAGTAGCTAGCTACTGCTTGAAATGTCCCTCTACGGATGTTCCTAAAAATAAAATGTTCCTACGGTATTTTTTCTATTTGCTAAAAGTAAAAATAACTCGGTATACGAATTTATTTTCACTCTGGGACATGCCAATTATCATATTTGATTAAACCCACCCATTTACATATTACTACAAGAAGCGAATATCATTCAATGTCCGGTTGAAATATTATGGCAATCTGTGGGGAAGTGGGAAATCACTCAAATCATTCCGTCTATTGGACGATGATGAAACGCTGTTTACAAATCCCGAAAGAATTTCCTGTGACTCAGAGACCCAGGGGTTACTGATCTGTCGGGAGAAGCGCCACCGAGTGTATTATTGGAACCAGACAGTCGAAGGAACCGGGAACTGAAATATCGTAAAAAAAGAAAAAAAAAATAAGGAACGTCTTGCAAATATATAAATAAAGGATGGAAATAAATAAATAAATGAGGAGCTCAGCTGAAGAGCATGAATGGGGGTGTAGGAGACACGTGGACTGCTTGAGCAGCTGTAGGCCACAGGTGAGTCCTTACAGTGGCCTGAATACAGTGCCGCGTAACTGTCGGTTTATCTCGACTGTTCCTCGTTCAAGGATATCACCGAACCATTCTTATCATAACATACAATCGATAGTCGATTAAATAGATAGTGTAGCCATCATGTAGAGCCACTCTAATAAGTAAATAGACTTACATACATTATTTATGATTTATGTTAATTGAACATTAAAAAAGTAGGGTATTTTATATATATATATATATATATCCGCCAGTTACTTTTAAAATAACAAATGACAATATTTATATTATTGTTCATGAGATCAAATTAATCTTAATATATTGCTCATTCATTTTGGCTTTATTTCATTTACATGAGTGTTTTGAAAGTGCTAAAAAAAAATTAGATTTTTACAAGAAAAAAAGGCTAATTCTTCAAGAAATAATATCGTCGCCTTTTTCGAAAAAAGGCTTAAGCACCAAAAATTCGAAATTTAGGTTTCAACTCATTATGGGACCTAAACACCGCCTCTATCGATTCCCGCTCACGATATATCGACAAAAAATTGGAAATGGTCTAAAAATCTAATATTGATGACGTCAGCACCAAATGCTAACGACTCTAAGTCGTCACTCTGGTCTTAACCAATGCTAGAATCTTTTCAAATATATTGTATATAAAGGTTTTGCCAAACTCAAAACTTAATAAACTCCTACTCAATACAATAAAGAATCTAATTTAAATCAAGTCTAAAAATCGACTATTGATGACATAAATACCAAATACTAACGACTTTCAGTAGTCAATCTATCCTTAACCAGTGCTAGAAGTCTTAAAAATATATTGTAATCATAAAAGTTATGCCACCTTATTCGAAAAAAAAAATTGTAATTTGGAGAAAAATTGTTTCATGCGTTTCATGTAAAGTTTGCCAAATGGCGCTTACGCCTTTTTCAAAAAACGACGTCGATATGTTCTCAGAGTCTTCCTATGAAAATTTTCAGAGAAACGAAGGTTTCAGCTGGTATTGCAAAAAAAGAAGCAGCCATAATGAAATAGGAGTCAGAGATGTTACTTGGTTTTGTGGTTCCAGACTGGAATTGAACAAGACTATTTACTTTCTATATTCCTGGATAAAGAAATATACTACACAATTATGTCTAGATGAATTTGGATTTTACTCTGATATAACAACAAACTGGAAAAATTATCTTAGAGAAATTTATGCCGCTTTGTTGATAAAAAAGCCTCTCATTATTGGAGGGTCTGTAAAAAATATTTAATCAGATATTGTTAATTTATTGACATTAGAATAAGTAAATAAATATATATTAGTATTTTAAAATGATATTTAGTTTTATTTTATATAATTTAGTTCACTAATATTACTATATGGTAGCTGGCGTGTATACATAAAAAAAGGCCCAAAAATTAAATTGTTTCGGTATATTCTTCCATAGATATCTTTCAAATCCTAAGATCATTAAATTTTAATTTAATATTTTATATATATATTTATTTTTACCTATCATGCTCGAAAAATATTGGTTTCGAAATTTTCAAAAATAATACAAAGTTGTGGCTTAAATCGTACAGTAAAATATTATAGCAAGGAAAAAAAAATACAATTTTACAAATTAAAATAAAATAAAATAGTTCTGCACCAACCAGAGTATTTGGGTCATTCTCAAATAAACTGTCACTTTGGCTGTCCTGAGGTTTCTAGAAGCTTGGCATTTTTCATTTTTTCGGTTTTCATTTTTTTTTTTCAATCCTCAATCAGCGTTCAGTTCGTCTCAAAGCAAAGTACGTTTTTTTTTAAGCTATTTAATGTTTCAAAACGTTTAACAATAAAGATTTTGTCACAAATTTCTCCTGAGTTTCATTCTGTCCGATGTGCATTTCGAAAAATTTCAGTAAATATTTTAAATCATAAAAGAATATTTTGATTATGAGGAGTTTATCGCACAACTGCAACTAGTCCTATCAGATAGACAAGAAGGCAAAAAAAAAAAAAAAAAAATTGGGAAAAAATAGAGACAAAAATTGTTTAGTTCTCTAGAAAAAGATTTATTCATTTTTTAAAGTACCTCCTAAATAAACGAGAAATTGTAAAACTCGGAAACCACGTATGATTTTGCACTCTTTGATACATGTATAAGACCCATGTCTAGTTTCCATGAACTTGAATTTTTTAAAAAAAATTTTCCAGATTTCGAAAGTGACTATTTATCTGAGAATGACAATTAATT
This sequence comes from Rhaphigaster nebulosa, assembly GCA_948150685.1. NCBI lineage: Eukaryota > Metazoa > Arthropoda > Insecta > Hemiptera > Pentatomidae > Rhaphigaster > Rhaphigaster nebulosa. The sequence continues at coordinate 16,149,521 of OX411306.1, forward strand.
TAAAGACCTAAATCTTTCCCAGGTTACATCAACGCTATTGTATTTGATTTAATAGTTTACACACCTTAATAGTACCGAAGCACAGGTAATTTATCAACCAAAATTCAACTTTTTCGGTAGGAATTACTTCGTTTTCTGTATGTTATCTCTGCAAACAGTTCAGTACTTTTGGGTGATAATTTAGTTTTAGGTATTGTACAGAATTGTCATATTATAATTGTTTAAAAAACTGTTTAGTTATACTTAAGATTTCATATAACTTATCATTAATTTACAGGTATTCTATGATTATTTATAAATGGCCGAATCCATATATTATACACATTTAAAGTTTTTTCTTCCTTGTATCTGACACTGTTAAATTATTTCAGAGGTTTGACTGTCGTGATTATTGCTTTCTATATACGCAATTAGAATAAAAACAAGCACTTTTATTGCACTTCGATCTAGGCTGTGTAATGGGATTGTTTTATCAGTCGTAGATAGGTGAGTCACTGCAGGTTGGATGAGTCGCACAATTGAGAAGTGAAATGCCTTAGAACTGTTGGAAGAGAGGGATATTTATAGAGAGCAGTTCTGGAAAAAGCGAGAGGAAGGCTTTTGCTATTTGTTTTGGCAACCGGACTGCGACACCCGGGCGTCATCCGGATTTAGTGACGATGAGTCTGTATCCAAGGACATCCCTCTGTCCGATCCCTTTCATATATGCCTTGTAGAATGGCCGGGAATACATCTTAATGCACCATTCCTCAAGAGGCAGTTAAGCGGATTAAATCTAAAATTTCTGTATACTTAAGGGATTCATTACCGGGAAATAACAGAAATAACAGTGCGGTAATTTTCCTTGTTTGATATTATTTTATGGACTGTCACCAAAATAACTTTCGAAAATCTCTTCCTTATTACATTCCTGCTTTGCTTACTAGCCTTATAATGTCACTATTCTCAACCTAAGGTACAGATTTATAAATAATGGAGCTAGGCGTACCACGGGGCAATAACATACTACATTCACCTCATTCCAGCGCTACTTAGCGACTAAAAACGGAACTACGACAATACATCTCCCAACTTCTAGTGATATATTTATGTTTAACTTAATAGCATAAACGTAACTGTAAATTTACAACACAAAAAGTTAATTTGGGAACCTAACGACCATGTCCAATTTTTAGGGTTGTATTATTTATTGACTTTAGAACTCGGATAATGTGAAGGAGAAATCTAGTCATAATTTCTTTCGTAGCCCCAATCTACAAAAAATGGTTCTAAATTATGCATAGTTCTTTTATTATAAAAATACAATCTTTATTCTCAATCTATAAAACAGATATCATCATTAGCGCTAGAGTAAACCCAAGTTACGGTAGTTGGCAATATTCAACGAGCTATGAGGTAATTTTAACCATACATATTTCATAAACTAATAAAATCACAACATCTTTACTTCTAATGAAACTATTAAATTAATTATAACTTGTAATAAATCCACCGACAATACTCCCCACTTCCATATATAGCAAATAATTAAAAAATGAAGCATAAAATAAATAATTACAAAAAAAAAAATTGTTATTTTTTATTACAATTTTAATTTTTTTTTACGTTTCAATTTTATTATTATTTATTTCATTTGCCAAAAAATAAATAAATAAATACTAATAGGGATGCCGAAAATTGAGGCCATTTTCGAAAGAAGGACGTATAGGTCTATAAGCACTTTTTCCAGAAATGTTTTTAAATACTTTATTTAAGTACTATGGTGGAATACAGAGAGCACCCTTCTCCATTTTTTGTTCTGATGGATAGAAATATTATTAAAGACTGGAAAGAAGCACTTAAGCCTTTAATAAAACATAAGCCTGCGTCTAAAGGAAGTCCGTTTAAAATCCAAAAGTATTAAGTGTTGAAATATAAAGATGGTACTGTACTTGCATCACTAACTTATAATGCAGCCTACACACCTTTCCGCATTTGCATGAAAAGTTACTTGGTTAAAACTTTAAAGGAAATTCAAACATAACAAGTAAACTACACTCCAGTTTTTCCGCAAAAAGAAAAAGATGCGAGGGAATTTTTTCTATACATGGATGATGAAAGTTTGTCCTGGCTACAAAACATGTTAGGGAATAGTTAGAATATTAATGACATTAATAAACCTTTTTTTTTTTTTAATATCTTCAATTATTATTCTGTATTTCTGGATATTTAACAAATATTTATAATAAAAGTTTTGTATTATTTTTAAATTATATGTTTCTTTTATTACAAAACCCTCACTGAAAATAAATTTCCGGAAAAAAGGCGTAAGCAGGACTATTTGTAAATGCATTCTATATAACGATATAAAAGTTTACATCATTATTTGATAAAAGTATCATATCAAAAAAAAAAATCATTGAATTAATTGCGTAAACAAATTTCTGAACTTTACAATCGCGTTATATTATTTCATAATAAATTGATACTTTATGGCTGTGATTTCTCAATTTATTAATTTGTACTATAGGCCCTTTTTCCGGAAATCGCCTATTTAATAATTTCAGTTTTCCGCCAGACATAAAAGTTTGAGAACCATAAACTACTCTAAGCGCAGATGGCAGTTGGAGGAACCTTCCGCCAAATTATCTTCTTGAGATCCTTCAACGAACATCGGGCTACAATGGATCAGTTCATCCATAGATTTTGTTTTATAGGAATGCAATAAGAAAGAATTCGATCGTTTTTTTTTTTTGGTCAGTCGCACAGATTTGTGTAATATTTTAAGCAACAAAACTTAAAAAGTGCAATATTTTTTCTTAATCGATTTTCGATTTAAAAACGTCTCAAAATCCAGAAAAAAAAGCTTTTAGCATAGAATAGAAAAATAAATAAACTTCTCCTAAAAGGATATTTTGAGAAAAAATATGCCTATAATAAATAATTGTATTTATTATTCATAAATTTTTCTTCCATACTTATTATATCAACCACAATGCTAAAGCAGATTTATTTAAATGAGTAGCCGGAGTATTATAGATAGGAGGAGACTGAATAGCCCATCGGAGGGAGTTATCTGCTCCCATCTCGGGCGGTGAGTGTCCTCCAGCAAGGACAACCCCTGGAAGGCCAAGTTCTCGGTCCACATTCTCTCCAGGTGTAATGGCCATAATCCAATGGAATAAGTCTCCACGGAATGCAATATAATGCTTTATTATTTATTTCTTACAATTATATGTAATTAAAGGTATACTTCTTTATTTTTATAAAATAAATATAACTGTTCTAGAACTATTTTTTAATGTTTTTTTTTTTTTAAATATAATAAAATAAATATAAAAATTACTTTGATTCAATAGCGTACTTTTGATTTGTTGGATATAATCAATATCTGATATAGTTTGGTATACTCAAAATGGTTTATTTAAATATTAATCGTTGAATTGTATAACAGTGGGTTAGGCTGGTCATATAACTTCCTTATTCCTAAACTAAAAGTTAATTCAGGTTTTCGTGTTTTAATAAAGCAATAATTCTTCAGAGTATTCACTATTCAAATTGAAAACATGGGATGACATGCTGACGACTGATGGCATTCATACTTTTTTCATGGTGGTTAAATTAGTTACGGATGAATTATTTGTTGAAATTAAATAACTAGGCTAATGCGAAATAACAATCTCCGTATTATTATTTAACAGGTTTGTAAATATTTAAATAATAAAAAAAAAAATTAAATGGATAAATTAAAAAAAGTAAATAAAAACTTAATATAGTACTATTGTAAAACTGTTTGTGACAAAACACTATTGAATGCTATGATTCACCACGATACCATTATATTAAAAAATATAATAAAAAAACAAAATAAGAAGTAAATATCAGGTTGTCCAACATTATGAGATTCTTTTTTAACAAATCACTAAACATGATACTAATAAAGCACTAAATAACCTAATACAATTAAAAATAAGAAAATACTAGTATATATTTTTTTGTAACTTATTTATTTTCATAACAGATACTACTGAAAGTATTGTTAAAGTAAATACAAAGAAATAAAACTTTTAACATGGAGCAGCATAAAGAGTTTGTTAATACAGTTACATTAGGCAAATAATAATATTTTTTTTATTATTAAAAAATATAATTATTAGGCTAAATATAATTTTTAGATTATTAAAAGTAAGTACTTTATAACTTTTCATAAAATTCCAACCAGTGAATTATTTTAGCTCGAAAATGCTGGTAAAGACGAAGGCTGAGAAAGTGTGGCTGTGTCAGCAAATCGATATGTTTAACTCATTGGATAGCAGCATCGGGGTCGCTGCTGTCATGATATCTCACTGCCTCCTATATTGCAAATAGAATGTAAAATATATTCCATATAGTTACTTTATATTTGTTTGAATAAAATATTATAAAACTTATAATTAACAGCCAGCTAAAAAATTTGTAGTTCATTTTTCATTTTCGAACCGAAAGAAAAATAAAATTATGTATTTTTTTGCATTATTATTTTTTATATCATATTGTTATTAAGCTCATTCATGCGGTGGAATTGTGGTAATATTTGTGATTAGTTATCTGTTACTAATGTACTGTTGTAGTCACTTCCTTCTAGAAGTTCAAAATTGAAACTTAAGCCCAACTGGTCCTACTCTTCACCGATAAACGAGACAGCCAAAAAAGCTTCAAATTTTTCATTCGATATCTTTTAGGACTATCACCAAAGCTCCTTGGTACATCGACAACATTATCTTGCATAAAGACCTCAACATTCCAACAGTTATCGAACACTACAAACGATTTCGCGATAACTTACACGGCATCCTAAAACACTCACACAAGACATGCCCACAACACTAGCAAAACGCTGAAGAGGAGCTGGATGAGGGATCTCCTAGCCTAACTATATCCGACAATCACGACAGGAAGAGGTGCCGCTGGATACTACTCTTTATCATGCCTTCCATGCCACGATAGCATGTTCTTTGCCAGCATATTCACTAGCTTCATCGATAGGAGTGAAATAAAAATAAAGCCCAAAAAAAAAAGTTACCTGTCACTGAGCACAACTAATCTAACAATAAACAATCTAACAATATCTGTAGATTTCCTATCCCATTTGTTCATTACATTTTTGATTCAGTTAATATAGGACTTAATTTTAGATGTCTACTTGTGGTATTCAATTTGCAATGCATACTTTTTTAATTATTTTGGTTTATTATTTTCAATTATGAATCTATGTAATCGATCAAGAAAAAATTAAGTCCACCCTCTCCTCCTCCTGCTTCCTCAAAATTTGATGTTTTACGTTTCAAGATACGTTGAATCCAAAATGGAATAAAAAAAATCTATACGTACGCCGTCCGCGGATTTTTCTGAGAATACTGAACCGATTGTTTTGAGATTTGGTACCCAAATCACAGGTCATCCCAAGATGATCCTCGAAACTCGGCATTTTCATCCGCCATTTTGTTTCAAAATGAACCCACGAAACGTATATCGGCTGTTTATGCAGATAGAGGAAAAATATAAAGTGTTTTATAGTAATTATAAAAAAATTATAAATTATAAAAAAAAAAAGATCGAAATCGGACCAGTTTTAGCAGAGATTTGAATTTTATAAATGTATACGGTTTGAAATTTGTACATAATATGTTTAAAAATAAAATTATCGGTCTAATATTAGCGAAGTTATATCAAAAAATGTTTGCATTGAGCTTTAATCTAAAAGGGTAAGCGAAGTCGTGTGAAGAGACATATAAGATATAACTATTAGAAAATAATAAACTATTGTGTAATAATTTGCAGCGTTTTTAAAAAATAAAATAAATAACTTTAAGCTTTATCTAATTATAAAATGATGTCTTTTATTTTACTCACAACAACGGAAAAATAAATAAATAAAAATTAAACCTTTTTAATGTCAATCGGAAGAAGTATTTAGTTCAACTTCAAGTCGGAAAATCAACTTCTGCAATTATTTACATTTGAATCATATATAAATCTTTTAACACTCGAGTTACTCTCGAGATTCTTTTAACAAGTGTTTAGCAACGGTAAAATCATGCGTTATCGTATCACGTTTCATATACAGAAACGGCATAAATAAAATACTGCATAAATAAAATATTTTTTGGAAATCCCGATTGAATAGCCATGAAACCTTGATAAAAAGATCTACTGCACTAAAATTTTATCTACCAATAGGCTTGTTGAAGCACTGATTTGGACTCTCGACATTGCTCCAGTTAAAAATGAAAAAACGATTTCTTTTAATATCTACACAACTAGTTGCGGTGTCCTCTCTTTCCTAACAGAAAGGTTGCTAGTAGTATTAGACCAAAATACTGATGCAGAAGTATTCATAAAACAAGATCAAATTTTATGCAACACCTTACAATCCCTCTTGTTAGTAACCTAAATCTTCCCCAATTTCTCGACGATTGGAAGATACGAAATAAGTTGATACGAAAAAGTAGTGATAAAAAATGAATAGACTAATCAGGCTATTCCAAATAATTGGGAGCCCAAAATCAAAAGGTTGAAACATATAAAAGTTGATATCAAGAAAAAACATTAGACAAAAATCCTAATTTCCTAAACATATTCTTTCCTCAGTATATATATATATATATATATATATATACATACATATATATATATATATATTTTGACTATATATATATATGAAATTTTATATATATATATAATTTTATATATATATATATATATATATATATATATATATATATATATATATATATATATATATACACTGATATTATATATTTGTGAGATTATTATTCAAATAAACATTTAAAAAGGAATCTGAAAAAAAAAAATCACTTAACGTGTTTCACAGAAAGTAGTTTCACTTAAACTATTTTACATTTTTTAATTTAGTTACTTTTGTTTCAAAATACACGAATATATCCTAAAATAAAAAATAAAAAAAGACATCTAATAGTCTCGGCTGTCAAAATTTCAGAGCATCCTAATTTCTTTCTTTTTGTTTAGTATACATTATATATTCAGAATGGGACAAATAAAAAAATGTGGTTTTGTTTGAACAAACATTAGACGGATCTGCACAGAACGCCACCGAGTGTTTCCTCTAACACATGTTGTTGGTAGATCTCTATCTATTAGTTTATTAGTTTGACCTGACATTTGGGGTTGGATGCTCTTTGTGATGATTGGCATTCAACTTTTACAAAATATATTCTAAAATTCCCTAATCATTGTTTATGAATTTGGGTATTGTTTTGTAATTGTAGACTAATTTAGTTCGAAGAATAGCAACTATCTATAGACTTTTTTTTTTATTGTAATTATATTTGATTTATTCTTCAGTATACAGCTTTTATTTATGTTATTATTGAACAGATTCGCGAATTAATTTGAATAAATAAATAGGCTGCCAACGAGCTCCGAAGTGGGGAAAATGGATTTCCCCACTTCGGAGCTCGTTGGATGGCCCGGAGGACCCCTTAGGACCGGAGAGTACACACGGGGGCACTGACCAGGCGGGGAAAGCGAGAGTGGTCGTAGTAAACAAACCCTGACCTAGCCCTCACTGACCGCCAGCCCTCTCTCTATATATAGCACGCTCCTCCCACCATCGTCTTTATCACTCTATGCTCCATATAATCCTCTTCAACTCTCTTCAGTGGCGAAGATGTCTACTGTAATAATCGGTTCGTAAGGCCATCGCAAGGAAAGTACTTCAAGACTTCTACATTTTATCAATGAAGAATGGATTTTTACAAGAGCATCTTTAAATAGAAACGTAGTATTCTACAGCATTCATAAAATCATTAATAAAAACAATGATTCTAAGAGAACCCTGAGGTTCGATTCCAATATTGTCGATAATCTTCGCCTACAAACGCCCTCCATTGAATCATTCATAACCTCCAGTGATGATTAAAACATAAATTAGATTGTTAAGACCCAAATTAAAACATGTAAACAAGTAAGAACAAGTTTTGATTAGACCGGCCTCCTCAGCAAAACTTTAGACTACCATATTCTTAGTTGGTACGCTTTGAGGCTTCATGTTGTAAGCCACTTTGTGGTGGAACGTGTGTTTCTGTGTAGTATCTGTATTTTAGTCATTATGTATTCATTCGAGACATAGAATGGTGCCTCCACTATTTGCGCAGTACTTTAGACTTACAGGACTCTATTTTTTGGATATTTAAGATTTTAGCAGAGCCCGATTGCTCTATGATCTGTCCGTCCGTAAAGGTTTCATTAGTATTTTATAAAAATGCATTAGTTAAGGATAATTTAGAATGTATATCAAGTAACCTAGATAATATTCTAAATCTTTGGTTTACATGATTTCTATTCGGTCTGATGTGGGTTCACCATATCAATATCTTATCCAGACTCTCCTATGTCCAAAACAACGCACTTCCTAACGCACTTGCCCAGGGGTTGGCACGTGAGGAGAAGATCCACACTTAACAAAGTGCGAATAAAATCTATATTTCATTCATCTGTACTTTTCAGTCTTTAGCTCAACCAGTAATATTTGCAAGATCATATGCGAAAAAAAACGTTAAGCTACTATTTAGCTAGTTTCAGGTAGGCTAAATTTAAATCAAATAAAAATTACTTTTCAAAGTAAAGGCTTTTACTCGTAAGTTAAAAGAATAATATTCATAAAGAACATTTTGAAATATAATACTGTTGTGATTTCAAAACGAGAGATATATTAAATTTAAAAAAATAAAATATTTTATGATAAAAAATAAATTGAATTATAAAAAAATAAACAAGTATATCGAAAATGAAATATATTACTAGAAAATGATGTTAAGAGGATTTCCCTATGGGCTGCATTTCATACACTACAGAGAATCAAGGGTATTCAGGGGATTGGGAAGAGGGGCAGGTTGCCTAAGGGTTTTAAGTGAATAGTTAATGAACATCCCCCTGTTTCATCAGATATCGTTGGTGCAATGCCAAAGTGGCCTATCTGCAAATTTTGCTGTTTTGGGGTTTTGGTGCATTTTAACGTAGGTACGGTTTAAATCCCTTCGAAGTGCCAAAATTTCCTAACTACATACATTTCCTGACACCATTAATTAAAAATACAAATTACGACCAATTTAATTAAGAGATTAGCTACCTTACATCTGCAATCATTATTCAAACTAATTTTTCTCAAATCCACAAATTTTCAGATACATCTCTTTGCCATTGCAAAGACAATATGATTGGTTTTGTAAGAATTAGATTAATTTTGTACAAGGGATTTTATGACATATGAAATTCTATGAATATACCGTAAACATTACCGTACATATCAGATACCAGAAAAGAAATTGGGAACATTAATTTTCAAAATTACACCTAGTTTTTCATTTAAAAAGCGAATGAATATTCTCAAAGCTAAAGATTTGTTTACTCTTCAAGCAGGGCAAATATAAAATAAACAGGAAAGGAAGACACCGTGTAATCTCAAAGAGAGTCTTCCCTCTTCTGGAATAATTTGAGCGAGCATGAGTGAGCCAATTCGAGTAATAAACAGGACAAGTGAGAAAGGAAGAGTCAAAGGAGACATCTCGGCATTAATTGAGAGAGAAAAACTGGTCTCTTGGAGCGGGAGTCACGTGTTTATCCTATTAGAGTCTTTTCTTTCTGTCGGTGGATCGGATCTGTCTGCACCCCTGTCTCTCTTCTTAATTGAGGCTCCTTTTTGGCAATTGCCGGCGTTCAATTGGATAATTATATGATTGAGGATTTCCATTTTTAAAATCGAAAGGACAAAAAGTTGTTGACGATTCTCAATATAAATAGTGTTAATTAACTTCGCATACAGTCAGAGATTTCTTAACGAAGCAGAAAGATACTGACACAATATTTACTTCATTTTAAAGAACATTAAAAATAAAAATAAATCACTAATTTTTTTTATATATAAGGGATTTTTAAATTTGAACTTAAAATAAGCAAATATTAAAATTCAAAATGAACTATTTCAAGGATGATTTTAAGGTTAATAATAATACAATGTATAAGGTTTTATGATAGTTTGTGACACGTGATCCAAAATTTAAAATATATATTTTCAGGGTTAATTTTGAAAATTTATGTTTGTTCATATTGTTTTTCTACACAATTCACGTTTTTACACTTGTTAATGTGTACTTATTGATTTAATTATTATAATTGTTTTTACCTTGGTGTATCATTGGCATATAAACCTTAAATTACAACCTGTTATAATATTACATATTTTAAGAGAAACTGGATATATTTTTAGTACTTTTTAAATTGAATGGTGAAAGGTATTATTGTTTTCTGTGGGCAGTCCATAATTAAATGACAGCGGTTCTAAATTATAAAATAAAAAATTAGCGGAATATAAAAATAAATATTTCTTGAATTGGTCTTATTTGTCCATTGGTTTATGTTTCTTTAAATTCTTCTCCTTGTGTAGAACTTTAGAATTGTATATTGGTATTCTAGCGGCCTGCTGGTATATTCATATTTTCATTAAACATAGGCATTCCGCTTTTCAACTCGGCTTTTTTTATAAGATCAATGATTCAAAAAGAGCGAAAGCGAACGAATACTTTTGTTTTATATTTTGTTACTCACTAAATTTAAAAAAAAATAGAGTAGCAGAAATCTAAATTCCATACCGCCTCCATCCAGATCAGGCATGTACGCAGATTTTTTTTTTTTTTTTGGGAGGGATATAAATTTTATTTCGAAAGGGGTTTAACAAGAAGAAGGCAATTAATCGCTAAAGTGTCTACAATTGCCGAATTAGGCGTAAGTTTTAGGGATAAGAATGAGAAATGGATCAACAATTATTATTCAAAATATAAATATAAAACTTGTGTTGGGTGTAAAAATCAAATATTTTCAAAAATTTCTGGGGGAGGATTATATTTCCCTTACCCCCCTCCCTGCGTACGTCACTGATCCAGATTACTCTATACGCGGTTCATTTCAATTAGAGACCACGTCTGATCCTAGTGTAAGCCTGTTCTTCCTCCTTCTATTTTCTTCCGGTATAGCTTCGTCCCCAGATTGTTTTTGAATTTCCAAAACAAATTAAGCTTTCCTTATTTATTTATTTTTTTTAATCTCTTCAAACAAATTATTTTTATATATCGACGTCGTTTTTTGAAAAATGCATAAGCACCAAAAATTCGAAATTTAGGTTTTAATTGATTTTGGAACGCAAACAAAAAAAAAAATTAGAAATGGTCTAAAAATCGAATATTGATGACGTTAGTACTGATTACTATCGAATCTCAGTCGTCACTCTGGCTTTAATCAGTGTTAGAATCCTTTAAAATATATTGTATTTATAAAGTTTTTGTCAGGTTAATAAACTCTTACAAAATACAATAAAGGAGTAAATTAAAATATATATATATATATATATATATATATATATATATATATATATATATATATATATATTGTTATTTGGGGTATATACTGTAAAGTTTGCTAAATGGCGAATAGGCCTTTTTCAAAAAACGACATCGATATATATATTTTCATTCAACATCTCATTAATTCAACATTTTTTTTTCTATTTTTAAATAGCATTCAAGAATTATATTTGTGGGTAAATTTGTTCAGCATAATTTAATATGTGATTATTAGGAATATGATTTTTCTGTTGACATTGGTAGCTTTTAATCAACAACTGATCAAACTGTCTAAAAAATTTCTACTCCATACTTTTATAAGAACTAAGTGTTCAGCCATCATTGATGTTTTGTGCACTTTAAGACGTTTTTCCTTTGAGCTACACTAAAATACTTTTTTATTTCCTTTTTTTTTGTTTATCCTCTCTTCTGACCAATACTAAGCACAATAGTAAACAACACTCCCACAGCCCACAATAACAGCCCCCCTCCTCGTCCCCCCCCCTCTCGTCCCCCAGAGAACACACACGGGAGCCGAGAGGTAACAGGTGGTGAGACTATAAATAGGTCCGCCGCCGCCGAAGGGAGAGGCTAAACCTCACTAAGCCGGGGGTGCTTTAGCCGCGGTCGACCTCAACCTTGACACTGTCACCGTTGGTCTCGGGGGCCTTGTCCTCCTCGGGGGTGTCGGGTCGATTTTGTGAAGTCTACTTGGCGTTTAAGGAAGTCAGTGCAACGTCTCCTCAGTATAATAATATTATCATAATACTTCATTCTGAATAAACAACACTCCAACCTCGTCTGAATAAATCAACATATTTTATGCAATCAAAGTTTCAGTCTTGCTAGAAATATATGCTGATGACAGATATCTAGTATTACTTACAATACTGCAATAAAATCCCCCAAAAAACTCTAATACAAAACTTAGATTAGAAATTGAAAATACGTAAAATCTTAAGATTAGAGCCCGGATTCTCGTGCAATTGCACTTTTTTTCCGATTGCTTGAAATCGATCGGGGACAAGTTATTTACACGAATTAAGACATCCGGATTAACGTATGTAAGTTTTATTTTGCACGAAATTGAACATTTCAAACAATTTTGGGTAAATTGCACATTATCAGTAATTAAAAAAAATATTTGTAAATTGCTTGAAAATATAAGTTTTAAGAAGAAGTTGGTCGGGGGGAGAGGGGAGGAGGAGTGGTGCGGTCAAAGACTAACACATTAATATGCAAGACTTATTTTTTTTGTGCCTTAATTTTAGGCCATCATCAGGGCAGAGAGCCAACGCGCCAACTCTTGCAGTTTTACTTAGGCCGAAACGTTGGCACAAAATAAATAAGTCTAAATTATAAGTCTAAAAATATAGATTTTTAAGTTAGCCTATTCCAATCTATGGTCCCACTAACGCTAAAGAATGAACTTTGTCATTCGTCGCAAAACTACGCCATATTTTCCTTTACCATTTAACAATGAGACGAATAAAAATATGCTTCCTGTGCTTTAAAATATTTTATTTTCTTAGCTACCGGTTTCGGTCTTTCGACCTTCAAGAGGCTAAAATAGCAAACAATGATCAATATCAACATACTAAAACAAATATAACAACAAACACTAAAATATATTAGACTCTCTTCTAAGGAAGAGACATCTTTTGATATCTAGTCCTTTTTTGGCAAGCAGGGAAGGAGGGTCGTTGGATATTTTATATCCAACTTAAGTATTTGTTTGTATCACTTTATTTTTTATTTATTTATTGTATAGTTCATATTTTATTATATTGTTTCATATTTCATATCGTTTGTTGATATTTTTTAGTGTTTGTTACTTTAGCCAGGTGGAAATCTAGCGACCGAAAACCTTAGCTAAGAAAATAACATATTCTAAAACCCAGGAAGTCAACATTTTTTATTCTTACCGGAGTGTTGGGCGATGGCAAGTTTTATCACACGTTACTTCATGTCAGATTATTTAGAAAGTACGATTACTTAATGTATTATAATTATTATTTATATAATATATAAATCTCATTTGAATTATCTGATTTTGGACGAAATAATTTCACCTCATGATAATCTCGTACAAAAACTGATAAAGAAAAAACAAGTTGGAAAATGGATTTGGTTGGTTTTGAAATTCTAAGTAGGGATGTCAAAAATCGTTCGGTCATAACCAATAACCGGTTTTTTTTTTTTTGATCGAATAACCAATTTTTTTCGGTTTTTTTAAACTATCGGTTATAATCGGTTTGTTTTAAATTAAAAAACCGGACCATAAATAAATTTCGTAAAAAACAAAAAAAAAAGCTTCTACTTTGAAATGTTAAAAAAAATGCTGAAACATTTAATTATTTCTTTAAAAAAAAAAAAGGTACTTAACCATACAGCCGCCTTATCAACGCAATAGCGCATTGTAAAGCCATTTCTGCAAACTAGCTAATTTGTATTCAATGGTTAAATTCGCATTCATTGGAATTATTACTGCTTTAATTAGATATTATTTAAAATTATTAGTACCGTCGACTTCCTTTCCCAAATCACCGGAAGTCGAAAGCACTAATAATTTGAAAATAATATCTAATTAAAGTAGTAATCATTTTATAAAGTCCAATGAATACGAATTTTACAAATGAATACAAAACAATTAGTTAGCACAAACAGTGCTAGTCCGATAACGGCTACAGACAAGGCGGCTGCATTGTAAAGCTAAACCATAAACAGTTATTTTCATAGTTTTAGCTATTGGTTTACTTGAGTAAACGTTTTTTAGGTTATTTCTCGAAGATCAACGTGTAATTTTCTTGAATTAAAGGTTTTGCCAATGGCCAAGTATTTGTAATAGTTCTAGAAGCTATTATTAATGATGTCATAAAAAAAAAAAAAAATAATAAAAAATGTTTTTGGGAAAAATTATGGAAGGTTATTTCATTAAAAAAAAAAACAATTTTTTCCCATCCTTCCCAAAAACCAGTTATTTTAAACGGTTAAAATAACCGAAAACCTTCTCTTTTTTTTTTTTTTTTTTCAAAAGCCGATACTCTTTATTCTATGCCTCATGTACCTATAGTTTTAAATCATAATATATATATTTAAAACAAAAAATAATAATACATTTTTCCATCACTTGGGAAAATTCTATTTCATCAATTTATAAAATATTATTTTCTATATAATATCAAAATTAATTAGTAAGACGAGTGATAAACTGATAGTGAGTGAGCTTTGCCTCATTGAAGGAGCGGTGCCATGTACTACACTACTATTGGGAGAAGGGTACCCGTTGCCCTAGGTCGGGGCGAGGAGATGAATTACTCGGCCCCAGTGTTTGCCCTCCTCAGCCGCCCTTAACCTTCAGCTATCTCCGTACCCCGGTTCATCGGTCCCTCAGGGCTTTCCTGCCCTTGTCCTAGGGCGGCGTCTTCGGGAGCCGATGTTCTAAAACCCTCGTCTTTCTGGGGAATAATGCTTAAAATATTAAGGATGTTGAATAGATATACATAAGGGAAAATATTCTTTAATATGTAGTGATGTATCTAGTAAGTGCAATGTATTTCAGTAACATAATATAAATACATATAAGATAAATAAACAAAACTTGAAACAACTGCGAGTCCTGTAAAAAATAAGAAATTAAAATCTACTAGGCTGCCTAAGAAGTCCTTGTAGATGAGTGTCGTAACTCTGACCAGCGAATAATATAAGCTATATAAGAATATTATAGTCTAGCGGGATAGATGATACCACATCTATTCTATTAAATAACAAAATGAGATAATAACTGCTTCACTTAGAAGTATGAGAGAAGACAAGTTATACAAAAAAATACGTATTTTATATTTGAATTTCTTTTTTTTTAGGCCAAACCCGATACTATTAATTTATTTTTTACGAGGGGGTACATTTCCTTTAAACAATTTCACTAACTATTTAAACTTGTGGTCTTTTAAATAATAAATTAATAATAACAAAATATGCTGGAATACACATATATATAAAACACGTGAAGAGTGAATCGGTCGGATTAATGTGTTGTATTAACTTTTATATTAATTAAATGTTTGCCAGTACTTATTCCTTTTAGTTCTTGCGTTACAAATAGAATTTTTATTCGTTACTTAATCCCTACTTAACTTGACCAAGAAGAACGAAAAGAAAGTGACGCTTCTTTGGGGGTCCCGTCATCAAGAAATTGGGATCTAGCGTAGAACGTGATAATAAATTATAAAAGATCAATAATAACAAAAACTGTATAAAATAAATAAATTCATTAATATTAAATTGAAATTTAAATACTAACCAAGAACTAAATAATTTTCAAAACAGTATGTATTATGGTAGTAAAAGTTAATAACATTTAAAATCTACTAATACATTTAAAATTACAATATTATATTCTGTGTATCATTTGTGTACATGTTATAATATAAAAAAAAATTATCCACTGGAATATTTTACAAGATATTCAATTACGAATAATTATGATAAAGTTTATATTATTTGTATAGGTATTTGATAAAAATAAAAGTAACTCAGTTATAAATGGGGTTTTGCAAAGTTAATTTAAAAATGCCAAAAAAAAAAAAAAAAAAAAAAACCGAAACGTACGGTAGTTAACAAAAAATTTTTAATGCAGAATTGAGACTTATCTCAATGATGAAAAAATAAATGAAAAAAAAAATAAATGAAAGAAATGAAAAAATAAATATGAAATTGTAATGGACTACATATTTCATCAACATATATTTAGGTAAATTTTCAATAAAAATAAAAAGTACAATTTAAAATAGCCATGTTCCGAGTAAGGAATCCATTTTTACAAATAATATGTATATAAAATTAATTAAATATGTTTCGCAATAATTTAGTATTACACAAAAAATGTAAATGTAATATAGTAATAATGTCGTACCGAGGGCGCGGAATAAATAAAATGAAATATAAAAGTGAAAAATTTCTTTATTAAAATCCGACGAAATCTTAAAATCGAAAACCAATAATACCACGATGGTTAAACCCCAAATCTGACAGAGAGCCTTGTGGATTTTAAAGTCACTAACGTTTAGTACACTGGGGGTGTTTGTTCGTCCACCAGGAGCCAGAGGCATATTAAATGTGAATTTATCAAGGACCGATAAATATAAAATTCCACGGCCACCACCATATATCACTTGCGTATGAATAACAAATTTATTTCTGTTTTCCAGTTGTACAGCGCAGTATTTCTTCCTTAAGCAGCAGGGTCGCCATTCCAGTCCCTAATAAGAGAAAAAACTACCAGATCTGACAGCGACCAAACCGAAACTATTATATTATATTTTTATATAATACTTTTACTAATGTGATTTACATAATTACCTTTAAAATATTTTATGTTTCTTCAACCTGATTAAAACAATAAACATGTGTTAGGACACGCAAACTAAAAATACGGTGCATATCTGTTTCTATTGACTTTGACTATTTTTCAATAATAAAATTATTATTTTAAAAATAATAATGAAATATGTTATATTTCAAATTTTATCAAAGAATAAAATGAAATTACATCAAAGTTCCGCCTGCTATTCAATTTTATGATTAAAATATTTTTTTCTCCAGAAAAAACTTTTTGATTGCTTTAAATTAATTCTTATGGAAAAATTGCATCTCCCTAAAATTATTCAATATAAATTTATAAAATGAGAAATAGGTACTTTATCTGAAATGATTTTAGTTGTTATTTATAAACTATTATTCTTTTTTAGCAGGTTTTTAACCGTCAATGGAAAATAACAGTTTCATCTAATGCTAACTACAGAATTGTATACAAATTTATAATTACAAGAAGTGGGAATTTATATATCAATTTAACATATCTTTATTTTTAACAATGGTGAATTTTAATCATCCCGCCTACGTTTAAGTGTTTGATCTTTTGTAGAATAAATTATTTCTTCTCTCCTCTCTCTCTTCAGCATCAAGTTTGAACTTTCGTTATCAAATTGTTCCCGAAATAGTTTTTAATAGCCGACTCCAATTGGAATTTCATTGGAAATACATTTCAAAGAAACTACCGATCACAAAGCATTTTAAATTCAATTATTTACTAGAGCGGATATTTTTCCCTTTTTCGTTTGAAGTATTTCAAATGAATCCGAACAATTTAAATAAAACACGAAATTGACGGAGTAGGGCGGACTGAGAACAGACAGCAGTAATTGGGCGAAATATTCACGATTAGAAAGAACAGGGGGGAAAAAAAATGCCAAAGATAAAAAGGAACTTCAGTAGGAAATATGAAATCAACTGGAAGTACAACTTCAATCAAACCATGTCAATTATACTGTTTTATTTTTACTTTTTATTTTTCAATTAACGGTAGAAACTTTATTCGCTTCGTTATTTTTATTCTGTTTTATTTATTCATTAGATGAAGTAACGCTCTTGCTTTCTGAATAATTAATCGGATCTTTTAGTTCCTGATGTTTCGAATTGAATAATAATCCCACAGAAAAATACGAAAATACATAAAAATATAATAAAAGCAGTTTATAAATATTTAAATTACAAATAATTTAAATACATTAGTTTTCTCTAAAGGGGACAGCAATGAACAGATATCTTGATCGTTAAAACGATAGGTTTCTTTAAACTAGATTTTTTATAAAATTTAAAAGGACACATAGAACAAAAAATTATGCACGCTTAGGTATACCTATATATTTGTAAAAGGCCTGTAGGAATTATTTAAACAAAAGAATTTTTGATATGATATTCATTTATTTCCTGTAATGTTTATACATTAAAATAATCTAATGGGCTCGGGCATAAAACTCTATAAAATCTTAAGGAATAATTAAGTTATGTAAGGAAAAAAAAGCCTAACGACAAAAAAAAAATATAAATATAAAATAGATCAAAATATCTAAATAGGAATGAAGAAATATCTTCACTATGTAATACATCATTCCGAAAAAAAAAGGATTTCGAAATTTTTAATTTCAAAAGTATACAAAGATCTGTTAGAATGTTGAAAACTGCCTCCATAACAATTCCAAGCAATCGTCCTTATTCAACTTTTGACAGAAAATTATTATAATCATCTTATTAATTGTTTCATTTATAATAAAAAAAGTTTTAATACATACAAACTTGTATAATTTTAGAATTTTTATTAAAATTTGTTGCTACGTCAATACTTTTCCTATTTAAAATATAAGCACAAAGAAAAGAAAAAAAACAGACAGGAAGAGAAAACAGAAAAAGTTAAAGGAAAAACATATATCCATAAAAGGATGAAATTATTTCTAAAAATAAATAGAAATATATTAAAAACGCACAATTTTCCCAATAGCACAAAACATTCCTATTTATTATTGCTCACCAATATATTAAAAAAAACGCAGTGTTTATTTGAGAACAGATTTAGATACACAAGTAATTATTAATTAATTAGTTATATATCTTTAAATGGTAAACTGTTTTATTTTATAAGTCTTCCTTATTTTTACTATTGGTAAAATTACTTTGTGTAATATTGAGTATGAAATTTTAGAGTATTTTTAACTAAATTTTGGTGGATACAGAATCGTTACTTAATAAAAATAAAAAGTTTCGTTTTTTTTTTTTTTTTTTAGCTGTTTCAAATTATGTGAGATTTATAGAGAAAAATATGATGAAGTTACATTTTGTTTGTTGTGTGTGTATATTTAATATGTATTTTTGTATATATATATTGACATTATCATTTATTCACGTTCGCAAAAAGTTTTAAAACAGCACAATTTTAGGCTACTACAATGTGATTCTGCTATTGTTGGATAGGACTTGGCTGTATAACATTTTTGTTACCTGTTAATATATTTTAATTGATTACTTAGTATTACTTGTATTAGCAATATTATGTTTTTGGGCAGCACAACTGAAGAAATCAAGTCGTCTCTATCAAAATATTGTTAATAACTTGTAAAAAAGCCAAAGGTTGCCTTGTTCTGTATCATAAATTTGTAATTGTTTTTAATATATTTCCTAAAGTAACTATAGTTAAACTCAAAAACATTTGGCGGTTTCAATTTACGTTAAAGGACCCTCAGCTGCTATGTCGAATGTTTTCAAAATGGCCGTACCCCTGATGAGAGTGCGTAGTCCATTACATCCTGAATGGCAGAATTAATCGATATGCTACATCGAGCCATTTGCCACATCTGACTCAGAGCGTAGCCCTGGCAACCGCCGCTCCAGCCAATGAGATCACTTCATTAATCTTGGGCCAATGCTTTCCCACTTTTGAAATATTTAAGTGGGCTCAGCCAGCCCCTCCGTCGGTCGTCTTCTTCCTGTCGGTATCAATCAGGCGGTGGAGTCCGTGATTGGTCGGGTGCAGGTCGATGGAGGAACAGTTGGAAGTAGTTACTCCTTCTTCTCAGGACCATTTGTGGAATATTCTTCAATAATGGATGCTTTTACGAGTGCCAAGGAATTATAGGCATAATAATTTTATGCTCAATTCTTTCCGAATTTTGAACAATAATGCATGAAGTAACTAAAAACATTGTGTCACGTGCTCATCTTCGACTGGTAACAATAGATTATTGTATAATTACATGATTTATCGATCGATTCGATGGATCATGTCTTAAAAAAATTACATTAAATACTCTAAAAAAAAAAATATCATTTTCTCAAAACATTCGATTTGTAACATAACACCTTTATCCACTCTTTCCTTCAGGTATTATTAATTTTTTATAGTGATAAAAGATGAAAGTTTAGAAACCTGAACAGCAGTGCTTCCCAAAGTGTAATATGTGTAATCCGAACACCACGGGAAGAGTTTGGGAGGAGGGGGAGCGAGGTACGTGTGCACCGGGCTTTGATCATAGAATAATAATTAAAAAAAACTTCGTTACTTGTTAGTAATGTGTAAACGTAGTTTTCATATTTATGTATTGAAGACATTAATCGGAAAGAAGGAATGTCCTTTTGGATGTGGAACTGAATTTCGGATTAAAATTAACATCCAGGAAACCATTTGTTCAATATAAACAATTTCATTCTACTCATTGATCCTAATAAACCTGAAAATGATTTTTTTGGACACAGTGAAGTTATGAAACTCACAGAACCGTCTTAACATTTTTTCTTGCGTTTTGTTGGTAATGTACTTTACATATAAATAGCTAAAGATCTTGAAGGATAAGTTTTTAGGCAAGTTACATCAATTTCAGGAGAACCGTTTTTGCGCTACAGTCTACAGGAAAAGCACGTTTTTCGAATATTGCGCAGACACCATTGCGCACCGAATGCCCGATTCAGTACATAGGCATGGGGGAACAAATATCTACATAATAATACCTAATCGGTCCACCCGTTCAAGAGATAATCGTGGTAGAGGAACAAAGACAGACCAATGGCCGAAATTGTTAAGTTTTTATTTTATATAGGGGACTTATGAAAGGCATAGATCCGTTGAAAACTGAATATCGAAAATTTCACCCGACTACAATACTTTCCTTACCTAGTAGCGGTATGACAGTTATTATTTTTATTAAAAATATAATTCATTTTATCAATGATTATAAATAATTAATTGAGTTGAATGATTTATCTTGTTGTTTAAAAAAAACAGTAATTCCTCTTTGAAACTTAAATTATATGCTTAATGAGAATAAGATTGTTAATTAAACATCAATATGGGATAATGAATCTACTTAATTCGAGAACGACAGAAATCCGAACGACCATTGTGCAGAATTGTGCAACAGTTACCCATATAACTGATATAATGAATGTAATCGATTAATTTAATGTCCAAAATGGCCGCCCTGAATAATCCCAATCTTCATAAACCGCTTAATTAAAAGTCGCCGAAGAATTTTAATAACCGCCGAGGCTGACGTACAAATAGCTCTTACCCGTTGGGCTATAATAACCCTTCGTACCCGCTATCCATTCTGAATAAATTAAATAGACAATCGATTCTAGAGGCAATTAGGAGTGTACGGAGGATCGATAGCTCCGTATGATTAATGTGAAATCGATATTGAGCTAAGGGGACCAAGCCCAGGAATAGTTTTAGACACTCCCAAGGCTCCTCTATAACGGCGAGGTTTGAGGGAGGAAGATTAGGCCTACAAATTTTTACCTCTGTCATATCGCTAACAATACTAATATTATGTATATATATATATATGTATATATATATATATATATATATATATATATATATATATATATATATATTTTATTTTTATTAGAAATCTCTGCAATAGACAGTGAACAATACTCAGATTGTTCCGAATAATTTTCAAGTAATATATTACTCTAGGGTGGTGTAGGATTCTGTTTTATTGCTGGTACTTAAATTGAATCAGAAATTGCTGACCAGTCCTAACGTCCGAAGTAGGAGTGTCAACGATAATTCCACAGGAAATAAATATTAATTGACCTTTGTGAGAATCGAACGCACACCGCCTTGGAAATCGGCTCTAATTTACACGAAAAATTCATGTGCTCGAGGGTATAGAATTTGAATTGAAGCCATTTGTTCGATAAAATACATACAATGAAAGATATTAATTTTTTTTAATGATGGATTCAATTAATTCGACATGCTCAAAATTTTGTGTTTAAAATTCAAGTTATTGCAGATGAAATATTACATTTAGCATGCTACACCCATCTGCATTATCTTATAGCTTAAAGTAATTATAATTTGGAACGAAATAATTATTTCATTTTTTTGTTTTGTTTATTTTTAAGGGATTTTCAACTTCTCTCTCAAATTAATTTTCTGAAAGCAAATTTCTCTCTTCCTGTGTCTTTTTTAATTCTCTTTTCTGATCCCAGAAAATAGACAAACTGCTAGACTGAGGACGCAATTATTCTATTTATATTTCTAATTTATTAATTAAATATCAAAAGTATAACATTACATTCGAGTATTACCAATATTTTGAAACACGGTAACCAGTTCTGTTTTTAGATTGTATACTTAAAACAAGTATTCAACAAATATATTATTTTTCTTTTATCAATATGATTCTAACTAAGCCATTTTTCTTTAAATGATTCTTTCAAGTAAAATAAAAATTGTAAAAATATTCTCTAAACTAACAGATATAGCTACGTAAACTCATTGTTTTTACCTAGTTAAAAACGACATATTATTAAAGTAAATTATAACTATGTAATAATAAAAAAATATGTTTCCAAATTTTTTTTTGTTTAAATCATGCTCTTGCAACTCTTGGTTTTTTACTTATATGCTCGGAATTTGTTCAATATACTGCTATATGCTTTACTTTGTAAAAAATTGATGAAAATCGTAATACGCTAAGAAAAAAAATTAAGTACATAATCAAACAAACAAATAACAGTCACTCGAACATTAGTGTCTATTATTTAAGCATTTATACTTTTTCTTGTCACATTTTCAAAATTATTCATTTTATTGGAACTACATCTTATTCGCTCCAATTTATCCATCCTATATATGGACTTAGTCTTCACTTTATAAACATTTATTGCTTTCTATATTATTTTTATTTTAATTTCATTTTTAAAACAAGCTATTGAGATTTATATTCCTTTATGAATATTCAGTTATTAATATTTACCATACAATTATTCAATTAATTATGTTATGATGTATAGTTTTTTTTTTAATTTATATTTTAGATTTTAGTATTTTCCTGATTTTTCTTAAATTATTTTTAGAAATATTTACGATTTTTAAGTCATGTTTCTTCTGTGCCAAACATTCCGTTTTTATATATATTTTTAAGGATGCCACAGGATATTAATAAAATTAATTATATATTTATTTTATTTCATTGAAATTATAAATAAATTAATCCTTGACAGTGTGTAATTGAGGTTAAACAATAAAACTACTTTATAAAGCCAAGAGAAGACAGACTGTTGACAGACTACACAGAGTGCCGACAATAGCCACAGCGTGGGTGTTAACGAGCAGCTCTGGGTCACGCAACCCTTTGTTTTGGTCTCATCTCTGGGTCAAGGGTATCCCCTAGGTCGTATCCTTTTGGTAAGGGCACCGGTGTTTAATAAATAAATAGTAAATGAATAATAAGACTAAATAATTAGTAATTATAAATAAATAATTAGTAAATAAATAATAAAACTAATAGGTATATTTATTTAAATAGATAAGTACATTTATTTTTTTTATAATAATGCCATAAAAAAATACACGAATTAAAATTAAATCAAGTTATTATTGAAAGTTTATTTTGAACTGTTTTCAAGTTATTTGATTGACTTAAGCCATTTTTTTAAATGAAAGAACTACTCCATGTGCTTTTCATATTAAAATAGTTTTAATCTGTTATCGAGAATGTTGTACAAAAATAATTTTAAATACAGGAAAAATACATTATATTAACATTAGAAACAATTTTTTTTTGCTACTTGAATTTACGCCCGTAAATCCTCAAGAATTGGTCACTACCATCTTTAAGTTTCGAATTTGAAAACACTACTTTTCAAGAGAGCAAAAAAACTGTTAATTCTTCTGACTGTAAGGGCTGATTTCGATCATTTTAAATTTTTTTGTTAGTATTGTTTTTCTTCTATCTCATAGTTTCATGCTTATTTACCTTTACCTTTATAACAACATGTATATTCGTTACTTTAATATGGAAGCTTCGGACTTTTACACGTTCTTAGACGTATAATGCCGTAACAGATTCGTAACTTTACTCCTGGCTGAATAAACCGAAATACAATGAAAAATAAAAAACAGAATTTTTCACATTCGTATGTTTAACATGACACCGAGGATATGGACCGCTCAAATCACCTACACAGCGAACTGTGGCTAGAAAAAAAGTCAAATTTGACAAAGAGGTGAATAAGTACAATGAAAAAATCATCGTCGCGTAATATATATATATATATATATATATATATATATATATATATATATATATATATATATATATATATATATATATATATATATATATATATAATATTTACTGAAAGGAGCAATAACGAAAATTATTTTGATTCAGTTTAAATAATATTATTGTAAATCATATAAGTTAAGATCCAAATTTAGTATTGATAAATACTTCAATTGAAAATATGTTAAAACTTTAAATTGTATATTTATATATTATATATTTATGTATTATATTGAGAATTTTATTTCATTATAATGTTAAATTATTTTAGTATAATATCAAATCGTTATAAATAATCGATCTTGGTTGTTGTGTAAAAAAAAAAAAAAATAAAATCTCGTAGTTTACGTTATTTATATCATTGGTACTCATAAAATTTCATAAAATAGCTGTCTTTCTGAGGTTTTGCGTATATATTAGCAAAGTATCCCTCCCCGATCTAAGTTATGGGATATATTCATAATCAGAATTACCCATAAGAATCCACAATCAATAGATTTTTGTCCAACACACCCCCTACACTCGAAACATTGTGGAACGCAGGCGATATTTGAGTTCCTTGCTATATTTTGCTATAACTTGCTATACCTTGGTATTTATAGTCTACATTGATGTGGTTTTGAGGTTTTCTTTCAAGAAGAGGCAAAACCACAATGGGTTCTTAACAGCTATTTCAGAGACACAAGACTTTTTTTTTTAATCCTCCAATAATAAACTAATTATAATTATTGTCTCTTTTATTTTTTAATAAAAAAACACGAAAAAAATCTGTTTTATGTACGTGGTTAAGTACTTGTACAGTCGTGATTCAATTTAAATTTAACTAATTATCTTACTTTTTAAAACAATATATTATATTTGAGGATATGTATTTAATTAAAAAAAAAATATTCTGCATTATGAAGTGTGATAAATATGTGCAAGAAGTATTATTCCAATATGTGTTAAGAAATTTAAATATTTTTTTAACGTTTCATATGTTATTATTTCAAAAACCTTTTAATATTCTAATTTTATTAAAAATGTTCCTAAATATTTTCTTCGATTTCCGTTGAATTGTATTGGGGAAAAATTCCCAAATGCACAGATGATTATTCAGGTATAACCTTGGAACTGTTGAGAAATATACGTTTTCTTTAATAACCAAGAAATCGTTGATTTTAACCGTTTTTTTTTTTTTTCTCACAAGAGTAATGATTTGAAACAGAGTTCAGAGAAAGAAAAATTGAAAAATTATAATTTATTGAAACTGCCAAATTCGCTAGGTTGTGATTCATTTTAAATATCGTCATAATTGAAATTTGATTTCCGAGAACAAAATTTATCTTTAAACATTTAAGATTCTATACCAAAAGTTTCCTTGAAAATCGGTTGAATAGTTTAAGAGAAGGAGACCTTAGAAACGGGGCAACGACAAACATGATAGATCCAAGTTAGTTTTAAAACAATTATTTCAGGCTCAGAGGAGTTTAAAACTTGTAGATTAAACGAGGTATGTATTATGAAAAAAAAAAGTGCATTAAATTTGTTTGAACTACATAGGGTTAATTTATTATTATTTTTTTAAAATTTGAATATTATATATATTACGAATATATATATATATATATATATATATATATATATATATATATATATATATATATATACATATATCATGAATTATTATATCAGAAATAAATTATGTAAAACATTATTTCAACTTAAAAAGTAAAAGTTAATAAACGTTAAAAAAAGTATACATCAATTATTATTTTCTATTTAATCTGATACCATAATATCATTATATTTAAAGCCTACTTTATTTCTCTTTAAGATTGAGTTCAATGAATGAAGGGAAAATAAACTGGGTGATTTGGAAGCATTTTAACTGTGAGTACTGAAGGTGTTCCGAGATAAACCAGTGACACGAGTTTTCCTTTTTTTTTTATTGCCTACGAAATGGCCACTTGTGCCAACTTAAGAGAGGAAATGGTGTCTTTTATAAGGCTTTAAAAAGCGCTGTTTCGTTTTAACGTCAAAAGCTTGTATTAATTAATAAAATCTCCCTCCTCCTCCCCAAATTTACGCAGTTTACCGATCTAGTCCATGGAGCCAATTATGAATCAAGTTACCTCCGACTTAGTTTTAAATCATATCTGTATTAAGGCTTGTAATGTACGATATTTATAACCAAATTTACAATGTTCGATAATTTCCAATTAAATTTTTAATTAAAATGTGAAAAAAAAAATTAAAGGAAACTTTATCAAAGGTAACGAATAATGGGTTCCTAATTGAAAAATAACGTTCTGTTACAACATTTAGATAGTATTCTTAACTCCTAACTTAGAAGAATGAAATGGCTTTCGTTTAGAAGCTCAATTAACAAAACTAGATCTGGCCCGGATGCGACTTAACAAAATTTTTAATTTAGTTTTCAAAATAAATATTTCTTCAAGATTATCTCCTGTGATGAATATTGTTATTGAACAAAAAAAAAAAAAAAAAAAAATTGTCCGCCCGATGTCCGCGGTTTTTCTCTCTGACTACTTGGCCATGTTTTTTTTTTACAGATTTGGCACCCTCCCCTGTCACATCCCCGATGATCCTCGGAACTAACTAGACACAATCATACACCATTTTGTATAAACATGGCGACCAATTAGAGGCTTCTAACTGGCTTAGCTTTATAAGAGATTTTCAATATATTGATATAAAATTCATAATATTGATATAAAATTAAATATTATTTAATTGCTATAGATATTTTTGAAGAGCATGGGCAGATATTCCATGAGCCTAAAGGGGCAGGATGCGTGCCCGGTCCACTTCTGCGCTTTACCGGTTGCCTATCTTGGAACAAGACAGTTTATTTAAACAGTCAATGACTCCATCCTCTTTAACTTAACTATTTACACTCGTTGGGCTAAATTAAAACAAACTGTTGGTTTTCCATTAACATTTAAACATAAATATAGGCAAATAGATATACGTTGCGTAAGTAACCGTATACTTAAATATTTACAAGCAATAGCTAGTTACCTGAAGACTAAATAAACTTGGCTCGATAAACATCTTTTAAATTGGAATCTTTCAAGATAGTCATATATCACATAATATTTAGGCATTTCAAACATATAAAGCATAATATATTAATTTTTCTGCCTATAGGTTACTTACAATTCTAGGTATTTCCATGAAGATATAACACGTACCTGTAACAATAAAAGCAAAAAGTATAGATTAAACATGGATATTTAATTTGCATAGCCCAAAATATTTCAAATAAATAAAAATAAATATGGATATATCATATAAATAAAACATGCTGTAAATTTAGTGTCATTAAACTAATTCTTATTTATTATACACAATTCAATGTTATTTTAATATATCAGGCGTCCAACATTTTTTTCATAACAGCAGAAAAGCGGATATTTTAATTTGTCGTGGATTCGTTTTTGTAGGTCCGTGTGTATACACCAACTGTTAACAAGTGGAGATCTGTATGTGAAGATATATTTCTGACCATGGTTGTTTTTTTAAGGGTTTTTTGTTTTTTTAAGGAATATTTTGAATTTTACTCATCTGAGTTTTTCTATTACCAATCTATTATGCGTAGGTACACACTGGTTAAAAGTAAGTAAGTATAAGAGTTTAATTTCAATGAAGCTTAAATCACGAAGAAATATGAAATTAAACAATACAATTAGTATGGAAAATATTCACAAACCTATTTTCATATACCTATGTTCATATAGTCCGTTCCGATTAGATAACTAAGTAGGATCTATCGAAGGCTATATCAACGTTAAAACCGAATATTTTTGAAATAAGAACCTTTTGAAGGACCTCTATCCTCATCAAAGCTAGTAAGTATTATTTTTAGAACGCTGCAATAATAATTTTCTCCTCCTCCTCCTTCCTTCCTACCCGCCCACTCTTCCTTATGCGATTTCCAATAGGCTTTCGGGGCCAACTCCTTTCAACGGGTATGAACTTGGAGATTGTTAAAACATTGGCTTTTCCTAGCGGATTCCGTATATTCCATGCGGTATATGAATAATTCGTTAGATAACATAAACTTGGCCTTCGAAGAAATATTTCTTACGATTGGTTTCTATGTTGTAAAAATTAAAATTACATAACAAATTGAGAATAGCATCAGCCTCAAAGCAAACCAGAGCGTGAAAAAACTCGTAATTTCTGAGGGCTCTTAAAAAACTCCTTTTCAGTCTTCAACGGAAGTTGTGGCAAATTTAATTACTGTTCTTGAAATCTATAACAAAATCGTTTGGATTTGTTGATGGCATACAACGTTGACCAATTTATCATGATACCTAAGAGGTGGCGCTAAATGTCTGGAGGTAGACAAATTGTGCATATGAGGATTTCAATCCTATGTTATGCCAAGGTGAAAATGGATAGTGGATAGATTTTTAATTTCAATTTAATCAGTCCGATAATAATAGACTAATCAAATGATAAAATAATCGACTTAATAGAATATATAAGATCGAAGGTTGCGTTAGAGAGAGAAAGTAGAGCAGAAATAATCGTGGCTGACTAAGAAGGCTCGAAAAGAGGCGGCGGAGGGTTGAATTCTGCGATGAATGATTTGGCATAAAATCGATAGGGACCTCCTCGGGGCTGTCTCAACGACAATAATTCTCCAACGAGGGCTGACACTGACAGAGTCCTTCCGACGTCACCGGCGCTCGGAGAAAAATCCGATTTACGAACAGTTAGCGTAAGCAGTTTGATGGGGGCAAGGTCTTTGACGCAACCGGGTGTCTCTGATTGTGATTTACACACAATCAATTATCACGGTATTCAATTTAATCGTAATTAAAATGAAGTTTGTAATCATTCTTTACCATTTCTCTATATAAGTATACAAACAAGGATAGAACATAGTCAATGGATCACCGATTATAACCAATTTTATTTTTTGGTGATTCTATATCCAAAAATATTGGACACGTGCCCCAGTGTCCTTTCCAATAAGCCCTAGGAGCCGAAAAAATAAACTAAAACACACTGAAACTGCTTTATTTTATATCTCGAGTTTGGAAAACGACATGGACATAGTTTCCGCACCAAAACATTGTTTTTTCAGAGTAAATAAAATGAAAAATACAAAGTTTAAAAAAGAATTGATTTTTTTCTGAGATAAATTGAAAAAAAAATTTAGATTATTGAAATATCGACACACTAGCTAGTCTTATAGATTTTTTTACTCCAAAATTATGAAAGATTTTAATCAGCGCGCCAAAAAATCGCTTCGTTCCAAAGGGTTAAAAAATTGTACGCAACGAAATTAAGTTTCGACTTCAGCTCTGTAACTTCAGCTAATCCGATTTCGATGTTCTTTGACTCGTTTTAAGTACGGAAGGTTTTTTTTTTTTAGATATAAACAACTATTGCATTAACTGCAAGATCTGTGTAAAAAAAGAAATGTGATTAAAAAATATATTCGAAATTGAGATTTTTTTTCGATAACGTTGGTTCTAACACATGTAGTTTAACACCCTAGTTAAAATATTGCTGGCTAGTTTAACCGATTATCTAAAGGTTTTTTTTTTTCAATTTATTTGACCAAAAAACAATTATTTTGGTGGGGAAAACAATGTCAATGTTGTTTCCCGAACTCTAGACCTAAAATAAAGTAGTTTCAGCATGATTTTTTTTTTGGCTCCTAGGATTCATCAGGAAACGAAGTACAATATTTTGGGATGTAAAATCATCAAAAAAAATTTGGTTAAAATCGGAGACCGGTAAGTCTTATGGTAACATTTAAACGGTAACACTGCGTCACAGATGATTAAGTGTAGGCGATCGGTTCCGATCGAGCGAAATGAGGTTTGAAATCGGTTCCAAGGTAGTTCCTGACCACTGCAATGGCGATCTGTTGGCCTCATTGTTCACTTATTATTCAACAGAGATGCGCAATAATTTCGACAATTGACCTAGATAAAGACTATTGAAAACAGTTAAACGAAAAGAGAACCCATAAATTTTGAAAGAAAACTTATTTGGCCCAACTCTCAGAATATATTATATAAATTGTATATCTTTCAAACAAGACTTCATCCCTATGCTGCTGAAAGTTGGCCTAGTATTAAGAAATTTGAAAGCCGTATACAAGTCACCGAGTTGAAATTCCAGAGGAAACCTCTCAAGACAAGCAAGACTTGATGGTTTGAGGAATAAAAGGATAACAGAAGGAACCTCTCATAGAAAACATATATAGAAGGGAAATTATGTGGTTCGGCCATGTACTAAGAATGCCGATACATTGTCTGCCAAAAAATGTATGGAAAGCAAAAGCAGAAGTAAAACGATCTCGAGGAAGACCAAGTAACAAATGGGAAGACTTGATGGCGGAACTGGCAAGGAGGAGAGGAATCTCTGGGGGAAGTCAAGAAACTTGTTACAGATAGAGAAGTGTTTAAGAGATGGATACAGGCTGCCACGACACCATAAGTTATAAGGGAAGGCCAAAGAAGAAGATGTATATCTCTCACAATTTCTATCTTTAAAATTATATTCTCACCGAATGATAACATCGGCAACAAAGCTCTCAAGGATGCACCCTATTGAACTTAAAAGTTATATTGCTGAATAGATGGAATCCAACTACGTCAACCTTTGAACACAATGCAAGGAATGCCAGTAGTTGCCATATTTTCTAATTAAACGAACATATAATCCGTGAATATTTTTGTGATATCTATGAATGTGGTTCTTGGCAACTTTATGTATGATTTGTGAATACATTCTAGAACTAATAATATAATAAACACGTAATAAGTATCCATAACAGGCGATGTTAAACGGGACACCAAGGAAATAGAAAAGTGGATATAGGGAGCGGGGAGGAACAGTAAATCGAGGCAGAGCATTTTTACGCTGTCAGAGCGTTACTGATAACGTCAGAGCAAGTTAGAATCTACTACTGATAAACGGCGGCTTGTATACCATCTTTTCCCTATCTTGTTTTTCTTATTTTCTTTTGTTTTCGTAACATGTTTCAGGAGATCGCTATCGGGGGATGGTTTATGGTTTCGGTCTATGGCTATATTCGCACATTTTCAATTTTTTAAAAAAGTTGGAAAATGATCTCTGAAAACCATCTATGGTAGCAGAATTTATTATCGCAGAGCCATGTGTATTGTTATTTTTTTGGGTGGGTAATCGTGTGTGGACTGAAGTGGAATTCAGTTAGAATGCATCCATTTTAGTCCAGTTATATAATTTTTAAAACTTAAAGAGTATTGTGAATAATTTCATTTGTGATGTAATAAGGTGCAGAGGCGGCGATTCGGATTACCATCTTGGCTATGATATTGGCGGATTTGCATATTAGGAGATCCCTCACAGGAGTACAGAATAATACGGAGATGTCTTCGGAGGGATGGATATGGGCCTGCTACCCCCACTCTCATAACATACTGGCAGTGCTAACATTAGATGCGATTTGTAGTTTTTTTTCGTCCATCTCCGATGTTTATTATCTGTTTGTTTTTTTCGGTGATTTTATTATCGTTTTATTTTAAAAATTGGTGATAAATGAATAATATTGTCTGATATGGCCGAAGAGGAGAATATGACAATTCCAGCGATTTTTCGATTTTTTGACACTTATTGCCGGTGCGGTAATTTTATCATTTTTTACTTTTAACTTCTATAGCGTTTTAGTATAAAGCAGATATCCCATTTTCAAAATATATTGTAAGAAAACTCCAAACAAAAATTAAATGTGAAGTGATTATGGCAATCTCCGATGGTGCACTGAATCTATCGAAAAATTTGATAGTTGAATGTGCGACATACAATGTCATCGAAAACAAACATTAGAAACGTCCATCCATTTCAATTGCAATTAAGAACAGGTTTACAGAAAATAAGATTATTCGAATTTCAAAACCATTTTATAGAGGAGGTGGAAAACAATCATAAGCAGAGGTTAATTGAAAGTTTAGGTAAAATTTATTTTTCTAGACGTGAGAGAAAAAATGTCAGAGATTTGAACGAAAATATTTTTTAAACAAATGGGGACAAAAATTAACTAAAATCATTCAGTTCAAAGGACAATAAACTTTTGTTACTAGTAAGCATCATTATTTTATTTGATTTATGGCCTAACCATCAATCCAAAATTGAATAATGTGATAAAAATAAAAAATAATAAGCATAACTTTATTTATTCCTGCAGAGAACGAGGGCTGGGTGTGGATGATGAGAGTGGGGGGAGGTTAGAGCTCACCTTTCACTCATTTTATACTGGGAAGGCCTCTCTGTGTTTTTTGCAATCTATGATCATAAAACACTGACGTCGATTGACTCACCAGCTATAAATAATTTTCATCATAATAAACGGCATCTGCTTATTTAACGATTCTGTTTTGCTTATTACTCGTGTTACCCGGATTATCCGGATAAACAAATTTCAATACCAATGTTCAAGGGCACTGGTTTTGTAAACTGCATTAATCACCGATAACGCTAACGGATCACGTAGTAAGGGTTAAATAAGACGTGTTTGTTTATCAGCTGTTTAAACAGTGAAGAGGATAGGGCTGAAGATATTCCCTCGATTGAATCAAACAGACCGATTATAAATTAACGGAGGATATCACATCTTTTCCGTAATGCTATCGAAGAATAATGTAACCGTCGTTTTGAGGCTCGAATAGTAAGTTTGAAGGAGGCCTTATCTCAAGTGATTTTTAGTTCTTTTTGCAAACTATTGCTCCTAAGACTTCACCACTTCACCATACCCTCTGGAACTATTCCAAAACCACTACTAAGACACAGAGTAACCAGCGGGTACCGACAAACCGAGCCAGAGCGTGGGACCAGAGACACCCAATTGGCGGCTGTTAGACAATAAGGCAGTTGAGGAGAGTCCAGATTAGAAGATCCTCAATTGGCCCCAACAACTTCCCCAAATAACCGCCGGTTTCCGCTCCTCTTGGTGTCCTCTTCATAAGGCAGGTCATCCTTACCCTTGCAGAGGATCACTATGTTTATAAAAATAGTTTTAATAAATAAAGGAATTATAAATAATGAAACTAAAATTTAATTGTATCTATACATGCATTGTATAGTTGCCAAAGCACTACATAACAAATATTTTTCCTAACTCCTATATGGAGAGATTGATACAAATATTTATTGATATTAAAGAAACCTCTATATTTTGTTAAATAATATTTAATAATAATATTTTTTTTTTAAATTAAGTTTAATTGAATCTTATTAATAAAAACCTGCATTGATTACATAAAAATACAAGCTGCATTGCCCTTATAAAATTGGGGACAAGAAATTTACCATTCAGAAGGAACTTTGATTTTTCGAAATAATAATAGAATGTTAAAAAAACTTTCAGAATGTAGACATATATTGCAGAAAGAAGACAATTTTTTGCTGTTTAAAAAAAAAAAAAAAATGAAGTGGAAGGGGAAAAATCGATTTCTAAAAGGGCTGGGCTAGTTTAATATTTAAAATTTTATTTAATTACACTAATATCCACTATTAGTGTACACATTTTGTTAAATTATAACGGGAAATATGTCGACAAATACTCAAGCAATATGACACAACATATATAGGAATAGGGACATTGAAAACGTTTATTTATTTATTTTTATTACTATTATTTTTTTTTAAAGAAATTTAATATACTACGCATAATTAATAAAGATCTATCAATTAAAAAAAAATGAATAAAAAGCCATTACGATATGTGAATGAAAAACATCCACAATCAT
Source organism: Rhaphigaster nebulosa (assembly GCA_948150685.1). Taxonomy (NCBI): domain Eukaryota; kingdom Metazoa; phylum Arthropoda; class Insecta; order Hemiptera; family Pentatomidae; genus Rhaphigaster; species Rhaphigaster nebulosa. The sequence goes on from OX411306.1 coordinate 16,183,592, forward strand.
AAATACTTGTACTACTTTAAAAAAAGTATTCATTATTAAGATATTTTTATATTTAAAAGAACCTGGATGATTTTCGAAATTCGTTGTACTATTATGTGGTGTATACACTGAATAACAACAATATTTAATTTTTTTTTATTAGTTTAATTTGTTTTTATAGTTTAATTTATTAGTTCATAATGATTTTGTAACAGGGGTAACGGTGGGAGATATCACGAATATATCGATAGGCGGGATCGAAAAGGGCGGCGTTCGATTCCTTTTTTAATGTCGATTCCTGATTTATCCGAGCGGCTTTTCGAATATGGTAATGGCCCCGAGTGGGATTCCTCTAGCCTCCTTTTTATTTCTTCTTCGGCGTCGACTCCGGGTAAGGGACTTCAATTCAGAAGGGACAACTTATCCAAAGAGGTAATTCGATTAAATTACTGCTTGCTTACCGGTAAAGGATATCTGTTTGCTTCTGCCTTTGGTATAAAATTAACTAGCATAATTTATGATATCCTTCTAGTCAGGCACGCATTATGCCAAAGCATTGAACTCCTAACCTCCAAAAGACATAAGGCATCAACCCTTGAGAATTAGTAATTCAAGACTTTGCCACAATGCTTGCATCAATTAAAACGTTTCAAAGTGACGAATATGAGAATACCATTTTTGCATATTCTGTAGTTGGACATGGTAGAGACGATATAATAATAATTTTATCCGATAAACAACTTTATTTTTATTGTTCACTTATTAATTAGTGAAAAATATTTATTTATTTATAATATTAATCAGTTTAGATAATAAAAACAGAACCACCTATAATCTCATGTTTAATTTATTAATAAAAACAATTATTTTTATACAACATTTTTATTTCAATATATTATATTCTATAACAACGTTTCGGCCCTTCCATAAAAAATATTAGCCATTTTCAAACCATTACTACTCTGTTATCACCACAGTTCACATAAATTGTCCTGTTCGTAATTACCCCTTAAACGAAGTGAAATTGTTAATTATTCTCACTATTTTCAAAATCTCATATTTATTGGCCAATCAACTCAAAACTGTCATGCTGGTGACTTTAGACATGCTATTATCAATATTTAAAAACAATATTTTTTAACATTATTAATTTTTTAAACAAACATTACTATATTACCTATATTGATTCATCTGGAACTTTTTGTAGACTGCTGTGAGATAGCAAAGTAAGAAAGGTTTGAAAATGGTTAATTTAAAAAAAAATTACTGTAAAAAATAATATTTTTAGTATTATTTAGAATATTATTTGTAATGCAATATGATGAGGAGTTTGAATTAAGTTCTGTATTTTTGTACATTTAAGAAATCGTATAGAACCAGAGTAATTTAAAATATTTTACAAATTATATAAAATCCTTTAGAAGAAAAATTAAAAAAATTAAGATGATGAAAACCACAAGTGCCAAACTGCTAGCTGGAGTTGTATTAGCAGTATAGACATGATATATTGGTATATTGTCAGTTTATTATCTAAGGTAATTATCGTTAAAATTGAGCCAGTTATTATAGGTAATATTAAAGAGTAGCATATCCGTTTAAAGAGATAGCCTGTCAAATTCTTCTTGAGCGAAGAGGCAATAAGAGAAGAGACTTTAAATGGGCAAAACGACCCTGAACCTGAGGCCGGGACCTTGCCAGTACTTTCTCTTATTGGTCACTGTATCTGCTCCAAGTCTCTGTTCTCTTTTCCCATTGGCCACAATATCTGACCGCTCTCTCTCTCTCCACCAATCCTATTAGCCAGTATATCAGATCACCTTTTCTTTGATGATCTAATGCGCGACTTGATAATGATCACATGGATATACATAAAATTCTTGTCATTGCATTTATCAATCTATGATGTAATAGCTACCAAAAGCTATGGCATCATGCTTATTAATCATATTAATTTGAAAACATGATGAAGTGTGTTTGAAAAAAATAACTTTCTCTAGAGTATTACATAGGGTATTACATAGAGTATTTGAGAGTAGGTACATACTAAATGATCAAGATAAAATTAAGTCATTTACACTGGAATCAACAGACTTGAAAATACTTGTTTCTTTTTTAAGATAACTTTTTGCATGCCCAATAAGTTATCACTTAACCTCTTAACCACTTGTCTTCTAGAACCATATCAACGCCGTATTTGAAAAAGGCGTAAGCGTCATTTAGCAAACTTTACAGGAGGCACATGAAACGATTTTTCTCCAAATAACAATATTTTTTTTTAATTTTGTTCTTTATTGTATAGAGTAGGAGTTTATTAACCTGGCAAAACCTTTATATACAATACATTTGAAAGGATTCTAGCATTGGTTAATACCAGAATGACGACTGAGAGTCCTTAGCATTTGGTGCTGACGTCATCAATATTCGATTTTTAGACCATTTCCAATTTTTTTGTCGATGTATCGTGAGCGGGTATCGATAGAGGTGGTGTTAACGTCCCAAAATCAATTGAAACCTAAATTTCGAATTTTTGGCGCTTAAGCCTTTTTCGTTGACGATTGAGACACGAATCAATTTTTATAGTAACGTTTTTAAAAATGAAGAATTTATGAAAAATTATCAAAGTTTTTTTTTTCAAACCTCTCATTATCCATGCGCTTCTATTAAACACAAAAAAAATGAAAATTAGTGTTTGGTTTATAATAAGTTTGTAATCCAGTTATTAGTTGGTAATGGGAAATGTAGTAGATCGTTTTTTAGAAATAGTTAAGAATGTGTAGCTCTCCAAGCATGGCTTTAATAGTACTTTATGTTAAAAATATTATTTTATACTTAAAAACATTCTCACTTTTATTCAATAACACTTTGATCCATCGAAACCTGCATCAATATTAAAATTGACTATTTTTAGCATAAGGACATTTGAAGGACCGCAATCCTGTCCATAGCTATTTTTAGCATAGGATATAGCGCCTAATTAGATCTCTCTCTACTCGTTAACGTAATCCGTTTTTTACCATATGATTTTTTAAATATGGAATACATTTTTTTCTATCGATATTTATTTTCTAGTACAATATTTTCCAGGTATTCAACTCCGCAAAAACATATCTAAGGTAATAAACAGTAACAGTTTTTGATAGAGCTATTAAATTAAAAGCATCTATTTTGAGTACTGATACACTTGGCTCTCTTTTTCAGTACATGATCAATACATGTGCCCTATCCACCCCATGCTTGTTGACAGTGGATTAAACTGACAATATACCATGATCCTACGCATGTCCCTCCCATATTACATCATCTACTGATGTAACTTAAGTTCGACAAGACAGTCTTAAGTTACTCAACAGTTGATCTCGACAACTCTCTACTGTGGCATGTAAAATAGCATTTAACAAAAGAATGAATAGGTTGTTTAAATCGGAGTGAGAGCTTCTGAATCAGTGAATTAAAGTTTAAGTTTAGCATTCATAACCGTTAAATACCTCACTCTCCTATTAAAAAAAAATTATGAAGACTTGCCAAAAAGAAATAGCTGATATCGCGTTTCTAACCTTGTATGCATCTACTGAGTTTGGTCCGAACTGTCAGATGCGCTATATATGTTCGGAAACAATTTTATTATTAAAGTATTGAAGTGAGATGTGCTATTTCTAGTTAATTGCAAATCAATGCTTTTGTGTTATGATGCCTGAAGATGCATGTCTATGAACCTAGATCGGTTAGTTATTAATTGCTTTTTGATAGGCTTGAGGCTAGAGTCTGTGGAATTTTCTAATAATAACCTAATGTAAAAATTAATATTTTACATTTGAAGTCATTTATAAAAATTCTTGTTGAACTATTTACAGATAATTATAGTTAATATTATTAAAGGAGCTCTTTTGTATTTAATTATAAACATTATAGGAGTATAATTCACACAGTTTGATCCTAAACCAAAAGGCTATAATAAAACCCGTTTCACAGGAAGCGGTCTTTTCGGGACGTAATAAATTCGGTTGTTTCCAGGGACTGTTGGAACTCGGGAGAGTTGGACCCAAGCCAGTCGGTGTTTCGGATGAATCAGAGCGCTCTGGAATATTAAAAGTATTAAACAATACTGTAAAATGGCAACTATTTTTTTTTTTTCGAGAGGGGCATATTCTAAGGGAAGAGGGCGAATATCATATATCACAGGCCGTTACGATATATGTTGTTTTCTATCCTGGCAATCCCTTTAACAAATGGGAATATATATAATTGTTTTAATAAATTTCACAGATATGTGTATTTAAAATAAATCTACTCAAAAATTTATTATTGAATTTTTAAAGAAAAAGATAAGACTATGGACAAAAACAATGATATAATAGTAAAAATAACATTAGATAAAACAATGAACAACAAGAAAAAAGATTTTTCAAAATGAATTGTGTCCCAAAATTTACTTAGGATATTAAGAAAATATTTAAAAATTTAAATATTTAAACCATAATGACGTAAAATTTCATCAATATAATCAAAATAAATTTCTCAATCATACAACAAATATGAAAGAGAAAATATATATTCTAGACAGACGAAATACAATGTATAGATTGGACTGTCTTAATTGTGAGAAGGATTATATTGGAGAAACTTCGAAAAAACTCCAAACTAGAGTTAACCAACATATACACAATTGTAAAAACATAAAAAACACCAATGTTATTGCATTAGCACATCATAGTATAACACAACAGTAAAATTTTATTTTGACAGGCCTACAATATAAGAGGATAAAAAAATTATTATTATTTGTAGCATTTTTTAAATTAATGGTGAATCAAATAAGTGATATAATTACCTATATATATATATATATATATATATATATATATATATATATATATATATATATATATATATTTACGGGGCCGCTACTGCTTTGGCGACTATTGCATATGATCGTAACCAGTTCTCCACAGTTGGCAGACACAAGGAAGGTAAAAACAAGGCTACAAGACCGCGCCGGCGGGAGATTGTAGAAAAAAGGGCGGCAAGTTCAAAGCTAAGCATCAAGGACGAAAGCGCACAGCTCCTTTTTGGAATTCAGGCGAGCTCCACCATCCTGCCCCGCGGCCTATCCTACAATATCGATTATTTGTTGATGTGCTCCTATAAAACAACTTTACTGGTGCTGGTACAGGTACTCCTCGGCATCCGTACCCGGCGGTGTCATGACCAGCAACCGTTTTCCGAATGAGGTCCATTCACTAAAATTAGGATTAAAATAATTTAAATATTTCGTGTAATTTCTTTTTATAAAAAAAAACGAAAAGAAAAAAAGATGTGAAAATAACTATCTAACTAGTCTAACTATTACTCTCTTCGTTAGCATAAAAAAAATTGTAATATTTCCACCGGAGGATAAGGGAGTAAATATTATAACAAATGCCATGCACAAACCGTTAGGAATAATAACACAATTAATTTATATATGATATCTGAGATACATAAATTACATTCGTTTATTTATTTATTTGAAATATATATTAATTTGCTTCGTTACACATATGCCCATTGTTTCATTATTAATAATTCCACAGCTTTCAGTGAATACCGAAAATCAGCGAGAATACAATAACAATTAAATAAATACCAGGAATAAGGCAGAATAATGCCCATCGGTAATTCTGCGGATCGGAATTCAATTATATGAAAATGTATTGAATATATGAGGGGAGGAGGGGAAATGGCAAACTGAAAATGAGTTAATTTAAATATAAAATAAATTTCTTCATATTGCTTTTATCACCCCATTAATAATACATATTAAACCTTTTGTAATTAAAGCAATTAATAAATAATTTATAAATTGCTTTATTCCGTAGTGTGACGAATTGTACTATGATAGTCCGCATTCTTAAAAATTTTAATAATAGAGTCACTTTTTCTTCGTCAGCTTGTTGGATGCATTCTAGTCTGTTAGAAAACCCAATTTTAGGCAGAATTTCTGACGTCAGACAAATTTTAGGATATACTTTGTAGACACGAAAATATGAACTTTGTAGCCTCGTTGTTGATACGTCGAGTTAAAGTGGCTTCACCCAGTTTTCCGACGACAATATTTCCTACGTTTCGATCTTTTCCGAATCTTCAAAACCAAAAAGCGTCCATATATTCTTAATTTGTTCCTCCTTTGTCCAAAAACCCCGTGTTCCTCTGTACACTATTTAAACACAAGATCTCAACCTACAAACTTGTATATACCCTTTCATAGAACTGCCTCTTTCAAAAAATCCTTTACATTTCGTGCTACTTCATTTTGGAATTCCTTATCCATCTCCATTCTCAAATCCTCGCCCTTAACCTCCTTTAAGCATCAATTATTTATCCACCCACTTAACTACCAATCTTCCGCATTTATGTAAGTATTAAAGATATGTATATATGTTCATTTTAACTGTTTATTGTTTCATTGTCATCATGTTCATTGTTTGTTAGTATAAATAGGTGTACATAGATATCTAACTATGATTTAAATGTCTTCAATTATTGCATACTCCTGCATTTTATTTTATTAATTAACTTTTTCATTAGTAACATTTATTCACTATAATCAAGACAAATTGTACAAGTACTGTACATTTCTGTAATTCTAGAGGGACTGAAAGTTTCAGAATAAACTTTATTTTCATTCATTCATTGATTCATACATAAATGTACAATTACATCGCGGATTAAAAGATATTTATGATTGAATTTTGAATTCATTCAAATTTTGAAAATAAGCGTCTTCTTTTTAGCTTATATTTTTAATTCATACATTAAAATACAAAGTGTACAACAAAAAGTGTTACTAATGCAAACAAATTTTCATGCTTGATAGAATACTTAAAGACTGATGAAAATTCACTGACTAAATTTACTTATTGATTGTATACTATATTAACGAGGTTCTAAATAGGAGAAAAATAAACCAGTTTAACTTGTGGGCACTTGATCATTATTTTATTGAAATATATATCCAATGGAATATACCCAGGACAGGTTTTTCGTAAAACCCATGAAGAATAACAATATTTAGTACTTGACTTGTTCAGGACATACTCGATCAATAGTTATAAGAAGAAGTGATTTGGTTATCATCCTGCTCAACGGCCAAGTTTTTCCACAACCGACTAAAAAATAAGACTGGATGTGCCACATGAGGGTCTAACAACTAAGTCGATCCATGGCTAAGAAAACTGAAAATAAATGTTGACTTTAACTTTACATCCCCCAACTTTTCGTATCTGTTGTTACTTAACTATTTATTAACATAACTACAAAATAATTAGTAAACATTTAAATGCATGGGTTGGTATCCGTAAAAAAAAAATGTTCAAGTATGGTCTTCGGACTATATTAGTTCAAGAACCCATGATCTTGTATAAACTTAGCCGAACCAGAGATCGGGATTAAGGCACTTATAGAGTGAAAATGAATAAATTGTTGAGTTGTTTTATAATTTGTGATTATTAAAGCACGAATTTTTCGCTCTGAATTATCAGATGTTTATGATGAAAACGTAAAAGATACGATGAATTTCAAGAATTCATTGTTAGATAAACGTGCAACAGCAATTCGTTAATTATACTTTACATTCGTAAACACATCCATTCATTATTACAACCGATATAAAATAGAAATTAATAGCGAGAAATACATTTAAGACTTATAAGCATATTTTTGTTAATTTCCTATGATGTACTTAAAAAAAAATATTTTTGCATAAAAGATGCATTCGGGCTATCAAATTCAGAAGCGCAGATGCCTCAGATCGCAGACTCGACAGAACGCAGGACGCAGACAATGGCTCCCCTTTGTAATACCAGCGTGTGAACCTCTCAATCAGTGTCTCAAATGACAAAAGACAAGAACACAAGGTGTCTGTCTACCTGGCTTAGTATCTACCTGCGGTTCCAGTCTGTCAACAGCTTTCTGGGATCTCGAGGACCATGTGGGTTATTGTTGATATGAATGCTCCAATAACACTATTCCAGTGGCAGGGAACAGCCTCTTCATGAAGATACTCTTGGGAACATTTTTCTCTTAACGGTCAAAAATATCGTTCTTCATCATCCAAACAGCGGTTTTTAAAAACCTTCCAAATCATTTCGAAACCCAGCCATGGCTCATATTGAATTGTAAAGTCAATAACATATAGCATAACATAAATAACATACAACACTCCCATAGGAAAAGATTTCCTATATCGTACAATACATATACATGACATATATACATACATATACATACATGTACATGAATAAACAAATAATTAAAAAAATTAAAAACACAATAATAATAAGAGTTAGCGAACTCACATATCTTCCCCAACGAAAACCATTAAAACCTAAATCCACAAGTAAATGAATCCAAAAAATATAAAAAAATAAAATGAAATAATAGCGGTCATAAAAAATATAAATGAAATTTTAAAAAGTGAATGATTTCAAAAATATTATCATGTCTACATTATAATTATCTAGTTATAAATATATATAAGTCAATCAATTCAGTAAAAGCAGAAAGATCGTTTTCTACATTTAGATACCCTTTAAATAAAAGTCAGTTGCCGTCCGCAGAAGGATCAATCTAATTAGGGATTGATAAATTATTTGCCACTTCTATAATTTTGTTTTTATTGAAAACTCGTTTCGAATGTTATACATTCATCTTCAGTTCTAAAAACACACAAGAATTCAAAAATCAGCAATTCAAAATGCAGTTTGGTATTATTATAAATATTAAATTAAGTGTAATATAAATTAGTATTATAAAACATTTATGAATTGTGAATTTAATTAAGACAAAAAATCAATTACATGTTGGTACTCACCAAGATTTAAATGGATTATATCAAACAGAAAAGTTTGAATTGGTTTTTTGTCGCACTGAACTAGCAATGGAAGAAAGGTGGGGAGTTTATAGTTAAACGGTATAGGGGTCGGGGTTTTTTTCAGTAATTCCGATGAGTAATTGTTTTTTCTGTTATTGATGGGAATAAATTTAAAATTGGACTATTGGAGATATTTATTTGGGCATTTAAACAAAAATTTTGGTTTGGATTAGAGGATTTTATTATTTCAAGTGCTTCATATATAATTTAACTTGAGGCTATTTTCAACGTGATGTATTAATTTAATTCCTGAGTCTTTGATGAATTTATAGTTTTTTTTCATTTAAATGAATCGCAAAATTGGAATTCTCTATCTTATTATTATATGCATGTAAATGTTCCTTTAATCTCTGATTTGGTGATCTTTCAGTTTTTTTCTGTGTATTTGGCTGCACAATCATAACAATTTAGTTCGTATACTCCGCTTTTATGAAAAGGGCCTATTTAGTCTTTAGAAGGGAAATATGAGGATAGGGTTTTTTCATTTTAAATGCAGGGTTTAATCCAAGTTTTTTGCAATTTATTTCGTTGTTTAAATAAAAGACGACAGTATTTTATAATATAATTTAAAAAAACGAACTATTAATTAAAATTTACAACTGCATTAACTAAAAGATACAAGTAAATGTGAACCATGATATAATGACATGTAAGACATGTAGAGAAGCTATCCTTTGATAGCACTCCAATAACAATTCTAAACTGGAAGGTCCCAAGACCATCTCCTTTTCAGACGTCTCGGCGGATTATCGGGAATCGAAGAGAAAGCAAGAGTGGGAAAGGAGTTTGTCATGGAAGAATAGCTAGCTAGAATAGCCAGATCGACAATATATGGAACATTAAGGTCATTATGGATGATTTTATACGAGAAGAAGTAAGGAGCATTAAGGATTTTACAAAGGATTGTGTATTGCAAGGATTGGAAAAGAGAGGAATTCGATTGGTTCAGTAGAACCTCAAAGCTTAACTCCCAAAGTCCAATAGGCCTTATTAAAGTCATGTTAATGAATCCTTTGTCTAATAAGTGTGCCGGAAAACGGCATTATACAAGAAAATATAAAAACAATTAAAACATCTACTTTATGATTCTAAATAAAAAAAAATATTAATTGTACTATTTTTATAAACTATATTATCATTCAATTGAGCACTATTGTTTTATTTCTCTATTTGTGGTATTTTTTATGGTTGAACAATAAAAAAATTTATGAATCCAATCATTTTTCAATTTTTTGTGATATATTCCGATCTTAAATGTCGGTAACTCTTAAAGATATTAACAATTCAAAAGATGTTTACTAATTCTTATACGACTGTAAATGTATGCAATTAGTTGCATATTTTAGGAGCTCGTTTGTAAAACATCGTGACTGACAAAATGAAAACTTTTACAATGTTTAATTTTTTTAAATTTATAATGTTTCACTTCAATCAGCAGTCACTAGCCATAACGTAATACCACCATTATAATGAAAAAAAAAAATTCGTACAAATTATTTTAACAACCTATGAAATCAGTTGCATGAAACCATGCGGTGTCAAAATCTTCAATTAACAAAAACTTTTTAGAAAAGCATAACCACAAATCAGGAAACGATACCAGCTCGAATAGTATCAGAGCGAAACTCGGCCAACTGATCCAATCACAGATAACATTTCGGCGTCCGACCGGTGAGAATTATCGACTCTACGAAATAGAAGAGCAGAATACTGAAAAAGTACTTTAGAAATGTGTGTGGGAACCTCATGGTCGGAACTAGCAGACCGTAAAATATATCGAACATTTCGATAGCAACAGAGGTCGATATAATGAGCCTTCACCACGACTTAACAAAGCACATAGATCACGAGTGCGTGTGCAGCACTCTCTCCCCCCCCCCCTTCTTTCCTCCACGTACAAGATTATGATTATGAATTCGATAATTCTTCTGATGACGGCTGGGTCAAAATGATTTCGAATATTGCCTCTAAATTATTATGATTCATCGAGGCAGAACGAAACGATATGAAAGCTTTTAATTTGGAAATAATATAGAAGGCTATTACTTTAAAATTATATTATTACATATATCATACTATAATTTTGCTATTGCTATGTGAGGACGCGGAAACTATAAAACTAAATACAACAACGTTGATGAAACCCGTTAAAGAAATTGGCCTCGAAATAAATACGGATAAGACGAAATATATAAGCAACAGAAACGATGGCGATTTTGATGAAATAAATATAGAAGGGAATAGGTTTGAACACACTGAGAAATATAAGTATTTGAGGTCTATGATATCTAAATGCGGAAAATGCTTGTGATTTTTCGGTATCAGCATTAACTTAGATCGCACATTTTGTCCTGAAACTTAAAAAAGATGAGTCCACAGGAGAATTTAGGAGGCTACACAACGCGGCATTGCGAAGTATGCACCCTATTAATATAACCGAAGTGATCTCATCGCGAAGGTTGAAATGGGCTTGTTAAGTTGTTGGGCTCAGTAACGAACGAATTCCTAAAAAGTTAATAAACGCTGTGTCGACTGGTTAACGTCCAGGGAGTAGACCGAAACGTATGTGGGAGGATTGCGTTAAGGGTTGGATTTGGGCGGTAATCGGTGGGCCGAGGTCTGTAGACAGCAATTGGTGGAGTCGGCCTCGAACCTTCGGGTTGTCCAAGCCTTTATTATTATCATAATATAATACCATCAGAATAAAAGTACAGTTCGTTATTATTAATTCAATTATTTACTCAGATGTTACATTATGTTCCACTTTTATACAAGATTTTTTTTTCAAAAAAATTAACGTGCTTAGAATAGGTTTAGATTTGATTTAATAAATATGCGTTGATGCGGAATGTATTGGTCTTTAATTTTATTAAAATTTATTGCTTGTTGATTAATATTAAATTAAAATAAGGTTATTTCTACGGGATGACGAGGATACATTGGACATTTTTTAAACAAAGTTCATTAAACTTTGAATTTTATATGGTAAAATTGAGAAGGTGTATTTCATTAGCTAAAGCACTTACCTTGGCCATAGCATGCTAATGGATATTCTTCTTTGATGTGCTAAATTTGTAACAATTAAAATATGGAGGTACTCAAAGTGTCCATTTTATCCCTTGAGATGGGGTTACTTTGGACAAAACAACAAAATGAGAACCAATACGAATAATATCAATTATTTATAAGAATTAGAAGAAGTAAAATAAAATTAAATCTCAATTCAGACGGAAAAAGAACAAATGATATTAACAGAACGAATAAAAACAAAAAATTATTTTATGCTGTGATTTTTATTGTAGATATCTATTTACAAAAAATGGTTATCGCGGAAAATAAAAAAATAAAAATAATTTCTCCTGAATATCTGTAAGCGACTGCTCTCTAAATTCCAATAGGGTTTAAAAAATAAAGATAAATAGTTGATAATCGCAAAAAATTATTTTTATAGCAATAAATAAGTTTAATTATTAATTAAATCTGAAGTATCACGTAACAAGATATACAAATAGAAGATATGGACATTCAAAGAGATAAATTATAAACTTGTCCAATATTGACCTCAAACCATCTTTTCAAACAAATCATAACACAGGACATTCAGGCAGAAGCCGAATCAAAACATTAATTATTCAAATAACTGTCAATCCATTACCTAACATGGCATAATTATATAAAATAATACCATTTCGGTGTAAAACAGAGATTGACACGTATTAAGCCATTGGGTCTACTTTGTTTGCCAAACACTGACAGGAATGTTCAAGACAATAATGCGGGAAATACAAAAGTGTTCAATTTTACCCCATATCCAATTTATCGCCGTTCTCCCCTAAACTTCGGATCTGTAGTGTATCCAAATCACAATGATTTATATCAAATTAAGATACATATTTTCATGATTAATAATAGGTTGTGCATGTTAAAATATGTGGTCAATATCATTAACGGCATATTGATTTATTATTTTATAGGATTTATGTTAGCTGTTAACACCGATTGATGAGTTACGAAAATGATAAGATAAAGGGGATAACTGGTATCGGACTGCATACAAGTGCATTATTTTGCTTGCATAGTCCGATCAATACTGTATAAAGAAAAATTCTTATTTAAACTTAATTTTTTAAACCATTAAAGTAATAGCATTTCTACACCTTTTTGGGGTTCAGAAATATTCAAGATCTTTATAAATAATTAAATTATGTTAAAAATTACCTCCTCAAATTGTTATATATATATTTATTTAAATTGTTGGTTGGATTTTTTTGGAATCGATATTGGACATTTTTGAAAAATAATTCGAAGGACTCGTTTGTGAGAGAAATAGAAATGTGAGAAATTTCTAACTCATTAAAAAATAACCCCTAAAATTTAATATATTACTTTATTTTAGTTTTCAGAATATAGCAATGATATTTTTGAAAACTAAAATATATTACATCATGTCTTATCGTTTTAGTCCACATGGAAATTTCTTTTCTAGAAATTATAAAGAACTGAATTGACTAGTCTCAAGCGATCCATTCGAAATGATATTTTTATTACGCATAAATCATATTTCAGACAACCTATAAAACTGCTAAAATTACGCAATTAGCATGCATTTAGAAAGTACCAATAAGCCTAAGATGTGCTGATGTGCTATATCAGCAAGGGCACAATTTCTCAAAATCGCGCCTCAATTTAGAATCATTAATCTTGGAAAAGTCCTCAACTTTTCTTGACAAATGGGAAGAGACATCCATCACTGCTCAGCCAAGATGGATCAAAGGAACAATTCTCATTAAATTCAGAAATTGATCTGTCACAGGATGGAGGGAGATCGCGTCTTCAGTTTCTTTTCCGAACTTTGAGTATCAATTTTATGAGCTGTTTGAACTGCCAATAAAACCATGGCCACCAGCGAACGTGCTGGCATGAAAACATGACCGTTTGGCTTGCTTTCAGTTAACATTTAATGCATTTCAAGCAGGTCCCTCATTTAGCTTCTTTTTAGCCATTATTGGGGCCTTTTTATAGTAGCCATTTCTAGGACGAGCCCGTGTTTATATACTACTAATATGCGTTAGGCTTACGTTACTGTGTACAATAATTTAGCTTTTTTTTCCTTCCATTTTAGCCCTATGGCACGTTGATGTATTTACAAATTTTACGGGTTCTTCGAGTGATTCGATATTTTAATTGTCTATTCGAGTGAATAGGCAATTAAACTAAGTAATATACAAAATACAATAATATATAATAAATAGTTATGCAATTGTAAGTTATGTAACTTACGTACTCAGATGAATGTTTTGTAGTTTGAATGATTTGGGATTGAAAAAAAAATTAGTTTTTGTAATTCTTTTAATAAAATCTGTATAATTTTTAACTGTACGGCTAAATGGGTTAAAATAAAGTAATTAGTATAACAATCTGAATGTAACTTTACAGATTTTATAGATACCTCGACAAGCGGATTCCATGCCATTTTTCTGTCAAATATTATGCCTATCTGTCTGCTGGTTCTGGATGACGGCAAGATAAATTGGAGGGCTAGTTTCCTGTCTAAGCGTCAAGTTGAGATTCGTCCTTTATTTGTACATTATAATTAAACTTGTAACCAAAACGATTTTTCTAAATAATTATGGAAATAGAAATTACCTGAATTCTAAGCGATTTCTAAATATCTTTTAGATTGCAACTTTCCGAATAGGTCCGATAATTACGAATACCCTCCAGAGCAATCTAGCTGATCGAATGAGCAATCTAGCTGGGGAGTGTATAAATCTAAAACCAGACTCGGCGGGCAACTTCTATTATCATCTCTTCTTGTGACCGAGCCTTTTGTGAAAGTTCCCTTTAACTTCTTCCATTTTTCTCTTCTTTTCTTTATTTTCGATTCTTTTTTTTTTCTTATTTTTCTTCTTCTTTTCTTTATGTATTTTCTTTATTTATATCCTCCTCACTTCCACTCCCGTCGATAATTTTTTTAGTTCTCCCTCGATTTCTCTTACAGAGCAAGGAATAAGTCACTTACTGTTGGTTGTTCCGGACGTACTCGGGGCATTATTCATTTTCGGTCGATATACGGCGAGATCAAACGTCCGTAGAAGTATTTCCTAGCGAGGTTGAGGGAAGACATTAATCGATATTCATCACTATCGATAAGTTGCCCCTTAGAAAATTAAATCTAGCCTGCATAGTAATATGCCAAAACCTTGTTGGGTTAACTAATTTGTTAAATCTGTAAACTAATTAGCTATTTTGTTTCTTCAAGCATTTGCCCTTTTTCATTCGTATAATTCATCATATTAAGTATAATAAAGTATCAGTTTTCTACGAAAAAAATTAATGTCAAATAAATTTTACCGAAAGCAGCTAATAATACATTCAGTGAGAGAAAAAAAAACATATTTTAAGAGAATAATTTTTTGAAAAATTTGATAGTCGGTTTGTAAAACTTCATATTAATAATTCAAAGCTAAAATATTTCTGAGAGCTTGATAATAAGAAGTCCAATAGTAATAAATAAACAGTTCAAGTATAGGTACTCGTAATCCAGTACAGGACGCCACCTTTCAGTTGGACACCCATTCTGCATCGTTTATTTTTTCAAGTAAATGATTTGACTCAAAAGAGCTGCACTTTTCCAGAAGAACAACAAAAATTAAACTGGTGCGAATTGTAAAATTAGAGCGAAGAGCACAATTTTGAAATTTAACCGAGAGCAATTGTTGTCTGAAGATATTTTTGTGTGGAAAAAGAAAAACCTGATATAAAGTACTTGAAATTTCAGAAAGTAATACACTCAAATAAATTTTTGAACCATTTTTTTTGTATTCTTTTTTATTTAGAATTTCTTTATTCTTTTTCTTCATTTCATAATTTTAAGAGATCGTTCTATGTTAATTTTCCAAGTTCCTCCACTATATAAAAAAAAAAAAAATGGATATTTCTAAAACGGGCGTTTCTTACGAATTAGTATTCTGATCAAATAAATTAACCTTTTTTTTATTACACCGTGATGAACAATGAAATATTCCATTTGTAAAAATATGGATTATTATATTTCATTAATTTATGCAATTCAATTAATAATTTCGTAAGTTTATGATAATGAATTTTGTGCAGAGTTGTATAGAGATACAACATCTATATGTATTACTTAATACAGCTGAAGAGTTAGCATCTTTGAACGTGCCAACCTGAGGAACTACCAGTCCGATTAAAAAAAACTATTTTGCGCGAGATAGATGGAAGGCTTTAGGCTTGACAAGATCAGGCTAAGAACTGAGCAGTACTTAACCAAAAATAAACAGCAAAGAGAAAAAGGGTCCAACTTGCCATGACAACTTCATACCAGTGGAAACAATTTTAATGCGGGTATAGCCGCGGGGCACAGTTAGTCAAAAATGAAATGAACAAATAACGAATTGCAGTTGAATTGATCTCTAGTATGGTTATATTTAATGACAACTTGAATGAATTAAACGCCATATCCCCCTCTTCCCCCCCCCAAAAAAAAGGAAAAATTAAATATAATTAATAAGTTTTTATGTGTTCATATTCGCAATAATCTATCATGGATAGTTTGCTTAGTTTAATATGGGCAATACTTACGCAATAAATAAAAAATATACAGAAAATTAATTGCTCGCAAATATTTGAAAATTCTTTCGCCCCCTAAACAAAGCCAAGACCCCAACCCCTGTCAGTTAGAATTGAAGGTCCTGATAATTTTTGTTGTTGATTGACATGACCCTCGTCAAAAGATTGGAAATGTCTACGATCTATGTCCAATATTTTTATCGTAAAATATCGAGAAGGGCTTTCATTTGTTCAATTCGTCAAAGATCCATTCATTGTCTTGCTTGAAAAATGGCTTTATTTAGTAATTTGTAATCAATATATAATTAATCGATAATTCAGAAAATGAGCTTAACCTATGTATTGTAATTTTCAGTCTTAAATTGTCTAGAATTGTCAATATTTTAATAGATTTTTTAACGCAGAATTGCGTTCCATTGTGTTAGGACAAAAATATTTTAAGACGGTTTTGATGTAATTTTTAAATGCTCAAAGCTCCGCTTCTATAAATGCTAGAAAACATGAATTTGTATCATTTAACAGAGAAAATGTACCGTTACAGATTATAAAGAGAATTATTCGATTTTCTCTCAAGGCGGAAGTACAGTAAGCGATTTTGAGAGTTGAGTTGATGACGTCACACAACATTTACAACATATCGTCCCTATCATGTCCAACTATCGAATGTAAAAAAATGGGACATTCATGTTCTAAATGTTGAATCCTTGTGTCTTTTGATAGATAGATAGATAGATGAATACGTTTATTTACAAGTATTTACAGATATGCTTTCTATGTACAACGTATTTCAGACAATGAACAGAGTTCTTCTGACGAGGTTTCTTTATTGTTTATTAATACAATAATCTGTGAATAAAAAAATAAAAAATAAAATAAAACAGCATATTTTGGGATTTTTATAAATAACGCCAGATTTTTTTTCGACATGAATAATTAATTAGTAATTAAATTCTGTAACTAATTCATTTCGGTACGAATTTGCTTGTTTAAGATATAAATATAAATTTTCATAATCTATACCATTCAGTAATTGCAACGTTTCATTTAGATTGAGTACCCTTTTTACTGAGAAAATCATCCAAAATTGTGTGAGCACCGGACAGATCAAATTAAATGCATCGTATCTTCGGGGACATTTAAATTGCACGTTGAGCAATCATTTATTTTATTTGTGCAAGGTTGGTAGTTTAGTTTAAATAATTCTCCCCTAGGTTTGAAAATAAGCCTAATGTAGTAATGTATGTCTTTTCCTGACCCGAAATAGGTGACATCATACTTTAATTTACTGTACATTATATTCTGTAGTCTCATTCTATAGTTGGACATGGTAGGGAGGATATGATTGGATCTTCATTCAGGAGATTGTTATCTTATATTTATATATTCTTCTTTTCAATTCTCATTATCAGCACTGTATGCAAATCTACTCCTTTTAAATCCCGTGGTTGTGTAATGGACAAATAGTCAGTACGATTTTTTTTTTTTAAATTTGAGATTACTATATAATATGAACACGGATTAAAAACAGTGTACAGAAGATAAGTCTACAATCGATCCAATCGCGAATTTATCAATTCCGGAGTCGATTAACATTTATATTTATCTTCGGCTATCCTTGTTCCATTAGCGTAATGGAATAGGAAGGAAGGCGGAAAAGAGATCTCTAAAATATAAGAGAACATTTATATGACATGAGCTAATTCTGAGATTGGTCCTGCAGGAAAAGACCCGGATCCCGAGCCCATTTCGGCCCAGTCTGTTAGCTTTAGCTGAGGATAAAGTTTCTCTCTGGATAAATAAACTGTTATTCTTCGAATTTTAATAGAGTACCTTATTTACCCTGGGCCCGAGCCCCGGTTCACTTTATATCAAAAGAACTGTACCACCTTTTGCGGTCCTTCCTTTTGAAGGGAAATAATTATCCCAGGAACAGGAAGAGAAGAGGGCCAAGAATTTCATCAATCAATAGCAATTTTGAATTTACGAAAATTTTCCTTTCAAATAACACAATCTACTTGTTATCAGAGCGATATTATTGGATTAAATGAAAGTAGTTCGCAATAAATGAAAAAAGACTTTTTTGAATAGCATTGGTTGGTATTGATTTCGTTAGAAGCGAAATAATTTTTCTAAGATTATGTTAGATTTTAAATTTAGGAAAATTCAACCCTATAAACTTCAAAAATGTTTATTATTTCTTAGGAACAGCGTTACGAGCCAATTGGCTCATCCTCAAGTTACAAATCTACATATTTTTTTTTTCAATTTTCAATTTAGGCTATTTCATTTATAAATTAAAATTTTATATAGGTTCAAATTATCACAATATTGCACTAACAGTAAACCTTACGACACATTTATCGTAAAAAAATTACATTATAAGTTTCTGTTTTTTGTTATTTATGGAAGATTTTTTTTTATTTATTTATTTAATTTTGAGTAATTCATGAAGTAATTAGTAGTTAAGGTTATTCATATTACAAAACATTTAAATAAATGAGTAAATTACAAGACGGATACAAAAAATCTTAACTGCCACTAAGCAGATATAATTATAATTAATAGACTTAACAAACTATAATAAATTTCAAATTATAAATTTATTAAAAAAATAGCCAAAAATATAATACTAGTTTATTTCTATATATAAAAAATTTTAAATAATTATTTTTTTTTAAATAATGTCTTAAAGAGGTTTGGGAGAGAGGGGATAAAATAATAACAATAGAGATTAGAAAAAAGTTTAATCCCATGAAATGTTATTTTCATTATGGCAATAATATTTAAAGAAAGTTGTACACTCTCTTTTATAATTTTTTTAAGGAATAGTGAATAATTTTTCAGACGATATAAAATAAAATTTTATGGGTAATATGACATAAAGAGTGAAGAATTAAGACAATAGTGAATAATTTATAAGTTAAATAACTAATTATTGTTAATATTTAAAGATGTTTAAATATAAAAAAATTATATGTGAATGATTATTATGTATAATTTTTGTTATTTTTGATAGAGTGTTGTTCTATTATAATTATAATGTCGTTCTGTAATTTTTAGAATGGGTTGTTCTGAGGATGGGGAGATTCCCCGAAACGTCGATATATATATATAATGTAAAGAATAATCGTTTGTAATAAAACAAAATAAAAATATCTGATGTGGACAACACATTACTTCCTTGCACGTCTATTAAACTATAAATCGGTGGCTCAAAAAGTGATCCTCAATTTGGTTACTAGTTTCCAAAGATTGCATTAAAAACGACACTCGACGTCGCGACATCCATCTGATTGACACACACAGACACATTCTTGTTTCTGGAGGTCTTATTCCGTTATTATATGTCGTTTTTCTTCAGTAGGTAACTGAGTTTCCAAGAGATTTCTTCGTGTTCCGTGACAGCATTAAAACTGTCAATATCACGAGATAAAATATTGGAAATCGACAGTTTCAACATTTTAAGCGGAAAAACCCACTTAACTAATATCTTATTCTCCTGCTGCAGACTTGTTCATCTCACAAATGGGGAGGAAAACCAGTATTTTACATTCAATTTTAACACATAAAACATGTAATAAAAATGTTTAATGGATTGGAAACGAAATCGCGTTTGTAACTTTTATTACCGAAATATATGATTTATGTATTTAATTTAAATATAATTTTTGATGTAAGCTTATTATGACCTTCAAGTAAAGTACCCTTTTCGGCTTACCAATTTTAACCAAAATCTATTAAAGACATTCATATCGATATAAAAGTCCTATCTACCAAATTTGCGATGTTTTACATTATGTTTTAATATAATTTTTGTTGAAAGTCTATATGACCTTCAAGTAAAGTACCGCTTCCGGTTTTCCAATTTAGACCAAAATCTAGTATGTTATTTAATTCAATATATAAGTTCTGAATACTAAATTTGAGAAGTTTTGAGAAGTTAATACAATTTTTAATGGAAATCAATTATGACCTTCAAGTAAAGTACCACTTCCGGTGATCAAGTAGTGACCAAAAACGGAGGCTCACAACTAGATTTTACAACAATCCTAAATATAAAATTTCAACTTTTTACGGGAAACCATTTTTGAGTTATGCGAAATACGAACGTACGTACGTACAAACGCCACGACGAAACCAGTCAAAATGGATTCAGGGATGGTCAAAATGGATATTTCCGTTGAAATCTAAAAACCGAAAATTTTCGCGACTACAATACTTCCTTTACTTCGTACAAGGAAGTAAAAAGACGAAAATTTACTTCCTGAAATACACCCAAAATTAAATATACTATAACATTTAAGAAAGAGTAAAACATTTCTTAATATATTATGCTTTTCAATATGTATAAAATTATTTATCCTGCATGTGCTTACATTTTATCCTAATACTATTTTTTACTAAAACCTATAAATAGTATCCGGTTTAATATTATGTTATATAAATTTACTTTAACTAAAAACAAATTATTTTTGAAGTTTAAAAGGTTGAATTTTCCTTAGAAATTAAAATATTAAGATAAAACCATTAATTGCCTTTTTTACAGCAAAGAGGAAATTTGATAAATCTATTTATTCTCTATTTCCAACATGAAACAGTTTGTAATAAAGGTGTAATTTTTCTCTCTTATGAAATTTGAAATATATCCTCTTTTTATTAGTGCATTTTGCTATACTTCCATTATTATGTATTATTTCTAACGTTACTTAGTAATTTTGATGAGATCTTTTACGTGAAATACAGTTTTTTGGTAAGGATGAGTGTGGACGTACGAATAAAGTTATAAAAAATTCAAAACTTCTGAAGCAGCTATACAAGATAGTTTAGTTAGAAAGAAGATAGATTCGATTAAAAAAAAAACATAAAATAAGAACGAAAAAAAATAGCCGAAAACATCACAATGAGACCAGAAACATTTTAAATAAACTGCAGAACAAAAGTATCGCATCACTTGTGTTTCTTTCCCTAAAGTCATGCCACAGTCCAATACAGACAAACATTTATAAATGTAAATAAGAATTAATGTCTCAGGAAAGATCAATTCCGTCTGCACATTTCATTTTTTTTTTATATTGGATGATTAATTTCTCTTTTAATTAATCGTGAACTTTCTTATAATTTTTTTTTCATTAAAAATGAATAGACAAAACTAGGAATATACTGAGGGAACTGAACATCACTGAGGTATTAACTCTTGGTAAACAGTTCATCATACCCAACTTATCTCTAACCAAATAAAAGTTTATCTGTATTGGACTGTGGCATGATTTTAGAGATAGAAACATAAATTCTGCGATACTTTTGTCCGGAAGTTTATAAACAATAAAGACGGCAAATAATAAAATTTAAAAAACGGTTTTGTTTTTTTATAATTAGATTAAATTTAATTATGTACCTTGCATATTTTTTCTACTTACTTAAGTTTTAGATGACTAACATGATGTCCAAAACACTAGCTTCCCATTTTCCAGAGCCTGGAGGTGACACATATCAACCATGATTGCGCTACGTAAGTCAAAATGAAACTAGAGATGAATTCAAATCCAGTGATGCTTATATTGGAATTCGTGTATTCCGAATGCATAATCTAAAATCTAATGAATCCCTTATTTAGTAATTTTCTTCACCAAGGAAGAAAAATATTTTTTTTTTCAATTTTCAAATAATTGTTTGAATTCTCCAGTTGTTAGCTGGAAACCGGTCCAGGGGATGCTAGAGGAGTGCAATGAATATGTCATCGGGGCCGATGTCCTGCGAACAGAGGATACGACATCTTAACTTTCTCGTTCTCGATGTCACTACAAAGGAATTCATTCGTTCCACAAGCTACGTTTTCAGCATGGCTTCCTTCAGGATGCATTTTCCCTGTCAAAAAGGATTCTTGTCAAAAGGCTTTTTCAACAAATTACTACAAAACTTTTTTTGTGCTATTCTTTTATTTATTTTTTTTTTTCATCCTCTTGACAGTCCATAGAAACCCAACAATATCCAATAGAATAATAATGGTTTCATGATAAATTACCCCGTTCACTTAAATAACTGTTTTTTATCTTCTTTTTAAAACAAAAATTTAGTTAAAAGAAAGTGGTGAAGGACAATCGAATTTATAGGTACTGTGAGTGATTGGTCATCTATAAACAAAATTAAGGTATTCGGGATCTTGTATAAATAATTTATTAAAACTGTTACTCATTTCAGTTAGGCTGTTGGATTGCCCAAATGCAGATCCAGCAATTGATAAAATGTGATTGAACCCAGGACTCTCTGTTTACGGATGAATGAAGTGACTGTATTATAACTATATTATTATTTAAAAAACGACAAAATTGGCTATAAATTCGATAAACGAAACAAGTGACAATTTTGGTTAGCAACTATAAATATAGATATACATATTCTATTATGAGAGAGGTAGAAATGTGGTTATTATTTTTTTTTTTACTTTTAGAGGTGGAAAAAGATCTGAACCATAATAATTCCTAGTAATAAAATAAAAATTTTGTTCTGTGTCGTGCTAATTGTTGTAGTTTGAAAGATGCATTGAAAGGCTTGAGGCAGTTCCTTGTCCTTCAATGGACAGTTGTCATGATTATTTTTATTTTATATTTTATCTGACGATTTTTTTATTTCTAACCAAGAAATGATTTAGGAAAATAAAATCGGTCAGCTTTTCCTCATAACTTCCTGTTAGTAGATATCAAAGGAAATGTAACAGGATTTATACGATCATTATCAAACAATTGACAAGCTTCATTTAATTGATAACGAAATTGATAAAATCAGCTTTTTCTCCCCAACCAACTGGCCAAAACTATGGGCCAAGCAAATATAAATTCATTCCTTTCTTAACTTTCTTTCTTCCATCCTCTTCCTTCACATTTCCTACATAATTTCTGAGTGTTGTGCCTTTCTCTCATCTAGCCATATGCTCTACTGCCCTCTACCTTTTCTTCCTCAAGAAACTTTATGTTAGAAAGTCTTTTCCTGAGTTAACTTCTATTTTTGACAATCTTCATCTGTGATTCCTAACCTCCGAGTTCTTCTTTTATCTGCCTAGTGTCTCTCCTCTGTATAGTATATATATATATATATATATATATATATATATATATATATATATATATATATGTATATATACAGGTCGTATATTGTACCAAAAATTTGTTTATTGATCTGGATCCATTCTGACCATAGGTCCGTAGACTATCAGCCCTCTTTTCTGTTCTGTTCGTTAGCTATAGGTTTATTGTCTTCTGGTCGACTCCATATTCTCTCATTATTTCCATCATCGTGTTCCTCTCTATTGAATCATATGCCTTTTTGAAATCAATGAATGAGATAAAGATATCTTTTGGTCCTGTAGTGTAGTATCTGATAATCATTTTCAGACTCATTATCTGTTGCGGACAAGAACTTCCTCTCGTGAAGCCCTCTTGATAATCTCTTCTAATTTTGGATCAGTTTGAGTAGAACTTTCCAGCCTGTTGAGTAGAATGTTCAGAAAAGATTTTATAGAAATTATATACCATAGGCATTATTCACGTCTGTTTTCGATCCCTTTTTATTTAGCAGGTGTATCATCAATGCCACTAGCCAATCCTTCAGTTTTTTTCTTCACTGCAGATTTTCCGGAACAATTCTTTTCTATCAATGATTAAAACGAAGTATTAAAAATCATAATATTTTAAGAATTGTGATTATTAATAACATTTTTTTTTATTTAGAGCAGAGATTTTCCCTCCAGTTGATCACTCCAATATCTTCTTTCATTTTTTCTTACTATGCGTTTTACCTCGACGACTTCTATCTATCAACCACTCATATTTTTACTTAGTAATCTTTCATTCAGGATTTTACATAATAAAATCATTATGTATGTATTAATTAAAAAAAATATATTACATCAAATTTTGCTATATTTCTGATTCAACAACAATATATTTATATAACTTGTATATTTTATATATATATATATATATATATATATATATATATATATATATTCAACAGTAGAGCCTATTGGCTAAATTAGTATATTGGCTAAATTACTTAGACATTACTTAAAAAAACTTGTTTTGAATTTTAATTGGACAATTTTACACCTTGTGTATATTAGTAATGAGCTTTTAAAATGCACAATAAAATGTTCTATTTTAGATATAATTGTTTTTTAATTGAACATAAACTATTACGTTCCAAATATTAACCAAAATTGCGAATGCTTTAAAATTTGCATGAAGTTTTCAGAACGCCTATGAACTCACTGAAGAAAGAGACCGTTTATAACAGCGTGTTTCGCCGATACCGTGTTAAGAATTATTTATCTTTGAGTAATGGCCTCTCCTGAAGAAAATTTGGGAAGTATCATCAATCAGGCCGTGGTGAAAATAAGGAAAAGAAGAAGGTTTCCATGAAAATAACAAGACGAGGCGCCATAAAGGTCCACTTCTTCGAAAAACGAACAGCTTTTCTCCCTTCTTAATCTGTCTTGATGAATTACGCGAGGTCCTCAGGGTATAGGGAAATATCGTAAACGAAATTTTTTTTTTCTTTTACATTATGCTAAAAAGTATGTGGTTAAAAGTGTATCCAAACATATTTCTTTAAAATACCAATGAAATGTCAATTTTTCAGTGAAATTCATTATTTAATAACAAAGACATCCGAAAGAAGGATAACTTTGTTCAAACATAGACAAAAACAAAACCACTAAGCAAAACATTATGGCACTAAAACCCATCTCTTCATAGACCATCAGCATTCAAATTAAGGCTACGACTGACTATTTATACTAATTGACAATCACCTTCATGGGTCTATGGGATACTTTAAAAAGATGGATATAACATCATTATATGTTTTTAACAAAATGTTATATGTACGTGAAATGTATATTAAAAATCTATATTTACTTCTGGTTTCTTCAAAATAACAAATAAAGAAAAATAGATGTCAACCCTTTTATTGATTGAAATTTATTATTCTTCCATTTTTTAAAATACATTATTAAAATAAATATTTCTATGAGTTTATCATGCAAGGAACCAGAAGTAAATATATATTTATACATTGGTTTATTTATACAGTGGATATAACATTTTGCTAAAAGTATACCTATTCAGAAACACTCCAACTATTATAATTTTAAAACAGCAAAACAGTATGTATGTAATGACGAAATGGTAATATGGATTGATTGTTGACCAGTGAGTATTGGATAAGTTAATGAATAAGTTATATATTGCACTATAGATATGGCAAAACTAGGAAATATTGGTTGTGATAATGCGTGAATTTAAATAAAACCATAATAGGAAAGAAAGGAAATTTTCGCACCCTTAAATCGTTTATCATACTTCTTGCCATTTGGCACTACGTCATACCTAAACAAACTATAAAAAACGTAATATTGGACAAAAACAAAAACAAAAAAAAATTCTTAAGTTATTAAATAAAATACATAATTCTCATAATATTAATTTTATTAACAATTAAAACATAAGAGAGAGATGTATATTTAATAAATATTTGAAGGGCTTTCAGTTCCGCAGTCGTTATACGTATCGTCTATGTCAGGGTAAATTTACGAATGTGAAAACCACTATTTTTCGGAGAGAAAAAAAGATTTAAATTCTTCTGTGTGTAAGGGCCGATTTCGATTATTTTATCATTTTTTGTTGGCGTTGTATTTATTTTATCTCTTTCTTTCATGTGTCCTTATCGTTTTACTTTTATAATAACGCTTTGATTGACATAATCGTTTGTTTGACATAGAAGCTTCAGACTTTCAGGCGTGTTTCGAAAAAATGCAACTACGATTTCAGCACTTTCTAATGCCGTAACAAATTCGTAACTTTACTACTGTATAATCCGCTAATTTAATAGGCTGTATAATCCGTAATACTATCGAAAAATAACGAAAACCAAAAATAGAATTTTTCACATTCGTGAGTTTAACAACGGTCCAATGATATATAAATTGTAGATATTTGTTTGTATTAAAAGTAGTTAATTCGTATAATCATAAGTGAAAGTTAAAATACGTTTATGTAACTTTGTAGTGTGTTTCTTATTCAATAAATTAAATACAAAGGAAAATTTTAATTTCCAGATTTGAATATATCGAAATTGTAATTAATTCCAAAAACGTCAATAGTACCACTAATGATTCCGATTCTGAGTATAATAAACAGTAATTATAAAAATAGACTGATGAACAAAAATTAAATCTCGATCTAGAGAATAACCAAAAAAGTCTGAAAAGAAAATGGTCTAGAATTGTATATGTATATATATATATATATATATATATATATATATATATATATATATATATATATATATATACACACACACACGCGCGTGCGTGTTTAATTTTTTAATATGTTCGTTTATAGTTATTAAATTGTTATGAAACACCCCTTAAATCGAATTTACACCATTCTAGAATCTTATATTCTAAACGTCATTAAACTTTTTCAGCCACCTTGGATACACGATACATTATTTTTATATACTTGTGTTTTATTATCTTTCTGTTAAAAATACTGCCACTAATAATTTTTTTAAAATGATTTTGCAACAATGGGAAATTGATTTCATGAATCCATATTGTGTGTGTGTGTTTTGCATTTCCACTCCTTTTTAAGAAAGAAAATATATTTAAAACTCTTTTAGTAATTAAAAACATTATTAGTTTGGCCCGAAACATCTTAAAGTCATATACGACGTTGGGAATATAGACTGGTCGTTAGATGTCCGATGGAAACACATGGAGGGGAGGATACATACCAAATGGCGAATTGTTTGTCAAGATAATTACCGGTAATCGAACACCGCTCTCGAAAGGGGATATGGGAATAACTTTATGGCCCGGTCAGGCTCCATTTGTCTTCTATAGTTGATTTATCTCTCGTATTATTTCCTCACCTATATCAGTTTACCAAAGATGGAAATATTTAAAAGGGGGTTCAAGCACCTGTACTGTTCAAGTGCTTTAATACGTTGCCCGTCGACGTACTAAGAGCCCTCCAACATTTTAACCTTCATATCGAACGATTTATTTTAAACCTCTTTTATTTATATTTTCTTAAAACCATCACAAAATAAAATGGAAAATTAATGTTGTGGAGAAACTATGTACTGGTTTCTTTCCAATCACTATCCCAGATAAAATGATCAACGTGAAATATTCTTTTCGCTAGCCTTAAAAGATCAACCGAAATTGATTGAATGCATAATAATGAAGTATATGGCGTTACTGTAGGAATCAAGTTTATTATGAACACATTAACGTTTTTGTTATTTCTTTGTCAATATAATTATATTTATTTTTATTATTTTTTTTTACCAGAAGAATGCTCTTTTTGTTTTTCTTTGCTTTGTGTTATAATGGAGATTATTGTAAATATCAATTGACTATTATTAATGTAGTCTTTGGCCAGACATTTTTTTCTGTTTTCTTTTTTGCTTGCATATACTTGTTATTCTTAAAGGACATAGTCCCAGAATAAAGTTTATTTTTGTATTCTATTCTATTAACAAATCTGGAACGCTTATAAAAAATAATTTAGAATATTAGTAGATACAGAGTTGCAGTTAATGCACTAACTTCCCCAAAACTATTGATAATGCTCAAGAATGAGAATAAAATGGAGGGAGTTAAATTTTCTAAATTAGCTAATCATTTGTCACTTCATCAGTCGGTAATAAAAAGAAAAATATCCGTAAAGCAAAGAATATTTTTAAAAATAGATAAACTTCGATTATATATATATATATATATATATATATATATATATATATATATATATATATATAGCAGAAGTGATAGTCTGTTACTAATACTGGAAACTAATAGTCTGTTCAGGATTCTTTGATTGTCAGATAATTTGTCATGCGGCTTGTCTTACCTTACTTTAATAATAATAGTTTTTATTCAAAACTTCGAAAATTTCTCTTAAACAGGCAGGCTCTTAGCCTAAGAGTTTAAGATTTTAACTACTTAAAATATTCATAACAAACTATTCAATATTCAATAAAATCGGACAGATTATAGCATTCCAAAAGTTTTTACACATTATTAATTTTTTTCAACTATTTATTGAGTGGGGGTTTAGAGCGTTTTAATGTAATTTTTAGAGCATTAGGAATCGGCGTGGGCGTTTCAATGACTTCCGTAATCTTTGAATATTCTATGTAAATTGGCATATCTATATGATATTTTGATTACAGTAAGAATGCTAAAGAGACAAATGGAACATTATCAAATAAGGGCAAGTTAAAACTTTCGGAAAGAATATTTAGTAAATAAAAAAAAAATGGCTAGGTCTACGTGCTGACAATAGAATTCTTACATAACAAAGACAACATAATAACTTACTTACATAACGCTTTCTTCAAAAGCGTGCATAATTCACTTGTAAAAGTAGTTGTTAAAATCTCTTCTGTTTTCATATAACGGATTATTTTTATAATAAATTAGGCCTTAGTGCTTGATATTTTTACAAAATCTAAGCCCTATCCCAAACATTAAAAAAAAAAAAAATCATATTTTATTTCTGACCATATGACTCAAAACTAATTAACAGAAGGTATCTGTAAGGTAAGGCCATAAAATCTTATATTAAAAATGCTAGCAATGCAGTATTTGATATTTAATTATTAGACTCATCGCATTCATGCGTTGGTAATTCATTTACCGGGAAAATTGAAAGGGAATACTTAGCAAGTTTAATATTATTAAAATATCCGAATGGTTCTATAAAAAATGTCTTTCTTTCTTCAATTGTTTCTTAATAAAACTGCTAATCGCTACTAATATTACATACTAATAATTTGATTTTGCCATAATCTATTCACTTTTCGAAAATATTGCGTACTCCTGTAGGAATTATTTTAAGTAAAAACTCGAATATTGTGAAATATTCCCCGTAACTTGCAGGACCCCACAAAGTCGTGAAGATGAAAATCTGCTGATTGCTTAGTAAGTCACAAGAAGCAAGTTTTATCCGAAGCGATATCTTAATACCGGTTCGTTGCACCAAGTGATCAAGAAATAGTTAAAGCAAGCTCCAAGTTTTGCACTTATTCAATATTGAAGGTATCTTTTCTCAGAAATAGAAGAAATATACAAACAATCAAATATTGAACAAATTATTTAAATAATAAATATTATACAATAAAAATTGTGTATTGTAATATACTATAGCCAATTTCATCTAAGAAGGAATCAATCGAAGAAAAAAAATCTGGTGCGGTGCGCCCGTCACACAACTTTCCCTTACCGTCCTATAATAATAATTAAACAGGCCAACGATGAAAAACCTTTTGTACTGATATTCCTATTGTTTTTAGGGTGCTGAATCCAAATATGATATTAAAAAAGCTGTATCACCCACAATTTTAACTATTAAAGCTGTTCAATTCTTTAAAAATCGCTTAATTTAATAAATTTAACTATAAAATGTGAAGAAATCACACCCACAGGTGATACAGCTTTTTTAATATCATATTTGGATTCAGCACCCTAAAAACTATAGGAATAAGGTATTTTCAGTACAAAAGTTGATGAAGAATTCCAATGTTTTACAGACAATGTAGAGCCTAAACTGTTTACTCAAATCGAGCTTAATGACTTGGTTAGGGACTATAACCATGCTTATGATGTAACATAGTGTTTCATTAATTCCCCCGTATACCGTCTAGGGGTTTAGATAAGAGTTTATACTATATAATACAGAGCATATTGCTGGAAAACTATGGATGATACAAAAAAACTAAGGCCAGATTTAGATTCAGCACATAAAAATCTATAAAGATCAACAATTAAAGTTAAAAAAGTTTTCAAAAAAAATTTTTTAGTTGGCCTTTGTTATCTTTTCCACATAAGCACTACTTGAAATAAACTCAACAAAATGCACTTCTTCAAGTCTTCTCTCATGAAAGTATAATAAATTTGTTTTTTAAACAACTTTGGTACGAAAGTTCTGTACACTAAATATTTTTGGTTTGTCAAGCTGAAAATATATTTTAAAAATTTCGGTTTAGTTTCCATGAAATCATTTTGTTTCCATTAAATAATATTATAGTAGAAAGTATTAAGTTAATTTCTGCTTTTATATTATTATAATACATTGTTACAGAGGGTATTGTTAACAACAGGTTGACGGCTTGGTGGGAGGATGTTCGGTCTCCTTTCGTGCGGGCTCGGCGTTTCATCTAGGGTCTTGTAGTGTTTATGAGCTATGTTGTATCATAGTTAATACAAGCCCAGTTTAGATAATTTTGTTGTTTTTTTAATTAGGGAATTTAATTACCTTTCATATGATTTCATGCCTAATGTTCCATAAAATGTTTACTTTTTGAATTATGCGCGTTTAAAATTTTCTTTTCGCTATAACTATTTTCCCTTGCATTTTCTTGATGATATACTGCATGCATGAAAAGTAAAAGGGTTTTAAGGAGAAGACATTAGAAAAGTTTCATAAAAATCGTTGGAGTCGTTTAAGATATAATTTAATAAAATATATAAAGTCGATGATATAATTGCCACTTCCGGTTAGTCCGATGCGCAGTATCTGTAGCTGTAACTAGTCCGATTTTTATGTTTTTGTTTTTGTTTTTTAGATCATTTAATTACCTTTCATACAATTCTATGCATAATTTACCATAAAATGCATACTTTTTAAGTTCTGTGCAGATAAAATATTCATGCATTTCCTCGATGATGTACAGCATATATATATATGAAAAGTTAAAGAGCTTTATGAAGAATTATTTGGCCAAATTTCATCAAAATCGTTAGAGCCGTTTTCGAGAAAATTGTAAAAAAAAATGTAAAATTGATTATATGAAGTGTCACTTCCGGATAGTCGATTTTGACGAAAAAGTTGCTATAGTTGCAATACATGCATGTGCCTACCTTAAATACGTAATTTCAGTTACTTATGAATTTTCGTTTTCGAGCTGGGCTGTTCTCATACACACAGACTATTTTTCGAAACTTGGTTATTTGGACTCAGAGGACCTTAAAACGTGTATTTCTGTTGGAAACTCGATAATTTTCATGATCGCAATATATACTCCTTAGTGTATATTTCATATATATAGAATAAACTAAAGTAAAAAAGTTGTGAACGGAATCGAATAAACTATCATTATCTTGACCTAAAACTATTTCTGAACATATAATCATTACTATCTGAATCCACATCGTTAAAAATAATTATTGAAAAATTCAACGAAATGCAGCCCAATTAGAAATCCAACGCCCATTGTAAATCCTCGACGTGTCCTACCTAAGAGAATACGAAATGAACAATAAAGGGCCCAGCAATGTTCCTTGCGGAACCCAGGGAACATCCTGCCGAGGACATAATAAGAGACCTTAACGGTAAATTAGAGCGGAGGAGGTTCCTCCTTATTTAGCCAAGATGTATCTTCTTTCTGGATCATGTGGCACATCTGCGCCTCACCCGTCTCTACCTGCCTTCTGTATCCTCTGCGCAAGATCCGGTCTACCACAGCTTTAAAATACCTCACTGCCTTCACAATATTATATATATCGAGATAAAATACTTGTCTATATATTGATCATTTAAATCTTTTGTGCATGAAAAAGGTTTGACAAAAATTTCTATTTTCAAGATTCCATTCTCTTTTAGTCTTGATACTCCGCTTAATTTATTGGTTTTTATTCCACTGAATTAATAAGAGAACTGACAGATGACACAAAATGGTTATTAAGAGTTGGGTAAATGTGACCAATATTTTGAGCAGTAAGCTCAATAGGAAGGAAATACTTCGTTCACATTTCAGCAGTATAAGATTTCAAAATTACAACCTGTTTATTCGTCACTAATACATAGCGTTTCCATAACTCAAACAGAAGAGAATTCGCTGTCAAAAAAATATCAGTATTCTAATCGGTGAAGATTGTGAGATTAAAAGAGTGGAAAGAATAAAAAACAAAAAGAATAAAAACTGCGAGCTATTGTCGTCTATTGTTCTATTATTTGTATTGGCATGTAACGGGAGCAGAGCTAAAGAACTCCAGCGTTTTCTTCATAGAGTGAAAGTAGTTCACTATACAGAACTATATAAAAAGTAACAGAGTATATATGCAGATTCCATTGTACAGAAAATTGACATGCTTCTATTACATGGTAAAATAACTGCATCACTATATCAGAAATTATATATCAATATATAAATGAATGAATATATTGATAAAATGAATAAGATACTTTGGGTTGCCATTTTTTAACTTAAAATCTCATAGTCACTGCATGTTAATGAAGGTTTTTCTCAACAACGGTTATAATTTGGTTCGGAGAGAACTGGTAATCCTTTCCAACTGTTTTCTTCAGCTGAAGAAGATTGTGAGTTACTTGGCGCTCATTTATGAAAAAAGTGAGGGAATGAGGTACCAGGACCTGGGACACAATTTAAATAATTATCAACGTAATTATTCTATGACGAATTTGTATTTCTTTTCTGAAAATACTGAGCTCGTTTTCACACCTAATTTTGCTAGGTTCTCTGGCAGATAAACAAAGTCAATTTAAAAAAATCGAGGAATGGGACATGTGAGATTGTGATTGTACATCATAGCACATGTATGTTTTTAGCTATGAAATCATATTGATTGATCATATGTTATAACTAAGGATATTAACTGTTATTCGAAGGTTACTGTTAAACAACTGTTCTAAAAAACATCACTGAGGGGAGTAAAGTAGAAAAAATCCGAGAGTTATGCAGGCAACAATTTGTGTCTTCGGAATCGAACCTTCGGGTTCTCCATTATTATAAATTATTTTAGTTTTTTTGTCCATTTTCGAAAAGTTGTCACATACCTTAAGGAAAGACAAAGATTTTATTTTTATTAACATTTTTGACATGACCCGACTGGAGAATGTATACGGTTTAGCTACAGAGGATTTCCTGACCTCCACCCTGATATCCGATTATTACATTTTAAATATATTTATTATCGATGTTATTAATTATGTTAAAATTTTAGACGACAATTGAAAAGGACTTGTAAAATTATTGAGCTAGATATAAGAAGAATCTTTTGAAAAGTAATCATCTCTGATATATGAGGTAAACCGAAATTTATAAATATAATACATTTTTGTCTGATCTAGGAAATTTGGATTTTTACTTGGTCCGAAAATTTGTTTTAACTCTTTTAAAGCATAATTTTATTTATTTTTATAAGTAAGTCAGTTATATATATAATATAATACAGCAGATACTTTCTAAAACGAAAGATTCGAATAATGGCAACCTAAGACAACCTTTCAAGGACAGAGCTTGAACTTTACGGGTTGAGGAGGTTGGTAGACGGGAAACTGGAACTCTGATCCTTCAGAAAGGCCCAGACTCCAGCTGGATCGGTCTGGAGATGTAAATCTGTCCAGGAAACATCTCCAGAGTCCTTTGTGAGCTCAGACATTGAGAGCTCTTTAATTCTTTCATCTCCTTCCATTGTGTGTCCTCAGTGCGAGCAACCTTGGCATCCCTTTCTCCTTTTTTATTTATTTTTTTTTTTAATTTTTATTTTGTTTTAGCTTCTTTTTTATTTTATTTATTTCTCTCCGCCTGATCCTTGAGCTGGCTTTCTTTCGCAGAGTATTAAATTCAGAAGAGCTATTTCCCCTAATGACATCGATCCTGTTGGAATGGTGCCTACCCATCGCTACTGTCTCCTTCTTCAGCCAAATAAATCTCTGCGGTTGTCAAATCACTGCTGATATCGTGTTCTCCAAAAGGAGGTCCCTAACTCAGTCAAATAATAAATCCTTAAACTTTATTAATTAACTAAAAAAGATTTATGCATAAACTCTGGTATTAATTAAAATTTAATTCCACCTAAACTCTACACATTGTCAAGCAAAATATGGACGATGAGAGAATATCTTGGCTCGATAATTTGGTAATAGATTCATACGTCGATAATAAGCAATGAGCAGTACCTCTTCTGAGGCTTAAGTAAATGTCAAGATGTCAGTGAAGAAGATTCCTCATCCAGTTTCTTTTCAGTCTTCAACTCCGATATAAGGGTCAGTCTCCTGAAATTTCGCAAACATTACCTTACAATTTTTTCTCCAAAAATCATTCAGAATGCTCCTTTGTATTTTTACAACCCAAAACTCAGCTGCATGCTTATTTCTTAAATGAGAAATTTTCGAAGAAATGCCCTCCATGAGGGAATGAACATTGGGTTTAAAAAGTTCCTTTAATAAGCGATGGAACTTTTTATGGGTCTGGCATGGACAGGTGTCTATCTTCGAATCTTTTTGGTGTATTATCCAAAACGATTTGAGGCGGTAAAAAGACTGGAACGCTTGTAAGGAACACTTTTCAAAAAAATTGTTTGCAGCTTGGTAATATCAGCAAGAAGTATTCCTGTTTTGCTTCGTCTCACCTTTTTTAGCTATACAGTCTTTTTTCCCTATGTAACACTCTGAGTTGTCGTCCTCTTAAAATAAAATGGATTACGCCCTTTTGAACTGCCTCTATTATTTAACTTCTGAGCCGGCTAACGTTTAAGAGATGAGGAAATGAGAAACTCTAGTTTTCTTAAAAATAACTTCATAAATTTTGCATGAATCAAATATTATAAAGTATAGATCTATAGCTGTCTCGAAAATGGATCTTTCATACCGCGAATGAAAAATTAAAAAAAATTACTGTCCTTTTTAATTAGAGCGAGGGGATGAGCCACAATAAAAATATGGAAAGACCTCAAATTGATAATTTAAGTCCCCGCTAGAACTCAAATTACCACTTGGTGAGGGAACGAAACCAAAATCTGTGGCACTCTTAATGCGATGCCTATCGTTTTACAGCATTTTTAAAATTCCAAATTGAAGAGTTTTAAAATCTCCTAACGTTACCTTATCAGCCCTGATAATAACGAAACGAAATAATTGTGCCTTAATATTTTTTTTTTCTAAGCCTGGTTTGGGATAGAGTGAGGAAATGAAAAATTTGATATTACCTTTTTTTTCTTTCAAATCATTATAGTGCGTCCATTTTTTTGTTGTTAATAATTACTCTACGAATCATACCTTTACTGTAAAAAAAAAAAAAAAAAAATCTGACATATTCCATATAGAAGCCATAAAAGCGAGGGGGCAAGGATTCGCCCTTTCTAGGAGAATGACCCATAAATATAAAATGGTCTATAAGGGTTTCCCGTTATTAGTCATAAAATCGTATATAAACATTCAGAATTGAATGATTCACTGTTGGTATAGTAATACCGATTTAAAAATGAATCTCAGAGTTTATTCCTTTGAAAAACTTTTAGTTTTTATTAATTTATCGGCAATAAAACAGTTCTTTGACAATTATATCTATGAGGCTTTAAACAGAAAGGTGTAGATACAATATTAAGTTTTAGATATGATTTTTTAGCAAAGAGGGAATAAAAATATCAGTCGGTAGCTGAAGAACTTGAATTCAAACACATTAACGTTTTACAGAGATATATGTATATGAGGTGAGCCATAGTGTTATAGCTCAAGAACTTGATATTACCTGGACGTGCAACATAAATAAATAGATTGAAAAAAATTAAATAAAACATTTGAATGCTGGTAAATATCTCTATTACTGCTGATTATTTCATCAGAGATGTTAAATTTTCGTACCTGAAAATGTTTTATCCGATTTTCTTAATAAACTTCAACTTTAATGCACAACCTTTCTCCAAACCATTCAGGTTTGGGAAAGTAACGAAAATAAACCGCCAAAAGCTGATATGAAGTTGAGTACAGGTAGGCCCAGAAAAATCAGAAGAAGTTCGCAAAGAGAAAAGGCAGCTGCCACAGAAACCCAACACCAAAGAAACACATGCACTAACACCTGGTCCTTCAGTTTTATCCATCAGGATCCAAGAACGGTCAGAAATTCGTTTGGTTTTATAATGATAAAATGACTAATTAATGTTTAAAGAAAAGAAGGTAATAATGTCTAATAAAAATATATTAGAATTAAAAGTAAAAAATAAAGCTAAATATCTTCAAATTTAAAGGAAAATTGAAGATAATTATACAAAAGGAAATAAAATTCAGTCTCGACCTAATAATGAATAATAATAACTTCAAACAATGAATAATTACCAAATGTACAAAAATGAAAGTGAAAAACAATATACCTGATCTGAATATATATGTATATACATATTTAGGTAAATTATTTTAATTTAAATAAATTGAGAAAATATACTATACTAAAAAAAATATATTAAAATAAATTATTTTTATTTTTAAATATATATAATTCAAGGAATAGTATTATATTAACCAAGAAAAAAAATTTATCCCTCACGAAATTACCATCCGCCATTTCTTTTAAAATGTTTTTTTAAAGACAGGAAAAATATAATGAGTTTTACACTGCTTTACCAAAGCCTACTAAAAAAAAATTATCGACAATTTGGTTTGTTAGATATTTAGTTATATGGACATAATAAACTACAGTACAATAATTTGCAACTTTTTTTAAAGTTTATTTAATTTACAATTTTTAGCAAGATACATCAAGTAAGCTGTAGATAATTAAATAAATTACAGAATTGCTCAAAACGTTTTATCGAATTCCAAAAATTTTATTCCTACAAACTTCTTTAAATTTTTATTTTCTTGTTTCTGCTTGGTCAGCAATTTGATGCTTATTAACTGATATTTCCAATAAATAAATGTAATCTTGGTTGAAAAATAAGAACTAGAAAATTGGTATGTTCTTATGTATCTTTCCAGGTTCGGACTAAATATATAAGAGTTAAACTATTGAAAGTAACAGCTAATTTAGAGATGGTTAGTGAGAAAGAAGTTAGGCTTAGTTCAAGACTATTTATGTTTTGAAAAAAATGTAAATATTTAAGAGAAATGTGAAATTCGTTATAAGTTGCAGGAAAGTCTACACCTGACATTTCGAATAAAAAATAGTAATAAATAAGTGGATTACATTAAAAAATAGGATCCCAAAAAAAAGAACCTTAAGTCTCTCAAAGACCAGTAAATGACTAACCCAGTCAACATTTCGCTAGTTCAGACATCACTAGAACAGAAAAATACGAGACCAAAAGACTGCACATCTCATATCAATAGTCCAAAAATGACATACTAACTAGAGAGAGTACATCATCCAAAGACATCTAAACACAAAAATAGAATAAATATTTATGTACTCAGTAAAAGTTAACTTAATGGAGATAGTTAAATAGTCTAAAACGGTTCACCATAAACTTTGTAAACCATAAAATTATGTTTTTCAATTCTGATGATGGGACATTGACTGGTTAGTTAGGTGTTTACAGGAGACTTGTGTTTTGGGAATCTTCGAAAGTTATTATAACTATATTCTCTGTCCCTTTTTTTAATTTTTTTTTTTTCTCATTTTCTAACAACATTAAGTTCAGTATGTTTGATTTGAATCGCAGGAAATATCAAGATGGTGAAATAATAAGAGGATATAATTCGGCATCCGATTATTGGAAGCATCAAGTTTAATTTTTGTAGTATTTTTGAAAAAAAAAAAAAAATTGTTCATATTTCAGACCTTTCGAATTGTTAAAGAACTAAAATACACGTCTAATCTTCTCGTTCCTCCGACATGGATTTAGTGTTGGTGTGATGTAATTTGAGGTTTATGCTTGGCAGCCATTCATAGTAAAAAGGAGGAAGACCTGGAACCCTAAATTTGATGATGATGATACGAAGAGAAATTGTGACCTCAAGGACAACACTACAAGCTGTTGACTTAGCACCCCCCAGCTTAGGGGAAGGGTCCGGAGGGGGTGTCACCGATCTACAACTTGTTCCTGTATCCATCCAATCCTTGTCAAGGACCTCTTTCTTAGTCCTTAGGGGGTGTAGTTGGTTCTTGGGAGAACATTGGAGGATTATATTTAACACAATTGTTTATATAGCATTATTTACTTTTCAAGTTTAAGAGCGATTAAAATTTATATTTCCTAGTGCTAAAAAATAAACTTTATAAAACTCATAATCTTTATAAAACGTTATATTTACTCGATTATCTCGTAACCTCAAGAGCACTTATTGGTTAAAATAAAAACATAAAAAACCTCTTTAGGTTTGATTGGCTTAGTCCCCAATATTTTCAATGTTAACTGACAAATCAGAATGAACGATTGATAATGAGTTGGATGAGAGATCTCCAGGTCTAACCTAGTCGAATCCTGTCTGGGCGGGATGAAATTTAATTCGTGACAGACCCACGGAATGAACCTCGACCTTCCCACATTGAATAGAACATATTGGTAACATGTAGGAATAACCCGTCCTGTTTAAAATAGGTCTACAGGTGTGATTTTTTTGCCTTCTTGTTGATCAATTTTTCGCTAATTGCTAATTTCTTGTCTTTGATCCTTCTTCTGTATTTTGGATAAATTTTAAGGTAGGATTGATATGCCTAAATGTTATTGATATTATATAAAAATGCCATCATACCCGTGACGGAGCACACTTGTGTTTGCTACAGTAGCTTATAATTACGCCTTAATTCTAACTTAATGTATTTTATCTATTGGAAGCTACAACACGTTGCCATCGTTTCGGAGCTGGTGGAGGTACAATGCTATCAAATAGCGGATTGCCGACATGATTTAACGAATCGAAAAACTTGACATGGCGTCGCGTTATGAATTGCTTCACAGTCGGTATTTCTAGAGTGCTATATAAACGGTAGCAGCGTTTTGTCTCCAAAGGAATGTATGCTTGCATATTTATTATATTGCATAAGTGTGAGTAGGAATAAAGTTTAAATAAATAGTCAAAATAATAATATCGAGAACGTATATTAAATTAGTTAAGATACAAATAATGTACAAAAATAACTATTTATTATTTTGTTTTCATTTATAGATTAGCTTGTTCAAGGCATTGTTCGGTCTATAGAAAAGTTCTAAAGAATCAAAGGCGATTTCGAAGTCATTACTTCGTGTATTGTATTCCGATGTTGTTGACGTCAGGAAGGATTGTCTTAATTATCTAAGCGAGATAGCCGACAGAATGCTATACGCGTCCAAGCTGTTCTATGCGCTTGGGGAAAACCCGAACAGGTGGACATCGCGTCTCTTTAAAAATTATAATTGTCTACAGTGCTAAAGAAAATTTTGGTGCATCTGTTTCCTTTTAAACACATCTAAACTTATTGCGTTTAATTTTAGATTTATTTATTTTTAAATACGCCGAATGGAGATTTAATAAAAATAAATATAAAATTGGAAATAAAAATACAATTCATATTAATGAATTAATACCAGTTAATCAAAATAAATATATGAATTTTAGAGCAATAACCCATAATTTAGAGCCAATTTTTGAAAAAATCAAATATTTTAAGGGAACGGGAAATCACTTGGAGTTTAACTTAGTTTAAGTTTAAAATAGTTTAGTAATTGATGTTACTTAGGGAATAAATATCAGTTATAGGGGTTATATTTTTATTATGATTATAGGGGCTGAAATTGAAATGGATTTTTGTTAATTAGTTAAAAGCAAATTAAATTAGTTAGACCAGAAAAAATTGTTAAAAGTTAAATAAAATACTTAATACTGGAAGGTATTGAGTCGCGACAATCCGTGCGTAGCAAAGCATAGGGGACGGTCCTATTGTATCGTATATGGAGGCTGTCAAATGTCTACCATATGCTCTTTGCCAAATAATGGATCCATTACTAAAATGAAAACTATAATTATTTATTGTAATAGTTCTAAACAGTTGCTTTTCCCGATGTGATAAATCTAATAGTTGAAACCAAACAGATTTATATATTTTTAAATGAACAGTTATGCCTAACCATAAACGAATTATTCATTTTATTTCCAACACATACGGGCCATTTATTTAAAAAAAAAAATAACTAGTTGCAATATTTAGTAGATAACAAAACATTTCAACAAAAAAGCTACTTACATAATGCTCTTGAATATTTGTTATATTTCAGAAGTTTTTAAATTAACGTACCTATAAAAGAAAAAAAAAACTAAATTTAGTTCTGAATAAAACATTATAATAAAAACAAAACAACAAATATATAAATACAATTTAAAATATAGAATAAATGAAAAATATTTTAAAAGCAACCATAAATAATAAACAGATAAACTAATGTGGAAATGTTAAGTATGGATAAAGCAGGTTGGAATGAAAGATTAAGGTTCTATTGGGAAACTTAGACCGTTGAAGTTATTTATTTTATGAAGACAAATTAATTTTAAAAAAGTTATTATTATTCAGTTAGTACAAGCAATTATTGTTAATTACACTGTCAATATCCAAAAAAACTTTGATATAATTCTCAATAGATTTATGGAATTATTTCTGATTCTCTTATTTTTATGATAGTTTCTTATATAGTTTAACCATAAATACTTATTAATACTGCAGGAAACTAATTATTGACTATAATAAAATAACGAGTTATTCTATGATATAAATAGAACGGAAGGCTGATTTTTCTGGTGCATTTAATTACGTTTGTAGTTTAAAATAATCTTATAACCAAAAATATGGAATTGATTCAACTTTTCAACGTTTTCGTACAGATGTTCTTTTTCTTCAAAATGTAATTTTAATTTCATTAAACCTTATAAGAATAATAAGAGCTTATATGATAAGAGTAATAAGTCAGTATTTCATTAAATATAAATATTTATATTTTTTAAATTTATTTATTAATTATCTGCAATAATTTTCAAAAGGGTAATTTATCTTATTATTGCTTTCAGGAAATCTAATTAATAATACATTTAGATTAATATAATACATTTAAATACTTCCATACTTAAACAACGTTTCGAACTCTCTGTTTGAACAGTGAAAACAGGTTGAATGAACAATTTGTTCATCATAAAACAAATCCAAAAATCTTTTTAATTTTTAAGATATTTTGCTTGTTCAAGTTTGGAAATATTGAAGTATAAAATATTAATCTAAATGGGTTATTAATTGACATTTCCTGAAAGCTATTATATAAAACTATAATATCATTAAAAAAATATCATTTGATCAATATATATCATTAAAGAAAATGTCCACGTTTTTATATTTACTTTATACAAAGCAATGTCAACTTTTAATTGATTCGTCTCTTTCCTACTATCGATCAAACATTCAAGCCGTATCGTAATGTCTGCTTTCTGACAACAGTTGTCATTGTATTTCAGAAAGAAATAGGACATACTAATGAATTATAAATAAACAATAAAAAAAATCCGTTATTAAATAATCAATAATGACCAGGAAAAAAATGTCATCGTCAATTTTTTTTTTTAAAAAAGTATAGAAGAAAGATCATATAAAATAGAATATTTGATTTCGATATTTCCTA
This sequence comes from Rhaphigaster nebulosa, assembly GCA_948150685.1. Lineage (NCBI taxonomy): Eukaryota > Metazoa > Arthropoda > Insecta > Hemiptera > Pentatomidae > Rhaphigaster > Rhaphigaster nebulosa. The sequence continues at coordinate 16,225,450 of OX411306.1, forward strand.
GTTTAGTGATTAGCAGTTTCAATGTAACCTCCCTTATTCTTCAATTATATTTTACTTGAAAACTATTAACTATAAATTAGTAGTTAGTAGTAGTTTATTAATAGTTAAATAAATACAATTATTGTTATCTATCATGATTATATTAATATATTCATTATCGTTTACTGTTATTCTTATGAATGACTAGCTGTGTCTCCGGATTTTCCCCGCTTTAAATTTGGATTAACCCCTAAAATACAAAATAACCCATAATATATTGTTCAATCTCATTTGTTGTAGACATTTTCAAGGAACAGGCACAAAACAACAATAACATTTTATAAACAAGTTCCACGTTTTCACATTTTAATTTAACTGTTTATAACAATAATTTAACACTAATTAAACAGTTTGTATAGTCTAATTGTTTCCACGAGTATGAAATTATCATGACAATGACACGTGCGCAAGTTGGTCACTTTTTCTTTAAGCAGTTTATTTATGTTAAATGCCCCGTCCCTATGGGCTAGAAGGCCTTCCTCAATAAACGGTTTATCAAACGCAAAAATAATTTTTCAATAATAGTTTCTGAAATTAGCGCGTTCAAACGAAGAAACTCTTCAGCTTTTTATATTAGTATAAATTATTCATAAATATTTAATAATTTAAAATAAACATTAAAAAAAAATTCTTATAATATAGATTAATTTTTGTGAGTGATTGAGTTTATTCCAAATCAACTAGAGGTATAGTAAAAGTCAAGTTTTCGTGAGTGACAATTGAAGTTAATATTTATTGCTTTGAAAGCAGTTAAAAGCAAATATTATTTATTTATTATTATTAAAGCAGTAAAATATTATTTATTTAATTGCAAGTAGTTGCTTCTACTCAAAATGCTCATTGAAAATTCTGTATTACTATGGTAAATATCAAGAATTCAGATAATTTATAAACCATATCCAATAAGTTTTATTATATGAACTTTAGAGCAGACTTTTTTTTTTTTTAATTCGTTCCCTTATCAATGTGTATTTAGGGAACGCTTGAAGTAATTGCATGACACATCTCCCAAGTCCACACAGCTAACTTTGTTATCGAATAAATTGTTTGTTTATTAAATTGAAAATATAAATAAAAAATAATTTTATAATATATCATCGCCACCACGTATAACTAACGAAAGTGAAAATCGCATTTTTGTAATTACTAAGAAAAGTAAAAAGATCGAGAGATATAAAAATTATTCGCAAGTTAAAAATAAAATGTCTGTTAAATAGTTTGAGCTTAAAGGTACTAACTTTTGTCAGTTTATTTATTTTTATTCCCTTTTTACTTATTTAGCACAGATATTAATTTTTTTAGTTATTGTTATTTTTCTTTCAGTTTATTTATTATTATTAATAGCCAGTTTTATTAATAATCAGTTTAATCTATTAATATTAACGAATTTATTTTTAGTTGTTTTTATTACTCCATCAGTTTAATCTTATAGCATTTTACAAATTCATCACTGTTTTCATTTTTTCTCATTGTGTCTTTTTAATTATTTACTTTGTCAATTTTAATATTGTTCACTGTATATATCATTGTATTATTTTTGTATCTTGTTTATTCAGCCCTGATGAAGACGTGCAAAGTGAGTCGAAACGTCGGTTTTCATAGTTTTTACTATTTGGGATCCATTCTTTTTAACCACCTCCCGGATCATCTCATTCCCTCATAATTTATTTTTATAAAATACTGTATCGATGATCATACATATTATTGTCTGCGCCATTTTAAATAACGACCGCCAAGCGAGGAGACTTTCTGCTGAGAGCTACGAGGGTTCCTTCCTAGACGACCGTTGACAAAGAATCAGCTGACTGGGACAGGTGGTGTGCCCAGGTGTACCTCCCTGCCACGCGACTCCTTCTGATTTATTGTGGCCGATCCTCGCTCGTGTCTTATCCAACAGCTGGGTCCATTCACTTCTTGGACCGTCTTCCCAAGGTGGGCGGCTACGTCTTAATAGGATCGCCCTTGTTGTAGGAGTCTCATTCATTCCCCAGCAGCTGGTTGCGCAACGGTTATCTTTGATTTCAGGTATTATTTACTATATTACAAAAAATAAAATCGGTCATTGAAGTATGAACTAAAAATTAAGGAAATGTATAGAAAAAGAGTAGTATGTAATAAAGATCACCTTCGGAAAATCCAACAAGGAGATTTTTTTTTCTTCGTGCAAATGATACTCCTAACTTCAGAACAACCATATCTTCCAAGACGGTACTGTCTTCTCTTTTTCTAGGCCTGAGTTCTGTTCGGAAACTATCTGCAGTCTGTCAGGACACGGTTGGTAGTTCGAGGAGCTTCGCGATGTTGAAGAGCCCGATGCTTTCTGTCAGCTTCGGCTGTAGAGTTCTCCAACTTGTATGAGATACGTCAACCGAATTGTTTGTCTGCTCCAGTCACAGATATACGTCTCTTAATATTTATCGTTTCCAACAGAATAAACAGAATTTCGTATCAGATATTTTTGAGTGTTAAAAATAACATACATAAATAGTTATATAAACAGCTTCCTATCCAGAACAATCTGATATATTGAATAATAAAAAAAAAAATCAAATTTGTAATAGTTTGAAAAACATGACTAATCGACAGTACCTAATATTTCAGTAGGCTTTGAACAAGTGCATAAATTGAGAAACTTATTTCGACCGACATTAATAATGTACTATCGCGAAGTTTATTATTTATTTTAATAGTTTGCAACCACAACATTCATTAACACCTAAATGATATAATTTTTCATTAAGACCATTGCCTGCTTAAAGAAGAATTTTATATCCTAATATGTTCCTCGTAACTTGTTCAGTTCGTTTTTTAATTTAATTTATATTTTATTTTAATTTTAAAAAAAAATGAACTCTGTTGCAATTTGAGGTAATGGATGTTGTAGCAATGAAATATACGTATTCGACGAATCATCCTGAATTATTTTGTTTGAATTTTTTAAAGAAATCAAAGCTGGAATATTTTCCCATAAAAAAAATGATATCTATTAATAAACAAAAAAATATTTCTCTTATGAACTGTATCGCTTAAGAATCTGTAGTCCGCGAGCCGACCTGAAAAATTTGACAAGTTGATAATATCGAACTTACAATTAGCCTTTTTGGAGAAATTTATATTAATATTAAGAAACACTATTTTATGAATTTCATCTGCCTGATGTCGAATGATTTTTGCAATTGTAGATTTGTGATTGTATAATAATATTGCAACAATATTATTTATTTATTATTAATTTCCTAATGAACAATTTATTGATTCATTTATTTATTATTACAGACAAAGGTAATTTAAAAATTAAAAATATGATGCTATTAATTAGTCACATGTACATATTTTAACTCCAGTCTAATACATTTTTTAGCTTAATATAAATAGATCAATATTTAGCTGTACCTTACTTTGATGCCTTATTTTTTCTAAAAACTGCCTCCTTTGGCTTAAAAACGCAAATTAAGCAATGCTTATTTTTTCCAGGTCTAAAATATTAAATTAAAATTATTATTATATAAAGCAAGTTTTAAAAGTAATATGACATGGATAGAACTAATACGAAAGCATGCCTATATATATATATGGATAAAGAAAATATACATTTTTAAAATATCGCAGGAATAATCCTGTAATCCTGAGTGAAGAACCTATAACTGCCATGAAAAGAAAGGCAGAGATTTTTCACGCTACACTCCAGTCATCGTTTAACGCTTAGCTACAGAATGAGTTTATTTTTAGCAGTTTTTAATAAAAAAAAAATTTTCATCGTTGTTTAAAAAACATTCTTTGATTTCAGAGGAATTAATATTCATTAATTGTACATGTGTTTTAATCCATCTACAAACATAATATCTGAACCCATGTACTTTGTAAGAAATATTTTGACTTACAATAACATGAAAAAAAAAATTAAAAAATCATTTTATTTTTTTTGATAAATTAGGAAAAACTATAATTGAATAGCACAACAAGATTTGTCTTGTTTTAATTTTTAAATATTGAGAAAATGGTTTATTGTATTACTTTTTATCACTTGTACTTTCTTTTTACCATTGTAATTTTAATTCTGAGCTATCTGATCCAAGCGATGCTGTGCAATCAGCCCGTAGCGCGGAAGTGCCTCGTTTTAGAACGGCATTGAACAATCCGACACAGGAAGAAGAAGGACTTTCGGGTAGAGGAATTTCGTTATCCTGAAAAGTTCCACGGCGCGGGAGGAAGAAATTCGGAGGGAGCCGGTGAAATTTCTCCGAGAGAGAGGAGTCATTATTTGTGTAAGTCTTTGTGATGCAAATGCTACTCAGCCTTCAACTCTTTGTGCGATCGGGAGTCGATACTGCGGAGGCACAAGGCATCGCAAAATCCTCTCTGAGGGTCCCCTTTATACCTGCAGCTACACCACTTCTGATCCTTTAATAAAAAGATCAATCTAAGATATATTTATTGGTTTTTATAACCCAAAAATCTTCTAAAATCTGTTAATGTCGTTTATGGAGACTAATAATATGATGGCTAATTAACAAATTTATGGATACAATATTATGATTAAAAAAATAAATAAAGGTCAAAAATATATATTAATATTGAAAGTCGAATATTTAAAATTTATACTGAAAAGCTTAGATTGATACTAATCCGATTTTTTTACCAAGATTTATTGGGTTATTTGAAAATTTAAGTATATTTGTTATATAGAAAATATATTTAAAAAAAATATTAAATTAAAATAATTCATCAATGGAGTCAACAAGTAATTGAAACGTAAAACTTACCATCGTTTTTATGTTTAAACGTAGTCATTTACTAATTTTAATTCATTTTGTTTTCAATTCTACAATCTTGAAACTTCAAAGTTAATAAAATAAGCATTTGTAAATAATCAAAGTTTGAAGTAATGAACGTATCATTTTCTTAAAGAAGAAATAAAAAGAAAGGAATTCAAAGAACCAGGCGTTCTTCAATACAAAGACGCAACGCTGCGACGCAGCAAGGTTTAGCATAACCATTCCTGGTCACTTTGTAATAATCTTAACTAGCTGAAAAAAAAGAAGTAAAAATGATCTTATTACTTTAAAAAAAGTGCATAATCCTGTATTTCTTCCGAGACCTTATCTATATTTATTAAAACTTATGTTCTATAACTCAATTTTTAAAGTTTTTTTTTCCACTTTTTTATTTAAAGTAGATAAAAATAACGGGTAAAAACAGTACAATTAATCAATTAATGTTTGGCTTACTATTAAAATTATTAAAGAAGTTGGTCAGGGGACGCAGCCAATGAAAAACGCACTAATAAGTCGAACTTATTTTATTGTGTGCCACCGTTTCGGGCTAAGTAATAGGCCATCAGCATCTAGGCGTACAGCCGAGCCCAAAGTGCTAATTTAATTGGTAAATTAATATCCTGGTTAAATTATTGATTGATAGTTAATAAATAATTAACCAATAAATAACTTGTTTTAGAGTCCACACAATTATTTGTCAACGGTGATTCTGACGAACTTTGGATTTAAAAATTGTAGTTTGTTTGAACCGATTAAAACATCTGTACATTCAAGAAAAAAAAATCGAGTTCCCAAAAACTTTAAATAATACTACCTAAGCCAAAATAAACCACTTTTCCACATAGCATAAGATTCTCTCGTCAGTTGATATGTTACCCTTGCTGATTCATCTGACAGCAGAAGGAAAGAAATGCGACAAAAAGAGGATGCGATGAAGCGTAGATGAACCGTAGCAGCTGTGCTCGGCTCAACACAAGTCATTCCCATTATAATATTGCCAACTGATATGTCTTAAAATCTTTCACACGCAAATATACGTATATTTATTACTATTATTTATTACTATTTGTAACATATAATATAATGTAACATTTATAATATATACATATATTTATACATTTATTTATTTTTTATATATAATAATAATTTATAATTTAATTTATTATTATTTTATTATATATATATATATATATATAAGGCTATTTATTATATAATTATATTATTATTTATTAATTATATTATATTATTTATTTATAATTTATATATAAATATATTTATTTATTTATTTATACAATATTTATACATATATATACATATATATATATATATATATATATATATATATATATATATATATATATATATATATATATATGTAATATATATCACAAAGGATACCTACAATAAAAAAAATCTTTCGAAAAAAACTAAAATCAGACAATATGAAACAGTGGTGAGACCGGTGATACTATGAAAAGAATGAATGAAAACGGGTCGAACAAACAGGTATTAGACAAGGTGGTGGGACCAAGAAACATCAGATGATACCCCAGTCAGATGAAAGATGAAGGAAATAACAAGATTTGGTATTACAAAAAAAGAATACCAGGACAGAGAGAAAATCAGAAAATATATTAAGGTCCTTGTAGTGGAAAAGAAGAGGAGAGAAGGGAAAAAATGGACGGACGAGAGAAAGAGAGAATGAGAAAATGAAGAGAATATGGGCTAATAGGAAAGCCGAGAACGCGCGATATGTATATACATATATATATATATATATATATATATATATATATATATATATATATATATATATATACATAAATGGTAATATTTATGTATATCTTTTATACCTTATTAATGTCATTATCTACTAATATTACCAGATTTCTCGCTATATTATCATTGATAATAAATAATAAGATTAGGTGGATTTTTAAATTAAGAGGTGAACTGTTGCTTCTACGACATACTGGTACGCCTTGGAAATTGGAAGTTGATTTTTGCCCTTTGTGTAATGTTAGAATTGGCGAAGATTTGTTCCATTTCCATGCGGTCTATGCCAGACTTGTAGAAATTCGTTTTTCCTACTTTGGATTTAACACCCTGACTGGCGCTTCTCGGCATCCCGAGAGCCGATCAGTAAGAAATTCCAAATCAAATTTAGAGACATGTTACTCAATAGTTTATTAAGTTTCTTTTTGAATTTGTGCAAAATATATTTATTTTCTTTTGGATGACTAGTTATTTATCATTTATTTATTTAGTTTTATCGATATATTTGCTTATTTTGTTTGATTAATATTTTTAGTATTATTATTATTTGGAGATGAAGATTTATTTTTCAATGTAAATAATCGTCATGTATATTTATTTATTTATTATTTTACTTTATTATACTATTTATTATTTGTGCTGAGACCCCGGCTGACGGTTTTCCAAAGCCGCTTTGTATTTTTTTTTGTTTTAATGTATAATAAATTGATTAAAATATTTAAAAAAAAATAATAAGATTATGAAAATTTAGAGTAAATTGTAAATTTTATTCCTAAAAAATATTCATTTGAATTAATACTAATTTAAATATTACATTATAAATTATTTATTCTATCGTCAGCTGTGGATCAGTCCGGTGGGATCCGGAGACCTTCCTGGGGCTCACCCAGCCACTGGGTAAACTTAATTGGGGAAAAACTCAGCCGAATCACATTGCACAACCGTTGGCTTAATGACAGTACATTTATTACAAACAGAACATTTGTTTAATCATTTATAGGAGGCTGTTGACAATCCTTATTTTATTTTTATACAATTAATTCTATATGAAAAATAAGGATGAAACTTCAAATAAAGTAAAAAAAATATATAATTATAGCCGAATTTCTTGGAGATTTCAATTAAAAGCCTCAAGTTTCTTTGAGTAAAGTTAATTGGAAAATTGTCAAAGTTTATAAAACACGAAACAATTAATCTGTCAGTTGAAACATAAAACGTAGTCGTTAGCTAAAAATTATTTCTATAAAATATTAATAATAAATTATATCAGATAAATATGGTTTAGTAAAATACTGAATGCGTCAAATACAGGATAAAAACCTCCAAAGAAATCATACCTTACTATATTTTAATTATTTATTTAAAAAAATATAAGCCAATTGCAAAATATATATAAGTCCAAGGGAATAAAATTTTGAAAAATGTTGGCCATTTTCAATAAAATTTAACTGAAGAGATTTAAAGACTTTTAAAAGAAATCTTTAAAAAAAAACCTAGCTAGCTAAGAAAGTCTTTGGATCTTAAAATGGCCAAAGCTCTTTGCAGCTTCTGTACCTTAAGGACAGACATCTTTTCCATCAATTACCCCACTATTCATTCATACATACAGTTAACATCTATTTTTCTACTTTTTCGGTAATAAAATTCACTCAAAATATCAATTTTCCATTTATGCTATTTATATAGTAATTTTTAATTTTTATTTATTTGTTTTAGAAATAAATGTTTAATATTAAGTTTAAAAATACATGTTGGCCATCAGTAAATTTCTGTATGTGTGTCTCGTTAAACAATTCATAAACCAGAAAGCTATTCGAGTACGAAAGCATTCATGATATAAAATCCAATGTTTTTTTAAAAAATTTTATATCTATATTAAATGGCTAAAATGACAAGACGAATACACTTCTACAACAAACAAAGAAACTTCAGAAACTTCATCTGACGACAAAATAAGAAGCAAGCTAAAGTTGAAAAAAAAAAAAAGAAGATGATCATAAAGAAGAGAAAGAAAAAATGAAGAAATCCTGAATCGGGGTCTTTTTGTGTTAAAAGTTTAGCAACCCCCCCGCTAGAGGGCAGGAGTCACGTAATGCTAATTTGGTACAGCTTGCTGAAACTTTAGCCAACTCGTCATGCTTCAATACAACCGCTTTTGAAATGCCAACAAATGTTCACAATTTCACTTCTTTATTCTTATATTCATTTTACCTTTTAACATTCATAATTTTTCTGTCAATTTTACCATATTTTTTATATTATAAAATATTTCTCAGGCGTCGCTCAAAAGAACTCAACGGTGAAATTGAAAACTTACTTCAATTTTCATATAAGTATACCTCGAAATATAAGAAAAACAAAACCTCAGTCCAAGATTAAAAATAGACAGAAACTTAATCGATGGTAAATTAGATATTTTCCGGTATGACCAATTGACCATTGGTTATATATAACCAAACTAAATAATTTTATATATCTATATAAATTTATACATTTATATAAACCAAATTATATAACTATACAGGTTATATAAATCGCCCATTACGAAATTTGATATTTAAAAAAAAAATAAACAGCAAAGTCAAAAATAATAATTTTAATTTCACCAGAAGACATAGCTGTACTTTTGTCCAAATATTTTGTATTTCCTTTTTAGTATGTTTAAAACAATTAAAACATTTATAGGTAACTGTTATTTTCCAGCGCAAATATACTGGATTTGTTTTGAGCCCTCTTACCGTAAAAAAAGAATTAAATTCTTATAAAACATTATTTTTAAGCTATAAAACTAAATTAAGCCAATGTAAACGGTATAATTGAGTAGTCAAATAAATGTAAAATGTCACGTTTCAAATACGGTCTTAATTCGTGCCTGTGAAGTTTTCATCAGTTCTGTGTCCTACTTCAACAGTACTAATTCAAATCAGTTACATAACAGTATTTGTAAATATTTACAATGTTCTGTTTCACTTCACAGACATTAATGAATAATTTTACATTTTCGAAACTCAAAATAAATTAAGCTCTTTTTACAATTAAAAAAAGCCAATACATCTCGACATTTTAGAACAATACTTTCATTTTTTATTTTTAATCGTACCATTTTTTTTAAATAGTACCATCGGAACTTGGATTACACAGGAATTTTCTTTTTTAAAAACACCTGAGAAATATTTTATAATATAAAAAATATGGTAAACTTGACAGAAAAATTATGAATGTTAAAAGATAAAATTAATACAAGAATAAAGAAGTGAAATTGTGAAAATTTGTTGGCATTTCAAAAGCGGTTGTATTGAAGCTTGACGACTTGGCTAAAGTTTCAGCAAGCTGTACCAAATTAGCATTTGTAACTTATCGTAATACAAAATTAACACAAAATGTAAACAAGTATGATTGTGAAAAGTTTTTTATTTTTTCCTTCTGCAAAAAAATGCTGTAAATGAAACCTCCTGAGACTCTCCAAATTAAAAATGTGGACTCCATATAAAAGCTGATTTGTATAAATAATAAATAAAAATTTCTATTGCATCCCTCCCCTTTACAATCCATTAATTAATAATAAGGGTTCAAGGATAAATTGACCATTTTTTTTTTTATAAATTAATATATTCATTCTTTTTATCTGCCTTGATATTAACTAGTTTCGAATTACTTAACATTTCCTACGCCATTTTCCTACCTTATACAACAGAACTCATTCCTCAAGACTTTTATAACTAAGACTCAAGACTATACATAACACTTGATAATGAAGTGAGAAGGAGCTACCCATTGGTAGCACTTCGATGACTTCTATGCTAGAAGGTCCCGCCGCCATCTTCTTTTAAGAGGCCTCGGAGGAATATTTAGGTCTTTATGGATAATTTTATTTGTAACATAATAAGGAGCATCAAGGATTTTTCGAAGGATTTTGGATTGTAAGGTATGAATACGGTAAGAATTTGATGGCTTCGTGGAGCCCCAAAGCTCAATCCCATATCTCCTAATAGGCTTGATAATGGTAATGTATATGAGCTTTTTATAGTGAATCGAAAGTTTAGGGCGTTTGTCAACTGTTGTAGTAAACGGTATCTACGAGCAGTTTCTTGTCGTTTCAGTCTTGTATGAGGATTCCATTTAAGGCGTTTATAAAGATGGAGTCCTAGGTAGCGGATCTATTCAACAGGGATAAGTGGAACATAATTAAAGGATACAGTAGGACAGGAAGTATTGGGTTTGCGACGAAGGATAAAAGTGATCTGTTGGGATTTCTTTTAATTCTCCAGTTCTGACACCATTCTTCAATGGAAGTTATGTGTGACTTAGAAATAGTCACAGTTTTTGTTGAATAGAAAGCGACAACCCGAAAACTATTCAAAGTAATTTGCCGCTTCAGAGCAGAACTAGCTTAGGTCTAAAAATTAAGAACAGGAGAGGGTTTTTTTATAATATGAATGTGGAAAAAAATTTTTTTTTACTTTCTAGCTGAGATAGTTTAGATAGAAATAGGCTGCTTCTGCATCGAATCCGACATTTGAGCACCTCCAGCGGCATCCTTTGTTTCAAATGAGCTGAAATTCGGTATGTACGACTTTCTTCTAGGCAGAACGATACCATTAAATAATGGGTAAATTTTAGTCAAAATGTCGGTACGTTAATCTGAAATTTCGGCGTTTTTAAAGTTTTGCGCATCTCTACAGCTCCACCAAATTAGTTCATAGGGCTGAAAATTGGTATTTGAATTGAGTTGGTGCTAGTGAAGTATCTTTTGGGGATCTCAACTCGGTCTCTTCCCCTCTCCCCGGGTTTTCATAGAAATCGGACCAGTATTAGCAAAAATATGGCTATTTCAACTCCAGCGGCTCCCGTTGGGTCAAATGAGTTGAAATTCGGTTTTCTGTATCGAAGGTCAGCGGAGAGGTAGAACAATATAATAAAAGTATGGGTAAATTTCGCTATGTTATGAAACTGTCTTTTGTGGGTCTCAACTTTTTTTTCTCTCCTCCTTTTTTTTAATAATTTGTAGTTTAGTGGAAATACGACTGTAGTGACGGAGTTCTGCTGCTCACAGATATTTTTTTTAATTTACCACATTTCGCCATTACTCATTTTAATCACAAAATTATAATTATTTATTCCTTCTCGTATCTCTCGCTGAAGTTCACGCTTTTGTGATCAGTAGAATATTTATATATCTTAGAAATATATACGCAATTGTGTTTCGTAAGCAACCTCTTCTGCTTTATGCATTATAAATCCATACCTCTTACAGTATTTCCATTCATTTGGTCCGCTTTGGCTACTTTAGCGGCCTGTACCGCCTCAGTAATTGCGTTGCTCCATACTCCCACTCTATATTTAGGTCATTGAAGTGTCGTAACGGAGTTTTCGGACGTTGAAGATTTGACTTGCCAATGCTACCGGGACCTTAGGCGACGCCGGGAAGCAGTATATCACTTATCGTTCGGACCATGGATAGCTTAGGCAGCTCATTTTAAGCGGCTGTTGCTAAACGGCCGGCTTCTTGAATGTTTTATAGTTCGCCGACTGATGGCTCTCTGTGAAATTCATGCTGAGTTCTCTCGCCGTTTGTATAGTACGTATTTTTTATTTAAGTAGACATACGTGTAAAATTATCCCTACTACCTCTAAACTAATCAAGCTTGTTAATGATTCAGACTCTATTCCGATCTAATAGATTTATTTATTATTATTTTTTTTTTCGAGATGGATTAACGTGCTAGTACCGATTAAAAATTATTATTTCACATTATTATTTTTTATTTCACACCATTGCTATTGCCAGAAATAATCACCTACCCTGACCAAAGTCAAGAGTAGGGCTTAAATATTAATCTATATTTAAGAACTTCCTGACGATGCTTGCTGTACTGAGGAGAACTGCTTTCTGCCCTTCTTCCAGTACTTTTTCACGCAGCTTCAAATTCTCAACTGATCTGATGGTATCGCTTTGTACGAGCCTATTGCTGGATATTAAAACCAGATATACCTTTATATGCTCAAGCCTATAAAGTTGCCGTAGCTCCTGGCAAAACTCTTGATATTTTGTTATATTTTCTGATACTGTTTTGTCGATATTATCATTGGAACAGCAATATTGACAACATAGCCCGTTTTTACATTTTAATCTATTAAGACTATGTCCGGTTTATTATTTACTATTCTACGGCCTGTAATGATAGAACGATCCCAATATATTGTTCTGTTTTCATACCGATAATAAGGAGTCGGGTCAGCAATCATGTTATATAATAAGGCGAGTGCTTGTTGAATAATCTTGGACAGGTTATTGTGGCTTATACTGCCAACTTGATATCCAGATGATATATGCTGGATAGACTCAATTGCACTGTTACATAGGCGACATCGGTCATTGATGTCTTCTCCATATATTTATTTTCTGTAAGCGTTGGTGGAAACTACCTAATTCTGAATGGCTAAAATAAACTCTTCCGTTTCAGGAAATAAATATTCTTTTTTTAAGCCCGATGCTAGAAGCATCCCAGTTTATTTCTGATCGTGATAGAGAATGGTAAAAGCGACCATGTAGCGATTTATTTTCCAATTTTCCATCAGAATTTCTTCGGTAGGAGCCTCTTTATGCTCCGGTGAAATCAACTTCAAAGCTGTGTATCCATTGTCCAATGGTCTTATTGCTAACCACAAAGGAGAGTTATATTGTCGAAAGCTGTATTTTAAGTTGTTTTCTTGCTTTCTGCAGCTCCTTAACAGACAAGCAAGTCCCCTTCCTCCTTGCAATATTATTATTTTTTGTAGATTTTTAAACTTAATAGGTATATTAAATTAAAGAGCAATAAATTTGCGTCTAATGAGTACCATAACATATTGATTTGGTTAACTGCTGTGGTCGAAAATCATGATAAAAAAAAAAAGACTGTCAAAAACAGAAACACAGTAGTATATACGAGTCTGCAGCTTGGAAATGGGTGCTCTAAGAGAAAAACGCAAAGGATAAAAGTTTTAAAGCATCAAATTTTGCGTCCAATGAATTCAAAACATTTTAAATTCGCTCAAGTACACTTCTCGAAATTGGCAATTTCTCTTTCTCCGGGAATTGGTATATTAGATCAATAAAGATATCATTTTGGATTGCAAAAAATGGAGTAATTTTGATTTTCAGGTATGTTGTATGTATTGCCCTTTTGTAAAAAATCCAAGACTTTTCGACCTCATCATTTAGTGCATTTTTCGCCATCTTGAAAAACCTCATTTTCTTTTTACTTTGTATTAATTATATCTGCATATATTAATTATTAGACAAAAACTCTGAGAAAAAGAGATCATTTTTTTGTGCATTTGTACATTTTTTTTCTTTATGAATTATAATTGTATTAGTGGTCAAAATACCAAAAAAACTTATATTTATACGACATAATATAATATTGTTACCATCTTTTCTATTTTTTCTCTTTTATTGAATATTAAATTGTTATGCTCGGACGCATGGTAGTCAGTATTGCGTGCGTTCTTTAAAACCGAAACCTTATTAGAAGCCTTGTGAGGGCCAAGAAACCAATAATAAATAAAGAAGGGCCCGAGATCAATATAAGAGAAACTTGGGAATAGAAGATATTCGGAAAAGGATGGCTCTTGCCGTCACTTTTCTCCCGTTCGATTTCACTTCTCGGACTTCGTCGACACAATGGCCGCTTCGAAATATTGGCGGGCTTAAAACCCATTATCTCGCGAAGCCCTTCGACTTATTCTCTTTGTACCGTCTCCTATTGACGTTTCTAACTCCGTTCGAGGGCCGAATACTTGTGTCAATGATCCCACTCCATATTTACTGTTTAGAAATGTTTGATTTTTTTTTTTTTTGTGAAGAAAAAAGTTACAGTATTATCTGAATTCAAAGCCCCAATTCACAAGAATAAACAACCAGTATGTTGTTACTGAGAAAGAAAGAACTACTTATGCATACCCGATTCAACATCTCTTCCTACTTCACGATTACAAAGGCATTTCCTTTATATACATTTTTATATAACGATGACTGTTTCACTCATGAGCGTAGCCAGAAAAAAAAATGTAAAATTTTGGAGCTAATCCTTGAAAACTATTGTTTAACAATTAATTTTTTTTTAATCAGTTTTTTTTTAATGTCACTGTAAATTATTGCATGACACAATGTACTCCCTTCTCCTCAACATGAAATAAATTAAATTTAAAAAATTGACCATCCCCCCTTCTGTTTTGAGCTGGCTATGCTCTTGGTTTCAGTTATACGATGATGCTATAATTGCATGTATATTTCTTTTGATATCGGTTCTACAGTTCCAATATCTTGATATAGATATATCTCTTCAATGGTATCGAAAGTCATTACTAAAAGATAATTTTGATGTAATATGACTTTAATTGTTTATATATTTTGTAATTAATCACTTTTAATTGTCTCCTAAATCAGTTTTAGATATTTTAGACAATTGATTTTATTTTATCGATATTTTGTTTCCAACATCTCATCTCTAATGAAAAGGATGAAGTGAGACGTTGCCATCGTTAGCTCGTAAAAAATATATGGCTATTTATGACTATATGGATAATATGACTATATATATGGATATATATGACTATATTTTATTAAAGGTTTTGTAGAAATAAATAAATAAATTAAATATAACTGAAAAAGGGGTTTCCTGAACCAGTTTTATCGGATTTCCGAAATCAATAGTTTAAACTAAATATAAATATTTAATATTAATTTACTTGTAAACAAAGGTAATGTATCGAGAAATTTTAAATGCACTTTGAAGTAAGTAGGATTGCTTTGAAATTTTTTTTTATATTTGACATAATTAATTTTATTTATTAAAATAGTCGGGATGGTGATGAAGGGCTCACTTCTAAATATTTTAACTAATAGTTCATTAAAGGTATCTATAATTTCTAATCAACCGATAAATCTTTAGATATTTTTTCAGTCAGTATAAAATGAAGCGTTAACTGGGGCATAATAGAGATCATTATATTTCTAAATGTATGAACCCTTTGATGGTATCAGTTAGAAGGTTTCGTTTTGTTTGTGGCGACCATAAAGTATTGTTATTATTAATTTATTATAACATAAATAAAAAAATATTTATTTAAATAATAGACATATAATATAGAAGAAGCCTGTTAGAACAAAAGATAACAGGAGGCTAGTCTGAATTGTCTAACAGTGGCATCCGGCTTAAATAGAATACACCTCTGATGGACCAATTGCCCGCACTTTGTTCCAAGATCAAACTGCTGCAATCTGTCAGCATCCTCCCTTCGATAGTAATAGTTAATGAAAAGAACTTGAGTAGCAACCTTTATTTAGCTTTATCTAATCTCTAACATTTGAAATTTAAAATCGTTTTAGAGTCACATACAACAGAACCTAGTTAAAAAATCGAATTTATTAAGAATAGCACCTACATGATTTCTGTTCTTTTTGTTATGAAAATAAGTAGATTTAGAAGCGGTTATTAGAAATTAAAATAGGTTTGTGTAAAACAGTTAACTTTAATAAAAAATTAAAATTGCCTAAAATAACATTTACATTGTTGGGTAAAACTATTTCTTACCTAAAAGTTTTATACTTCTGATTTATGTTTTATGTTATTACGAATTAAGGAAGGACTTCCAGTTAAGAGGGCTTCAATGGAATAATAGAAGGGAACTTGTGGAAGACCGACAGAGCTGGAGAGGGCTCTATAGAATCGGTCCGTAGAGGAATGAATATGATGATGATGATGTTATTACAAGAATATGAGCCTTCACGAACAGAATTATTATTATTAAAAATAACAATAATGAAATAAAGTAGACAGAGAAACAATTCAATAAATATTACAAGATAAAATGGAGCATTCCATTAACGCGAGCAGAAATGTAGTCATGCATTATTTGTTCCAAGGATGTCGAGGATTTTATTCCAGAAATTTCTTCTAATATCCCCGCTAGCTTCAATCTAAAGTAGTGTTTTGACAAAAGTAATTTTTTTTTTCTGAAGTCGATTAAACATTTATATTTTTCAATAATAGCTTAAGAGAGCAAAACCCATTTATATGGAATCATATCCGACAGGCGATTTGCCAATTGTCAATTTTTTGTGTTTAACTGATGTGGATGAAAATATAAAGAGAATAAAAAAAAAAATATGCAAAAATAATCCATAGCCAACACCACCTACAATATTAGTCTACATACCTCCCACCGATGAATTCCTCATTTCTTCAATTCAATCATTTCTTCAATCCCCAAGATGCAATTACAATCAATTTATCTGCCGGACGCGTGAAACGCGACCCCTCCCTCTGAAGGCTTCCGTATTCTTCCGTTGCCTCATATTTCTGTATCTAAAATATTCTTCGCAGTGCTTTATTTTCGGAAACCTTAAGGTTTGTTCTTCCCTAATGCAAGTGGCCACTTTTCTCATCCATTAAAGAACAGTAGGAAGTATAATAGTATATATAGTTTTTAATTTTATAAACTAATAAGTAAACTGCAAAATAAGGATTATACTCGCCTTTAACGTAGCCTTCATTTTCGCTTCTGGGTTGTAACAATAATTAAAATTTTCAATAAAATTAAAATTAAAATTATATAAAAATATATGAAATTATATAAAGATTATAATAACCATGTGTTTAAACAGTATTCATATATTTCACTAGCTGTACTGCACTTTTAAAACATAAGGTAATTTCATCAAACTTATTGACATATAAAATGAATGGGAAAGTAAATAAAAGTATTATAGTTATTATACCGAGGAAACACTTCATTCAATTCAACACTCTGACTTGCTTTCCCGTTTCTATGTGAAATGGAATGAAACGAAGATGACAGATTTTTTTACAACAAAAAAAAAGTCATTCCTTTACTGTTTTTATATTTTTTTTTGTCATTCCTTTACTTTTACTATTACAAATGTGATTTTATTAGTTATACAGCCATAGGTTATCAGAAACAATTTTTCTTTTTGATTATGTAATATTTCTTTATATTTTTCAAGTTTAAACTAGAATTCTGATAACTTTTTCTAAAGGCTCTTTCGCAATTTTTATGCCTCAATTATTAGAACTTTCAACGAAACAACCGGTTGCCAACAAAAATTTTGACCGTAAATATTCCAAGGACAAAAGGGGTGAAAAATGTTCTCTGTAATCGACTGCTATGTTTACAATTCGTCTCATTTCAATATAGACGTTTTTTTAGGAACAGATTTTATTAGCAAATGACGCTTTCACACAATAACTTCATTCTTGTAAAAATTATTTCGTAGTAAATTTGCTTCCACGTGTATGAAGTTGCCATGACAATGATTACAAAATTATCTAATTTTTAAAATAATTTTTCTTCATTTCTCCCCTTAAGGTGTACATTTCCAAAAATGTAATGAATATAAACCTTTCGGAAGAAATTCTCTAAATTATAGTGAAAACCGCATCAAATATCGACCGACTACTGTTTAAGTTTTGCGAGAACAAACATACACAGGCTGAATTTCTAAATGTATAGATTATTTTTGATTGTAGAATAAATTTTATTTATATTATAAGCACTTTGTTTTACTGAGTTTCAAGTGGTTTTGTCACAGTGTATTACCTAGTTAATTTAAAACAATGATTATATCGTAATCGATTGACTTGAGGCATGATCATATAAACTGAACTGTTGTAAATAAATAAAAAATAATCCTATTGCATCCACCTTGTTTGTTGAATGAAATTTCATCTTTTATCATAATTATTATTAATTTTTGATTCCATTAATATTTCTTTACATAATATCTTGATGAACGGTAGATAGATATGGCTCTGATATATGACATAGATGCAGAAGTACAGAGCGAACTATACCGAATGGAAGAGCAGTTGCGGCAGGCAGCTGCAGGCCCCCTTCAGTGAACAAAGATGGCTCCACTGTTTGGCTTTCGACCGTTATAAACCTGATTTAACCATCCCTATTTTTTTTTTTTTTTTTTTTTTTTTGGGACCATCTTTCTCATAGCCTGTCTGTATGTCCTCGCGGGTTGCGGTTCATCCGGTCTATTTAAAACAGCAATACTCTATATTTTTTTTTAGATTTGCAAAAACGTATATATTTCATATTTATAGCGTTGGAAATGAGCTCTCTGTAATAAATTGGAAGTTTGGAGCGTTTGTCTGATAAATGTTCGAGTAGTTGGAACCGATGAGAAGTTTTCTGCTATTTTAGACCTGTATGATTCTAGATTATTCTCTTGTACCACCAGATTGAGTCCTAAATATACATGTTATCTGGAGTCCTGGATATAATTCTGGAATCTAGTTATAAATCTAATTATAAAAGGATACTTTAGATAGTGGGGAGGTTCGAGGAATCGGGAGGGTTCGGACGCCTCTCTCCTCCTTGTATGTACAATGTATAAATATGTACTATTCTTATCTATAAACACAAGTCATATAAACCTATTGAATGTAATTTCATAGATAATATACCTTGCCATATAAAATATTATACATAAAGAGGGTCACGGGACATCCCCGTTAGACGCGGGTTTCTGGGTTTTGTTTTTTGGTGTAGATCCTTGGATGCTTTCCCTCACCTGGAAACGAAATCCTGGATACGCTGCTGATTCTAGAATAGGATACTACAGGTTTTCTTATTATTTATTATTAATGCTATTTTTTTCCTTTTTTTATTTATTTTTAAATAAATAAAGTTTACGAAATATTAAAATGAATTTTTAATTGTATATTATCAATACTATACTTATGAACATCTGTTAGGGCAAATGTTACTTTAGTTTCCCATACAGATGAATTAAACAGTTAATTTCAATTAAGAATTCAAATTGAAATTCTGTTAAAAATAACTGTCGAGTAAACCTATAAAACAGATATTTCGCATCTAACGAATTTATACTACATAATTATAATAAAATTAGTCTATTCCATAAGCATTATTTTTATTTAAAAAAGAAAACACTTTTGCGCGGTTTTGAAAAAGAAATTGAAAAGTAGACGAAATTTGGGCATCATTTCGTACAATAAATAAAGATTGAAAATTACCAGCCATATTTAGGACATTTATAACTAGATTTAGGACAACCATTTAATATTATCAATGAAAACCAGCTAAGAGTTGAAAAATAAGAAGCAGCCCCCTATTTTTAAGACTGCAAAATTAACAGTCAAAGGTAGCAAGCACTAAAAAAGTTTAGCATTTACGATTTTAGTTTGAACTTTGAAAGAAGAGTGCATGTATGTTGAAAAAATACCGATGTATCAATATTTTCTTTATATAAATATATCGATATTTTTATTCAATAGTATTAACTCGATATAAAAAGTGTGAGAATCGAAAACCGATTTTATACCTTGAGTATCCAAAAAAAGTAAGATT
Organism: Rhaphigaster nebulosa; assembly: GCA_948150685.1. NCBI lineage: Eukaryota > Metazoa > Arthropoda > Insecta > Hemiptera > Pentatomidae > Rhaphigaster > Rhaphigaster nebulosa. The sequence continues at coordinate 16,245,426 of OX411306.1, forward strand.
TAATAATGGTTCTATGTTTTCTATGTACTTTTTTATATATATATATATATATATATATATATATATATATATATATATATAATATATATATATAATATATATATATAATATATATATAATATTTAATAAATATATATATATATATATATATATATATATATATATATATATATATATTTATTAAATATTATATATATATTATATATATATATATATATATATATATATATATATATATATATATATATATATATATATCCCTAGAAGAAAGAACCTTTGTTTCTAAAGCTACTATTGTCATCTTAAATAGCATCTATAAAATAACAGCTAATTAAGAAGTCTCCTCCCCACCTTTTGTTGTACAATTATTTTGTTTAAAAAAGATATATATAAAATAAAACGACTAGTGATTGATATGGTGAAAGGTATAAATGTAAATCCAGCACATGGGACGAAGTTCTACAGAAGAGAAGTACTAAAATATAAAACACAGAAATTGGATACATAACGACGAGTCGTAGAGTGAAACTCTCTTCCACTTTATGGAAGAAAAAGGCCCACGCGGAATTAGATGGAGAAAAACAATAAAAAACGGAAATAAGAGGTATAAAAAACAGAAGAAACAAAAACAGAGAGAACGCAAAATTTGGCAGTGTTTCGTTAGCAACTTGAGTAAAGGATTGGCTCTAGCCCGGCTCTTTGAGCAAAATTAATATAGATCCTGTTCTTAAACTCATATTTTTGTATCTATTTATTCTTAGTAACAGAACATAGTTTATCCATATTATTAAATTAAATAAATAAAGCAAATACTAATTCTATCGCAAGGGTCCGTTAGAATTGCAGTGCTTAGTTATCTCTACAAAAATATAGAGATAATAAGTTTAAAAGATATATGAATAAAAATACGAGAAAAAATTGCATAACGAAATAACGTACAAAGTACTTATCGTATGAGAGAGAATTATTAAAAGATTCGAAAACATTTTTGTGCCTAAGAGCTCAAAACCTCAACAAGCAAAATTAAATAAATTTGGTAAATGGCAACAAGGAATAAGTTTAGATTTCCGTCATTTTGTTTTTTTTATTTTCAATAATGAATCCTTATAATCGAACAAGAAAAAAAAAATTAAACGCCCTCAAAATTAGAGGATTTGCATTTAAAGATAGGTAGAGTCCAAAAATCCATCCGCCCTCCTTCCGCGGTACTCCAGTATGATCCTCGGAACTCTATATTACTATCCACTATTTTGTTTTAAAATAGCGATCGATTAAGGGTTTCATACGCCCATATTTTAGGTCAGTTATGAATATAGTGGAAAAATATAAAATGTTTTGAAATCATTTTGAGTTTCAATCATAAACCTATTAAACAATAATATAAATTTTTAATTTTTGTTTGGAAATAATAAAGCATAGCGCAATAATTTTTTGTTTTTTGTTTTAACTGTTTAAAATCAATATCCGTGAAGTGGTAAACTTTGAAAATTCACTATTAAATCATATTCTCGAATATCGTATGATTTAGTTTCGGTGAAACTAATTTGTCAGTTGAAATAATCGGCGTATTCGGTAACATAATACTTCAAAGCAGTCTTAATTAGAATTAGTGTGCTATGTGTATTATTTTAGTTATAATAAAATAGTCATTGACTATATTTAAAGTTTGGAAAAGTTTTACAATTAGCCTATTACCAAAATGAACGATAGCTGTCAATGTCTATTGAGGATTTCGGATAAAACTAGAAAAAAAAAAACGAACATGACAATTAGCTTATATCTCTTACATATAGTCCGCCTTTATTAAAATATCCGGTTTTATCCTGAACCTACGATGGAATTCTGCACACTTGACCTTCAATGCAAGAAGGTCACATCCCTGATTTTTTTTTAAAAACTACCCTCATCCCTTCATATGAAATCTCACTCTGCGTAAAGGCTGGGCTAGAATGGAGAAAAAAAATATAATAATAATTAAAATTTTAAGAAAGAATAAAAAAATTAAAAATAAATTTACATTTCTAAAGTATTCATTATTACAGAAATTTTATTGTTCAAATAACAATAATATTCTATAAAACAATTGAACGAAGTAAAAATTTAAATATTACCCACACTATTTTTTTTTTTAAATCTTTCGCAAGCATTTGTATGTGTACGAACCGTTCATAACATTAACCGCAGAACAAGCCTTGGAATCTTTAGACTTGCCAATTCATCGCTTGCGTCAACTATTGACCGGAAATAACATTCCCAAACATATCATTTAAGAATTTACAAAAAAAAAAAAAATAAATACAAAAAATAAAAATAAGAGAAATTTAATGGACCTCCTGTGAAATGGTTTTTAAGAGAGGTTGAAGGTTTTACAGCCCAAACATCTTGAAATTGTAAAAGTGTATATACATCCGCCGATATTCTAGAGATGGCTTTTTATAGTATAGTATACCTTCGTCTAAATCTGAAAAGTCTATTTTTAAATATATACTAAGATTATTCATTCTATGCATTTATGAGTCTATTTAATACGATGCACATAGTGAAATCAATTGCAAAACAGAAACAAAAAATTTAGAGAATTCTAATATATTTTTTTCTCAAAATCATTATTTATTTGACGATTTAATTAATTAATATTCACTTCAACTAGAACAACTAATAACTGAATAGTCTAAATGTGTATAGCATTGTAAAAATGATAAATTGAAATTTCCTTAAACATATAAAAATTGTATTCCATATTTCAATTGATATGTATATAAATCAATTTTAGTTTAAAAATACAGTACTGATTATTTGTTATTCCTTATTGACTGATGAATATTTTCTAATTCAGACAAATAGTATTATATTTATTTAACAGATAAAATTGTTTGATATTACGCATAAAATAACGTTTTATTCAGTATTTTACCTATATGTTGTAAACATGTATTCAATATTTTTTAAAAATAATTTACCAAAACAATTACAATAATGTTTATAAAAATGACATTAATACTATTTAAACAAAAATTTTAATATAAAATATTCTTTAAATTATGGAGATCATTGTTACTTATTTGGTATCAGACCATGATCATCCAAATTGGCTTTAATACGCTTCCATTCTAAAATCGAATTCCTTGGATGGCCCTTGTTAAATATTATAATTTTATTTATTTTTTTACTTTCGATATTACTGCTTATATTACCATAATTTCTTCCTATTATTTTCAGTATAATCGTTTCTTTATTTTTATTGTGAATTTTTTTTATTTTGAAATCTAAAAATAATCTGAATTTAGTGATTTGCTAGTCCTGATTTGTCTCTGTTTTAGATATTTTCAATTTTTTTAGCTTTTTTTTTAGAGCTGTTCTTGCTTTTTTTTCTCTGTCTGTCTCTCTCTCTCTCTCTCTCTCTCTCTCTCTCTCTCTCTCTCTCTCTCTCTCTCTCTTTATATATATATATATATATATATATATATATATATATATATATATATATATATATATATATATATATATATTGCTAAAGTTATGCCATAATTTCAAAGACAGACACAATAGATCCTAAAGCTAAAGTAAGACACCTGACCAGAAATAGTTCTTCGACGGGATTCACAAGTACCGACGTTTTAACTACCGGCGGACTGTGGGAGGGGATGTGTTGGATCCAGGGCGATAAATTTCACGAGTTATTTTGGAGCGAAGGGGAAAAAAAATCTCGAATATCCTCGGCGCCTACCACTTTCCATCTTAACAGTCTTCCGCTAATATCCATGCTCTATTCGGATAAACCTCCAGGGACATCATACTGGAATAGGGAAGTATCAGAGCTTGGCATTTTTTTTTTTTTATCAATAGCGGGATGTGTAAAAATTTGGAATAATGGAAAAGACAAAAAAAAAAAAAAAAAAATATTGAGAAATTTCATTAAAATCTCTTAAGAAAGAAATAGGATACAGGGAAACACGTTTTAAATAAAATTTGTTTTACAGAAAAAAAAATCACAAATTAATTAATTAATTAAATTAAACTCTTTAAATACGTCTTGATATTATTTATTTTTTCACAATCATTAAAATTGGATAATAACTATTTTAAACTTTGAATAGGTATTTACTATAATTTCAGCTCTGAATGGACATTTTCAAAACATACAATTATTAAAAATTTGTTAATATTAAAATTTATGTAACTCATCTAGTTTTGTGATTTTTTTTTCTCTTAATTTCTTCAAATTGTAAACATGTCAGATTGTGGTAAGAGTTTTTATTTTCTCTGCTGTTTCGATTAATATAACTTATATTTTTTTATTATTTTTTGTTTATTTCTTAGTATCTTATAGAAGGTATAAATGTAAATTAATTAATGCTTGCCTAAAGTTCATAAACGCAGATCAATTAATTTATTATATGAAATTTCAAAATAAGAGCTCTAATTTTTTAGAATAGGTATTTACTATAATTTCAGCTCTGAATGGACATTTTCAAAAGATACAATTATTAACAATTTATTAATATTAAAATTTATGTAACTCATTTAGTTTTGTGATTTTTTTTTTCTCTTAATTTCTTCAAATTGTAAACGTGTCAGATTGTGATCTTTTTGATTGTGACAAGAGTTTTTATTTTCTCTGTTGTTTTAATGAATATAACTTCTATTTTTTTGTTTATTTCTTAGTACCTTATAGAAGATATAAATGTAAATTAATTAATGCTTGCCTAAAGTTCATAAACGCAGATCAATTAATTTTATTTTTTCCAAAATATTCACATAAGAAATAGAATATTTAAATTCATCTTGATATTAATGATTCACATCATTTATGCATATTCACAATGACTAAGTTTTGACTAATTTGATATTTTAATTGTATTATTTCATAATACATATCAAATAATTATCCTTAAAAATCTATTTTCTTTTTAAGGCAAGAGCTAATTTATGATTATTTTATGTTTAAGATTATTCTAAACAATGTTTGATAGCATTTGTTGTTAACAATATTAACAATTGTTTTATCTTAAGGGATCAAATCCTATATTAAAACCCAACCCTATATAAACATTACATATTTATTACAACTAATTGTATTGTAATTTATATTAACCTTCGTTGTTTTAAATAATAAACAAAGAATAAAAAAAATTCAAAATCAGCTGGATGCTCTCATACTTCTTATATTTATATTTAATATTTTTCATATTATAATACATTTTTTTAAAATTTTTATGATATCTGCAATTAAAAATATTTTTAGAAATTGAAAAAAAAAACCTAACATCAAATAGTAGTGATTACACATTTATAATTAACAAAAAAACTGTTGATGATAAATAAAAAAATAGCTACTTACATAATGTTCTCAATTAATTCTTATATTTGTGAAAAGTATGATCAACGTACCTATAAAAGAAAAACAATTCAATCAATTTAATTTGTTTAAAAGTACATAATTATACTATTATACACAGAAAAATAATAAAGTAAAAAATACAACAATGAAATGTGCAAATAGGTGCTTTAAAAAAAAAAAAAAAAGGAAACAAATGATAAGGTACTGTTATTTATCCCATGTAATAAGGACCGAAATAAATTTTGAATAATCAATAATAAATGAAAAACAACTGAAGTGATAAACACATAGTGAATGTGAACAAAGTAGGTGAAATTTAGGTGGGAAAAAGTTCAGACAAATTTTAATGTATTTTGAATTTAATGAAAATAATGTCTGGTTTCGAAGATTTTTTATTTCTTTACTTTTACCAATATTAATAATACTGAATTAGCGTGTAAATTGTAGCTACAATATAAATCTACTTCCAACTATAATTTTAATAAGAATTTGTAGGAAAAAAAAAATCAAGCAGTTTTTGAAATGTTGACTTGGGCTTCTAATTTTAATGTCGATACCAATATTTTTTATAACGGCCATTAATCACTTGGTAATTTATTGAAGTCTCTTTTTGTTCATAAATAAATATATATTTATATATATATATTTTTTTTAAATTGCTAAGTGCCATATTTTCCTTCGCTTTCCAATACTGGATCCCACTCCAGAGCGGGAATACATTATTACTAATTGACAAGCTAAATTATTGCTGTGCCCTGTCAAATTTACGAGAATATATTTCAAGTATCTGAGTTGTAACTGAAGTGGCCGAGTTTAATATAAAAAATTAAAAAAAAAAAGGAATATTTACTTGTTCAAATACAGTTCTTGGTCAACCAGATGGCATTGGGTGAAAAAAAAAAAAACAACCAAAAAAACAAAACAGAAAATAACAGAATATTATTTCAATTTTGAGTACACTCGGATTCTATAACTTTTACATCATTAAGAATTAATATATATTTTAATAACATAGGTGACTACTTATTTCTATACATTTTTTTTTTTTTTAAATGTAGTTAATATATTTTCTTAAATCTTCGCTTAGCAAGTCAATTCAGGTGGATTTTACATATCCTTATAAGATAATAAAATATAAATTCATAACGAATATATTAATAACATTTTAGTAACTGTCATTTTGCAACTGCTATTTAAAATTGTAACTGCTAATTGAAAGTAAAAGCTTTCCCCGATTCTAATGTGATTCCCGATCTGAAACTTATTAAAAATATTTCTTAGTAATTATTAAATAAGGGAATACATTAATTTTCTTATTATGATACAGAAATTTCTTTATTTTATTAGAAACTCGATTAATCTCAAAGTGTCCAGGTTGCATGACGAAACTATTTAATTATATAACTAAAATTTTATAATCGATTAATGAACTCATTAAGTGAACACTTATAAAAGTATATAATTAAAGATATCAATAGTCACAAAGAAACAGATTATAGTCCACGAAGATGACCCTCTCAAAGGAAAACTTTAATTAACAAAGTAATTATCTTGTCCCGAATCAAACTTTCTGAATTATCACATTATTAACAATTTAAATTTGAAAAAAAAAAATTCATGCTGCCAAGGCAACGAGAGCGACTTTATTATTCCTTTTCCTTTTATCTTCTCTTATTTTCATAAATTTCTCTTAAAGTTCTTTCTCTTTGTATTCTCTTCGAAGCTATAAATTAAAAACAAACTTAAAAAGAAGTTGAAGAAAAGTTGATAAACGGCCTAAAAAAGGAAGATTATAACAGATTTTAAGCAGTCCTTCGGGCGAATTGTTGACGACTGAGGAATTTTTTTTTCCCTCCTTCACAGTTCAAAACCTCCATCGAAACTTTTAATTCCAATGGTTACAAAAGAGACGAAACTAAGAAAAAACTCGTGTCTAGAAAGGAATACTTGCATTTTATTTATGAAGACAGTTTATTAAACTTTTTTTTTTCTTCCTTGTCATCAGGTAGGATGATTTTCAAAAGAAATTAAGATGTATAAGAAAAAATAAAACATGAGACTCAAAATGTAGCGAGAAAAAAACATTTAAGTGATTCATGTAATATAAAAATTCAGGCTTGATTTTATAACTAACATATACACATGCAGGTAATTAGTAGTGGTTACAGTAGAGTGCCATTCAAACGAAAATTTAAAAATAAAAATAAATTCGTAAGGTAATGATTATAATTCTTTTGGGAGGAATTCTCAGGAAATTTTATTCAAACAAAGTATTTTTTTTTTCAGAAATAGTTGTCAGCCCAAAAGAAGAACCTAGACTGATACAAAAATAAATCATTTGCTAGTAATAAAACCCTATATGTTTACTTTATCAGCGATTTGTACTAAAAAATTAAAGTAAGATTTTTTTTTATTGAAAACAGAAATAGTCAGATTTTCAATAGCCTTTTCTTTGATTCCATATTTCGTTATGTTTTTTAAAAATTAAAAATCTATGAAATACATAGTATGGATGTGAAAATAGTTTACAATAACTTAAATATGACAACATTTTTATTCGTTAATAATAAGCATGTTCTTGCTTTTAAGTGACACTGATGACACTTTTTAAGTAGCATTTTTATCAAAAAATTTACAGATTATTGATTTTATTTTTTAACTATTTTTTTTTTTAATTTTAAATAAAAGGAATCATTTATAGCAAAAATATATAAGTACGATTTTATAAAATTGTGAAATCATCAGAAAAAAATAATATCTAAATATTAAAATCACAATTAAGATATTTTTGTTTTTAAGGTCTGCTTAGCTAGATTGCTATTCCAGAAATATTTATCCAAAGTTTTTTTATTTATTTTTTCTTTGTCAACAAAAAAAATTCAAAATTCAGTAAGCCAATTTAAAAAGTATATTCAGACCCTCTACTGTAAATAACAAGCTAAACATATATAAACAAGCATAAACATAAAATTACTAGGTATCTTAAAAACGAATAATTAAGAAAATTATTATTCCATCTAGTGAAATAACGTTGAAAAGTACTTAAAAAAATAAAATAAAATAAAATAATAATAATTGTTCATACAACATATAGATATCGAAAAAATACAATAAAACATTTAAAAATATTGTGAGATGATAAAGAAATAACAATAAAAACACTTAGAACATCGGAAAAGCACGTCAAAACTTACACTATACACACAACAGACCACGCCTGCCTGGTAAGACCTGGTATATGTTAATAAAAGCATAAGTAAATTGATTAAATAATTTCATATAAACATATCAATAATAAATGGCTATTAATAAGTAAATTCCTGTCACATAAAAATAATTAGAATAAATTAAAATAACGAGTCGTGTTGAACATATTTCTACAGTTTTTTTATTGTTTCACAGCCAGTGGAAAGTGATACATGGAATAATGGGATAGTTATGAATTATCAAGATTAATAGTTATAATTTTCTCAGTTGGAAAAAAGTTTGTAAATTCAATAGTAAAAAATAAAAAATAAAACTTCTGAAATTTTGATCAATTTCAAAAAGCCATATTTTAATCCTATAAAAATTCGGATTTCACATAAAGAAAAAAATATATAAAATAACAATATTACCAAACAGAAATGAACAACATGGTGAGTATATAATTTTACAGAAGATGACATTCGTAATTAATTTAACCTAAAATGTTATTTTTTTCTTATGAATTTTTACAAAAATTACTTACATTTATCTTATTTGAACGCATATCATAATCTCGAAAATTCCTTTTTTGCCTAAAAATTACAGGAATTAATAACTTCATTTCTAAGCTATTCGGGACCATATTCAGGCGTTGGAATTATATTCCTGTTGTTAAGAAAATTAATTATTTAAATAAGTCGAATTTTTAAAAATATATAAACATGTAATGGATATGTGTGGTCATTATTTTTAAGAGAATATAATTTTTTTCTGTAAATATTGTTAAAAACCAAAAAAATGTGTTGCAGCAACCTAAATAACCCGATATATATATATATATATATATATATATATATATATATATATATATATATATATATATATATATATATGTATGCAGCAAATAACGGTCAATGCTACGCGTTATTATTATGTTATATTAACTTGCTTCAGCGAGTGTTAGAAAATACCAGTAAATTAGTTATCACTAATTATACCAATAAATTAATTATTATTTTTTATATATATATATATATATATATATATATATATATATATATATATATATATATATATATATATATATAACAACACTAGATCAAAATACCACAAATTAGACTTTTTCATTTGTGATTTTCAAGAAATCCACCGCAGGGCTGTTTCTAACAATTATCTGTTTATTTAAACATTTAATTCAATATTCCATAATATTAAAAAATATAAAAAATTGGAAAAAAAAGTTCTTTTATTTCAATTTCCATGATCAACTTGAAACATCGTGGTCGAAAATGCCAAAACAAAATATTTCAGATAGAGTCCTTTCTACAATGTGACAGATTTTTCAATAAACAGTAAAAGTAAATAAAAATTAAAAATAAATCATAATAAGCGAGAGATGAGAGCTGCTATATTAGCAGGTGGTGTCCTTCGACTGTTTGCTGGGAAAGCTGGATTCTGTCTGGAGTTTTTGCCCGACCCGTCTGTGGTGCCTCTCCGATGAAACTTCTCTGCCGATATCAACCAGTTTCGTTAATATTATTTAAAAAAATATCCTTGTCTAGGAAATTAACTATTTCAAGATAAAATATTCTGAATCAGCAAGATGAATATTTTGAAGTATTTTTACGAATTTATAATGTTTAAAGTTGACTGATACAACTATTAAAAAAAAAGTCTCTTAAAATTTTTATTTCATTAGCATGTTAATTAAAAATATATTTATAGCTATCGTTTTCAGATACAATTATCTAGTTATTAAAATTATAAAATCGATTGAAAATTTGAATATTTTGTTTTTAATTAATTAAATTAATTAATAGCTTTACCGAACTATTTGAGGATATTGCCTTGATTTTAAAAAGGTTTATTTTCAATAATGTAATTTTAAAGAAATTACCGAATTTCTGTAACTTTTCGTAAGATCCCTACAGAATCTGGCTTGAAATATTTCCTATCCTATATGCCTTTATATCTTTCCATCATATATTTTATATGTACATACTCCATTCTCACTAGTTCAAATTCAGAATAACATCAGAACAACGCGAAGTATGTAATTAAACCGCCGAATATCAAGAATCATTAAAAAAAGGCACATAGCCAAATTTTGGAGCTTTACGAAAAATAACACATCCATGTTTCATCCATCACAGGCCAACAGGTGCTCCAAAGCATTAGGAAAAATTACAAAAAAAAAAATCAAATTCAACTCAGGTGTTGAAAGCAACTTAAAGTGAGCAACATCAACAAAAAGTACCTACATAGCGAAAAATGTAATATACGATTTTTTAGAATGCATCATTGCAAAAATAAGATGATTCAGTAATTTAAAATTATAAAGAACGAAACGGTAATAGGAGAAAATTTTTTTTTTGTGGAAGTCTGATTACATAAAAATTGGCGATTTTCAAAAAATCATATCATTTTTTTTTAGTTTGAGTTTTTCTAAACTACAAATTTAGGTATTTATATAGGGATTAATAAAAACACAAGCCTTCAAAATACTTTAGTATAAATAAAGCAAAAAAAAAAAAATGGTAATAATATATGAGGCTATAAAAGCAAAAGTGACCTACCTATAAAATCATAAAAACTCCAATATTGATTTTTTTTTCATACAGTGTGCACTATAGGTGTATATAGGTGTTTGATACCTTTCAAAACATATTTTTCAAATATGCAGATATAAGCACTGACCAATCCAAATAATTCAGTTTTAGTCAAATAAAATGAAAAAGTAGCCTAAACTAAACGTGGCTTAGGCCACTTTTGCTCTCACAGCCTCAAATATGGGATAAATAAAATAACTTTTAAACTGATATTCACTAATATAAAAAAAAATTATTATAAATATAATAATAGAATAAGATTTATTAGAAATTGGAAAGGCGTTGATGACTGCGAGGCTTTATTCATTCTCCTATTATTAAATTTATATTAATTATTTTATATATTAATGTCGCAAAACAACAAAATCATTGCAACGGAAGAAAGATGACACGACTTGTTGCCTGACGAAAAAAAAACGAAATATAATAGTTCTACATCAGATACAAAAAGTTCCCCTTCACCTTAGGCTCGCATGGGAACTGATCCTCTACACCGTGATATGATTCAATTTATCAACAACAAAAAAATGCTTCATTATAATCCCATCGGGAGGGACGAGAAAAGAGGCGTTAGAGGAGCTGATTGTGGTGTAAATGACTCTTGGGAGCTCGAGAAATTAAAACTACTCAATTAGTTGTGTGGAGGAACCAGTTTAAGGTCCCAACGTTTGTCAGTTCGTCGCAACTTGTTTCTAATCATATAATCAACTACTAACGGTTTGAGATAGTGAATTAAAATAATTTCTGCTCATTAAAATGTGGTGATCATTCCCTATAAGCAATAAATCGACTCTTTATCGACAACGTCAAAAACTTAAGGTAGATAAAATATGTAAATCTAATATAATATTAACTTAATTCTCAGCTTTTATGATACCCTGATTCGAAAAAAATGTCTGTCATTGCTATAGTTTTCATTTTCCTTATGAACTGCAGAATTGTATTCGCTGTTATAAGTCCAATCCTTGAATTAAGTAGATTCGATCTAAAGCGAAATTTTCTCTGTTCGTTTTGTCTTCATATTAAGGGCGTAATTTTCCTAGGCGGTTGTGTAAGGAGGTGCTTGGCTATGATCACGCTCAACCACCAGGTATTTTCCCAATTAAGGGTACCCACATTATAGACGCTGGATGAGCCCCAGGAGGGGTCTCCCGAACCAAAGGGTCAATCCACGGTTGATAGATAGCATAATAAATAATTATCTGCCATAGCCGGACTCGATCCCAGGCCCGGGTGATAGAAGCAAAATGCCTTACTCCGCACCATTTCTAAAAATTAAGTTCGAATCGCCTGGGTCAGATAAATTACTAGATCTGTATAAGATATGACAGTCATTCACAGTTGTGATATTTTCACAAATAAATGATATAGAAATAGAAATTTTAAATATCAAAAGTTCGATGACTTTTTAATTTTTTTTTTAAAAGGGCGTTGATATGTTTAAAATTAATTAAGTCAATAATTGATAGTAATACATTTTGAATCCACAACTTTCAATAGATATTATAGTACGACTCCAAATAGTTACAAAGTTGTATCTAACTCTTTAAGATTCGACAGAATAATGAAGATTAATCACCTAAAATTTCTTTTGACAACTCAACCATTCCAAAAACAGAAAATATCAATTCCAAGTACTTGACAGGAAAATTATATCTACGGAATATTTTAAGAGAAAATCATTCGACCAGAAACTGAAACTAATGCATAGACTATTCAAAAGATACTTTATAACACAAAATAAATATATATATATATATATATATATATATATATATATATATATATATATATATATATATATATAAACCTCTAGTTTGTTGACACCAGTCATTCTACTGATGGTCGAAACATATTTATCAGATGCGGATGTAGATTTGAAGTGAAAAAATTAAATCGACATTTACAAGGATCTTGTTGGCGCGGATCAGAAAGCGCATGTTTGAATCGGTTCTATAAAAAAAAATTCTGCAGATCATTGGCCAAATTATTATCGCCCTGCCTAAACCCGAGTCCAGCCGGACCTTGCCAAATTAGAGGTTGTGGTGCATCCTAATCCAAAGCCATTATAGGTTTTGTATTATTTGTTTCCTTCTTTAAATTTGTACTCCTGGTGCCTGAAGTTCATTCCGTTCGCAGATAAAAATTGATTATTCCAAACTGGCATAAATAGAGTGATTTGGAACTTTACAGTGGATAAACAGTGACAATGTTTGCTTCCGAATATATACACTACTAATATATTATAATGCATATTCTTTTTTATTTAGTAAATCCAAACTTTTTTATTTAGTAAATTCCTCTGCGACAACCTACTCAAATCATGAAGATGAAATTATATTCAAGAAGATCTCTTTGCGGCGTTTTCTGGGATGTGAGGCGTGTCCATGTCTTGTAAAAGTCTTTTGAAATACTCTTGGAGATTGTAAAGAAATTATTTGTATGAAATCTGATCATCTAGGGTAAATACAAATATGTGTAAGCCTGAATGAGAAATTTTGTTGCTGAGGTAACAGTGTGTTCGCAAGGAGATATTCCTCTTTTTAACAATCTCGTAAATTTGTGATGTGCATTCTCAAGTGATTCAGTCAGTGTATAAGAGTATAGGTATCCAATCGACGTCAAGTTAATCATCAATATCTCCTACGGATATCCAATCGATATAAAGTCCACCATCAATGTGTCCTATAGGTTCAAAATAGCTACAGTGGCATGCCAAGGTCTTGGTGCGCCTGGCGCTACCGCTGAAGAAATATCAGAGAAATGAATTCATTTGTTGCAGGTAGTTTCTGATGGACTCAGTCAATGGCCCATTAACCTGGACAATAAGGTGTGTGAGACTAGGGTTAACAATAAGCGGTCGGTTATAATCGATATCCATTTTTTTTTTAATCGAATAACCGGTTTTGTTTGGGTGTTTTACACTACCGGCAATCGTTTTTGTTTTGGAGGGGAGGGGAGGAGTGGTTTAAATCCAAAAACCGGAAGAAATAAATTTCGTAAAATAAGAAGAAAAAAAAAAGGATTGGGCAAAAAATACAAAATGAATATCCTACTTTCTCAAAGAGTACAGTATAAATAACTTTTAAGAATAAGTCCTTCTGTACTCTATGCACCTTTTACCCAACTGCCTACCTCCTTCGTAAAGTTACACCGTTCCACGTCACTTAACGGACTAAACCTAAATTTCCATTGTTTATTTCACGTTCACCAGAACGCAGTAGCGGTTTTGAGGTTTACAGATTTATTTTTAGTTTATTATTACTCATTTTCTTTCTCTACTATTTCTCAAATCGGTTTGTTAGTTTCTTTAAAGTAATTAAACACTTTCAGAGAAGATTCATATTTCTTCTGATACTTCTCTTACGCCCACTTTTCATTACATTTACGCCCTATTTAATTACGGCCCTAACTAAAAATGGGAATAAATATTTTTTTTTGTAAACCTTTGAAACCAGTTAATTTATCGTAAAGTAATGTTTTCACACTACGTTTTAACTTTTTGATTTTTAATTGTTTATTCTTTTAAATTTACATTGCAAGTAACAGTGGTCTACATCGTAAAATTAAACATTATGAGATTATATCAAGATCATAAAATTTTACACACATCACACGAAAAAAAAACGTTTGATATAAATTTCTAATTTCAGTAATGATTTTTTTTTTTTTGATTCTCCATTTTTAAGGCTCCCCTCTCAAGGTGCCCTGGGCGGATCCTCTCATCCCCTGCCTCGGCACGCCACTGAATAGGTAATGAACTGTAGCACGCTGTATCGTAAGCATCGCTTTTATAAACTTGATGTAAGGTTTCATGTCAGTTCGTGAAGATGATGAGCTGTATTTCGTCATGGTTTATTGTAATTATCAACTTTTTGACTTACAATTAGCCCTGCGTTTGTGCGAAAACAGATGTTGTGCGGCAAGTAAAGCCCAATATAAGTATGTGGACAAAGTGGTGTGTCAATGTACAGTAAACGTGCGAGTGTTCAATAAATGTAAACTAACTGAACTCTAACTCGTTCAGATAAAAATTAGGAACTCAATTTAAATGGTTTTGTGTACCTAATAAAATGTCAATTAACTTTTTATAGATTGTCAGGTTTTCAATCAAAATGACTTTTAAAAATAAAGCATTGAGTTAAATGTTGTATTATAAGCCGAAGTGTCAACCTATACACATGGGTCGCTTTAGAACAGGCGGTGTGTAACAAAACTGAGCTAAATTGTTTCTCTATCATTAAATCCAAATATTCCAGTCATAAATTCTTCCTTAAGCGTTATTCAAATCTCCATAAATAATTATATAAAAATGAAGAATCTCTAATTTTCCTCTTCAAATGACGGCTCCCAATCGTTATTGCTTAATTTATATTATTTGTCAGGTTATCAGGGATAGTGACTAGAAAATATTAAGATAAGGTGCGATTCTAGCAATTACTGAAGTTTGGTTTCTGAATGGTTTAGGTCTAGAGTGGGATTTACTGCGTCTGCTGTGGTTAATATAAAGAAGTAGTGGTCCGGGATAGACAAATTGAGATTTGATAAAGATTGCTAGCAATGCCGTGCGACAACTTCATTACGACATCTACCCTTAAGTATTGTCCTTATTAAAGGGATGACGAAACTCGCATTTATTCATTAATTCCGATACGTTATTTGGCTTCTGTAGAGGAAATAAATACAACTAGGAGAGACAGAAAGCGTGCCTCCTAATCCATAGAGCCGCTTAGGGATCTGAATGGAAGGCTTAAGAGGAGTCCAGATGGAGAAGAACGAGCCGGAGAATTTTCTTTTATTGATTCGCCGTGAGGACTGAGGTCCATCGCTAGCCGGGCCTGCCATTGGTCCAGCATTTGCGTCCTTACCCCCTCCATCTCTTCTCTAAGGACCTTCCAGAAAACATTTACCCTCTGAGTCATTATCGTCCCACCTCTCTCATCTCTATTGCTCTATTATCCTTCTTTCCCCGATTTGCTACGGGATATCGTTCGTCAACATTTTTATATATTTATTTTCTTCTCATGCTTCATTGTATAATATCGGCTAGAAATTCAATTACATCATCCATTTTATTTTAATTTTAATTAATTTAATAAACAATGAGAAATAAAGTTTATATCTTATTTGTTTCGGGATCGCAAATCTTATATCTTCAGAATTTTATGTAATTATTTTTTTAATTACTTTACTCAATCAGCATCACTTAAACATTATATTTATATAGAATATTATTCTTTATAAATATTTTTATAAAACTAATTCCATCACCTTCTCTTTATTGTAATGCTCCGATGATTATTTTATAACGCTATAAACTATTATTTTATTATTTAAATAAAACATTGCTAGTAACAGGCGTCTTCATAGGTTACTACGCTACTCCAGAACTCTCATCAGTTCATTGAAAAATTCTATGTTCTCTTAAAAAATTACTATTGTTGTTAGTTGTTTTTTTTTCTATTTTAAATATTACATTCATTTCATGCATATCTTTTAGTTACTTGAAGCAAATCTTAAATCAGTATTTTTAAATTCCTTTTCTTAATTAATTAATTTCTTAGGAAGTCTTCAGAATAATGGTGAACTCAAACTTCCTTAGATCGATTATTATTTAGTAAAAATAATTATTTAGTAGTTTCGGTCTTTTTTTTTTCTCCATCATCAAAAACTACAAACATTCATAACAATTTTTTATATGTAAATATAAACGTTTACTCCTATTTTTCCAATGATCCGTAACAATTTCGTAATTAAATAAAATAAATAATTAAAAAAGTTAAAAATATTATTCGTTTAAAAGTAACATTCCATATATCTTTCTTGTTGCAACTGAACATTTTTAAAGTTATTGTATTTTTTGTTTTGTTTTTTAAATTAATATCTTGTTAAGTTTTTATTATCATACGAAAAGAGCTACATAAATCTTTTATGAGAGAACATTTTTTAGATACTTTTGGAGAGAAAAAATAAAATACTGAGAAGAAAATGATTCCATTTTATTACTTTCTTGTGTTTTTTTTTTCTTTATTGTTTTTTTTTCTTTATTCCATTAAAAAAATTTCCAGCCAAAATTGAATAAGATATTTAAAATTTTACTTTCATAACTGAATTATATAAAAACGTGTTATTTTTTTTTCTTTTTTATATTTTTATTGATAAATAATACAATCTGCCACACTCAAGGGCAGTAATAATAATAATAAAATAAAAATGAACAAAATGACATAAAAAGAAATTGATTGAAAAAATATATACATTACAATGGAAATAACTAGATAGAAAATTAAATAATAACAGAATATCAACCAAGATAAGAAAATTTATGCTGAGCAAAACTAAAAAAGTTCATCATGAATATAATCATGCCTATAATGTCACTTTTTATAAAGAAGAAATATAGGCTTTTAATATTGTTATTCTTAAGTGTTTAAGTTTTGTAAAATAGTAACGCAAAAAAGTTGAGCAGCCATTTTCAATTCAGGAAAGAGATTTTGTGTTTTTTAAATTGTATTTAAAAATATTAATTTATCAGTTAGTCTATTCGCAGTTTATAAGTTACTTTTAAATCTTATTTAAATATTTATATGTATTTAAATCTAACAAAGATCTGTTAAGTCAGTAACATTGAGTCAGTTTATTTTAATTCATTGTATATTCCGAAAATTCTACAAATCAAATTATATTGATTGATTATATTATAAAATTAAGTAAAGAGAAAAACAAAACATCATAAAATTTACAATTATCCGCAGTAGTGCATTACAGTTTAGTTTAAAAAAATAAATAAACTTGAAGATTTGCTAATAGTTTTTGAATAACTCAAGTGTCAGTTAGCAAATCAATTTTAATTTGACTCGCTTATTTTTCAGCTACGAAAAATCTTGTCTCAAAATTTTCGATTCGTCACGACTCGTAACTTGAAGTCATTTAAGTTCAAATCCCTAACGGATAATATTAAATCATGGACAGTGAAATTGAGGACAACGGTATTTCAAGATATTTCGGATTTTAGGGACTCTAAACAAGAGTTGCAATTAAAATAAATTGTAAGCTTTAGGTGTACAAAATGTTGTAGCCACGTATTGCAGAGAGTTGAGCCTGAAAGCTTAATGTAATATAAAAACTTGAAGCAAAAACTATTGCTAGCCCTTAAACCGCCTGGTAAACTCTCTGGGCACTAACGAATCCCTTTGTGTCATCTGCGCTCATCCCTCGAAGGCTCAGTGGCTGAGTGTAATTCGATTGAGTCAGTTCAAAGTCCTCGTACTACAATTTTGAATTCAATTGGAATTGTATATCACGCTATTTTTTAAATATATACTTATTAAATTGACATTCAATAATAATCAGCTTCCATTAAATATTTATATTTAAATATTTGTGAAACTTTAAAGTTCGTTTATCTCTTGAAACTAAACTAAATATGATAACTTATTTACAATTCCTAAGTATTGAAATATATATAATACTCTAAAATACAACGTTAATGAAAGCCATTTATTAAGATTATTTAAATCTTTAAAAAATTTGAATAACTAGTCAGGATCTATCGAAGCCTGTACCATTGTTGAAATCGACTATTTTTGAAATAAGGACCTTATGAACAAACTCTAACCTCATCAAAGCTAGAATGTTACAATATATGTATACATTTTCTCCTTCTCCACTCTTACCCACCCATCCTTCCTTACGCGGTTTCTGATAGGCTTTCGGGGCCAGTTCGTTTCAACGGGTATGAACTAGGTGATTGCTATAATCTAGAATTAGGTCTAGGTATAAATATGGCCAAACAGAATTCATGGTTAGTAGTAGAAACATATGAATACGAAAAGAAGTTCAAGAGATACTGGAGTTTAAGTATCTCTTACTAGCTATAGAAACTCTAGATATGAGCCTACAATAGCTAAACCATACGAAATTCAGACAATGAAGGTTCATACCAGAAAAAAATTGTGCATTTCACATTAAAACTTACAATTATCCTCCCGAATGTTGAACAACGGCTCAAGGTCTTCGAAAATAAAGTATTACGTTTGATCAAGAAGAAGATGGTCCGCATGATGGTCAAGAATACAATAAAACAGTTGTAACAATTTATTAAATACCGGCGTTTCGACCTCATTATAGGTCTTCATCAGGGCACCTCAACAACTGTTCTCTTCCAGATCGTCAAAGGTGGTTCTCCGTGGAGGAATGTGTAGAGGCAACGATTTGTTAGTGGTATCGGCAAGCCTTATCATTATTAATATTATTCATTATTATTGAAATATAGATGAACCTGAAATCGATTAGTTTACACAACATGGAATTTAAAAGTTGATTTTTGATCCATGTTTTATAATTTACTTTAAGACTGATACATATTATATTGTATTTTCCATTACTTTTAATTAGAGGTGCGTTAAAGTCTATTATTAAGTATATATTTATAGTTAAGATATAATATCCAGACAACTTGTTGAGGGGATGCCACGGTAGTAATATTATATCCCCCTTCCGAGTACTCCCCGCAGGGCCCCACTGACACAGTGGCTCAACGAGAGGGAAAGGGCCGATCCTCTCGCCGAACAACCTTGACTCCATTCACGGCCCCACTTCTACGGGTCGTCCTTTTTTTTTTTTTTTCTATCTCCCTCGTCCATCTTCTTTTTGCCCTGGCAGGGCTCAGCCAGATTACAGATCGCGGTAATTATACGTGACCATTAGTGTCAGGTCAACGGACTCGGTGGAATCCCAAGAATGCCATCACGGTATATTATATTGCAAGGAGAAAAATTAATATGCAATTTTTTTTTATTTTTTTTTTGTATGACTTTATAATTGAATGTAGAAATTATTGCAACCAGTTAAAAAGATTTTATTATCAATAGATCCATGTGTCGCTGCTGACTTCAGCAACTATAGCTTACTATAAATTTCGTTAATATTTATACTTATTTCATAATTTCCTATATATTTTTATTTAGTTGAAGCTCATCTAACAAAACATAAATAAAACAATATAATAAAAATAATTAGTTTTTGAAATCCTTTTTACAAAGTTTTTCTATTGTTTTGTTATTTACAGGTTTGCGTTATGTCAAAATTACTCTTCATTTGCTATCTTCTAATTACGTAGTAATTCCAACTGAAGGTTTCAATAATAGTCACTATCTCTTCAGAGCTTTCAAAAATGCTTGGGATCTTGATAACAAAGGACTGTTATGCAATGTGATATGGTTATTCCTCCACCCTAATTAAGGATACCAATATTATAAAGGTGGGTTACCTCAGGACGTACAGTGTCGACCCACCACTGATACAGCGGAATAAAAAAATTATCTTCCAAATACGAACACGAACCCAGGCCCGAGAATTACGAGTCTACTGTCATTTCCACTACTAGTAAATATTGCTAAAATAAAATCATAAATTTTAAAATGTCCTTTGAACAGTAAAAATATGGAATACTAGCATCTTTGTAGGACGACATTAGAACATTAATTTCGCTAGGGATACACCCTCAGAAGCTGAACCCGCCATCCTGATCTGCATATCGTGACTCCAACACTTTTATCACGAGATACAGCGATGCATTCTGTGACTCGGCGCCAGCTTCTTTTTGCCATCCTTGCCCGATCACGCCAACAGCATTATTTTCCTTTTTTCCGAAGTCGAATTTATTCGCATTCTTAAAAAAAAAGGATATTAATGAAAACTCGTATTTTATAAAAGTATTTTTGCATATATATGCTTTAAGATTAATAAACAAGTCGGCAAGTCTATAAGTTATATTTACCTCGACAAGCATGGAAATAAAAACATAATTAGGGATTGATAAATTATTTGCCACTTCTATAATTTTGTTTTTATTGAAAACTAGTTTTGAATGTTATAAATTCATCTTCAGTTCTAAAAACACAGACAAATTAAAAAATAAGCAATTCGAAATACAGATTGGTTTTACATATTAAATTAAATGTAATATAAATTAGTATTATAAAACATTTATGAATTATCAATTTAAGTAAGACAGGAAATCAAATGTATGTTGGTATTCACCAATATTTAAGTAGATTATATCAAACAGAAAAGTTTGTATCGGTTTGTTCTCGCACTGTACTAGCAATGAAAGGAAAGTGTGGTGTTAATAGCTAAACGGTTTAAGGATCGAGGATTTTCCAGTAATTCCGGTGAGTAATTGATTTTTCTCTTATAGATGGCAATAAATTTAAGATTGGACTATTGGACATAATAATATAATAATAATAAACAATATTTAATTGGTCATTTGTCAATTGGTCATCAAAAAATATTTATTGGGTCATTTAAGCAAAAATCTTGATTGAATTTGAAGGATTTTATTATTTCAAGTGCTTCATATATAATTCGAGGCTGTTTTCAATGTGATGCATTAATTGAACTTTCTTTGATGAATTTATGGATTTTTTCGTTTATATGAATTGCAAAGTTGGAATTCTCTGTCTTATTATCATATGTACGTATATGTTCTTTTAATCTCTGATTTAGTGATCTTCCAATTTTTCCCATGTGTTTGGCTGCACAATCATGCGGATGCCAACTAAATAAAAACATGCTGTTTTTAAATCTTTTACATTTTATAAAATATTTATATCCTTTTATATTTCTAATGAGACGTTTCGCACTGACCTTGGCGTTCCTTTTGTCACAGCAACTGCTACAAATCAACAATTTCTATAACAGTCTGACTCTAAATTCCAGTCCACTGACTCAAGCACTATCCAACGCAACAAACCCTTACGATCCCGCCCAAAGGCACTGCACTGAGATCCTTATATTTTTATTACTTTTCTTAATAAATTTTCTTATACATTTAACTTTGTTTGTTTTGTACTTTGCTTTTATCTTTTGACTTTTCTATTCATATTTATTTAAAAAAAAAAAAAAAAAAAATTTTTTGTTCTCCTATGCCAGTATATTTGCTTATTATATTAGCAGATGACAAATAAGTAAATGGAAATATTATTAAGATTATATATTAGTTTATAGGTATAAAAATCATCAAAGGTTTATTATCTAAAGTATACAAATTTGTATTTTTTTTTAAAATGAACAATACTACAGCCTTATGACATATTAATACAAAAAAGTTTTTTTTTTTTTTTGTATTTTTCTGATAAATGTATGAATAGAATTATGATAAAAGACCTCCCATGTATGTTTCGATCGAACCCTAGGACGCTAACGCGTCGGAGTAGCGCTGTTGGCGTATATCCTCAATTCCTTCTTCGGTCTAAATATTCCGCGCGATACTTCATAAACTTTAGGCATGGTTCTGCCCTTAATTTAAGCGGTGACGTATGATACATTTAACGTTTCAGAAAAGATATAATTTAAAGTTTCTACTATCGGTTTTATTATTAGACAAAACCCAAGTTATGTGCACTGCAGATGTATAGCTTTAAATTTCTTTATTATTATTTTTTTCCATTGCCCTTTCTAAGAATCACGTGATGCTGACTGAAACAGGTTTGAAGGTTGCTCCGTTTTCTCAGAGCGAAAAAACCTTATGAGGTTGACCACATATGTGATATCTCTAAGTGGTTTAGTCTGCACTAAGTATTTATTTTATCAATAATATAGAATGCAGCAATGAAAAATTATTTCATATGGCTTGTATTCAATAACAGTAAGAAATAACTTTAATATTTTCGTCCTGTTGAAGTCTGAATTGGCAGAAAGACGTGCTGATAGGTTCTTAGCTGTATCTTAAAAGAATTGAGATATTAGTTTCTTTCTCATTTTCTATAATTTTTAGGTTATATTGGAAAAAAGATTTGGGATTGTTTCTACAGATAATAATAACAGTGAATTTTCAGTTATGTACCGTAAAATAAAAGTAAGCGCTGAAGAAACGCCATTTCTAAAAGATATGTTCACGATTTAAAAGAATGCGAGAAGGTTTCAAAACATTTTCAGCCCCTGCTGGCATATATAGAATGGATGAAAAAAAGTTCGAGTTCTCTAATTATAACTGAATCATTACCTCAAGACGACTTCAAGTTGTGACGAACTCCAAAGGCGATGAAAGGAGCTCGAAAGGGCAGGGTTGAAAGAAGGAAGTGCCCCAATTTGTAATAAAAAGGCCGGAGAAGAGTGGGCTAATAGGGCCGGAGGGTGTTGGCCGACATTATTATTTAATTCGTGAGCCAGGTCACCGTAGACCAAACGCTACCTCATTAATTATTCAGGGAGCAGTGGCACGCGGAGCTCTGAGGTTAATTGCTCTGCTTAGTGCTACTTTTTAGGTAGCTCTCGTCATCATACAGAATTTAATGCATGTATGTTCATATCAAAGCTCCTAGTCCGCCCAGTATGAATGTATTTATAATACGTACCTAGATATGTATGTTGTTCATTTCTACGTTGCTGGTACGTCCAAACTGAATGTTGTTATAATGCGTACCTAGGTATGTGTGTTGTTCATTTCTTCGCTGCTGGTACGTCCAAACTGTATGTTGTTATAATACGTACCTATGTATGTATGTTGTTCACATCTACGCTGCTGGTACGTCCAAACTGAATGTTGTTATAATACGTACCCAGGTATGTATGTTGTTCACATCTAAGGTGCTGGTACGTCCAAACTGGATGTTGTTTTAATATGTACTTATTTTTAATTATAGTCCATTGATATGAGCAGTTCACAGGACAAATCGATTAATTCTACTTTTTGAAATGCTTAGAATTTAAGTTTCAAAGAACTTTTAATGGTTCAGTCACAATTTTTTTTTATTTATAGTAAATTGCCCAAATAATAGAGAGAACGGTTTTAGTCTCTACTATCTGAGGAATTTATTAAAAATAAAAAAAGTTATGACTGAACCAAGGTTAGCTGACATCCGCTTGATGGTATAGAAGGATCAATCTAATTAGGGATTGATAAATTATTTGCCACTTCTATAATTTTGTTTTTATTGAAAACTTTTTTGGGGGGGAGGGGAGGGGGGAAAGAAAAAAACAATCTCCTTTTCCCGCCCTTTGGAACTGTATTGATAAAATTTGAAAACTTGAGGTTCAGAAATAAGGGAAAAATTACTATTTACATCTGATTTCGGAAAAAAATAAATAAATAAAAACCTCCATGCCCTTTTTCCACCCTTTTATGCGAAATTTCAATACTACACGATTGAATACTTGAGTTCAAAATAAGAAATAAATTATTATATATATCTGATTTATGAGAAGAAAAATAAACGAACTGTTCCAATCTTACATATGAAAAGGAATTTAAATTTGAATTTTTTAGAAGACTTACAAAATTTTCTACCGATTGATTTGAATTTTAATATTGATTTTGAATAATAATAAAAAAAAAAGTACCTATAAAAGTAGTGATAATTTTAATTAGTTATGTTACATAAGTAAACTAGCCTTGAATGTTTTTTCCGAACTTGCCATTCTTCGTGGACTTCTTCAAGCGTCTACAGTTCCCTAACCCGCGACTTCTTGCAGAGCGAATCGCTCCTCCCGATCCACTAACGGAGAGCGATGAGGCTCCGATAAAACAAAGAGAGAAAAAAACTTTTGGTTGTTGACATTTCATTGTGGCACTATCACTCACGCTCCGATAGGCAATGTCCGCTTCCTTATCTCTGGTCCCCGTTCGGTCTAGTGAACATCTTAAAATTCATTCGCTCGGAGGGGGTCAGACCTCAAAAACATATTTCAACTTTCGCAATGCCTCATTGTCTTTTTGTTAATAATCCAGATCGCTGGCGATATCGCGATAATTATCCCACCGTGGAAATTAGTTTAAAAAGGTATTTTGTATGAATCATTGTTGCGTACTTTCACCTGAACTAGGATAGTATCTTCACGGTCTTTGGAGCATGTTCCAATAACTTGACTGAATTCAAGATGGTCTCATTGAAATTATTAACAATTCGACTATTTGTCGATCCATTCTTTTTTTTTTTTTTGTTAGTTTTATTTAAATCAGCAAGTCAATTATTTGTACTATGATTGTACAATATTAGTAATAATTGAATGGTAACCCTCAACAACCAATTTCCGGGTTAGAGTACGACTATTCGAATTGGAGGAAACTCTCCTAGAATATAACCAGACTTTATAAAACGAGGACTTTGTCCTTCAAATGGCTTGGAAAGAACCTTATTAAATATTATTATTTAATTATTATAATACAACAACGTTGCTGAGAGCCGGTAAAACGTTGATCTCAAAATAAATACAGATAAGACGAAATATATGGTGAGTAACAGAAAATGCGACGATTTTGGTGATAAAGATATAGAGGGATTGATAAATGATTCTTAAGGATTGATAAATGGTTTGCCACTTCCATAATTTTGTTTTTATTGAAAACTAGTTTCGAATGTTATACATTCATCTTCAGTTCTAAAAACAGACAAAAATTCCAAAATAAGCAATTCAAAATACAGTTTGGTATTATTATACACATTAAATTAAATGTAATATAAATTAGTATTATAAAACATTTATGAATTATGAATTTGATCAAGACAAGAGATCAAATACATCATGGTGCTCATCAAGGTGATTGTGGTGTCTTAATTAAATTCATAATTCATAAAGGTTTTATAATACTAATTTATATTGCATTTAATTTAATATGTATAATAATAATACAAAATTTGAATTGCTTATTTTTCAATTTTTGTGTTTTTTATGTAATGTATAACATTCGAAACTAGTTTTCAATAAAACAAAATTATCGAAGTGGCAAATAATTTATCAATCCCTAATTAGATTAATCCTTCTTTACCATCATGCGGATGTCAACTAACCTTGGTTCAGTTATAACTTTTTTTATTTTTAATAAATTCTCCAAATAGTAGAGACTAAAACAGTTCTCTTTATTATTTGGGAAATTCACTATAAATAAAAAATGTAAACTGAGAAGGGAATAGGTTTGAACACGTTGAGAAATTTAAGTATCATAAGTAGACAAAACGAAATTCGAGAGGAAATAAAGGCGGAAAATACTTGTTATTTTTTCGGTATCAACATTACTTCGGTCGCGCGTTTTGTCAATAAACTTTTAAGTTATTATTTATAAAACTATTATCCTCTCTACTGTTCTGTACAGGTGTGAAGCGAGGCCGCTAACCTGGAAGGATGCACAACGCCTTAAGGTCTTCGAGAATAAGGTATTGCGTAAAATATTTGGTACGGAAAAGGATGAGTCCACTGGATAATTCAGGAGGTAATTCCGTTCCGATTTAATAATTAGCCAGGATCTGTCGAAGCCTGTGTCAATGTTAAAACCGCCTATTTTTGAAATAAGGACCTCTCGAAGGATCTCTATTCTCGCGAAAGCTAGTATTATTTAAAGAACCTTACAATATATGTGTAAACGTGGACGTTATTAACACGGAATGGCGGAGCATGCACCTTGTTACGTTAATATCAGTGATATCATCGCGACTGCTGAAATGGGCTTGTAAAGTTGTAAGGCTCAGTAACGAACGAATCCCTAAATAGTTAATAAACGCTGAACCGACTGGTAAGCATCTCAGAGGTAGACCAAAGCGTAAGTGGGAGGATGTATTAAGGGTAATCTTGCGAATTTTGTTTGTAGGCATCGATTGGTGGTACCGACATCGAACCTTCGCGTTCGCTAAGCCTTTTATTATTATATAACATATTAAAATATTTTCTAATAATATCCAGGAAAATTGTATTTAGACAATGAAGGGATCTATAATATAATATAGATATTCCTTGTATTTCCTATATATCTCTTCAGGAGTTCACGAGCCCAACAGTGGAGAATTTTTGCGATTTTTATGGAAGCCTCGAGAGGGTGGGAGGCGTTGACAGATGAAATCGGACTGACAGCAACGAACCAGGTTCGGGAAATTGCCTGAAAATACGCACTTCCGAACGACGAAATGACTTGATATTCGAATCTCCTCTAAACGAAAAAAAATAAAAAAATAAATCGGAAGAAATATTCCGGTAAATGGCAATATCTTCCTTTTTTTCTGATTTAGGGCAGATGAAAACATTGATGTAGCCAAAAAGTCGAAAATAAGCTGTTATTTTTCGATGATTTCGCATTTAGCAATATTAAATACACTGATGCAGATTATTAATTTAGAAAACTTTGTTACTCCTAAAACTAAAAAAAAAACCATGTAATTTCACCTTTTTTAACCCATTTGGTTTTCCGACTTCGCTCACTCAATATGATGAAAATAAAATAGAGCACAGAAAACCACGGTTGTAGAGGTGGAGTGAGAGTTATGGGAGACCACCTCGCAACTTTAAACTCAGAATGATAACAAATGGGGATCAGACAGAAAGAGAAATGATTTATATACTTCTATCACATGAAATTTCAGCTTTAGGGTGTAGCATATTTATACTATGAAAGAATACAATAATCATTTATTGGTCAGTAAATTAGTAATTACAAATAACAATATTGCTTTAAAATTTAGGGTGGCTTTATGTCGAGACTGCGATAAGCGATGAGAGCAAAAATCAAAGCGTAGCTTGGATCTCTGCTTTTATGTGACTTTTATGTTATGGCCACTGGCTTAGCCAGCGGGTGGTTCCAAAGGGTCTGGACTCTCTTCCCCTCTCCCCACTCCTCCCTCCGAAATCACAAAATACTTTTACTTATTCTTATCAGTAAATGAAAATTGCATAAACCTATTTGAATTTTATTTTATAAATAATATACCTAGGTATAGAATATATTATATATAGAGAGGGCCTCCTTACACCCCCAGTTGGATTGGGTTCTTTTACAGTAGATCTTTGGATGGATCCCTCCTCTTTCTGTTACAGCTTCGGTAGCTTCAAGACATTAAGAAATATTTTAAAACATGAAATAGTGAATTTCGAGTAAAAATTTGTCTTTAAAATGAGTCATTCCAAAGAATAAGAAATGCATTTATCATCGGGTGTTATAAAATACTATTTCACTGAAGACACAAAGAAAAAGCGCGAATTTACAGCCCACCCTATTCCTGAAAGGTATAGGCGGGAAATTTAATCATTTTTATAAAGATTTAAGGTAACATTTAATAAAATTAATTGGACATATAGGAATGATAATCATATGAAATTTTTACCTCATTATCGAAAATCTCGGATAAACGATAGCAAAAATTAGAACCATTATATTTTTTTTGTCCCTGAAAAAAAAATTACAACTTAATTTCAAGTCTGAAGATGAGTAAATGTATGAGATCATTATCGACCATCCTTTCTATCCTTAGTGGATCACCAGTCTTGGTTCAAAGGGTAGTTCCCATATAAACACGAAACTGTTGAACACAGAAAGGTTTTCTTCGCTTCATTCGTTAGTCCACTCTTATCGCAGCTACAACATAAATTCACCCTTAGAAATGTAGGCAATGACTAATTATGTATTATATTAATTATTATACATTTCAAGGCCGTACAAAAACTACAAAGCTTACAAGTTTATGTACAGTATTCGATAAGCACTAGATCAATCATCAACAGTTTTCTTCTCAACTTCTACTGATCCTGATGATCTTAGACTACTCACTAAGAACGTTTATGATATAAAATGCCTTTCAGGAATTTATTTCTTTTAAGATTTCGACATTAAAGAAGTATCAATGAGCATACTTTATTTTATTACTTATAACAATAATTATTACGTTAATTGGCTTTTCGTGTGTTGATTACAACGAGAAACTGGCTACTAATTTGCATTTATAACGTTTGTGGATGTCAGTAATAATTACAGCAGTTTATCGATTAAAATTTACTTTCCCGGGTCGAACCTGAGCAATGGAGTGTCACCGGCAGAGGAACAGTTCTCAGAACTTTTATTAATGTCGTCCTGTCAAAGACAGTTTACACTCGGGTTCAGACAATTTTTAATTGCTTTTCTTTAACTGTATTTAACGAAAATTTTTATTATATATATATATATATATATATATATATATATATATATATATATATATAAAGTTTCCATTAATATCATTTATCTTATTCCTCTTAAAACATGATAAAACGCAAAAATTCTCAAACATAAAACTTGTTATAAATCCAAGATAGGAGTGATGGAAGCGCAATATAAACGAGGAAACATAAACTGGAAAGATTAGTTCGCTAATTAATGTAAATCAGGTCTCTTCAAAGATATACCTCCTATCCCCTCCCCATCCCTCCTCAGCGCACCATGAATATTGATAGATCGGCTCTTAGATTTATGTCTCGCTTTGGATACTGTCATTAGTTTAGTGGACCTATCTTCGGCTGAGTTTTTATCCAATCTAAAGACTCAAGTCATTTATACAATTTCCTCGTAATATTAATTATAAGGAATAAGCCTAGTTGAAAACAAAATTAATGAAAATTTCTGCAATCCAGGGGCAAATGCAAATTTTATAAATGATGAATGCGAATTCATTTCAACTATTAGTTATTGCCCATTATTGATAGATAGTAATATTTTCAAGTAAAAGAGTTTAACAAATAATTTAAGAAACGTCATTATATTGACGGGATAGACTTATTAGCCCAAATATCAATATATCAATAACACGAATTTCAAAGAAGGAACAACCACATCAAATTGTGCATTGTTAAAGCTAAAGATAAATTTAATAATTTAGATTAAATTTGGAAATTTTAATTTAGAAAGGCTTGTTTTTATTTGAAACGCAGAATTAACAAAAAAAAATTGTTTTTTCTTCCATATATATTTTGAGATTTGTGAAAATATAACATGTTAAAGAAGCATCTAACATGATAAAATATAACATGACAGAAATCAGTTAAGACCAGTTCATACCTAAATCGAGTCAAACCTGTAAGGGTATATACGTAATTGTATTTGTCATATAATAATGAGAATTGGGGAATTGATGTATTGAAAGATTAAATTCAGGATTTTAATTGTTAAGTGTAGTGTCCTCCAAACCTTTTACCACCCTCTAGTATTACCAATTCGGCTCGCCACGGTTAATTTAAATTACATTGTAAATTCTACAATTTTGTGAGTATATCACTCAAAATAAGATATTTTTCTTTAACGACCAATTAAGAAATACAACAACTGATTTATATAATAATCCTGAACATTTTAACTGAAATTAACGATAGGAGTGTGTTGGTATGAAGAGCTGGCTAGGTCTTGAGTCGTGGGACTTGGTGGACCCAGTTTGGATTCAAAAAAGTTCGGAGACCGCTGGTTCAGAAGATCAAGCCTGATTATAATTATGAGTTAGAGCATTTGCTAAATTGATGCTAAAGAAGTAGAAAACAACAACCAATTTCTTGTTATTTCAATTTTGTTTAAAAATTCAAAAATAGTCACTAATCCAGACACTAGCGGATTCAAGGGAGGCTTTCAGGCTGAAGCCTATTCCAATTTTTTTTTATTTATTGGTCCATTTTTGTTTCTATGAATGATCTGAGCCAAATAATTAAACAATTATTATTTGTAAAAATAATATATAAAAATAGCTTTGTTGACGTAGGCCTAAAAATAAATTTTATTTCTCTTTTTGTAGCATTCAAGTTAATTATTTGCGTTAATTTTGCATCAAATTCTCGTATTCGATTTTCTCACAGATCGACGCAACGAAAAAACTTCTTCAGCTGTTAACTGTGAGAAAAAAAAATCAAACTTCAAAACCACATTTTGAATAATTCAAGTTCACTGCTTCAAATGGTGTAAACAACTCAGTTCTGATGTGCAATCTTCAAAGATTTCCTAGGGGACGTTCCTTCTGTTACTAGAGGTATCTCTATCCCTGTCGGTGTTACACCCACTAATCTCCCTTCCCTCTTCCCCCCCCCCAAAAAATTAGATTCTGTATCCGCTACTGAGTCCACATGATGTCCTAAGTAAAGGACTTGATCAAGAGAAATTAGTATATCTTATTAAATTATTAGATATTATAAATTATAATAAATTATTAAACAATACTGTATAGCAGAATAACCTAGATCTAAAATTTATCAATTTATCAATTTGCTAACATAATTATGATAAGTTCATTGCGTTAGGATTAGGATCTATTAATTAGGATCCTATTAATTAGGATCTATACATTTTACTATCAATTCTTTCACACCAGACTGGTTGATTTAAACCCCACTACAACAAGTTATAAGCTACCTATACCAGAGACTTAGTAATGCTTCGTATAGAATTGTAGAGAGCAGACATTCAGGAACGGGCTGGAAGGGACAAATATGGTAACTCGCCCGGCCAGCTCGCTGTTTTTCTTAGCAGAGTTCATACAATAAGTAAATTTACTAATCTATCAATATCCTAGATATTGATAATAAATAAAGAAATAAATAATAAATAACGTATCAAAATACGTCTATTTTGTAATTTTAATATTATCAGGAGTGTTAAAAAAATAAATGATTAAAAAAAAAAAAAAAGGTTTGCGGTCATTGTTGAACAAGAATATAGCCCATTAATCTTTGTTTTTCTGTGGAACGTACATTAAATGTGCTTATGTATATAACTGTGAGACTTAGTTAACAAGCAAAGTAGACAACTTTGACCAACAGACTCAAAATACAACTAATTTCTGATTTCGTGTTTGATTTTAAATACAGAATTTACAAATACAATAATTCAAAAACATAGGATATTACTATTCAACCAACTTTACCTATTATACTAATGTAAAAATTGAAAAGTTACAATTAATAACTAGACGATAAATTGTAATAAGAATTAAAATTGAATAAAGTAATAAATAATAATTAATTTAAGATTATAAAAGAATAAAGTATCTTAAATAATGAAAAAAAAAACTATAAAAAAAGGATTAATCTTTATCAAATATAAATTTTGCTAATTATAAAAAATACAATACTTTAACTATATTAAGAATTGATTTTTTTTTTTATTTAAACCAAATGTATATTGTTTTATTTTTTTTTTAATCACTAATTTTACAGAGTAATTTTATATAAATGTGTTTTTAAACCTACTTTTTACTATGTATTTGTTTTATTATGAAGCACAAATGAAGCAACTGTGTTCTACATTCTAAAGCATAAATTACTTATTAACATATGTTATTAGAACAACAATTTACAACAACATAATTTTTAGTTCAATGTAAGCAATATTTACAATTCTCAATATGAATATTTTATTGTAATTTTATTATAATTAACAAAATTTACAGATCAACTGAATAATCAATAATAAGAAAATTTAGTGTTTGGGCTAAAAAGATATTTGCCCTTTTACAATCGAATAGATTAATTAAAACAAATATTATTTATTACTTTATTATATTTTAATTCCTATTAAAAATTTATCATCTACTGTTTATTTTCAAACTTCCTACAACAGTTTTCAGTAATGGATCAAAGTTAACCCTCTTTTTTGGTATCCTTATTCAATTCCACAGATATAAAAAATCCAAAGGACTCCTTAAACGCTTAGAGGAACGCCTGTAAGATATATTGTAGGCATCTCGAGTGCGTGGTGTCTCCATCGTGGCGGAATTTCTCCTTTTAAGTTATATATTATTTCTTTACTTTGATGTAATAAAAATTAATAGGGCTGTTATATATCCCTACGGTTTGGCGAAGTACCATATATCACTCTGAGAGCAGATTAAAAAGAATCCAAAGCATTTTATTTATTTTTTTTGCGATCTCTGGAAGGCATATTGTGGCATTAAATACTCCGTGCTGAATTACTTGAGGAAATAATTAAACAGAGAATTTTCCATACTAGAGCTGGCAAACTTACTTGTGGAGATTTAATACTTTTAATACTATCAGATATTTTGTTTCAACACGAAAAGAATGTTGTAAATTTTCAACCAAAATAGTAGTAAACAAAGCAGTAATTATATCTAAACAAAAATTTAAATATACTTCTAAGAGATCACGTTTCTAGCACGTGGTTTAGGTAATATGTTTTTCTCAAGTTCGAAGTCTTCCATAAACCAAGTCATAATAATTACATTGAATAAAATATTTCTTTATTCTTTAATAATCAGTGATACATCAATATTGCTAATACAAGAAATTAATCCATAATAATTTATTTTACTTTATAACATTCGATATTTTTATTACTTTCAATTAAGGATCACATTCTCGTCTAGGTTAGTCAGTCGTAACCGTTTGCGAACATATTGTTTTATTACAGTTATTGCTTTTATTTCATAATTTTTTATTGCTATTGAAATTTACAACAATCTTTAAAAAAATTACTAAGCACATCGAGCAAATTAGCAGTTTCAAACCGCATTTCAATCAACACAGTTGGGATAAATTTATACTAATAACAAAAAAATAATAATTATCAACAATTATTTTTATTTTTTTAAAATAATGATTATTTTATTGGTTATTCATCGAAAAATAAACTGATTTATGTTATTTTATTCATTATTTAACTAAAAAATAAATTATTCAATAATAAATATTTATTGAAAAAATAAAATAAATTTATTCAATGATTTATTTTGAATGGTTTTTCGTTTGTGGTCAATAAAACACCTCAAGCCAACATCACCAACTGGCACATTTAAAAAATTAATAAAATTGATTGATTATTGATTATTTCACTTGACAAAAATAGCGAATAATGAATAGTTCAAAAAAATAAATGAGTAACTGGATAATTAGAAAAATCATTCATGATTAAAAAATTACCAATTAAATAAATTTCAGTAAGAACGAACAGTTTACACAGAAGTCTTAGAATTTTCCATAAAATAATTGTTCATTATCAAGAGATCTAATTACACCTGGGATTGAATGAGAGATGAGAAAAAATACTTAAATTAATTAATAATAAACTGGAAACTAAAATCCGATAAATCTTATTTTTTAAAGAATCCTTTCTTATATCGCGGGAGCGAAATAGCTCAGTGGTTAGGTACTACGTTACCATGTTCCCGGTCCCGGGTTTGAGACCGGCTGAGGTATATAATATAATTATTTATTCTATTATCAGACGTGGATCGACCCTGAGGGATCTGGAGACCATCCTGGGGATCACCCAGCCTCTATACAGCCCTTAATTGGGAGAAAAATCTGGCAGTTGAGTGTGATCTCGACCAAATCAACTCCTTGCAGAACCGTTGGCATAGAAAGAATAAGGTCCTTACCATGTTCTGAACCCAAGACCCTTCATGGATTGTAGCGGTACATGCTTTTTTTTTTCTTTCTAATATCGTTATGTTCCACCTAATCCTTAAAACTTCATGATTGTAAATGGAACGCTCTATTAAATCTTTTCGATAAAATTTTACTGAAACCTGGGCGATTACCGTGATAAAACTATTTAATGTTTTCTGGTGACGTCCCCTAAATGAAAATTTAGACTGTTAAAAATATTGGTAAACTTGGACAACAATGGACTAAAATTTCTTGAAGCATGATATACAGAGTAGTTACAAAGATAGAGAACTAGTATGATCGAAATAGAAATACTCCTTACAACCTAAAGGTTGTGTAAGAATGTTGACTTATTCACTGCCAAATCTCTTGCCTGCTGACTAATCCTTAAAGTGCCTGGACCCCTTTGGCTCTCTCTGCAGTACAAGAGGCCACAAAGCCTACAAAGGAAGCGATATAAAATATTGCCGTGAGATCTGTGAAGAGATCTAAAGAGGCAAAGACTCGGTTGGTCGCATCTAGGCTCGGCCACCTGGCGCAGGTGTGGCAAGCGTTTTGTTATGTCACGTGGCAGCATTCAAGTCGCCTTTGCAGTTTATAGTTAGGCTAACACAATAATGTCCGATAAATCCTAACGCGGAAGAATCACACATGTTCGCCAAGCTTTGTCCTTAAAGCAGATATCTGTATGCTCGACAATAGGTACGAATTGATGTCAATCAATCGTCAATGCAATCAAAAACTCTTTTAATCAAGGAGAAACTCGTTGGGGTTGCAGTCTAGGAATCGCCTATAGGTATATAAAAATAATAATAATAATAATGAAAATAAAAGAATAAAACAATAAATAATGAAAATAGAAATTTAATATTCCTCTTTATAATATTTTGCTTGTATAGCTTCTATATTTTAATTCTTATATTTTGATTTATATTATTGTATTTTTTCAAATTTCATTTTTCTATTTTATGTATTTTTTTATAATATTTTACTTTTTCATGATACCCTGCATTTTGTTTATTTTTCCATTGTTTCTGTATCTTGTTTTGCTTATCCGTGACAAAAGCCTACAACTTAAGCCAGTATATCACAAATTGGGAAAAATTTAATGGCCAAAATTCTATAACTCTTGATTAAAAGATGATAAAAAAAAAAAAAATCATTTATGAGCATGGTATGTCCTTTATTAGTGAGAGTGGAAAAAATTATTTACAGTGTGTCTCTCAGCCTTTGAAACAATTTTTTTTTCTTAATTATTTCATCACTTTATTTTAAACAAAAACAGTTAATTAGGTTTAGTGCTATCAAAAGGGGAAGAAATGAACTAATATCCTTCTATATAAGAGCTTTCTACGCATTTAATTGTCTTTTTCAGGTATTTACTACGTTTACAAGATTTATAA
The DNA here is from genome assembly GCA_948150685.1 of Rhaphigaster nebulosa. Lineage (NCBI taxonomy): Eukaryota > Metazoa > Arthropoda > Insecta > Hemiptera > Pentatomidae > Rhaphigaster > Rhaphigaster nebulosa. The sequence continues at coordinate 16,281,086 of OX411306.1, forward strand.
ATTATTATTATTTGAACAAAAAAAATTAAGTTAATAATGCACTATTTTTTTATTTATTTGAAATTTATGGTGTATACAAAAATCATAAATGACAAATAAGATAACTTAAACCTAAACCAGTGCTATAAGCCTTAAAAATATATTGTAACTATAAAGATTTTGTGAGATAAATAAACTCCTACTGTATACAATAAAAAATTAAATTAAAAAAAAAATATTGTTAGCTGGGGAAAAATCGTTTCAAGTGTTTTCTGTAGTTTGCTAAATGGCGCTTACGTCTTTTTCAAAAATTAAATTAACTAATTAATTAATTTAATTTAATTTACATAAATTAAAAAAAAAAAACAACTAGCAAAGACGAGTAATTACGATTTTATTTCCTTAAAATGAACTACAGTTAGAAATATACAAAATAGACTAACTGATTAAAAAGTCCTAAAGAGTGAACCAAGTCAATTTTATTCAACTCTCCAAGTATAAGAAACATGACTTCTTGCATGTTTATTTATGGATAATAATTTCGAAATAAGAGCTTTTATTCCAAAATAGGCGTCGATAATGGGATGTTCAAAGGAAAAGCGGACTGTCCCGTTATGTCTCGAACCCGGGTCATGGCCACCGATCTCTTCAATAGATTTCTTCAATCCATTTATCTCAGAGCGTAATGGCCTCCCTCTAACACGGACGGTATTAGAGTCAGCGCGGGGAGTCAAATAGAAAATGCAAGAGCGGTTTGGAATTATGTATGAATGCACGCTTGACAAGTTTTAAATGGACAAAAAGTTTTTAGCGATAAAATTAAATATTACTAACCGGAGGGTGAATCCAAAAGGCGGACAAATTCATAATTTAACGAATCATCAAAAAAACATCTATAAACATGTAAATGTACCGGGCTAAAATATAAATGAGATTTTTCGTTTTCAAACTGTAGGTTAATTGGGTAGATTTTTTTAATGTGGTATTTTTAATTTATTGCATCAATCTATATCTCAATAATTAATAATCCAAATAAATGGTAGCTATTAAATTTATTTTGTATTTTGATATGGAATATATTTTTGTCATTTTTAAAACTTCGCAAACAAACTTCATTAGTTAAAGCGTCGGGAAAACATAGGCTGTCCACAAACCACACAATATTTAAATAAAAAACGTTAGATAAATTATACGAAATGTACGAACTTTTGGCAGATAAATCGTAAAAATCAAATCTTTAGCTTATTCCTCTTGTCTGGAACTCTCTGATTGACGTATTTATTAACTGAAATGAATAAAGTTGGAGTGCGTACTCTGGAGTAAATAATCTCAAAATGATGAGGAAGTCCTATTGCCATGAACAAATGATTTTGACGTGAATACAAATCCAGTTATTGTTGCGAGTACATGCTCAGGTGACTGGAGTAAATGCTCCTTAAAATATTGACTTGAGTACCTGCTCAGAAGGATGGAGTATGTGCTATTAAACCCTTAATAAGGCAATGCTCCTGTAATAAGGCAGCCATGATCGAACACTTCCCTGTCCTCAATACAGGAAACACCTTACCACATTAGTATTGTTAGAACTATTTCACGCCCACAATTCGTTGGCAGCCCGAAGACAAACTTTCCGATTTCGATCAAAATCAGTGATTCTACACTGAATGAAAATAAAATTCTCTAACTAATATATCGCAAGCGCCGAATAGAAAATGTTACAGAAAACACATGAAACGATTTTTCTCCAAATAACAATTTTTATTTTTTTTCAATTTATTCTTTATTGTATACTGTAGGAGTTTATTAAGGTGGCAAAACCTTTATAATTACAATATATTTTTAAGACTTCTAGCACTGGTTAAGGCCAGAGTGACTACTGAGAGTCGTTAGTATTTGGTGCTTACGTCATCAGTAGTCGATTTTTAGACCATTTTAAACCTAAATTTCGAATTTTTGGCGCTTAAGCCTTTTTCAAAAAACGACGTCGATATTTCGAATTTAGAAAATTATATCGACATAATTTTTGCAACAAAAAATTTCATTTGCAGAATATACTACAGGAAAAATCAAACATTTAAAAATAATAGCTTTTTCGGTCAAAAAAATTTTAGAAAATGTTTAAATTGGTATGGAAACTAGCCTAATAGATTTTTATTCAGCACACCGAAAAGCATTTATATTGAAAATATCATCTAAAAAAAAAATTAATAAATAAAAAAAATGTCCAGTATTGTAGGGATGAGTTAAAATGTTTAAGTCACGAAATTATAATTTCATATGAACTTAAGATATTACACAATTATATTTATAATATCATCAATATGACAAATCGAACCAGCGCACAGTAAAGAACAGGTGATTTAAATTATATTATTATAGTAATGTTTAAGTAATAAAAGTAAAATAGTGAAGTATGAGATTTAGATTTGCGAACCCGAAGCATCATAGATTTAGATTTGCGAACCCGAAGCATCATAGATTTCAGAGGTGAATAGGTATCATCCCAGTATTACTTTGATTTTGTCAACATCCTTTGTTTAAATTTTCGATTAATAATCGTATTACGGATTTAATTAAAGGTATTCGTTTACACTTTATTCAACTTTAAATAATATAAATTGTTGTTTATAATTAATACGTACCTTAATATAATATAAATTCATATTTTATTTTTGTATTTAAATATAAAATAAATAAGTATATATTGTGAGATAAAAGAGGACAGAGGATAAACGGAGGGATCGTTGCCCTTGAAACGTAGATGCGTACAAGAGTACTGACAGGAGGCTTGCGTAACGCAGCGATCGATATTAGTCCGAAACCTCTCTGACTCATCCACGCTTCTTCCTTAGGGATCTCTGACACTGCATCTTCATTTATTATTTGGATATTGTCCTTATTTTATTTATTACTCAGTATATTTTTCAACTTATTTTGTCCATATAATGAACACTTAACGACATAATCCACCCTTAAGAATATATTTATATACACACTTTGATCTCTTCCAAAATAAGATATAAAACATTTAAGAGTGACATGTAATTTACTTGTATAATAAAAAATATAAAGTTATATTTTCTATTACATAAAAAACTATATACAAATTGAGTTTAATTTCGTCATTTAACAAACGATTTAATTAAAAACTCATTCGATTTGGTTCTTTTGGTTTATTATTTTCAATAATAGACCTTTGGAATCGACCCAGGAAAATTTTTATGTAACCTCCCCTCAAAATTTGAGGTTTTACGTTTCAAGATACGTAGAATCCAAATATCGAATAAAAAAAAAGTCCATCCGCAAAACTTGTTTGTTGTTTTTATTGTATTTATACGAAAGCTAACGAAAATCGTTACAAAACGAACTAGAAATCACCTAAATCGGACCAGTATTAGCTGAGATATAGCGCAATGAACTTCGTTTTTCCTTTTTCCTAGTGAAGTGCACATCAAATATTTCCTCTGTATCATTTTACATCACAGCCTACTTGCATTGACGCAGTTTTTTTAATTAACACAGTTCGGCACTCTCACGGCGAACATCTTGTGACAAGCTTCAAATTTCTTTTCCTTTGGTACCTACTGCTTCATATTTTTTACTTTGACAGAATAGATATTTTTGTGGAATAATAAACAAGTGGAATAAATAAGTGGGAATAATAAACTATTGTGTAATAATTTGCAGCGTTTTTTATATATCATCATCCAGTTACTTTTAGTAATATCAGTGAATTTAAAATAACGCAGAATATTTATATCGTTGTTCATGTGATCGAATTAACGTTGATATATTTCTCATTCCTTATGGCTATATTTCATTTATATGAGTGTTTTGAAAATGCTGAAAAAACAATTCAATTATTTTTCTTTTTCAAAACATCTCTTGATTTTTACAAGAAAAAGAAATAATTCATCAAGAAAGAATATGTTCTCAGTGCCATCCTATGAAAACTTACCAGAGAAATTATGGTTTCAGGAGCCGTTGTAATAAAAGAAGCTGCCTTAAAAAAATAGAAATCAGAGATGGTACTTGGTTTTGTAGTTCCAGACTGGAATTGAACAAGGATATTTACTTTATTTATTCCTGAACAAAGAAATATACAACTATACAATTTTGCCTAGACGAATTTGGATTTTCCTCTGATACTACAACAAACTAGAAAAATTATCTTAGAGAAGTACGTGCCGATTTATTGAGAAAGAAACCTCTCACTATTGGAGGGCCTGGAAACCTGAAATAGATGAATCTTGCTTCACAAGGAGCAAATACAACGTTGGACGGGTATATTCCACACCAATGGGTCTTTGGAGGAATATTTAGAGAAACAAGACAATGCTTCATTTAGGTTTTCTCTGAGCGAAATGCAAAAACGTTACTGCACTATATAAAAGAACCAATCCTACCAGATACTCCAATCATTTCTGATATATGGAAGGCCTATTCAATTATAGATAAATTAGAGGCGAAACAAGATTGAAGCTGGTACCAGAAGGACAATGTTGGACTCTTATCTGTGCGAATGTATGTGGCCTCAACGACACAGGGGTAGGAATCTTTTTGAAGTAATTTTAATAGATATTGTCATTTCTGGACACTAGACTATTCTAATGTTAAGAATATATTATATAAAATATAAATATATATATATATATATATATATATATATATATATATATATTATATATTAATATAAAATATTAATACTTATTTATTAACCTATGTTAATAACTAAATATTAATATTTTAAAATCATATGTGCTTTTATTTTATATAATTTAATTTACTGATATTACTAAAAGTGACCACAGGTATATGTCAAAAAATACCCCTCAATTTAATAAAATTCATTTCAGAAATTAAATTGCAAGACATTCTTTTAAACACGTATTCATTCATTTATTTAATTTAAATGCAGAATTATAGAAACAATGCGTTTTTCTCGTTTATATTCTTATGACGAAGTAAAACTTCAAGCAGTTTTTCCGATACAATGATATTTGTTTTATTCATAAAACTGAGATTGTATAATTAACAACAAATAAAACCAAATTAAGAGATTAATTAAATTAAATTAATTCTTTTTTTCAAAAAAATTCTTCGCTTCTTATTTTTTAAAACTTATTTTTTGTATATTGCAAATTTATTTAAAGTCGAAGCATTTTTTTTTTCTTAACACCTTATGACCTCCAAATTCAATTTTAACATGTGTATTCATTACCACGTAAAACTTCGATTTACCGTCACCGCTAGGACAAAGAATGTGATGGTTAAGCGAATAGACGGATGAAAGAAGTACCATTAGAAAAATACCTCAGC